>CM075652.1:30002500-30627500 GCA_037953625.1 Crotalaria pallida | reverse complement strand
TGCTTCCCTTTCGCCTTTCTTTTTGCAGCTTTTTTGCCAATCGGACGTTCCAATACAGGCGCTGTTGGGTTGCAATCAGAACTTGTTGGGGTTGGTGGGTTAGAAGATGACGAATAAGCACCGGAAGCAGAAATCTTGGTTCTTTTTGAAGAACACTCAAACACACCGGCAGCCCATTTTGGTTCATCTTTCAACAAACACCAAGCATGCTCACAATCAAATTTCTTTCCGCCTTCATCTTGAGCATAGAACTTGTATGCATTATTCATGATGTCATCATGACTGCTCCCACTCTTCTTCTTAGCCACTGCTTGGTTGTAGCATCCAACAAACTTCTGGGTTGCAGTATTCAACTTTTGCCATCTTGCTTTTAGCTGGTTCACTCTCCTTGCAGAATACCCTTGACGGTACTGGTTGTAATTGTTCTCAATTCTTTTCCAAAAACTGGCTGATTTTTGATCAACTCCAATAACCGGATCTTTTGAAATGTTTATCCATGACTCAATGAGTAACTTATCTTCATCTGGAGAAAATTTTTCTCTTCTTGTCTTCTCTGTTGCTCCTTCTTCTTCTTCAAGGTTAATACTCTCCAGTCCGACTTGAGTTGAAAATTCGGGTACTTGAGGCGGAGAAATTGACCCCACCGGTGTTTCAGGTTCTTCTTCAATCAATTCAACACGACTATTTTCCATTGGGAGGTTGGTTTGTGGTGGTTGATAGAAAGGGTGTTGGTAATATGGCATAGGAAATGGTTGGTTGAAAAAATTTGGATTGTAATGTGGATTAGGAAAAGGGAGAGGATTTTGGTAATTTCTAGTGCTTGAATTACTACCTTGTGTGGTAGGAGTAATTGGAGAAGGAGAACTATTACTTGGGGAAGAAGAATTTTGTAAAAAATTAAAGTAAGCATTGTAAGGATTTTGATTGGGATCCATGGAGATGAATTAAAAATTGAAGTTTTGGATGTGAATTGTTGGAACAATTGATACATATATATATATAGAACTCAAATTTCCAACGGCCTGAAACGGCTATAATTTTATCTGCACATGTTAATTCATTAGTTTGATTTGAATTCATTGTGTGTAAACGGTAGTATTTGAGTCCATTTTTTATTTCACTCTATTTTTTATTTTTTTTCCCCTCAAAAAACCCACTCACACAACACATTCACTCTCATCTTCAGCATCACCCTCATCTCACGCCCCTCACCTTCTCCCTCACCATCATCTCATCTTCTCACTCACTCTCTCACTCTCTCACTCTCTCCCTCACCATCATCTCATCTTCTCACTCATCTCTCTCACTGCGGCTACTATGCTTCTCACAATGACCAACCACTTCATCCCTCAACCCATCCGTGACTATCTCTCCATTGCCTTCCGCTCCTTCATCAAACCTCGCTCCAATCTTCTCACCCTTGTCATCGAAGAATCCACCGGCATCACATGCAACCAACTCTTCTCCGCTGCCGATCAACCATCAAGCATCATCGATCAACCATCATCAACACCACCATCAAGCATCAACAACACCACCATCATCGAATTGCTATCACCGATTCAACACCACCATCAACCATCATCGATCAAGCATCAACAACACCAAATCACGATCTGAATTTTGTATTTGGTATTTTTAGGGTTTTTATTTTCCCCTTTTCTCCTTCCCTTTCTTTTCGTTTTTTCTGCTTCCTGGAATCTGAAATTTTTGTCAATGCTATAAACCTGGATTCTGTATAAATTTGGTTGAAGATGGCTTGATTTTGGTTTTGTATTGTGTTTAATGGTTTGGGATTTCAATTTTTTTTATTTTTACCCCAATATCTGTACAGTGCTGGCCCACCACCACCCCTCAAGCATCGATCCTTTAGCAAGGATCAATCCTTGCCAAGACCCGCCAGCTCATCCTCTCCAGCGCCCTCCCAGATCTTCATTGCCGATCTTCAGAGGATCCCACAGTTAAGAACCGGGGTTGGAGGTGCTCTAACAAAGTTCATATATAGATAACAAGATTTAAAGTCATCACAATTTTATAAAATACGTACCAATTTCTTACAAGGGCGATGCTTGATGCTCCGGGCGGAGTTTTGTTAAAATGCTCCGCCCGTTTTTTTTTCTTTATAAATTTTTTAATGTATTTGGTAAATTAAAAATATGTTTTGGGTTTTTTGTTTTACTGATATGTACATGTTTTTGTTATTTGGGTTTGAATTTTTTTTTATTATTTGCTTTCTGACATAGCTAAATAGATAAATTATATTGAGTAAATCTGTATTAAAAATTAACATATTTTAATAAATCTGCATTAAAAATCTGTATTAAAAAAATATTATGAGCAAGTTTGTATTAGAAAAAATTAAAAAAAAAAACCTGCCCGGTGCATGATTAACCAGAGCAGATTAGAATTTTCCTTCTTACAAACTAGATCAATTACTCATGACATTCTTTGATCATTGCTTCAACTTTTGATACCATTTTATTTGATTTATATCTATGTGGCAAGTGGATGATACAAAATAAGTGGTTATCTTGAGCAAAGCAAAGCAAACACCGTACCAAAGGGTGGGAAAAACGATGCAATCCCTTTTTACTCAAAAGGCCAAAAAGGGTATGCATGAGTGGAAAACGAAAAAGAGGAAATGGTTAAAAAAAAGCTATCGACATTGATAATTTATCGCATCCTTTGCCAACATACGCACATACACAGGCCACAGCAAGTTATTCTCAGCAGATTAACTCTTCCCCAATAGTGCTTGCCAAAAAAAATAAATAACTCTTCCCCAATTCTCAAGCTTCCCTCATTCATTAACTACCCTTTCTTATTTTTAATTACTGCACCAATAGTGCATGTTATTTATACGATTGGTAGAGACTCAACTTTCATTTTACTTAGGTTTCTCTCGGTATTGTCTAGAAAAAAAAAGCTTGTTGTACACTTTTTATATGATCTAAAAAAATGTTAAATGTGCTTAGCTTTGATGCTATATCAACTAAGCATAAAGTTCTTGTTAGACCTAGTGTGCAAGTGCATGGTTTTGATAATGACAATGTTTTGAAAAAGCTCAACCATGATCAAGTTCAACCAAATGTCAAAGAACAAAAGCAACTATGATGAAGAGAAAGCAATCTGAAGGACTTCAATATGTATACTGTTGATATCTTTTGTTTTTGAGTCTTAGAGTTTGGGTAGAGTTTTTAGAGGGCAGTGAATCTCTATCAAGTGCATGATCATATTATATCTTGAGTATTTCACTTAACCAAAATTAATAGGTGGCTTAAAGGTTTTTAAGAAAAGGTTTATTTTTGATAAAACAAGTTTTTAGAAGTGTTTTTCAGCCTTTAATCGATTTGCAAGAGGCAAGCTATCAATACAAAATCAGTTTTAAGTTTTCTAAACTTTTGGTTATTCTATATAAACCTTTCCACAATCATTGTGACTAACTAATTTCATTTTTACATCATTTTAGAAAACGTTAAAGCCACACTATTCTCTCAACATTCTCTCTCACTTTTACAAAGGATCAAAGGTCTTATTTTCATATCTTTTGATCAAGAAGCTTTTGAATCTCAAGTTCTAATAGTTCATAGTTCTTGAAGGAGATTCAATAGGTTTTGTTATTCATTGAGTTGTAATCATTGCAAGAGGCAAGCTATCAATACAACAAGAGGAAGTCTTGGTGTTGTTTCATCAAGCAAATTGAAGTGGAAGCCTTGGTGTGTTCATCAAGCATTTGGAAGTCTTGTTGGGAGGAATCAACAAGCAAGTGGAAGACTTGGTGTGGGATATCATCAAGCAAGAGAAGATGTTAGATTAGAAGTTCAATAGGGTTGCAAGACAAGAGTGAGGTATCTCTTGGAGGCTATCAAGTGAGGTATCTTGAGAGGCAATCGTTAGTAATTTGAGAACTCTAATTCCTTAGTGAAGAAATCTCTCTTGTGAAAGAGGGGACTGGATGTAGCTCTCGGTGGTTGAGAGTGAACCAGTATAAATTCTCTGTGCAGTATCTTTTTCCCTTATTTCTTTTAATTTCTGCATTTTCATATTGTTCTTGATTGAAAACCTAGAAAAGATTGATTTTCGTATAATTGAATGCATTAGGTTTTAATAGTTCAAATTGATTTGGAGAAAACCTTTTTCATAATCTAGGTAATCATTAACAATCTTGGTGTTAATCAATTCCGCGCTATCTCTGATATTCTATGATATTTGATTGATTTTCGTTTTCGATTGAAAAATGATTTTTCTCTATTCTACAGTGATTAATCGATTAACTGGTGTGCTAATCGATTAACCATTTGTCATCTGTCAGGTGTTAATCGATTAACCTATAGCCTAATCGATTAAGAGCTGAAGTTTTTGTGAAAATCATTTGTTTTAATTGTTTCGATTTTTTTTCGGTCGAAAATCTTTCAAGGTTTCTTTAATACCTATTCAACCCCCATTCTAGGTGTTCTCTAGTGTTCTTTAGTTTATTTCTCCACCAATTGTAGTCCCTACAGTTCTTACATCGTTTATAAATAATATTTTATCCCTTATATAATTTATCCTCAATACGTCATTCATTTCCTCTCATTTCATTTCTCCCTCCCTCCTCGACACTTCTCTTCCATTCCTCTTCTTCACTTACCATAACTAAGAGCAACTACCATTCGTTCATTCATTCGAGCCCTATTTTATTCAAATAGCTTACAATAGTTTCCGTTGGATTCTCCAAAACTCCATGAAATTTCTTGAAACCGGTTATATGAACTATTGTTACCGTTGATGTTGGAGGACATTCAAACCCCATTCCCTTATGATTATAAAGCCGTAATATTTATTTTTCGATGAGAAAGTAGTAAATTGGTCAGAAGAAATTGAACAACATCATTGTGAATCATATCCAATATAATTAAATCATCGTTCTAAATCATCTCCACGCTAAATATTTTTGCAAGCTAAATCATCTCAGATTAGATTGGCAGTTCGGGTTGTTTATGATTTATGCTCTGCTTCTAGTTTCCAAGTTAATTTAGAGAAGTTGAGAGCGCTAGTTTCTAATAATAATATCTCTCTTGATAAGTGTCGAAAGTTTGAAGGTATTTCTTCTATTCGCTTCACTTCATGTTTAGGGAAATATCTTGGCTTCCTTCTTTTACATGGAAGGACAAGGAAAAAAGTTTTCTTATTTATTGTCGAGAAGCATCAGTTCGCCTTTCTGTTTGAAGATTTCCTCTTTGTGTTTGGCTTGGTGTCTTGGGAGAAAATTGCACGACCACAACAGATTGGTTGTCTTGGTATCCGGCAAGCCAGGTTAGCTAATACAACTTTTTTGGGGAAATTGATTTGAAGCCTTCTTCATCATCCTCATAAATTATGGGTCCAAAAATATCATATATATGTTGGCGCTTCTTCTATTTTTTACATTACAATGAAACATGGAGATTCGTTTGTTTTGTGATCCATTTACAACGCTGATGCGTGCCTTAAGGGTGGTTTTTGCATTAAACTAGGGGAAAGAAATGTCTCTTTCTGGTTTGATAAGTGGTTGGATGTCGGTCCATTGTGTAACTTTGTTCTATTTGTAGATATGCAAGACACTATGCATTGTGTGGCGGATATTTATGAACATAATGATTGGCACTTTGATATATCACTTATTGTGTTCCTAGTTCCGCATCAAGATGGCATATGGGTTGTTCCGGATTTAGTTGAATCTAGTATTGTGGATGAAGTTATTTGGGCAGCTTCTACTGATGGTATATATTCAGTTTCTTCTGATTCTTCTTGTGGTTATGCTATAATGAGGCCTTGCTAGTGAAATATTTCATAACTTGGAGGAAGATTAATTTCGATCCTGCTTGCCCCCTTTGTAATTGCCTAGTGGAGGATAGTTTACACAGCTTAAGGGATTGTACTGTGGCTAACTTTGTTTGGTATTTCGTTTTTTTTAGTCATGACTCCGTTTTTCTCTTTACTGTGGTGGATTGGATGCGACAATATATTCTAGTCCTTTGGTAGTAACGTTCTAGTCACTTGTTGGTGGATATGGCGATTTCGGAACACGGTTGTCTTGAAGAATTGTGAGTGGCCTTTGTGGGATATTATTTCTCGTATATCCAATATTTTTTTTGATAAAACAATGTTTATCCTTTCCCTATAGGTACCCCTTTGGTGCGACCAGTCCACCAGCTTAAGTCAATTGCTTGGCATAAGCTGCCTGTGGGCTACTTCTCACTTAATGTTGATGGTTCCTCTTTAGGTAACTTGGGTGCAGCTAGTTTTAGGGGCTACTTAGGGACACTCAAGGTTATTGGATAATGGGCTTTTCGGGTCATGTTGGAATCACGGATATCTGCAAGTTGAACTGCTAGCTATTGAGGAAGGTCTGTGTAACATGTAGAATTTGCAATAGAGAAGGAATTAAGAAAGGAATAGAGAATAGCGCTCGTGACTCAATTAGAAACCGAAATATACGATTAATTACTGAGCACTGAGAGTTCAAATGGGATCTCAGCTAATAACAATGTAGTACACTGATATGGGTTCAGCAATGAACAGAGAAAATGACCTAAGAGAGAAGAGGAAGTTCTCCAATACATTACCTACCCTCTATTTCCTCTCTAACAAACTATATATTCTACTGGTGCCAAAAGAAATCCTTCAACCATGTGTTGGCTGCCTTTTTCGTGTGACCCTGTGATCCTTGTTGCTGTCATCAGGTGCTGCTAGGTGTCCTTGAGGCTCAACCAATTTGTCTTGACTGTTAGAGCCATAATCTCCACTAGTTGGTGGACTATTTTGCCCCTCCTCAATTGTACTTGTTACAATACTCCCCCCTTTAAAATCAACCTTGTCCTCAAGGTTGTAGTTGGGGTAACATTTCACAAAGTCCACCTTGTCTTCCCACTGTGTCTTTGAATTATGATTAGCATTACTGTAACAGATATTGTAGAAGTGATCTTCTCTCTCAACCTCTTCAATCACTTTCAAAGCCCTTGTCTTTGTCTCAATTAAGGCTTGCCCACAAAATTGGTTACCAGTACAAAATTGCTTTTGCAGATGAACACCTATACAATCCCTTCTTTCCCATTGTTTTTGCACTAATTTTTCTTTGGATGCTCTCTCTAGCTGCTTTCCTGGCATTCTTTTGTCTACCTCTGACCTGAATACTTCTATCTCCATTTCATCAATCAACCACATCATTCTTGTTTTCTGTCTGTTCCTTTGATTATCTGCAAAGAGCCATGCATCAAGTGGGACTGCCTTTGCACATTTCTTAAAAATGACCTTGTCCTCAAGGTCATGGCTATGGAATTGTAGATGCATACAATTGAAAGTCTTCCTCCAAAAGCCTGCAAATGTCCTTAGACTCATGTAAATAGACAACGCAATCCAGATACCAGTGAAGCCATGACTTGGGGATAACATATATATGCTTAATATGCTCATCACTGCCACCATAGTCATTGAGTAAGCAACGTATGTGAAATCTGAAGCACCATAGTTGACTCCATCAAAAACAAATGCCAGAGCATTGATGGGTTGCGTAGCTACAATATATGGAATGCCAAAACATAACACAATCATAACAACCATCAATGATAACCTTGTTGATGTTGAGAAACTGTTGGTTGAAAGGAAAACCAATTGTGTTAATCCTGAACCAAAGTTCCAACCTGCACCAATTAAACCTGAAATGATGTCTAAAGATTTTCTTGAGATGAAGGGAATGATGCCAAAGGTTGCACCACATGCAGCTTGTGCTCCAACTGAGAATAGAATCATGGCTAAGATTGCAATGGGGAGGGACTTTGCACGGCCACGCCATATGCAGAAAACACCTGCTAAGGTTTTTAGGATCCATAGGGTCCAAAGTCTGCCTCTCATGCCAATTAACCTGGTTGCTAAAACAGAAGCGTGGTCACCAAAGGAACGGACAACAATGTTTGCCATTCCAAATGCTGTAGCAATCATTCCAGCTGTGTGTAGCTTCAGATTAAACCTGTCATAGAAGTACTCGGCAATAACATTGTCAGTGGTTAATTCAACTACCATAGAGTATCCATAGAGGAGGGCAAAAATCCATGTCCTGTAATTTGTGATGGCGTACTTTAACACTATATGCAACAGAGGAAATCTAATGAGAGTTAAAGAGCATTTGAAATTCGACTCTTGGTTTGTGCCATCAATGATATAAAGGCATGTAGCAGCAAGTAACTGAGCCATATGTGCAATTGTTATTGTATTCTCATTTGACACATATCGCCAAACTAACAATTTAGGCTTCAACAATAACTCCAAGTAACATGATATCATTCTAACCAATTTATCAAACACCTGATATGCATGGATTCTGACATGTGCTCTTAGGTTTCCATTCCAACACAATTCAATAGAACTAAGATTTTCCCTCATCATATGCAATTGCCATACTCCAGTAGTAAGTAAGGAACGGTTAGGAATTATACCTTGTTGCACTTTGATAGGATAAAGTGGAAAATGCAACCATAGATACCATATGGGTCTGGTGGTTTTGGTGGTGGAAGCATGACCTGAAATTCATGCCATGTAAAGCTCTGTTCCATTGCATCTTCACTGTGAATGAGCAACCTTTTACTTTCAGGCCCAATATTGCGAGTTCTCTTCTTCTCTGAAACTGAAACCGGTTGCCGAAATAAATCATATTTTACCATCTGCTCACAATTTTCAGTTTGAAGCAATCCAACAGCTCCAGTACTCGAATGCAAATGTTCTGGATTCTCCTTTAAATGACCAATTCGTCCTACATCACTGGTACTCAACACCTTCTCAAATAATGGAACTATAGTGGAATTCAAATCCCCAGACCATTGCTGCAGCTCATGATCCCCTGGCTGATCCACCACCTCCCCGGTTGGAGGCATCTCACTAGCGGCTTCTGACGACTCTAAATATGCTTCTCCGTGATCAGTCAGTTGTTCCACAATTTGATTATCCTCCACACTTGAGTTCTTCTCACGGGTTGAGATTTTTTCTTTGAGTTGAGCTAATTCTTGTAGAAATTGTTCTCTTCTAGCTTGAGATTTGTTACAAATTCGAAATGATCCAGCATATGGTTTTGAGTTCAAGCCACCATTGGGAATGCTATTTCTCAGATCTGTTATGGAGTCTCTTAATTCTTGTATATCAGCAGCGTGGTTACGGTCTTGTTTGTGCAGCAGAGCTAAGATTTGTTTCAACTCAGCAGAAACAACATTATCAGCAATGGTGGTCAATGAAAGCACCATTTGTAACATGTAGAATTTGTAACAAAGAAGGAATTAAGAAAGGAACATAGAATAGCACTCTTGACTCAATTAGAAACTGAAATATACGATTAATTACTAAGCATTGAGAGTTCAAATGGGATCTCAGCTAATAACAATGCAGTACACTGATATGGGTTCAGCAATGAACAGAGAAAATGACCTAACAGAGAAGATGAAGTTCTCCAATACATTACCTACCCTCTCTTTCCTCTCTAACAAACTATATATTCTACTGGTGCCAAAAGAAATCCTTCAACCATGTGTTGGCTGCCTTTTTTGTGTGACCCTGTGATCCTTGTTGCTATTATCAGGTGCTGCCAGGTGTCCTTGAGGCTCAACCAATTTGTCTTGACTGTTAGAGGCATAATCTCCACTAGTTGGTGGACTATTTTGCCCCTCCTCAATTGTACTTGTTACAGTCTGAGACTTGCTAAAACACTCAATATTCAGAAGTCGGTGTGCCAAAGTGACTCAACTGTAGCCATTTGACTAGTTCTAGGTAGCAATTTCTAGCTCCATAAGTATGCTTGTTAGATTTAGATATTCAAGTTCTTATGCAAGGTTCATGGGAGGTCAAATTGGTTCATACATCAAGAGATGGCAACTTCTATGCAGATTGGTTGGCTAAGCTTGGAGCCACTAATTAAGATAAGCTGAAGATTTGGTCCTCTCCATCCCCAAGATTACTCATCCCTTGCTCGCAGACAAGATGGAGATCACGTTCTTGAGGCCATAGTTTTTTATTTCTCGTTGTTTTCTTTATCTTCAAATGTTACAAAACAAATCATATCCACGGAATAAACCATGATTTAAACTTTAACTCAACCAAAACCGTACATAACTACATACTATTATTTTTGATGAATTGGATAAAGTAATATAGAAGTATGCAGTTGCAAAATTCAAGGGTTTACGTGAAAATCAAATCTATGATATGTAGAGTGACAAAAAAAAAGATAATCAGATGTTAGTTAAAATAACGAGGAATGGAATAGAAATGTCGAGGGAGGGAAGGAAAAATGAAATGAATGGGGTGTTGAGCTTTCCCTACTCTAGAGCTTTCTCTCGACACCTATGTATACACATAACATAGATTCAATCTCTATTACAATAGTGAAAAGGCGTTAGATTTAAGTGATAGTATCCGAATTAAGACTTGAGAAAGTATATACTCTTTTCTCTCCCACGATAAAAATGGTTCAATACATAAAAAAGCAAAAGCAAGTAGGGGTTAACAATTATTAAGAAGCTAATATAATAAAAACTCATAAAAATGTAATTTTTTGTATTTTAAAAAAACAGAAAAAAAGGACACTTATATTATAATTATTTTTTTTCCACGTTTAATAACCTTATCAATGCTCATAAAGCAATTATTACCAAAATCCATAAAAAATAAAAAGAAAAGTCTTAACTTCTCTAAACCTAGTTGAACTTGAGAGGTAATGAAAATGAGTGCTTTCAAGTTAACGAAATTAGAAAGCCAGCATGTATGCCATTGAATAATGTAAAATTGTAAATATGAAGTTAAGATTAAGATTATTTTTTGGAGCAAATGTGATCTTATGCATGACCCAAATCGAGTATGTTGAACACATATTCACAAATATACTTTCATATATTAAATAATATTACTTCTTACGGTCTTTAATATAAGATTATTTTGGGACTCTAAAAAATATTTACTAAATAAGGATGGTTGAGGAAAAATATAACTAAATATCATTGAAAATGAGAAAGAGTTCTTATAAATAATAAATTTTTTTTTTCAAAATGATCTTATATTAAAAACCAGAGATAAGAATGTCTATATTAAAATATTTTGTCAATGTATACCACAAGGCATGTGTACACCTAAGTAAAATTTGAAGGGAAAACTAAAACTATGTCATCCTTGTTGGGGTTTAGTCTTCTTTCCTATGTGGAGAAAGACCTAAAATTGCAAGTTCATTATGTGTTACACTTATTAATATAGAATCAAATGTATGCGAGTCATTCAAGTGAGAAAGAGCAGTCAAAGAGAGAAATACAAGTAAAATTCATATAAGCAAAAATCGGTTCATATTTTACATAGAACAAAAGCTTCAAGTTACTTGTATGGAGTGGTGCACTGTCGGATCTTGGTCAAATTTGGACAACATGTTTGTGGCACCCAATTATTCAAATCCAATAGTGAAATTTTCATGTTGAGATCCAAGGAGTGAGTTATCCACCTAGGGTAGTAGTAGTGTTTTTTCCATCTCCATTTTTCTGTATTGTAATCTTTCTTGCTTTAGTTTGTTGCTCTGTTCCTTGCACATAATTGTGCAATTGATTGTGACTATTTGTACCTTGAATAGATCATAGTGGAGCTTGTTTAATAATGTTAAGGATACATGGATTTTTTACTCTTGATTATTTGATGCATTTCCCCACAGTAATATCTTGGTATGTTCACTTGTTGCTATGCTTTCATTACTTTTTCATATATTTGTTAGTCCCTCCTGGCATGTTCTTGCAAGTGGGTATTGAATTTCTACATCATATTCACAACAAGTGTATCAGAGCAGAAGGTTTAGGGTTATTTGACTAATGATTAGCTTGAACAATGGAGGCAAATACAAATAAGATGATATCTTTGAATGACACTAATTATCATATGTGGAATGGAATGATAAATGACGTGCTCTTGGTAAAGAAGCTTCACCAACATGTGTTTCCTACTCAGAAGCCGAACAATAAATATGTTGAAGACTAGGAATTTCTACATAAGCAGATTTGTGGTTTCATTCGATGGTGGCTAGATGACAATGTGTATAACCACAATGCTAGTGAAAAAATGCAAAAAAAATTTTATAGGAGAAGATTTAGTCCTTGTGTGACACCCTATTAATAATTACCCTTAGCTACCCATAAGTGAATTAGTGACTCAAAAATTTCTTTATTATTTCAAATACTTATAAAAATTCTCCGAACAAACGGACGAAGTTTCCTTTGTTTATAAGAATTTCCCAAAATTTATTTGACCTGCAACCTGTTTTAAAACATAATATTCATATCCATTCAGTAGCCAGCAGGGCTAAACACTTTGTGCATCATAATGCACCCAGATAACAGTTATACATCTATCAGAGTTAGCAGCATATTTACATACAAGTTTTGGAAATAGTATTTTCCCAAAAATACTCCTTTCCCAAAAGGAGTTCTCTTGGGCCCGACCAAAAAATATTTACATTATGTAGAACAAAATGAATTATGTCATGCCATTCAAAAGGCCCAGGACATAGCCATTGTCCTAACTTACTACAACCTACTCTCCCTGTAAGGGAGAGTGCACTTGCTTGGTCGGGGGCTGTGCTAGCTCAATCTCAGTACCTGTAAAAATAGTAAGGAGGTGAGCATTGCAAATGAAATAGAAAAGCAGTTTCTAATTAGACATAATAACTCACTAAACCAAGCACAGTTATCAAGTAATTCACATAATGCACATTCATCAGAATCATAAATCATAATTTTATCAATTATATCCAAGTCTTATTTCCGTTTCCTATCTCATTACTTAATTGTAATCCCATTTTTACTCTTTCAATTTCTTCCCTTTTACTTCCCTTCCCTTTTTCTTTCTTCCCTTTTACTTGCACCACTGGGACACCTGCTAGGCAATTGGCACACTCATTAGGGACTTTACACCCATCAGGAATTTTGCACCCATTAGGCATCACCTGTTAGGACTATGCTTATTAATTTATTCAATTCATTTCCCTTAACTCTAGTCCATGCCCTATTCCATTTTAGTTATGTAGTGAATTGATCCATTGGTACACCGACGCCTAATGGGGCGTTTGGACCTAATGGGCAATTAGCCTGATGGGCAATTAGCCTTAATGGGACAAATTGGAACACCTAGCAGGGCATCTAATCTTCCGGTGTCTCCAAGGATCAATTGAACTGCGTTCCCTCTAGTTTTATTCTATGTCTCATATTCTTATTTTAAAACATACATGACCTTTTTCTCAACCAATATTTTAACTACCAATTATCAAATAGTACATGTCAAATTCAACTTACACATCATCTATCAAGTATTCAAATATTTGCAAGTATCATCAAAATTCATATTCCTCATTGTCAATCATTTATAACCACATTTGACACTTAACCTATTATTCAATCAGTAGCACTACCTAGGGTTCAATTCTTTTATTTACCTAAATTAAACTATTATCATTATTATCTACCTTAGGGTTTCCTAATCCTTACACTAACACATAAACCTTAGCAAACTATTATATACTAATTAGTGACCCTTTTCTAGAGCAAGCCAATACCCACCCCCTTATCTCAAATGTGATGATTGAGGTAAGGAAAACCTTGAGAACCTTAGCTTTGTGAATTAAGAATTTGAACCTTCTAACCATTGCTTGCCACCTCAATAGAGCCAATATCCAATGTTGGTGAATGATTATATGATGTTGACTATATGAGGGGAGTGTATTCTCCTTCACTTGGTCTTGTTTAGGAGGCATAAATATACATATTCTCCATAGCTAAGAAGATTGAAAAATAAATGGAGGAGTGGAGAGAGAGTGGGTCGGCACCGTGAGGAAGGAGGGAGTGATTTTTTGAGCTTGTTACATAAGGGAGATGATGATGTTGAGATTTTTGCCCTTGAACCCTAAGAACAATAATGGAGATGATGTTGATGGTGGTGGACAGTATTCGGTCTTAGGGCTCACGAAGTGAAGAAGAAGAAGAATAAAAGCAAGTAGTGTTTGGAACTACTGGGGCTTACTTTGTTTTTGTTGCATGAGGGAATAAATGTGTGGTTGACATGAAAAACTTCTTTAAGAAGCCATGGGATTGTGTGGCATAAAATGAGTGCCAAGAGTGGGACTTACGGGTTTTCCCCCAGATAAGATGCTCTTTCTCACCATGGAGCCGACTAGAATCTCGGCACTCGGATTCTTGAGAACACTCCTTCGGAATGAAACTAATAAGACCATATGCAGTGGAGCACGGAGGCCGAGATTCCTTCTCGGCAATGCGAGGTCGGTGTAGCCTCTCTAACAAGATGCTAGGCATAATTGGTCGGTTTTGTCTTAGGGTCAATGCGAGGTCGGTGTGGCCTCAGCCAAGGGGTGTACGACGAAACGAGGTCGGTTCGTATGAGCTCAGCGCTAACTGGTCGGTTCTCATGAGCTTAGTGCTGACTGGTAGATTATCATGAGCTCGGCGCTACTGGTCGGTTCTCATGAGCTCAGCGCTAATTGGTCAGTTCAAAATCCTTCCAACTCGAGAAGACTGATATCTAACGAGAGGTGTGAAGTGAATCGAGGTCGGCCTACGGCCCAGATCGTTGATTTTTGGTCGGCTAACACTGAATTTGGTTGGACCTTACACTTAAACCCTTCTATTCTTTGTTACGGCTTTACTACTTCACAGAATGATTGAAATCAACTATCACCCCAACCCATTCTTATGATTTCTATTAGTTCCACTTAGGACTATTATATTTAAACTTGAATTTAAATTTAGGATGTTACACCTTGTATGCCTTAAAGATGGGGAACAACAAATTGGTTTTACTAAACACTCGAATGAATTTAAGGAAAAGGAAGGGGCTTCCATTTTAAATCCCTCTGTTGGAAGTCAAGCCTTCCCAAAAGGACGTAAAGAGTTATGCTAGAAGATTTCTAGAAGAAGGTGTAACACCCTATTTAACTTTTACCCTTAAACCAAAAATTAGGACTTGAAAATTTCTTGTAAAACAGATATGATAATTGTCAAAATAATATTTCCTTCCATTAATACTGAATTATAAGAGTTATACATATAGCGGAAGACTTAATTCAACAAAAGGTAAAAGTGAAGTAACATAGTTACACCGATTCCATTATCCAAAATACAAAATACAGTGTTTCAGCTCGGCCAACTGGCCGAGACTCATCTTAGCTATCCGACTCTAATGACTTACTCTCCCTGTGAGGGAGAGTGAACCTGCTCGGCCGGGGACTGCGTTTGCTCAGGCTCAGAACCTGAAAAATGGTAAGGAGGTGAGCATTACACAGAACTTAAGTAAGCAGTTTCTAACATGACATATCGAACTACCAAGCCAAACACAAGTAGACACTTAGCATATATAAAAATCAAGCAGAATACCACATGCATACGTTATCATTTAGCTCGGTTCACATCATTATCCAGAATATCCACTACCTACTAATTATTCCTCTACTCATCCGATTAATTCTCCTTGGACTCTTTCCTTAATTCTTACACTTAGTTACTCGACCACTACTTTCCCTTTCTCGGTAATCCATTTTCTCTCTCGGTCTCATTACTCATTATTTACCTTTTACATATTTTACAATCTTTTACTCTTCTCGGCTGCATGCACCCAGTACATGTCTTACACCATTTAAGGTCGGATTCTAGAGTGTCCATAACTGCGAGTACCCAGTACCCGTCTTACAGCTGCACATACCCAGTATGCGTCTGAAGCGATCAATGCACGCACCCAGTACGCGTCTTCTATGACCAGGAGCACTACCGCCGATTCTTTTATGGGGTTAAGGAGTGTCCATAACTGCGAGTACCCAGTACCCGTCTTACAGCGGCACCTCTCGGCGGCTTACGCGATCAATGCACGCACCCAGTACGCGTCTTCTATGACCAGGAGAACATCCCACCGATTCCGTGCTCGGAATCTTGTGTGAATCATAACTGCGAGTACCCTGTACCCATCTTACAGCTGCACATACCCAGTATGTGTCTGACACGATCAATGCACGCACCCAGTACGCGTCTTTCATGACCCGATCACACAACCATTTCTCTTTAAATTCTTTTATCCTTTTTACCATTCTTTGCTCGGCCTCTCTCGGCTCAACCTTTTAGCTATTCCCTATTTCCATTAATCTTTCTCTCATCTATTTCATTTACTTATCTCTTCTCCTTTCCATACCTAGCCAAATCTTATACCCGCTTTCAACCTCTCAAGCTCGGACTCAGATAGATTTTTAATCATGAGACATAAATAATGAATATCAAACTCATAAACATTTATACAACAACAACAATATAAATAAAACACTTAGTCGGTCCACCATGTAATTAAAAGCATATAGCAGCAAACAATGTTCCCTCTTTCCTCAAAATTCATGTTTCTAGTTCCTTCATTGATTTCTATTACCCATTTACCTTTTCTCCCTAATATTATCCTATGTCTCCTTCCTAATCTAACACCCACTCTTAGCACCCGTTATGAACACACTAGGAACCCAAACACAAGTAGAGGTAACACTTACTCCTTACCTCAATCTGTGAGAAGTAAGAGTTGAGAGCTTGAGAATGGTTTTCCTTATTGTTTGACCTTGAGAGCTTAGAACTCCTTGAACCTTTTCCTCCTAGCTGCACACCCAACACAACGAATGCTCCAGGAACGTCCGAAACAGGAAGAGAGCGGAAAGAAGAAGGGTTTCCAGTTGGTAAGCCTTGGTGGAGGAGAAGTGAAAGAGAGAGATATGCGTGAGTGGGAAGAGAGTATGTTGGGTTTGTGCGTTGAAGTTTCAAAGAAGAAATGAGAGAGACGGAGGAGAAAGAGAATGAAAAGTGTATTGTGTTGTGTTATGGGCTTTCTTTTATTCTTTTAGGGGAATTATTTGTGTGGTTCTCATTGGAGGCTTCTTTGAGAAGCTAGAATATGTGGATAGGATTTATTGGCTTCTAAGGGAAGCCATAAACAGTGACTCGATAAGGACATAAAGTGATTGACAGTGACAGCCGTACGGATGGTACGAAAACCAAGGGATCAACAGCTCATCATGAGCTGTCGTAGGGAATAAGAGACATCGGCTAGTCACGCCGAGACAGTAGTGGTCCGAGCCTCCTCTCGGTGCACACTACGAGGCTCTGTTGCGGCCGGCTAATACAAATTGACCCCAGATCTCGCGTTCGTTTTCATTTAGCTCGGCAGGGGTCGGTTACACTGCGATGTACATGAGGTCGGCCGATCCGAGCTAACACCAGGTGTTGGAAGTCAAGCTGGTTGGAAGGCATGCTTCAAACTCTCTATGGACTTCAAGTTTAAGGCAAATATATGTTTTGATGATAACAAGCCAACTCAAGTTCAAGCTTACAAGTGCAAGCGTCAAGATTGAAGACTCAAGCAAGCCTAAGAATAGAAACCTTCTCCTTAGATCAAATGTAAGGTAATGAAGTTTTTGTTTACTTAGAAGTTTCAAAGCCAACAAAGTTTTTATTTTTGAAGAGAAGAAGAAAAACGTATTTTCTGCATATAAAATGTTTTTCTGCATTTCATCGGAGTAAAAATAGTTGATGTTACAAAACTCTGCATATTTATATGACTGCAAAAGAGAGTAATCGATTATCTCTTGCAGTAATCGATTAACTCTGTTGCATCATAGAAAAATCAGAGAAGCTGTAATCGATTAACTGAATTTTGTTAATCAGTTACTTTCTTATGAAAGTAATCGATTACAACAGTCAAGTAATCGGTTATATTTGTTGCATCATATATTCTTCAGAGGCTTAGTAATCGATTACAAGTCTTGTAGTAATCGATTACATGATGTTGCATCATATGCAAACCAGAGGCTTAATAATCGATTAACTCCTCAGTGTAATCGATTATCATAAGTTGCATCATACAAAGAACATGAGTGATGTAATGGATTAACTATTCTTAGCCTAATCGATTACATGTTTTTCAAATGTATTTAAGCATTTCTATTTTTGTAGAAATAATCGATTATTCCTTTAAAGTAATCGATTACTTCATGTTTTATAGAAAAACGTGTCAGAATCATTTTTATTATTTCCTGATTTGTTTTTATATAAAAGATTCTGATATATTTTATAAAATTCGAAAATGATTTTAATTTTGAATTATTTCCTTTTTGGTTTTAAGAATCAAATCTTTATTTTACTTCGAAAATCGTTTTGATTTTATTTTGATTTTAAAACTTATTTCAAATCTTTGTTTATTCCTTTTTGATTTTGTTTTATTAATTCAAAATCGTTTTTGATTCTAAAATGTTTTTCTTTTTAAATAAAGATCACTCCAACATTTCAAATTTTTTTTTTTAGTTTTACGTTCAGACATTGTTATTTTTCACGTTCTCTCTTCTTCTTCTTCTCAAAGTGTTATGCTTTTCTTTGTTCTAACTTTTTGAAGAACAAACCTTGTTGGCTGCGTAAACTCTAAGACAAACTTCTTCTTCATTATCATAAGAGCTTATTGTAGAATCTGTGTTTTTGAGAACACGTGATACTTATTGTATTCACTCACATCTATTGTACTCAACCTTAGTGGTAGGGAGAGAATCCCATAGTTGAACGTTGAGGCATTTGTAGGGCGAGGAACCCTGCTGTGTGATTGAGGCCCCTAGCGAACAGAGGTTCCTAGTAGTGTGCGGGGTGCTCTTGGTTGTAATAGGGTGCGGTTCTATTGCTTGGTTATAAGAACTCTCAGGCGGGTCGCTTGGGGACTGGACTAGGCCTTTCGACGGGAAGGCTGAACCAGTATAAAAATCACCGGTGCAAGCTTTTCTATCCCTATCTCTTTTACTTTCCGCATATTTAATTTTTTACGTTTCCGCGCTACTCGTTTATCATATTTCTATCGTTTTCGCGATCCGTTTCGAGCGTTTAATCTCTCCATCTCAAATCAATTTTTTAATTTGATACGAATTTTTCAATACATAATAAAACTCGATTCACCCCCCTCTCGAGATTTTGAGGCCTAAACCAACAATTGGCATCAGAGCTAGTCTCTTGTGTTAAGACTTAATCGTCTCAAGAGTATGGCTTCAAACTCTCTGTTTGGAGGTGAAGGGAGTTCTATTAACCGTCCTCCCATGTTTGATGGGGTAGGGTACGCGTATTGGAAAGCCCGTATGAAAATTTTTATTCAAGGAGTTGGATTAAAAGTTTGGGATGCTGTTGTAAATGGTCCCCATGTTCCTACCTATGTGGTTAATGGTAACACCGTCGAAAAGCCTATGGCTGAATGGACGGAGGAGGAGGAACGTAGAATCCAATACGACTTGAAAGCGAAAAATATTATAACATCTGCTTTGAGCTATGATGAGTTTTTCAGGATATCAACATGCGAGACAGCACAACAAATGTGGGATACGCTGGAAGTCACACATGAAGGTACAACGGAAGTAAAGAGGTCAAGGATCAATACGTTGACTGGTGAATATGAGCTATTCAGAATGAAAGATGGAGAATCGATTCAAGAGATCCAAAAGCGATTCACAATGATTGTAAATCAACTGACGACATTGGGGAAGAAGTTCACCAATGAGGATCTCATCAACAAAGTTCTAAGGTGTTTGGGAAGAGATTGGCAACCCAAGGTGACGGCAATTGCTGAATCAAGAAATCTCTCAACAATGACGCTGGCAACTCTGTTTGGAAAATTACAAGAACACGAAAGTGAACTAAAAAGGTTGGCTCAGCATGAAGAAGAGAACAAGAAAGTTAAAAGTTTGGCATTCAAGGCTGAAGCACCTGCACCAGATAGTGACTCGGACAAAGAATTATTGAATGATGAACACATGAGTCTATTGGTGAAAAAGTTCGGGAAATTCCTGAGAAAGAAAAATTTCAACAAGAGAGACAACAATAAAAGTGGAGGCTCAACCATCACATGTCATGAGTGTGGCAAGCCTGGTCACATTAGAGCAGACTGCTATCAATTGAAAAAGAAAGAGAATTCAGAAAAAGGCACCTCAAGTTCAAAGAAGGGGAAGCAAGCATACTTGGCTTGGCTGGACAATGATGGAAGTTCGGATGAGGATTCAGACTAACAAGAGGAGACTGCCAACCTATGCTTGATGGCTCACGACAATGAGGTAACTACTGAACTTAACTTTTCTTATGATGAATTACAAGAAGCATTTGAAGAGTTACATGAGGAATCGATGAGGTTATCCTTATTGGTTTCTCTAGAAAAGAAAAATTCAGCTTCCATTTTAGAAAAGAATAAAGAACTTACTAAGGAAAATGATTTTTTGAAAAATCAAAATAAGGAGCTGAATTTGACTTTAAAAAATTCTTCAAACACTTCGTGTAACGACATTAAGCTTAAAGCTAGTTCTTCTTCTTGTAAATTCTGCAAGGACTTGGTTAAAGAAGTTGAAGATTTAAAAGAAACCCTTGCTAAATTTACAAAAGGTAGAAATACTTTAAATTTAATGTTAGGTAGACAAAAATGTTTCTTTAATAGAGCGGGTTTAGGATATCAACCTGGTAGACATCAAAAGAAACTAAGTACCATATTTGTCCCTGCCAGTAATCATAAGAAACCTCTTATTATATGTCATATTTGTGGTAAAAAGGGCCATGGTGCACATGAATGCATACACCGAAAAGTGAAGTTCGTTAAACCGAACAATGAAGCTAGAAGGTGGCATGATTTGAACTATGGCTATACTAATGCTCAAGGACCCAAAAAGATATGGGTACCTAAAAAGAAACCTTGAAATCTTTGCTTGTAGGTTACTCCGGAAGGAAGGAAGGCATGGTGGAAATCACGCTACCCACTCCCAAACACCACAATCTTCTCATCCTAGGGTTGGGAGCAATCCCCAACCCCTCCAAGTTTTACGAACCATACTGCCTCCACCACCACCACCACCCCCTCCTACACCGCCTCCCTCTACCCATGGTGATTCAAGTAGCACAGCCCCAACCACCCGAAACACATCTAGGACCACTGGAACCCGAGCACACCATGGGAGAAACACCCAACACACCCCTCCTATCCCACCCAACCCTGACCATATAAGTTCAACACCTAGAACCAGATTGAATCCAGGAAGAACTGCACCTGGAAACTCTCGTCATAGCCATTCCATCAGCAGATCCTATGCAACATCTGCATCTGCTCGGGCTCGGGAGCAAGAGATGATCAACATTCTTAATAGGCAAACGGCTTTAATCGAACAACAAGGACGTGCTATTGCCGACCTTCAACAACAAGCTATGGCGAGGATTGCTCAGAGTCAACCGACTACCATACCACCACAAAACCCAATAACACAAGCCATGGACCCACAGCCACTTCCGGTAATGCAACTTCCCCCACCACAAAATTTCCTTGCTAACCCTTCCACGAACCAGGATCAGGGTGATTTCCACCCTGGTCATCCCTTTACTCCATATATCATGGCGTTTGAAACCCCTCAGGGATACTTGGGCCCATCTAACGTACCACATTACAACGGTCTAACCGATCCAGTGGACCATATTGTCTCTTATGAGGGAGCGATGAACTATTATGGAGGTGGCGAACAGATGAAATGCCGAGCATTTTCTATGACTCTCGAACCCTCGATTTTAAGGTGGTACTCATCCCTCCCCCGTAACTCTATTAATTCATGGGAGGAGATGAAGCGAGTATTTTTAAATAGATACACGGCTAGCTGCATTCAACCCAAATCCGACCACACGTTGGCAGTAGTCACGCAAAAACAGGATGAATCATTGAAAGATTACCTGTCACGCTTCCATGCGGAGGCTAGTTCAGTACCTCGGTTAGAGCCAGGAGTGGCTGTCCTATTATTTACACAAGGTTTACAGCCGGGAGATTTCAGGAAGTCGTTGATTGGGAAACCTCCAAAAGATATGGCCGAGCTGAGACAGAGGTCAAATAAATTCATCAACTTGGAGGAATTCCACAAAGGGCAGAAATTCAGAGAAGATAGACAACGAGCCGACCCTCAAGGCCAGAACAAACAAAAACGTGACGAACGTTTTGGTGGGAGACAAGATAGGAATGATCGGGACCGAAGGGTTCCTCCAAGGAATAAATTTCAGGAATACACTCCTTTAACTGTTCCAAGGATTCAAATCCTTCGTGAAACAATGCAGACTGACTTACGCTCGGCCCAAAGACCTCCGTCTTTAAGAAAGGGCGCACAGCGTGATAGGTCGAAGTATTGTGACTTTCACAAAGGATATGGGCATACGACTGATGAATGCATCTGGTCGAGGGATCTAATTGAAGAAATGATCAGAGATGGTAAACTACAACAATATATCAGAGATGCAGCCGGTCGAAGAGGTAGGAACAGATCCCAGTCGCCAGTAAAATCCAAACGCCAAAGAAGTAGGTCACCAGATGATAAAAATACAGGGAGACAGAGAACCGACCCCACTCCAGCTACTGATACAAACCCTACTAAAATTGAATTCTTAGTCAACACTATTACGGGAGGTTTTGCTGGAGGTGGAGAGAAGAAGGCCGACAGAAAGAAGTACATTAACCAAATTTTGGCAGTCAGTCAGAAGCCCATAGCCAAGAGGTCAACAAAAAATGTTCCCATTATTTTTGATGATGACGATTTGGATGGAATCCTTCCAGGCCATAATGACCCCATGGTGATCACTGCCCTTATTGGTAATTACGAGGTGAAATGCATCTTTATCGACCAAGGGATCTCGGCGGACATTATGTTTTTCCCTCTATTCAAAGCTCTTAAACTCAGGGAATGCAATCTCACTCCTTTTGAAGGGGAATTGATTGGTTTTACGGGAGAGACCATTGAGCCTAAGGGATACATCCAACTTCCTGTAACCCTCGGACAACAGCCTTCGGCCAGAACCGAGATAGTCAAATTTTTGGTGGTTGATTGTCCAGCGGCCTACAACGCCATTCTTGGGAGAACTTCTTTGCAAGCATTCGGGGCGGTAGTGTCAACAGTTCATTTAGCTATGAAGTTCGTTGGAACAGATGACAGAGTGGTAACAGTCAAGGCCGAGCAGGAGGCAACAAGAAAATGTTACAACGCTAGTTTGGGGAAAGTTAAAAACAAGGATCAAAACAATTTGGAAAGAGTCTCTTTGGGTAAGGGCAATGTTAACTTGGCGGATCTTGATATGCGGGACCAATCCGACAGAAATAGACCGACCCCAAAGGGACAGTGGGAATTCTTGACATTGACCGACGATCCCGTGAGGCAAGTAAAAATCGGTTCTGAGCTACCCATAAATGTTAAAGATGAATTGATCGCTCTGCTGATTTCAAATAAGGATCTGTTCGCTTGGACTTCAGCGGATATGCCAGGAATCGACCCTAATTTTATTTGTCACAAGTTGAGTATTCTTCCGGGGGCAAAGCCAGTGGCACAACACAAAAGGAAAGTTAGCGCTGAAAAGGCTGCAGTCATTGAAGAAAAGGTTGCCGAATTACTCCGAGCCGGTTTCATACGGGAAATTGACTATACAGACTGGTTAGCTAACACCGTCTTGGTCAAAAAGGCCAATGGGAAGTGGCGGATGTGTGTCGACTACACAGACTTGAACAAAGTCTTCCCAAAAGACCAATACCCACTTCCCGTCATTGACAAGCTCGTCGACAGCTCGGCCAATTGCAAACTCCTCTCATTCATGGATGCTTACTCTGGTTACAACGAGATACCAATGTTCCCTGCCGATCAAGATAAAACAGCATTCATCACCGATAAAGCAACTTACTGTTACAATGTAATGCCTTTCGGATTGAAGAACACGGGAGCTACTTATCAAAGAATGATGAACAAGGTTTTTCAAGGTATGATCGGCTCCAACATGGAGGTCTATATTGATGACATTATAGCAAAAAGCAGACAGCAAGAAAACCATGCCCAGGACCTCAAGACAATACTGGACCGAGTAAGAAAATATTCCATGAGGTTGAATCCTGAAAAGTGCGTGTTCGGAGTCCCCGCCGGATCTTTCCTCCGCTTTATGTTAACTGAAAGGGGTATTGAAGCCAATCCAGATAAATGCAAAGCAATCCTTGAAATGAGAAGTCCAGCTAGTCTTAAAGAAGTCCAACAACTCACGGGCCGAGTGGCGGCCCTCTCCAGATTCTTATCCCAAGCCGCTCGGAAAGCTTTGCCATGGTACCAGCTCCTTAGGAAAAACAAAGATTTCCTTTGGGACAAGCACTGTGAGCAAGCTTTTGTTCAATTGAAGGAGTATCTTTCCAGTCCACCAGTCCTCCATAGCCCTCTTTCTGGTGAAAATCTCATTCTATACATGTCGGTAGCAGAGGCAGCGGTCAGTTCGGTTTTGGTACGAGAAGATTCGGGACTGGAAGCCCCAATATATTTTGTTAGCCGAGCTCTTCAGGGATCCTAGTTAAGATATCAAAAGCTCGAGAAACTTGCATACTGTTTGGTCATTTCTGCTCGGAGATTGAGACAATACTTCCAAGCACATAGAATCCTTGTGAGAACAGCCCAACCTCTCAGACAGGTTCTTCACAAACCCGACCTAGCAGGCAGAATGGTTTCATGGTCAGTCGAATTGTCTTAATTTGACATCACCTATGAACCGAGGAAGGCGATGAAATCTCAAGTTCTTGCTGACTTCGTCACTGAGTTCACAGATATTCCCTCGGACACCCCTCAAAATTTATGGTCAGTATATGTAGATGGATCGAGAAACAGGAAAGGAGCCGGAGCCGGGGTCATCATTGAAAACCCCGAAGGATTGTGCATGGATTACTCATTGAAGTTCGAGTTCCAAATGTCAAACAATCAAGCGGAATACGAGGCAGTTCTTGCAGGCCTTAAGATGGTTCATGAGTTTGGAGCGGGGCGGGTGTCAGTTTTCAGTGACTCGCAATTAGTAGTTTCTCAGATTAAGGGGCAATACTCGGCAAAGGAACCCATCTTACAGAAATATCTTGAAGAGGTGAGGCGAATTATTTCCAATTTTTCTGAATTTGACATTTCCCATGTCCTGAGAGATTCAAATTCCCGAGCCGATATTTTATCAAAATTGGCAAGTACCAAAGGGTCGGAAAACAATAAGACACTGATACAAGAAACCATTCCCCAACCGAGTGTCATTCTAGCTGTTTCATTGTCTCAATCATGGATGGATCCGCTTCTTACCTATTTGCAACATGGTTTCGTTCCCCAAGATCAGGCAGAGGCTCGGAAATTGGTTAAGAAGGCCGCTCAATACACAATTCTGGATGGAGTTCTGTACAAAAGAGGGTTTGGTTCTCCCATGCTCAGATGTGTCCACCCATCCCAAGCTGAGGAGATACTAGAAGAGATCCACGGTGGAGTCTGTAGCCACCATATGGGTGGAAAATCCCTAGCTCGGAAAATAATCCGGGCAGGTTACTTTTGGCCTACATTGCAAAAAGACGCCATGGAACATGTTAAGAAGTGTGTTCAATGCCAGTTTCACAGCGACATCTACCAAAGACCTGCAGAAGAGCTACACTCTCTCGGTTCCCCTTGGCCCTTTTATCAGTGGGGTATGGACATCATCGGAAAGTTTCCCACTGCACCAGGGCAACTCAAATTTGCAGTAGTGGCTATTGACTACTTCACTAAGTGGATTGAAGCGGCACCGTTAGCAACAATTTCTACGGCCTGTATTCAATCTTTCTTTGTGAAGGAAATTATCTCTCGGTTCGGAGTGCCTCATGCCATAGTTACTGATAATGGATCACAATTCGCAGCCTCCCACTTTCAACAACTAGCAGCTGACCTAGGAATCACTCACTATTTCAGTTCTGTTGAACACCCACAAACAAATGGGTTAGCCGAGGCCGCCAACAGAACCATCTTGGATGGAATTAAAAAGAAACTTGGTAATGCAGCCGGCACTTGGGCGGATAAACTCCCGAGCGTCTTATGTTCACACAGGACAACTATACACTCATCAACAGGTGAAACTCCTTTTCGATTGACATACGGCTGTGACGCAGTTATTCCGATCGAAAAGCGAATCCCTACCTTTAGGATGCTTGAACGTCCTTCAGAAACTAATGACCATTTGCTCAGCGAAGAACTCATTTTACTTGAGGAAACTCGAAAGAATGCTGCAGCTCATGAAAGAAGAATAAAGGAACGGCAAGCTCGGGAGTACAACAAGAAAGTTCGTCCGCGAATTTTTGAAGTTGGAGACTTGGTCCTTCGCCGAGCAGATATCGGTAAAGGAAATGCTAGAGTTGGAAAATTGAAGCCAAAGTGGGACGGTCCATATCGAGTGAAGGCTAAATCTGGAACTGGTGCTTACAAACTGGAAACTCTCTCTGGCACGGAAATCAATAACAGCTGGAACGTGGCCAAGCTCAGAGCTTATTACAGCTAAGCTCCTATTTTTCATTTTCTGTTTACAGATAGGTTAGTCTATTGCTCAGAATTGTTTAGGTTGAATAAACGAAGGTTAACTTCCTTCTTAGATTACTGATAAATTGTTAGGAATTATTTAGCAAATGAGAAATTTCTTCTTTGTATTCTTTTATCAATAAAATTCGTCAATTTCTTTGGAATTCTCCTATTTATGAACATTGTGAAACAACATACGACTCATTTGGTTAGGCTAGCCACCGAGCGAAATCGAGAAACAGCTCTTTACGAGAGTTCAACAACGTATTCGTAGAACGCCCGAATTCAGGAAATTACTTTCCTTATTTCGCGGTCCGAGGGTCCCGCTTCGGCTAAAGTCGGCGATCCGAGTTCTGCTCACAATCCATTATACCCCCGAGTAAAATAATTTGTAAACTATTTGTTCAGAATTATATCTCGGAAAATACCAAGGGTCACGTGACAAACGAAACCAAAAATAACGAAACACAATTTGCATACACAGCAAATTAATATAAGTTCAGTAAAAGATAAAGTAAATTGTTCGAGACAGCCAAGGAATAACGCTCGAATACAACGAGCAACAAAAAGATAAAGTAAATTGTTCGAAACAGCTAAGGAACAACGCTCGGATACAACGAGCAACAAAAACCGACCACCAAAATTCAAAATCATTCCTCAATATCGGACAAGACAATATTGGCATCATCAAATTCCGGGGCCTCAGTAAGCTCGACAAGAGGATTGGGAAGGTTTTCCGCCTGCAGATCAATCTCAGCCTTAGTTTCAAGATCAATCAGCTTTCCATTTTCAACACTGTGAAAAGGATGAGCTCCGACCACCCTAAACTCAGTTTCTGGATTCAGAATCTGGATTTGCTTGATTGTTGAAACAAAGGAATCATCTACACCCTTGCTCCAATTATAGAAATTGGTCTCCGCCTTTTTCTTATGAAGAAGAGCTTTCTCCTTCAACTTCCGAGCAACAACAGCAGACCTCTCTACTTCAGATTTCAACTCATCCATCCTCTGTTGGTTTGCTTGCAACTCCTTCTTCAGCGTCTCCTCCACTTCCTTCTTTTTCTCCTCGGAAGCTTTTTGAGAAACTTTCAAAGAATCTCTCTCCTTGATCAGCTCAGTTTTGTCAGCCTTCAAATTCTCCAATTCATTTTTTACTCGGACCAGTTCGTCCGAAAGGCTAGCCTCTTGAGCAGCAGACATCGCACGAGCCTCTTTTTTTTCAACATTAAAACCAGAAAAAAGATCACCCGCTTGCTTGGCCAAAAAGTAAGTAAGATTGGCACTTCGAAGAAGATATTTCGTCAGAGTCATGTTGCAGCGTGACCACTCGTCGGTGGTGAGAATTCCAAACCGAGAATGGTCAGATTTAGGGCAGACATACTTGGCAAACCTCTCATCAAATTCTCGGTCCCAAATTGAAGTTTCCGGTGGACTCGCAGCAGAAGAGGGAGCAGTAGCAGCTCTAGTACTTGTCCCCTCAACCCTCGGATTCGGCCCCTCAGATACTTTCTCATTGCCTTTGTCTATTCGTCGGCGACGAGTCTGTTGTTGAGGAGGAGAAGAGACTTGAACTTGACCGCTCGGGCCCAATGAAACTGTAGTGGCAACAGCAACTACATTAGAAGTTGGTCGAGGAGATGCCTCAGTTGGAAAAGCAGTAGGAGCAGAAGTACTCAAGCTTGGGGTACTTAAACTTGAAGACCCGGAAGCCACGCTCGTTGCAGGGGTTTTCCTCTTCTTCCCCCCTGGAGTAGAGCAGCCATTCGGGAAGCCATTTTTTCTGCAAAGAAAACTTTTTTAGATCCAAATAAATCACAAATATAATAGCAGAGAGAGAACAGTTTACCAAGTTCAGCTTTGACATCCGATGAAGGGATGTTCACGATATCCATCGTTTCTATCATTCCATTGTTTTTCAAATAACTCTCAACAGCTTGGCACACCTCTTTCTCGTATTCAGCAAGCTCTTTCCAATCTGACGCATATGATGCGATCGATCGGTTGAAAAAACTTGCACTCCACTGAAGAGGGAACCGTGGGAGTGGTCGCCTTTCCCCAGGATGAGTGAACCAGCAGACACCGTTGCCAACAAAATTATATTTGAAAAAGTAAGGTTTAAACCCCTTCCAAGATTCGGAGTATTTAGTGAAAAGAGCGTATCCATGGCGGGACTTCAAAGAAACCCAAGGTCGCCTCACTGAACCTCTCTCAAAAGTATTGCACTGGGGGGCAAACAGATAGAAAAAATGGGAAGAGTGCAAGACCACTCCATGGCCGAACAAACTTGTTGAAAGCCTCTTACAAAAGCCCAAGCGTTCGAATGCAGTTGGGAAGGGGCCACTCTCAAGGTACTCAAAACACCTATCTCAAAGTCAGTAAAGGGCATTCTAATCCCTAGTCGAGTAACCACTTCCTCATAAAAATAGAAACCAGGACTACCCTCTCGTTTAAACCCACTAGACTAATGGAGTATAAATTCCCAGGGTTATCTCCAGGACATGGTAGAATTATAGCCCGGGTTTGCTCTAGCGACCCTTCTATTGAAAGCTCGGACTGAGTACCAAGAACCTCTCGGTCCACCCAATCGTATTCAATTGCATCCGGTGGAAGTGGGTAGAGTTCAGGATTAGTAATACACTTTCTCTTCATACCTGAGGAAAAGGGGGTACACTTGGAGTCAGAAGCAGAAAAACTTGATTATTTCGGATCAAATACTTATGGTTACGGTCGGTTGGGGAACACCTCCCTTTCTGGGCAGAATTTCCCCAAACCAACTGAAATGTCTAATACCTCTCTGTTGCTTCCTTAACCTCTTCTGTTCTACCCTCTCGGCAATCTTATAGTGAATCACACCCTGTCTGAATTCTTTCAAAGTCCGAGGAAAATGCATAGCTATCGGTTTAACGCAAGTATCTGGGTTTTCGGCCTTGTGAGTTCTTGGTGCACCGGAGTTTACAGAATCCTCACTCATGTTAACACTGCTTCGGTACAAACCCTAAGAAATTAAGTGCAGCCAATCGTAAAACAAACCTAAGAAACACTACGGCGATCACTCAACAAATGATAATGAAGGTCAAAGATTTTGAAAAGACCAAGGGTTTCACTCATGTACAGTGATGGGGTGTTTGTCGAACCCTAGGATTTGTTTAAAGATCAAGGAAAAAGGGGAGCAGGGCCAGTGTTAATACATAACAAAGAAAGTTCTAAGCATATACATACAGCAGATGGCAGAAACAATCGCATGCAAAGAATTTTAAACAGCAAAGAAGAAAGAGAAAATAGTCAGAGAAGAGAAGAGAGGTTCATTACCTGCTATTGATGAATAACCAAGAAACCAAAGAAACACAAAGGCCACGAAGTTAGAGATGCACTCAATGTAGAGAAGAAAAATGAAGTAGTAGCAAGAATTCCTTTGAAGAACTTTGGCTTCGATGATCAAAATCGTAGAAAAATGATGAACAAAGGAGAGAGAGAATTTGAGAGGTTTCTGAAGTTCTGTTTAGAATGAGTTGTGAGAAAACCGCCCTTTGAAATTCGTTTTAGAGCTTCCCTCCACTAACTCAAAGATTGGGCCGAATTAGAAAAAGCCCATTTATGATGAAACTAAATACGTGGCGCTTCCAACAGGTTTGAAATCATAACGTTCCATTTCCCGGTAAAGTGAAGGACACGTGGAGGCACATGTAGAGTTGAAGGGTCACGTCTGGGTCAATCAAGCGACAGCTCTGGTAGGATCACTCGGACGGTCAGATATCTCTCTCCAACAAAACTTGGTCGGAAAACAATGTGCTCGTCTCATTAACTCGGCAGGGCTCAAATCACCCTACCGAGCATGGGGGGCTTATGTAGTAGACCGAGTGTTAACCGACCTAAATCACCTTAGTCTGACCATTTAGACACTGGGACAAGGCCTATGGTCGGAATGTTACACCGAGCAAACTGGGTTTTTACAGAGATGTAATACGCTTATGAGATTAACCCCGAGCACAGGATTTTCATCCTTATCTCTATCATCCACAGTCTCATCAAGCTTAACTACTACTCCTAAAATCCCACGACTCTTGGTTAGATAAAAGCAGTATTGGATTAAGTTTATCACTTACGGGATTTATGGATATGATCTTATCATAACCTCTACAAATCCTACTTGAATTATACCTCTTCAGGAGGCTCATCAGAACGGCCCACAACACACAGGTAATCCCCTATAAGAACCACTATGCTATAGGGGCTAAGGTACATCTTCTCATCCCTAAGTTGACACTAGCACACACTTTGTTGATTAGGGAGAACCTGATTATCCCAACTGGATATTCAGAAATCCTAAGAGTCCTACATAAATCTCTTTGCTGGGATCACTCTTTGGAGTTTCTCCATAGCTTCAAGGTTGATCTTGGTTAAGGACACGACATGTATGATGATTGGTCCTGACAGGTTTAAATTCTATTCTGGGAAAAGTTCAATTTTTAAAGGAAACTCCGCCAAAAGTTTTATAAACCCCGTACCTTTTCACAAATAAGTGTTAATCAAAAGTAATTTCTTTAAAGCAATAAAAAGTAGGATGTTACATTATGGTATCAAAGCAATGGTTGCAATCCTCGGCCGTGGAGTATGGATTTTCCTACTCCCAAAGAGTTACTCCACATGAGAGTAACTAGTAGATAGTTGATTACGTAGTGCACATTAGTGTTTCATACATACATCATTAGTGGGAATGAGTAAAGTTTAGTAGGGTGAGTCATAGTTTAGTAATCATAGGGTTATATCTCCAATTTAAAGTGGGCTAACTAAATTTTCAAAGTGTAACTTTGTTGTATTTAGAAATGGACAGAAAGTAGAGACTAAGGGAAAGGAAAACTCCCAACGGGACAGAGCATGAAATTGCTACCCCACCGAGAAGGACTTACTCTTAGTTTTGAATTGATTATGTCTATTTCAAATATGACAAGAAATTGACATTTCGCTTTAAGATGAAATTTCAAAGCCTTCTTTCGGATTGAAGATAAGTCATTTCTTATTTGATTGGAACTCAAGTAGTACGGAAACAATTGTATCACTAATGCAATGTAGAATCAAGACGGATCCCTCGCATTCTATATTCATTGGAAGATGACATCGTTAAGTCCTTGAATCCAATCAAATAATTGTTGGATTTATTTTTCTAAGTCTAAGAACAGGATCGGTATTAAAAGTCGTCTAGTTTATACACTTCGAGCATTCTTTATCAGAGTGCGCAGCAGAAGTGAATAGGTGTTAACCCATTGTAATTGCCTTTAATTGTGATTACTAAGTGTCGTCTTAGTAAGACCTAACTGCCTTCTACATTTCCACATTATATTTTGGTGATAAATGTACTCTGATTTCTAAAGTATGAAAGTGCTTTTACAGCAGATCTTTCCAAAACTATATTTTTGAAAAGTATTAGTACTATGATTTAGAATGAATGTCAAGTACCCTGATATTTTCATACTTTCCAAAGTATGGAATTGATTCAAACTCTAATGATTGATTGAATGTCGCAACACTAATTTTTAAGAAAGTTTTACTCGCAATGTGAATTCCTAATTGATTGAATGATAGTGTAGTTTACTCTTAAATTACATCAATTATTGATTGATAGGAACTCAATGAAGGTGACATAAGTCAATTTGAATTTCCTAGCTAAAATAAAAGAAAAGGCATTCACTAGAATTTGAAAAGGTGAATGACATTAAACTTTTGACCGAAGAATCTGTTCCTTTTATTTGGGTTTGACGATCATAGAGAATTCTTATTTTTTTTTCAAAGGAATCCTCGAAACTTCTGAATCAGTTCCAAACGGATGTGAAACGATTTTGAAAACTTATATGAACGATTTGAACATGTAAGTGCTTGACATGTATTTTCCTAAATAATAATTTTGTTTAAGTTTTAAATGAAAAGGATTTACAAAAGTATAAAGTGTTTTTCCTCATTTGAAGAAGATACGAATTCTTAAGATCCCTTTATCACCAAGTGCCAAATATTTTCACAGAAGTTGGTACTTCATTGTTTCTACTTTAATGTGGAAGTGGAAAATGCGAAGTGAAGGTAGTAAGGTGAGTTAAAGGTAATGTGTTTATCCTAGAGTTAAAGTCTAGTTTAGAACCTAAACCAGGGCAATGGATGTTATCCCTTGTTCCTTCAGGTTCACCTAGAACTACAAGGAAAATGTGTAGTTATTATCGCACAAGCTATATTCCGGAAGTGCAAACCATTTTTTTCCATTATTAACTCTTCCTGGAATGTAGTTTGTGAATTTTAATGTTCTGGTTTTAACATCCATTATAAAAGTATTAGTGTCAAGTCTAGTTGGTAATAGGAAAGTCTCAACTATGAGTTAAGGGCAAGTTGTGGTTGTGTAATCTTTGAATCTAAGGAATCAACTAGGAAACCTGAACCTTAGGATAGAATACTAAGCATAGGTTTAGTGGAGGTCTTAGATAGTGGATGTTATTTTTTTTAGGATATAGAACCCCGATAGTCTTTCAGTCATAGATTGGGTGGTAGAAGTTAGATCCTATTGTTTGACTCTTAGAGTTTAAGGCATAGGTGTATAGGATATAGATGTGCATATAGAAAGCCGGTTTTCTGTGTTTTTGAAAAATGGAATTTTATATATGAGTATTTAAACTTTTAAACTTATTAGGACTATATGTTAAGTCCAACCGTTTTCATGAACCTTTTACTTATGATTTTGGGTAGTTTCCAAATTTCAAATCCTTTGTTGACTAAGATTATTTTCTACCTCCTGTTGAAGTTGATTTTAAAAAGATACTATATTAATCTTTTTTTTTTGGTAAAGAAAAATTGCATTACCAACAAACAATCATAAAATACACTTAACCAGGCAGTAATCAAGGCATTAGCCACCTTCTAGGAAGGGTTCTATGCCAAAAATTACCCCTCAAAAAATAAAATAGCAAATAACCATAAATTAAAATAGGCCTAAAGTTCCGCCCTTATTCTACCAATAATAAAACTAAGTGGGCCATTATTGGCAGCCCAGTTCCTACATGAGCTAAGGATCTTCACTCTCAGTTCACTCTGAACCAAGACTAGCGCTTGATGAGGATGCAAAGACTGGTGTCTGAAAATGCGTCGGTTTCGCTCCATCCAAGTTGCATACAAGCAAGCTGCAACTGTTGCTGTAACGAGCTGCTTCTACTATATTAATCTTTATTAACTAAGCATCAAATCATTTTTAAAGTAATTGCCTTGTGTTCCTTACATGGTAATTCAGAATTTCCATCTTTTCCTAGGACATCTATATTTTTCAAAGAAACCTCTTTCGTAAAGAAAACTTTGCAAGTGCTAAACTTGTAATTCTGATGCATTGGTTTTATTTGAAGGACAACTTATTTTCTATACATACGATTGAAGTGTATATAGTTATGTAATATCTTCGATTTATTTTATCAACCTCTATTAGATTAATTTCCAAGGGGTAACCCCTGTGTCTATTTTTCATCATAACCTTTATGTTTAGACCCTATTTGTATCCAAGGTACTTCCCAATTTTAACTTTCATGAGGTGTCCTTTTTATATTTAACACTCGGAATGTTTGGACATTCCAATTCCTTTTCTTTTATATATGAACTAGTCCCTATTGGAATTTGATCATATTTTCTATCATATGCCTTAAACAAATTTTCAATTATACTATGGATACATATATGTCGCGGCCGGGGTCCCGGGTCGCCCTCGGGGCCTCGCCTACGAGCCCGGGTCGATTGACCCAATATGGAGTCGCCACCACATTTTGTTGCAAAAACGCGGAAAAGTAATAATTATTAATTAAAACGGATAAAAATTGGTCTCGAACTAGTTAGATTCCGAGTTCGGGAGTCGGTTACGAGTCGGGGAAGGTATTAGCACCCCGTTCGCCCATTCGAAAATGATACCTTTGATTGATTTTAATTAAAAGACCCAAATAATTGGTTTGCCAAAAAAAAGTTTCTATTTTACTGTTGCGCCTGACAAGGTTGCCCTTGGTCCTACGTACCCTCATAAAATGAGGAATCAAGCCTACGTAGTTCTTAATTAACTTTTAATGTTTTTTTAATTTTATTACAAAAATGTTTGATGCAGAGAGGAAATATGAACAAGATCTTGTCGTTTAGGCAAGGAAATGTGGATTTCCAAAACGCATTTGGTTAATACTTATTTAATAAAATTTATTTAATGTTTATAAAGAAAAATATTTTTAATTTCGGTATTTATTTGTAACGTAATTCAAATTAAATTAACATTTAAATTTACTACTTAAAAAAAGGAAATTATGCGAAGAGGAAAACACATAAGACCTCGATATTTAGACGAAGAAAAATGAATTTCCAAAGCGCGCGTTAATACTTATTTAATAAAATTTAATTAATTACTATTTTAAAATGAATCATGTAATACTTATTTTTTAGTGTGGAGAGGAAGTTCTAAAGATCCCACCACTAAACAAATTGGGGTGAGAAAAATCGACTTACCAAAACACAACCAACGAATGAGCTAAATAACTTATTTTTTATGAACCAAATTGTTTATACAAAAAAAAATTAATACTCAAATTGCTCACTGTTCAACAAATGATAACCACAAATTAACGTGGCTGTGCATCATAAATTTCTCGCACTTGATAACCACACAACCGCATATGCTACAGATTTTAAACTAAAACTTCGTTCATAAAAATTAAAAATTAATAAGGAAAATCTCAGACTTAAATGAAGCAAAGGGACAGTGTAAGGTTTTTAGTTTCTTCAAATGAAAATCATGGTTAACAAGTTACCATAGGAACCGGGTCAGATCACATCATCAAGCCTTATGATCAACAATTAATTACAGTCAAAATACAACTTGAAAATGAAACTAACACATTAAATTGACAAAAATACAAAGAATTGGAACCTTTTAATGAAAGCAGGTTAGGCTAGCTATTGTGTCCTTCCCTTTATTTCTGTAATGTGCGACAACTGGAATGTGCACATTAAAGTGCCTTGTCTTAGCTCGGGAATGTGCGACAACTGTAACCATGTAGCCTGTTCGAGGTGACGTTTTAGGTTTTCTAGGAATGGCACGTACCCTTGTAAGTTGTGCCAAATCATTATAAATTTTGAAATTTGAAAAAGTGCCTTTAGTAACTGCCACGTCTCATCGTGTGAGTGGTTGAGTGGGTTAATGGGCTTTCGGCCCAACCCAAGCGTCATGGAGGGAAACCGAAAGGTTTTTGAGGGTTATTCGATCCTCTATTCCCCTCCAACATCCTTCACTCATTTCTAACTTTCACAAACCAGAAATTCTCATTTCCACTTGCTCCAAACACATTCCCTCTATTCTCCTCCGCATTTTCGCGATCACCCGTTGCTACCAACTTCCAGAGATCAACAATCAAAAGCAGGTAATCTTTTCTTCTTCTTCCAACTCGAATACGATATTTTTGGTTCCGTTTTTTCTACTTTTTGAGAGGGTCTTGCATGTAGTGGGTTTTGCAGAAATTTGGGGATTGTTGTTCTGGGTAAGTAGTTGGAGGGGGTTTAGCAAAAATTTGGGGATTTTTGTTCAGGGTAAGTAATTGGAGGGTTTGGGTTTCCTAATCATGAGAGGTTGGAAAGATTGGAAGAAAATTTACCATGAACTCTGTAGAAGATTAGGTGAGGAACCCTCCAGTGACAGCGATTCGGGTTTTTCTGGAAAATCTGGGAATTCTGGGGATCCTGCTCGTGAAAGTGTTACTTTAGAAATTAGTTCTGATGCCGATGATACAATAGATCCTCCCACCCCCCCTTGTGGTCAAGGATCAAACGAGTCACCCGAGGTAGAACCGTTAAGCATAGAGTACCCTTCAAATTCTGCAGAGGAAAATAGGTGGCTGTTGGCTTATAGGTTTTCCGAGCGTCGAGCTCAGGTTAGGACTAGCCCCGAGCGCTTTACAAGGGAGGAAGAGTCTTCGGGAGATCCTATGAGGGAGGGGGGAAACGGTCCAAGGCTCGGCCTTAGTTTTAGAATTAAAACATCTGCTATAAAAAATCCTAACGCCGAGCCTTTTACTTTTTCCCCAGATATGGTGGAACGCAGGTGTGATACCCATCCTGAAGAATATCCTTTACCACCCAACCACGCGCAGTACGATGGAGTTTTTGACCAGCAAGTACTGGGAACGAGGCCTTCACTGCTGACGACGGACATCTTGAACCACCTTCGTCCAATCCTAATACCTCCGAGCACAGATGAGAATGCCTCGGAATTTGTTCTAAGACATGTGACCATAGACGACCGGATATGCTTCCAAGTGCCGGAAAACCAACAAATTTTTTACTTTTACGAAGAGGTAGTGACAAGGGTCGGAATCCGCATGCCCATTTCTACCTTAGAAATAGAGGTCCTCAACCACTTAGGTATAGCCCCGAGCCAGCTACATCCAAGTGGGTGGGCCTTTATCAGAGCTTTCCAACAGTTTTGTGACGTTGAAGGTTTGGTAGCGACGTTATGAGCCTTCTTCTGGTTGTATGGCCCCCAAGTGAATAAATTCGGCAGCAACTCCAAGGGGCTCTGGGTGTCATTGAAGGCTCGGAAGGAGCATGCCCTTTTGCCGAAAGTGACTGATTCTTGCAAGTCCTTCAAACCACGCTTTTTTCGATACGAGTATACTGGAGCCGAAGTGTGCTGGTTTATGAAACAAGTTGAAGAAGAAGGGGAAATTAAGGTCGTGCCTCAATTCCCATTGAGCTGGTCGAACGATATTTATAACCGAGGGGCCTCTTTGTATCAATTTGATTACAAAGCAGATTTAACTAAGGCCAAGAGACGATTATGCGATCGGGTTTGGGAGTATCTCCAAGAAAAGGGGCAAATCGACACCAAACAAATTCTGTTGAAGAGAACACGGGCTGACGTGAAAGCCGAGCTTGGTAGAGATTTTTTTTGCTCGGTTTAACATATTTTTTTTTGCAGAAAAAATGGGGAAGAAAGCGTCAAAGAGCAAGAAAAGTGCTGCCGCCTCGGCCAGGATGTCACAGCTAGCTGCAATCAAGGCTGGCCCTGGTTCATCAAGTAAGAGTCAGTCCTCTGGGCCGACCCCAACTAATAGTCCGACCACTATTCCCAATGTTGCTCTTACCGTGAGGGTCGAGGGTATTGAGCAAGTGACTAAGGGGCATCACGTCGTCGAAGTTCTTGATGTTGATGCGGAGGCTCAACCGACTTCTCAAGGTACTCCCGAGCGTCCTTCCAAGAGGCCTCGGATGGAAAAAGGGAAGGGAGTAGCTGGGGATTGGCTACATTTGAGTAAGTCCCACAAGGGGGTTCAAGTTGCGGAGGGCATGGATGACATTATCGCCAAAACGTTGTGGGCTAAGAAGATTCCTGATGCCTTTACTGCAACTGTCTTTCCTCCTGAGGACGCGGAAGTGATAGGTGCCTGGACCCCAGGTACCTGGGAAAACAATTGTTCAGCCTTGGTGAGGAGTCTCCTGAGAGGTGCAAGCATTCTTCATTACCTCGGTCAGCGTGGTGATGACGTTCATGCTGGGGTGGCCCCAGAGGAGAAGAAGAAAAGAAACGAAGCTGATGCTCGGGAAGACTACTCGCAGCTTCAGGTAGAAGGCTTTGAGAAAAAGCTTCAAGCATTGGCTGCCGAGAATGAAAGGCTGCAGAAAGGGAGGCAAGATGCTGAAGATGCCAAGGGTAAAGCCGAGGCTGATAAAGAGAAAGCGGAAAAAACCCTTCAAGAGGCCGAGGAGGGAATGAAGAAGGCCGAGGAAATCATGAAGAAGGCTGAAGAAGATGCTGCAATCCTGCAGGAGGCTAGGGAAAAGGCTCAGAAAGCCGAGGAAGATGCCGCGGTGGCTCGAGAGCAACTCGAGTATGCCAAGGACGAAGCCGCTGGGCTCCGAGCCTCTTTGGATAAAATGAGGGCGAAAGCCCTTAAGCATAAAAAGGCCGCCAAAGAAAATCTGTACAATTGGGATCACGCAGTTGAAGATTCTTTCCTTAACACTGCCGAGCAACTTCGCATCTTGAATCCTGGTCTCGTGACCAAGGGTGCTGACCCCAACTTTGCTGTTAAGAATGGTCAGATCGTGGGCGAGAATGGGATCCCAATTGAAATGGGCGGAAATGATCTGCTTGATCACTTGGCTGAGGAGTCCGAGGAAGAAGGGTCCGAGGGTGCCCAAGATGAAGAGGAGGAAGAGGACATGTTTGATCCTGAAAGCGTCGTTCTATCTGATATAGAGTAGATTTTATCTTTTTAACTATTGTATTTTCCCCAATAGATGGGTTTGAATTTCTTTGCTGTAACCAATTTTGAATATTTATAATATCCGCTCATTTTGTGCTTCTTTTTGTTCTTTTTGTTATTAATTCAAGTGTTAAGACCTCGGAACTCCAGCACTTTAGCCGAGGTGGGTTCCTCGATCCGCGATGTATAAAATGATTTTAAGACAAAGCATGTTTGAATTGGGAATCTTTTAAAGTACTTGACGAGTTATAAGCTCTTGCTCGAGCTGTTTATAATCGTTCACGTCATAAACGGTGGCTAGTCGGTTATGAGGAAAAGTACGTAAATACAATGAATTCAATAACAGAACTTTTATTTATTCGAAGCAGTGAATACAATGGGCTCGGAGTTCCACCGAGCGTACACCATCATAAACAATCCTAACATAAAGCAAAGGTAATAATTAAACTAAACAATTGAAAATAGAATTGAAACGAATAAAAAAATTTAGCTGAAATATGCTCTAAGCTTTGCCACGTTCCATGTGTTGTTGATGAGAGTACCCGAGAGAGTTTTGAGCTTGTAAGCTCTTGTTCCCGTTTTGGAAGCTACTCGGTATGGCCCTTCCCAGTTTTGAGCCAATTTCCCGTCTTTAGCGTTCTTGAGGCCAATGTCAGCTCTTCTTAGGACGAGGTCACCTACCTCAAACTCTCTGGGTACCACTGAGCGATTATACCCTTTCGCTTGCATAAGCTTGGCATGTCTTTCTCGCTCGGCGGCTAGATCTCTGACTTCTTCCGATAGAACGAGGTCCTCACACAGTAAAGTGTTGTTGAGGGGGTTTGGTTGTTGCATGGATCGGAATGAAGGGATGATCCTATCTATCGGGATGACAATGTCGTAACAGTAAGTAAGCCGATAAGGAGTTTCTCCCATCGAAGTCTGTATGGTGGTGCGATATGACCAAAGTACTTCATGCAAGTTCTCCAGCCAATTTCCTTTCGCACCGATGAGCCTCTTCTTGATTCCCTGGATGATAGTTCGGTTTACTGATTCTATTTGTCCATTGGTCTGAGGGTGCTCGACCGAGGAAAAATAGTGCTCAATGTTTAAAGCATTGACCAAGTCTTGGAATGCCTTTGCTGCAAATTGAGTTGCGTTGTCAGTCACCAGAACTTGTGGCACTCCAAACCGAGCTACGACCTGTCTTTCAAAGAACTTCTGAACCTTGGCCGATGCGGCTTCAATTAACTTTGTAAAGTAATCAATGGCAACTATCACCCATTTTAGCTGTCCTGGTGCGGTGGGGAACTGGCCAATCAAATCAATTCCCCATTGATAGAAGGGATATGGAGATGAAAGTGAGTGGAGTTCCTCGGCCGACTTCTAATACACATCACTGTGAAACTGACACTTTTCACATCTCTTCAAATGAGTGATTGCGTCTTGCTGAAGGGTCGGCCAGTAGTATCCTGCCTTTAGAATCTTTTTGGCCAGTGATTTCCCCCCAACATGATGACTTCCGATACCCCCGTGAACCTCTTCCAGAGTCTGTTTAGCCTCGGCGGGATCTAAACATCTGAGCATAGGGCCACTGATGCCTCGGCGAAACAGAATTCCTTCAACCAGAGCAAATTGTGATGCTTTCCTGACGAGTTTCTTGGCTTCAATTGGATCATTCGGCAAAATTCCTTGTTCCAAGTAACTCGTGATCGGAGCAGTCCAACTATGATCCACCGAAACGGAGAGGACTACGCTAGGTCCGTGCACCGTTTCTTGGATCAGCGTTTTATTATTTCCAGGGCCTTTTGTCGAAGCAAGTTTTGAAAGAATGTCCGGTCGGCCATTGCTTTCCCTTGGGATGTGGAAGAATTCAACCTTGGCAAACCCTGAGGATAGGAACTTCACCTGCTCAAGATATTTTTGGAGGATGGGTTCCTTGGCTTGATAATCACCTTTAACTTGCAAAACCACCAACTGAGAATCGCTGAAAATCTTCACTTCTCGGGCCCCCACCTCCTTTGCCATCCGGAGACCAGCCATTACAGCTTCATATTCCGCCTGATTATTTGAAGTAGGAAATCCGAACTTCAAAGAATACTCAAGGGTGACTCCCTCGGAGTTCTCCAGGATTATTCCAGCACTTGCTCCGAGCTTGTTGCTCGACCCATCAACATAAATGCTCCAGTCCAAGTTTGAGCTCGTCGATGGCTCAGTAAACTCTGTGAGGAAGTCAGCTAGGACCTGAGACTTCATTGCCTTCCTTGGTTTGAAAGTGATGTCGAACTCGGAAAGTTCAATGGCCCAAGTTACCATTCTTCCTGCCAAGTCGGGTTTTTGAAGAATCTGACGGATCGGCTGAGCTGTTCTGACCATGATGTGGTGACTCTGGAAGTATTGACGCAGTCTTCTGGCCGTGATAATCAAACAAAATGCCAATTTTTCCACCTTCTGATACCTCAGCTCTGTTCCCTGCAGTGCTCGGCTGACGAAATAAACAGGGGATTCTTTGCCTGATTCTTCTCGGACTAGAACCGAACTGACAACAGTATCACCCACTGATAAGTAAAGGAACAAAATCTCTCCAGTTACAGGACTAGATAAGATTGGAGGGGATTCCAGGTATTGCTTAAGGTCAGTGAAGGCCTTTTCGCATGCCTCGTTCCACTCAAACATTTTTTCCTTCTCCTTCCTCAGCAGTTGGTACCATGGTAAAGCCTTCCGAGCTGATTGGGATAAAAATCTGGAAAGAGCCGCTACCCGACCTGCCAGCTGCTGTACACCCTTGATGTCCGATGGACTTTTCATCTCGAGGATGGCTCGGCACTTTTCTGGATTTGCCTCGATCCCTCGTTCAGTGAGCATAAATCCGAGAAATGACCCAGCAGGAACCCCAAAGGTGCACTTCTCCGGATTCAACCTCATATCGAACTGCCGAATTCTGCCGAGAATGATTTTCAAATCCTTAGCATGGTCTTCTTCCTTCAAACTCTTAGCAATCATATCGTCGATGTATACCTCCATTCTGGGCCCAATAAGTGGGCCGAACACCTTGTTCATCATTCGCTGGTAAGTCGCCCCAGCGTTCTTAAGTCCGAAGGGTATGACGTTATAACAATATGTAGCATTTTCAGTTACGAATGAAGTCTTCACCTGATCTGGGGGATACATCAGAATCTGATTGTAGCCCGAATAAGCGTCCATGAAGGATAGTCTCTGATATCCTGTCGAGCTGTCTACTAACTTATCTATGCAGGGAAGTGGGTATTGATCCTTGGGGCAGACCTTGTTCAAGTCTGTATAATCCACGCACATTCTCCACTTTCCATTGGATTTCTTGACCAGTACGGGATTAGCCAACCAATCGGTGTATACCACTTCCCTGATGAAGCCTGCTTCAAGCAGCTCGGCAACCTTTTCCTCTGTTGCTTGAGCCTTCTCGGTTCCGACCCGCCTTTTCTTCTGACAAACTGGCTTAGCACCAGGATACACACTTAATTTGTGGCAGATGAAATTCGGATCGATTCCTGGCATGTCTGCCGAGGTCCAGGAAAATAGGTCTTTGTTTTCTATGAGCAGTTCTGTCAGTTCTTTATCCACATCCTCAGCAAGGCCAACACCAATCTTGACACAACGGGATGGATCGGGACCCAAAATTACCTTCTGGAAGTCCCCCTTAGGGGTTGGCCTAGTTTCATCCTCCTCCCTTACATCCAGATCGGCCAAGTTAACACTTCCCTTGTTGAGTGGTTCTTGCATAATCTTCTCATCTTCAATCTTCAGTTTACCCAGGCTAATATTGTACCACTTCCGAGCCAGCTCTTGTTCAGAACGTACTATTACCACCTTGTCATCAGACCCTGGAAACTTCACAGCTAGGTGGACAGTTGATACAACGGCACCAAAAGACTGGAGTGCGGTACGCCCGAGGATGGCGTTGTATGCCGATGGAGCCTGGACTACTAAAAACTTCACTATCTCAGTTCAAGCAGATGGTTGTTCCCCCAGGGTAACTAGGAGGTGGATATAGCCTAGGGGAACAATCGAATGGCCCGTAAAGCCAATCCAACTTCCCTCGAACGGAGTTAGGTCAGATCTTTTCAACTTCAAGGCTTCGAACAGATCCAAGAACATAATGTCTGCGGAACTCCCCTGATCAACAAGAATCCTCTTTACCTCGTAATTACCAAGTCTAGCTGTAACCACCATTGGATCATTGTGGTCTTGGATAATGTAAGCAAAATCCTCGTCACTGAAGCTGATGACGATGTTCTTCTTCTTGGGCTTTTGGATTGGTCGGTTGGCCACCGAAAGAACTTGACCCACATACTTTTTTCGGTCACCTCTTTTTTCCCCTCCACCTGCAAATCCTCCAGCAATTGTGTTGAATAGAAAAGTCTCTCGACCCTTATCCTATTCGGACAGTAGGGTAGAGGCTCCCCCTGCAGGTGGTGAAGGGCTCTTATTTCTTTTCTGCTCGGGTCTAGGTGGTGAATGACTTTTTCTCCTGGAACGCTTCCGCATTGCTTTGCCAATGTACTGTTGAAGCTTTCCGTCCCTCACCATTTCCTCAATCAAGTCCTTTAGCATAGTACACTGGTTAGTGGTATGCCCTCATCCACCATGATGGTCACAATACTTTGTCTTATCTTTTTGAGCAGCTTTTCTCAAAGCTGGAGGTCGAGTGATATTGCCCATCTCGGTGTGCATAGTCTCGCGAAGGATTTGACTCCTTGGGACTGTCAACTGGGTATACTCATCATATTTGCCTTTAGGAGGCAGTTTTTCTCCTCTTTCTCTTTCTCTTTTATCCTTCCTCCCCCTACTATCTTGAAAACGATCCCTTTGACGAGGGTCGTTTTGACGAGGGCGTTGCTCTTGACGTTCGTCCTCACCCCGTGCCACAGTACTGATTCTGTGAAATTCCTCCAGATTGACAAACTTCCTGGACCTTTCCCTGAGCTCGACCATATCCTTGGGTGGTTACCCAATCAAACAATCCTTAAAATCTCCATCTCGCAACCCTTGAGTAAGCAGTAGAACACATACTCCAGATTGCAAGCCTGATATGCCACTAGCCTATTGTTGATACCGAGCTAGGTAATCCCGTAGAGACTCGTCTGGTCTCTGTGCAACTCCAGCTAATGAATGATCGGATTTTGGCTGTGACATACTAGCCGTGTACCTATTTAGGAATGCTTTCCTCAGCTCAGCCCAAGAGTGGATCGAATTAGCGGGTAGGGAATTGAACCATCTCAAAGGTGCCGAGCCCAAAGTCATTGAGAAGGCTCGGCACTTCATGAAATCCCCTCCTCCATAAAACATCATGGAAGACTCGTAAGATGCAATGTGGTCCATCGGATCGGTTGTCCCAATGTACCGAGGAATATTTTGATGGCCCACATAAGTCTACGGGGTTTGGAATGCCATAATCTCAACGGTGAAAGGATGTCCAGGATGAGGTTCCCCGGTAATACGCTCAGGAACCATGTTCGGGTTGAGGGGTGGGTGTGGAGGAAGATTGCTCGGGTTGCCGAGGGCCACGCGAGGGCCTTTGCTCGGCTGTTCTTGCCATGCTTTGTTGCTGAAGAGCAGCAATAGCCTGGTTTTGCTTCTCGATCAGTGAAGTTTGAGTCCTTAAAATCTCCATGATTGACTCCTCTCGCCTCCGAGCCGAAGAGGTAGTCATGTAAGACCTGCCCTCTGTTTCAGTGGGAGGTGGGCCACCTTGAAACGTTCCAAAATGGCCTCTCGAGAAGTGAGGTGCTTCTCTGTGGGATCTTTCGGCTCGGGAGTGATCATGACGAGCGGATTGTTCTACTCGATGAGTATCAGTTTGTGATCTAGCAGGGGCCCTCCGAGACTGGTGTGGTCCAGAATCTGCAGTATCACGCCACTCGGAAACATGACCATCAAGAACAGTACGAGGATTAGATCGTCCTCCGCCGCCTTCAATAAGGGGAGGGACATTAGCTTGTACTTGAACTGGAGGAACTGGAGGGACTGGAGGGACATTAGCCTGTGCCTGGACTGGAGGATCCTGATTATCCTCAGTGGGTCCTCCTTGAGCAATTCTGTCCCTGACATTTCCTCCCTTCTTAGGTGGCCTCCCACGGAGGCGACGGCGGAGATCTCCTTCATTACCGTTGTCGTTATCGTTTTCCATGAGAACAGTGGATGTGGGAATACTAGTTATTCTTCCCACAGACGGCGCCAATGTAGTGTCCTTGAACACTAGATGTCCTTAATCCCCTAAGTGCTCAAGATTATAGCAACCAGGAGCCCAAGAGAGGATCAAGTATTAATGTGTGAGTTGTGGTATTTCTGCAGTTCCAGTTGGGAAAAGCAGGGTCTCCCTAGTCAACGTGTGTATGCAGAGTGTCAACTTAGGGATGAGAGTACGTACCTGAAACCCTAGCTGTGATGAGCTATTTATAGGGTTTGGAGGAGGCTGATATGGGCCAGAGTTGTGTTGAACTAGGATTCTTTTGAGATAATATCGGACGATTATGCTTGAATAATCTGGATAGGATCAGCTGAAGATCTCATGTCTAGGCTGTTGCGAGAATCTAGGAGAGATTTGCGGAAGGGATAAGAAGCCTCGGCGAGCCTGAGCTTATCCGCGAGCCGACGGTATGTCTCGGTCCAAGAGTCCCGAGCCTGATGGAAAGAGGACCGATCGTAAGGCTCGACTCCATCAAGTCCGAGCCTGGGCCTTTGGTATGCTCGGAGTCCATGAGTCCGAGCGAAGGACTTTCTTTCTATGTAAACCGAGGGAAGTGCCCTTAGAGAATCCCTTTGGTAAGACTTGAGTCTATATATGGTCGGCAGACCCTACAGGTACATTCTTAACCTATGGCAAATGAAGTTCGGATCTATCCTGGGCATGTCTGTCGACGTCCACGCGAACAATTCTTTATTGGTACAGAGGAGGCTTTCCAGCTCCTCCTTGATGGGTCGAGGAAGTCTTGCGCCGATTTTGATCTAATGTTCTGGGTTATCGTATGTCCAGCAGTACATACTCCTACTCCCCTTCGGGAGCGGGTCGAGTTTCGTCTTCTTCGTTGTGAACATCCAGGTTGGCAAGGTGGACTCCGCCCTTACCGAGCTGGGGCTTCTCCAGCTGCGGAGGATCTTCTGCCTTCCTCTTCCCCAAACTTGAGTTATAGCACTTTCGAGCCTCTGACTGGTCGGCTCGAATCGTGGCTACCTGTCCATCGATGCAAGCGAATTTCATGGCTAGGTGTATGGTAGAAACTACTGCCCTGAAAGCATGTATGCATGGTCTGCCCAGAATACCGTTGTATGATGAGGGCAGTCAACCACGAGGAAGTAAACCATCGATTAGATGATCCTGTTCCCATACATACAAGCAAGCAAATTCGACCTAAGGGAACAATTGTGTCCCCGACAAATCCTACCAGAGGCCCCCACACCGGGGACAGATCTGACCTTTTCAAGCCTAGAGACTTCAGCAGAGGTTCGAATACCACATCCGCTGAACTGCTTTGGTCCACCAGCATCCGTCGGACTGTGTAGTTGCCTACCACAGTGGTGATGACCATGGGGTCATCATGATCTCTCAGGATGCTATCGTAATCACTATCGCAGAAGCTAAGAGGGATGGAGGCCTCCCGTTTAACCCTCTTTGAGGCCTTTTGGATGTGGATGTGGCCAACGTACCGCCTATGTCCAGCATGTTTCTCGCCTCCACTAGCGAGACCCCCCGCGATTGTGAAGACCCCAGGCACACTTGGGTCCTGATGTTGTTTGGGATAACGATGGATGTGAGCGTCGCTGACGTTGTGATCGCGTTTTGTCATCTTCTGACGGTGGATGGGAATTGAAGTTTATCGTCCCCATAGATGGCGCCAATGTAGTGGATCAGAAAAATAGGAAAATGTCCCTGACCTAGGGGACCTCAAGACCAATGACTAGTGGTCTTGAAATCCGAGTGAGATCAGGGGTTTATGTGTGACAGCTATGGAATGTTTCTGAATATTCAGTTGGAATACTCAGGTTCTCCCTCTGTCAACAATGTGTGTGCAAAGTGTCAACATATGTAACACCCTCACTTTTAATTAGTTAAAATTAGATTTCATAAAAATTCGTACTTGAAAATTTCGACGAGAATTCGGCAGAGTTTCCTCTGTTTATCGGACCTCACAAAAATTTTCATCTTTTAAACTTGCCAGTCCAGAATATTACAAAACTTAAAATTATATTTAACTTAGGCTACCTAGCACTAGCGCCCTTTTCGAAAAAATAACATAAGTTTATGGGCTTCTAAAAAAATTAAACCATAATAATTACACCAAAATAATTTAAGTTCTCTCGTGACTAAATTACACACCACGGTGTGGAGTGTACCCCTGTTCGGCCATGACTTGTGTAAGCTCCACTTCTGTACCTGTAAAAATATAGCAAGAAGGGTAGCATTATACAGAACTTAGGAAATAATTTCTAAGAAGTCATAATAGTAAACTAAGCCTAACATTTATATTCTCATAGTAATAATCATAATCATTTTCAAGTATTTCACAACACAGACATGCATCATTCACAATCACAATATGTGGCATTTAAATTCAAAATTATTTTCTTAACTTTCTTTTTCAGTTTTCTTAGTTTTTCTCATCTTTTCTCTTTCCTTTCTTGTCTTTTCTTATAAAGTATCACTACATATATATATATAATGTTATACGATATCATTATACATATATATATAATTATAACATTATATATATATATATATATATCTAAATATCATAAACTATGTTGTGAAAATAATAACTATATATCATTATACGATAAAAAATATATCCATTTTTCCCAAAACATCTCTTTATTTGAAAATATAGGGATAATAAAAATATTGATAGATTGTCGAATAGATTACATGGATGGGTAGAGAGAGTTGAGAAGTTTATTTATCTAAGAAGGATTTGAGATTGAACGGTTGGATCTGGAATAATCGGACCGAGAAGATGAGAAAACATAAAAGTCTCCCTTTGTGCTCCTTCTTTCTCGTTGTTGTTCCCTCTTCCTCTCTCTATTTCTTTCTTCCTTTGGTTTCCGTTTTTTTTTCTTTCTCTGTTTCTATCTATTTCTTTCGTAGTGGGTTTGGGTGGGGCGTGGGTAGTTACAGGGACTTTTATATATTTTTTTTATAATTTATTCTCGTTTGTGAATCAATGTGTGTAAATATTTTGTATTATAACCAAAAGTTGGATGATATTAAAAATAAAATATATTTCATTAAAATAATATTGTATTTTTAATTACTCAAAATTGATTGAAAAATAATAACGTTATTGGTCTCTACAGGTAACTTTTGGATAAGAAAAAGCATCGAAATTCAAAAATAAATATATTTATCAATCCTAATATAAAACTTTATAAAATATAATATTTATAATTTTGAAATAGAAAATTATTATATATATAACTTATACTGGTAATATATTAAACCAGTCCAGGAGCTAAAAATAAAACAGTCTCAGAACGCTATGAAAATTTATAGGGAAACTCAAAATATTAAGTTAAACATATTTTTCTAAAGAAACTATTTATAAAAATGCCTCTAAGGCTTGTCACTTGAGCTCCCTGCCAAAATGCTAATTAAACTAAATAAAAGTACTATTTTATTTTTGAAAAAACTTATTATAACAAATTTATACTTATTTTGACTAGAAAACATATTTCAATTAAAATGATGAAATCAAAATTTTATTACGACACTCAAATATTGAAAACATCAAATTAAATCATTTAATTACTTTATTCTTAATTTTCTATTATTATACGTTTCTAACACTACAAGATCCTTTTTCAACACTCATTTAACTTTATTATTATTATTACTATTATTCCAATCGCGCTATTATTCTAATTATACATGGGATTAAAATTTGGGATGTTACAACATAGGGATGAAAAAAACCTACCTGACGCCAAGGCATGATTATGCCTTTTATAGGGGTGTGCGAGAGTGGGCCTATATTAAGGTCCGTTAGGGTTACCATGCTGACGTCGGGTTCTGTAAATATCAGCTCAATATTTGTGGCTTTCTAGGGTATATACAGCGCAACATTGTACCTGTAACATCACCAAATTTATTAAGTGATTATGTGCATTAGTTAGTAGAAGTGCGATAAGTGTTATAGCATCCTCAAGTGTCGATTTCATTTAGAAGCGTTAATTAGCATGGGTATCAGTAAGTGTTTAGGATTAGCATTTAGTTAAGTGTAAAAAGATATGAGTTAAGAATAGATTAGAATGTGTTTAGGGATTAGAACTTAGTTAAGTGTAGAATGGTACTCCCTCCGTTTCACTTTAAGTGTCTTTTTGGACTTTTGCACATAGATTAAGAAAGTGTTGATTATGATGATTATTGTAAGTTTTATGTGTATTTTGTCAAAAATACCCCTATTTAATATTTTTATTTTGTCAATGCATCATTACTAGTATTACAAATTTCAAAACTAAAACAACATTAAGGGTAAGGGTAAATAAGGAAAAACAGTATTAAATGTTGCCTAGATTTGGTAGAAAGGCACTTATTTTGAAACAAAATTTTGATGTTAAAAAGACACTTAAAGTGAAACGGAGGGAGTATAAGTTAAGGGTAGGTTAGGAGTGTGAGGAATCAGTATCTTGATGTGTATAGGCTTGTGTTTCGGGTATAGTGAGCTTGGAAGCCCTTAGAATGCATGAAAGAAAGGAAAACCTAGGCCATTAATCGATTAAGAGGTTCCCTAATTGATTAATTTTTATGCCACTTTCAGCCACTAATCGAGTAGTGTGTGGCTTAATCGATTAAATTTTTAGCCACCTTCAGCCATTAATCGATTAATTGCAGGGCTAATCGATTAACCATGTTCTACTGACAAGTGTTAAACGAATAACCAAAGTGGTTAATCGATTAACCACTGCTGTTTCAGAATTAAAATACGTTTTTGAACACATTTTCACAGAATTTCCTCTCTCTTCTCCACGAGTTCTTCTTCTTCCTTTCACCTAGGGTTTTCAATTTCTCAAAGCTATCATCAAAGAACACCCAATTAGTGTCACCAATCAATTCCCCATTCCTTCCCAAGCAATTTCCCTCTCTCTAATCTCAATTTCCTCTCTTTCTCACAAAACCCCCAAATCAACCCTAAACCCCATATTGTGCAATTCATCAAGTAGAGTCTCAAATCCATTCAAGGAGCTTGGGAAACATTAGGAATCAAGTGAGGAAGGTCTAAGGAGCTTGGCTTGAGCTTTGGGGTTGGAGCTCCAAGAGGTCTTCAAGTTCTCCTCCTCTCGCTCTAGAGGTAAGGGGTGTACTTTGGTCTAATATTAGATAAAGGGTTTGATTATAGTAATAGAGTTATAATTGGGTGTATTTATTGATTGGTTAGGTTGATGGTTAGGAGGGTAGAGTTTAGTTACAAACCCTAAGTGATTTGGGTCTAATATATGATTTTTTTAGCATAATTTAGACTCCCTTTTACTATGGATTTGGCTTGTTTCTCTTGTAAATTTAGGACTCTTTGTATAGTTTTTAGGAAGTTAGGTAATTTAGAATCCTTTGAACGTTTTGATCCATTTTGGGTATGATTCAGGTACTTTCGGAGCTTAAATGAAGAAAGTATTATTGGAGTTGAAGAGAGGATTAAAGGACCTTGAAAATGGCACAAGAACGGAGAAAAACGGAGTCGGAACCAGTTGTGCACGCCCAGGCGCGTGGATGGAGCGCCCAGGCGTGCATGCAACGGTGATTAAGGGACCATCAGACCTGGCGCGCTCAGGCGTGTGGCCTGGCGCGCCCAAGCGCGCGAACGTCGAGGAGGCCCAATTGGGCTGATTCCTGATGCGTTTTTCAGGGGATTAATTAGGATTTCGTTTTATCTTTTAAATATAGGTTTTAGAACTAGGTTAGGCAGCTTTTAGAGAGGGAGATTACATAATTTTAGAGAGTTTTAGAAGAGGAGAAGATCAAGGATTGGAAGATCCAAGGCTTTTCCATGGTAATCATGCATTCTTCTATTGCTTTTGTTCTTATTTTCATGATGTGTAACTAAAACCCTTGTGTTAGGAATTGATGAATTTGTATGGATTAGTTTATTGATTTTATGAATTGATGTTTTTCCGTTTCTAAATCATGTGTTTGATTGCGTTTTATTTCCAATTCATAAATCTGGCCAATTTATGTCTTGTTTTGGATCTCTAATTCTTCAATTGAGAGATTAGGAATTAGAATAGGCCATGCCTTCAAACAATATAGTTATTAGACAAGTAGGGATACAATTGGGTAATTATATAACATGATTAATTCCCTGTTCTTAATTAAGATTATTCAATAGTTTAATCTCTTAAGGAATTAAGGATTATCTAATTGAATAAGAAACAGTAATTATACAAGAGGGATCTAATAGTTACCAATTTAGGAATTTGTTCATGATTTAGGGAAAAACAGAGATTCATGATAAATAAACAACACCTACAATGAAACCATGTTCCTAACATCTTTCTCAAATTGCTCACAACTTCTATTTAATTTCTGTTTTTAATTATTTTCTATTTTTATTTTAATCCAATCTTTATTAATTAGTAGAAACCTATAGATTTCACTTTTAACTACTCTTTGGTGAGAATTAATTGAACAATTTGCAATCCCTGAGGGATGATATCTGGTCTTATTGACTGTATTACTTTGCGATCTAGTATACTTGCTAGAGAGTGAACAAGTTTTTGGCATCGTTGTCGGGGATTGAAATTTGTTTCAATTAGTTTTCGGTACTTAGTAGTAGTTTTAGGTGAAATTTATTTTTTTTAGTTAGTTTCTTGTCTCAATAGGTGTTGCGTAATTTTTCTCTTGCTTTTGTTTTGTGCAGAAATTTTTTATAATTTAAGTGCAAAGGGGAGAAAAATTCAGCACTAGAAGAGGGGAAACACCAACATTGAAGATGGCTAGCGGAGGAGGATCTCACGGATCCTCTCTGCCTCCTCCTCCCAGGAAGACATTGGCAGAATATGCAACCATGGACCCAGACTTCCTTGCTTCTAGCAAAGTCCGGCCAGCCATCACTGCAACTGCATTCGCAATTGATCCACAATACATCCACCTCATCATGCAGGATCAGTTCAGTGGTGCGCCAAATCAAGACCCCAGGGACCATATCGCCAACTTCTTGGGCATGCTCGGCTTCTTCAAGATCGAGGGTGCTACGGATGAGGCCATCAGAATGAGGATGTTCCCTCTCTCACTGAGGGGCGAGGTGCTAACTTGGGTGAACAACCAGGTACCAGGGAGTTTGTCCAGCTGGAAAGTACTTGTCTCCAAATTCATGGATAAGTTTCTTCCTACTGGGATGCAAGCGAAGCTAAGGCAAGATGTTCACTCATTCATGCAAGAGGACAACGAGCCGTTGCATGAAGCTTGGCAGCGTTACAACTAGCTACTGAGGAGGTGCCCAATATATATGCAAGACTGGCAACAAATTCAATTGTTCTATAATGGGCTCAACCGATTCAATCAAAGCATGGTTAATGCAGCAGCTGGTGGATCGCTGATGAAGAAGACTGTTGAAGAGGCCAAGGAAGTTATTACAAACATGGCATTTAGCAGTAGTCAAGGATTGAAGATCCAGGTGGAGTAGAGCGTCCTGAAGAGCAATAATCTGGATTCAAGTCAAGTCAAGATCTTAATCGAGCAGAAAAAGCAAATGCAGCAATAGATGGCTGCATTGACGAAGCAGATAAGCCAGATCACTATGTCAGTTGCATCGAGCACTATGAAGTGTGACTTTTGTGGGGGAGGTCACCGGAATGGTGACTGTGCTTTTGAAGGCAAAAAAGGGTCCAACCACTATTGATGAGCAGGCCAATTTTGTGGGTGGCGGAGTACTTAACAACAATACGTACCCCAAAACCTACAATCCAGGGCCAACAAATTAGTCTCACACCTTATGGTCCAGCTCAGCACCCAATCCATCCCCACCACAAAAGCAGGGCCGGGAGAAGGCACTTGAAGCAATGGCTACCACAACCAATACATTCATGTCAGAAGCCAGGGCGAATTTCGCCAAACGGAAAGTCAGCATTCACAACCTAGAAGTTCAAGTGGCTCAAATAAACAATCGGATATCAGAGATCGCAACCAACTACAAGGAGCGATGCATGACGGTTACCCTTCGAAGTGGCAAGTCGTATGAGGAGCCATAGAAGAAGGGTAATGCAACTGGGATTGAGAAGAAGGATGAGGGGCCAAAGCAACCAAGTGAAAGAGGCTCAAATGCAAGGCAACAGACGTAGGATCCACCTGCGGATCAAGAGAAAGAGCAAGGCACACCCAAACCAGCACCACTACCTCCGAGGATTCCTTATCCTCAGAGGTTGAAGAAAGAGGATGACCAGAAGCAATTCTCCATGTTCTTGGAGATGCTACGGAAGGTGGAGATCAACATCCCATTTGTAGAGGCTCTCTCACAAATGCCTCTGTACGCGAGATTCATGAAGGAGTTGTTGACAAAGAAGAAGCGGATGCTCACTGATGAGACGTTCCTGATAGCAGAAAAGTGCAGCAGTGTAACACCCTATATAATAATTACCCTTAAATACCCCAAAAATTAGGATTTTAAAATTTCTTTTTATAAATAACGAATATAATAAATTGCCAAAATAGAAGTTCCTTCCATTAATACCGTAAACATCATAGTTATAAAGCGGAAGACTTAAGTGCATCGAATACATAAAGCATAAGTTTAAGTACATTCAGTGCGACAATTTCAGAATACAAAAACAATGTTTTAGCTCGGCCCAATTGGCCGAGACCCATCCATCTATCCGACTCTAAATAACTTACTCTCCCTGTGAGGGAGAGTGAACCTGCTCGGCCGGGGACTGCGTCTACTCGGGCTCATTACCTGAAAAATGGTAAGGAGGTGAGCATTACACAGAACTTAAATAAGCAGTTTCTAACATGCCATACCGAACTACCAAGCCAAACACAAATAGTCAGTTAACATATAATAACAAGTAATCAAACCACATGCATACATCATCATTTAGCTCTGTTCACATCATACCATATCAGTTAGCTCGGCTCACATCATTCCCCAATATCCATTACCTATTAACTATACCTCGGCACAACCTGCTAATTCCCTTTGTACCCTTTCCTTAGTTCTTACATTTAGCTTCTCGGCCACTATTCTCTTACCTCGGTAAACCATCTCTATCTCGGACTCATTACTCATTATTCCTCATTTTACATAGCTTACATTCTTTTACTCTTCTCGGATGCATACACCCAGTGCATGTCTTACACCATTTAAGGTCGGATATCGGAGTGTCCATAACTGCGAGTACTCAGTACCCGTCTTACAGCTGCACATACCCGGTATGCGTCTGACGCGATCAATGCACGCACCCAGTACGCATCTTCTATGACCAGGAGCACTACCGCCGATCATTCTATGGAGTAAGGAGTGTCCATAACTGCGAGCACCCAGTACTCGTCTTACAGCGGCGCATCTCGGCGACTTACGCGATCAATGCACGCACCCAGTACGTGTCTGCTATGACCAGGAACACATCCCACCGATTCCGTGCTCGGAACCTTGTGTGAATCATAACTGCGAGTACCCAGTACCCGTTTTATAGCTGCGCATACCCAGTATGCGTCTTACGCGATCAATGCACGCACCCGGTACGCGTCTGCTATGACCCGATCACACAACCATTTCTCTTTATTTCCTCTTATTCCTTTTTAATCATCTTTTTAGCTCGGCCTCTCTCGGCTCAACATCTCTTTAACTTATCTTATCTTTTTAACCATATTTCTAGCTCGGCCTCTCTCGGCTCAACATCTCTAACTTATCCCTTTAACCATTTTTCTAGCTCGGCCTCTCTCGGCTAAACTTCTCTTATCCTTTTCACTAACCTCTCTCATTATCTAACTTGCTAATTTATCTCTTCGTTTCTCCCTGGTTACCATTTTCTCACTAGCTCGTTCTCACCCTCTCTTAGCTCGACCACAGATACAAACATTAAATATCAAATCTCATAAACACTTATATCACAACAACATTATGAATAAAGCATTTAATCAATCCAATCGTGTGAAATATAGCATATAACTGAAATAATATTCCCTCTTCACCTAACATCCATGTTTCTAGTTCATTCATTATTTCCCCTTTACCCTCTTTACCATTTCCTTTCTAACATTAACTTATATCCATTCCCTAATCTAACACCCACTCTTAGTACCCTTTATGAACACCCTAGAAACCCAAACTCAAGTAGAGGTAACACTCACTCCTTACCTCAAACCGTGAGAGATAAGAGTTGAGAGTTTGAGTGAGGCTTTCCTTGTTGCTTGACCTGGAGCTTACCCCCCTTGAATCCTTTTTCCTCCAAGCTGCAACCACAACACCACGGCGGTCCAGGGTCGTCCGGGACGGAAGAGAAGATGGCGGAAAGGAGGTCTCCGGTTGGGTGGAACTTGGTGGAAGAGAGGGAGATATCCGTGAGAAGAGAGGGAAAAAGGAAGTATGTTGGTGCTGGGATTTTTAGAGAGAAAGAGAGAGAGAGACGTAGGAGAAAGAGAGTGAAAGTGAGAAGTGTTATGTGTTGGGATTTTCTTTTATTCATTTAGGGGAAATATTTGTGTGGTCCTCATCGGAGGCTTCTTGGGGAAGCTAGAATGTGTGGACATGATTCATTGGCTTATAAAGGAAGCCATGAATAGTGACTTGAAAGGGACATAAAGCAATGATAGTGACATAAAGTGAATGATAGTACATAGTACGGACGGTGCGAAACCCAATGGTCCAACAGCTCAACATGAGCTGGCACGGAGGAGCTAGGACGTGTCGGCTCGGTTTAGAGGATTAGCAGTAGTCCGAGCTTCCTTCTCGGATGATAACGTGAGGTGCGCTGAGGTCTACTAATCCGAACTGACACTAGATCTTTCATTCGCTTTCGTTTAGCTCGGTAAGGATCGGTCCGAGGCCTTGACATGACTTCGAGTTTTGTTCTCAATCAGCTCGGCGGGGACCGGTCGAGGTCCTTCATCTACACGCTAGCTCGGCCTAAGCTTCTTACTACCCCACTACCCTTATACAACTTCTACGGCTTAATCCTGCCCTTAAATAAATATTTATATAATTTATATATATATATGTCTAAAGTTATTATTTTTAATATTAAATTTCAGGATGTTACATTCCTCTCCCACTTACAGAAATTTCGTCCATGAAATTTAGTCGGCATTGAACAGTTGCGGATATGATTGCTTCATCTTCTCCTTGAGTTCCCAAGTAGCTTATTCCACATTGTTCCGATTCCAGACGACTTTGACCAAGGAGATTTCCTTCCCTCTGAGCCGTCTGACTTGTTTGTCCTCAACTCGGACTGGGAGGACTTCAAAGGTCAGGTTGTCCTTTAGCGGCAGCTCGTCCACTGCTATCACATGTGAGGGGTCATGAATGTACTTCCTAAGTTGCGATACATGGAACACATCATGGAGTTTAGACAAGTGCGGAGGTAGAGCAATTCTGTAAGCAACTGGTCCGACCTTCTCCGATATCTGGTACGGTCCGACAAACCTAGGGGTCAATTTTTTGATTTGATAGCTCGACCAATTCCCGTTACAGGGGATACCCTAAAGGAATACATGATCTCCCTCGATGAAGTTCAAGGGTTTCCTTCTCTTGTTGGCATAGCTCTTCTGTCGGTCCTGAGCTGCTTTCATCTTTCCTTTTATCATTCGGATCTTCTCGGTCGTCTCATGAACAATGTCAGGACCAATCAACAAGTTTTCTCCTATCTGAAACCAGCATAATGGCGTCCGACATTTCTGACCATACAATGCTTCGAAAGGAGCCATTCCAATACTTGAATGGAAACTGTTGTTGTAGGTGAATTCAACCAAGGGCAGAAGTGCCTCCCAACTTTCCGACTGTTCGAGCACACATGTCCTCAACAAGTCCTCAAGGGTCTGAATGGTGCGCTCGGATTGCCCGTCGGTCTGAGGATGATAAGCTGTGCTAAACCTCAACTTTGTACCCATGGCTTGCTGCAAACTCTGCCAAAAGCGTGATAAGAAGCGAGGATCACGGTCCGACACTATGCTGCTCGGAACACCGTGAAGCCGAACAATGTCCTTTATGTACAGTTGCATCAGCTTCTCAAGGCTGTACTTCATGCTGATCGGTAGGAAATGGGCACACTTTGTTAGTCGGTCCACCACAACCCAAATAGCTTCCCGCCCTGACCTTGTCCTCGGTAGACCCGACACAAAATCCATCGAAATACTTTCCCACTTCCATTGCGGAATCTCCATGGATTTGAGTAATCCTCCTGGTTTCTGATGCTCGATCTTGGCTTTCTGACATGTCAAACACTGAGACACATAATCGGTCACATCTGTCTTCAACTTCGGCCACCAAAATAACCTCTTCAGATCTTGGTACATCTTTGTGGCTCCTGGGTGAAGACTCATCTTCGTCTTGTGGGCTTCTTCCATTAACTCTCGCCAGACTTCAAATTCCATCGGAACGCAAACTCGGCCCCGAAATCGTACGAGATCATCGGGTCCTTTAGTGAAGTCGGGTTCATCCTTGTCTCCTGCTCTCTCTAAAAGCTTCTGGAGTTCTAGGTCGGCAGCCTGCCTTTCCTTGATGAAACCCACAAAATCATTGGTTACTTGCAGCATTTCCAGCACAACACTGTTTTCCTTCTTCTGTATGCCGAGGTTAAGATCGCTAAACTCCTGCATCAACTGCGTCTCTCGGACCATCATATTGCTCAGATGCAGGCTTTTCCTGCTTAGGGCGTCGGCCACAACGTTGGCTTTTTTGGGATGAGAGTGCAAGTTGAAATCGTAATCTTTCAAAAATTCCACCCATCTGCGCTGCCTCATGTTCAGTTCCTTCTGGTCGAACAGGTAGCCGAGACTCTTGTGGTCACTGAACACCTCGAATTTCGTGCCATACAGATAGTGTCTCCAAATCTTAAGGGCGAACACCACAGCTGCCAATTCGAGATCATGCGTGGGGTAATTCTGTTCGTGTTATCGAAGTTTCCTAGAGGCATAAGCCACCACTTTTCCTTGTTGCATTAACACACAGCCGAGACCCTGCTTAGAGGCGTCACAAAACACGTCAAAGGCTTTGGTCGGATCGGGCAGAATCAACACGGGCGAGCTCGTCAACCTTTTCTTTAGCTCTTGAAAACTCTGTTCGCACACCTCGGACCATTGGTAAGGTGCATCCTTCCTGGTTAACGAAGTCAACGGTAGAGCAAGTTTAGAAAATCCTTCAATAAATCTCCTGTAGTACCCTGCAAGTCCGAGGAAACTCCTGACCTCGGTTACCGAGTTGGGTCTCTCCCACTTAAGTACCGCTTCCACCTTGGAGGGATCAACTGCTACACCTTGCTCGGATATCACATGTCCGAGGAAATGAACCTCTTTGAGCCAAAAACTGCACTTCGAAAGCTTGGCGTAGAGTTCCTTGTCCTTCAAGACTTGCAACACCGTTCTCAGATGCTTCTCATGCTCGCTCGGACTTCTGGAGTAGATAAGGATATCGTCTATGAAGACGATCACAAACGAGTCCAGATAAGGTCGGAAGATTCTATTCATGTAGTCCATAAAGATGGCAGGGGCGTTGGTAAGTCCGAAGGGCATAACCACATACTCAAAATGCCCATATCTTGTTCGGAAGGCTGTCTTCGGAATGTCTTCTTCTCGGACACGTATCTGGTGGTATCCAGATCGGAGATCTATCTTTGAGAATACCGATGCTCCCTTGAGTTGGTCCAATATGTCATCAATCCGAGGAAGGGGATATTTGTTCTTCACCGTTACCGCGTTGAGCTTCCGATAATCTGTGCACATCCTGAGGCTACCATCTTTCTTTTTAACAAACAAGATCGGAGCTCCCCAAGGTGATACGCTCGGTCTGATTAGCTTTTTGGCCAAAAGTTCTTCCAGTTGTTTCTTAAGCTCTTCTAGCTCGGGAGGTGCCATTCGGTACGACGCAATGGAGATCAGGCCAATTCCCGGAATGAGGTCTATACTGAACTCTACTTCTCTACTTGGCAGTAAGCCAGGCATCTCGTCCGAGAAAACCTCTAGGAATTCTCCGACTACAGGAATTTGGTCTAAGTTCGGTTCCTCTGTTGCCTCTAACTTTGAAACAGAAGGGCCACTAAAAATGACAGTTTTCTCTCGGCAGTCGAGCAGGACATGGTGTTGGGACATCCAGTCCATACCGAGGATAATATCTAGCTTAGTTAAGGGCAAACAAATCAGGTTGACCTTAAACTCTCGGCCTAACACTTGGATAGGACACTATAAACACATTTGGGAGGTAATTATAGAAGAATTGGTTGGGGGTAGAAATGGATAATTTGTAAGGCATTTCTATTGGGGATAGTTTTAGTTTGTTTACACAATCTAGGGAAATGAAAGAATGTGTGGCTCCACAATCAAATAGCACAGCACATGGAATACGGTTTACTTGACAAGTACCTCGGATCAGCTCGTCAGCATCGGTCACTTCTTCACCATCCATGGTCTAAACTTTGCCTCTCTGCATGGGTCGGTTGACACCAGTCTGTTAAGCCTTGGTCACATTGACCTCTTCCTTCACTATGTTCTCGGTACACCGAGCTGCAAAATGACCAGGTTTGCCACAGCAAAAACAAGATCCTCTTGCTCTGCTCGGATCCAGACTCCAGCATTCTCCCCTGTGCTGCCTTCCACAATGTTGGCATATCGGATAGGGGTCAGGAACAACCACCATCTGACCACCACCCCTTGGAGCTGCTAACATTTTGGAGCTTGGGTTCACATAGGGAGCAGATCTCTGAACAACTCCTTTTCCTTTGATCGGACCCACTGCTTTATGTGTCGACCTGCTCCTCTTTCCGTCGGCTTTCCTCTTGAGCCCCTTCTCATAAGTGCTAGCCATATTCACCAATAGCGAGAGATTGGCCACATTCTGATATTCGAATGCAAGCCGAATATCATCACGGAGACCAGACTCAAACTTGATGCACTTGGTATGCTCATCGGCATCTCGGTAGCTTCCTGAATAACGGATCAAATCTTCGAACTGAGCGGCATATTCTCCGACACTCAGGTTCCTCTGTTCCAACTTGAGAAAAGCGAGCTCCTTTTCTCTCCTGACATCCTCGGGAAAATACTTTCCGAGGAAACGAGCTCGGAACAAATCCCAGGTAATGACTTCATTAGCCACATCCAGACCACGGCTCTGCTGCTCCCACCAGTGCTCGGCTTCACTAGCCAGCACAAACTCGGCCAACCTCACCCTGTACTCATAGGGCGGTTGCAGAGATCGGAAAATCTTTTCAATGTCTTGGAGCCATCTCTGAGCTCCATCTAGATTATAACCTCCTTCGAACCGAGGTGGTTCGTTCTTCCTAAATCGACTCATCCAGTCAATCTCTACCGGAGCCGGAGGTTGAGGCTGAAGGGCTGCAGCTGCAGCTGCTGCGGCTGCGGCGACTTTTTGAGCGAGGTTCTCAGCCTGATTCTGCTGAGCCTGCGCTTGGTTCTGCTGCAGTTGAACCATAGTTTCCAATACAGCAGCAATTCGGTCGTTATCAGCTCTTCTACCAACCATGCTGCTCGGTCATGGAGAGAAAGCCAATTAACCACCGAATAATCAAGTAAATATATATATATATATATACATAAACATGTCTATAAGCTCTATCATCTAACTTAGACTTCTAGACTCTACTTATTTGTCACTCTCTTGGTGAGTAACCACTGGAGTTCTTTGCAACTCCAATAGGCTGAGGAGAAACTGCTCTGATACCAAAAATGTAACACCCTATATAATAATTACCCTTAAATATCCCAAAAATTAGGATTTTAAAATTTCTTTTTATAAATAACGAATATAATAAATTGCCAAAATAGAATTTCCTTCCATTAATACCGTAAACATCAGAGTTATAAAGCGGAAGACTTAAGTGCATCGAATACATAAAGCATAAGTTTAAGTACATTTAGTTCGGCAATTTCGGAATACAAAAACAATGTTTTAGCTCGGCCCAATTGGCCGAGACCCATCCATCTATTCGACTCTAAATAACTTAATCTCCCTGTGAGGGAGAGTGAACCTGCTCGGCCGGGGACTGCGTCTGCTCGGGCTCAGTATCTGAAAAATGGTAAGGAGGTGAGCATTACACAGAACTTAAATAAGCAGTTTCTAACATGCCATACCGAACTACCAAGCCAAACACAAATAGTCAGTTAACATATAATAACAAGTAATCAACGCACATGCATACATCATCATTTAGCTCGGTTCACATCATACCATATCAGTTAGCTCGGCTCACATCATTCCCCAGTATCCATTACCTATTAACTATACCTCGGCACAACCTGTTAATTCCCTTTGTACCCTTTCCTTAGTTCTTACATTTAGCTTCTCGACCACTATTCTCTTACCTCGGTAAACCATCTCTATCTCGGATTCATTACTCATTATTCCACATTTTACATAGCTTACATTCTTTTACTCTTCTCGGATGCATACACCCAGTGCATGTCTTACACCATTTAAGGTCGGATATCGGAGTGTCCATAACTGCGAGTACCCAGTACCCGTCTTACAACTGCACATACCCGGTATGCGTTTGACGCGATCAATGCACGCACCCAGTACGCGTCTTCTATGACCAGGAGCACTACCGCCGATCATTCTATGGAGTAAGGAGTGTCCATAACTGCGAGCACCCAGTACTCGTCTTACAGCGGCGCACCTCGGCGACTTACGCGATCAATGCACGCACCCAGTACGCGTCTGCTATGACCAGGAACACATCCCACCGATTTCGTGCTCGGAACCTTGTGTGAATCATAACTGCGAGTACCCAGTACCCGTCTTACAGCTGCACATACCCAGTATGCGTCTTACGCGATCAATGCACGCACCCGGTATGCGTCTGCTATGACCCGATCACACAACCATTTCTCTTTATTTCCTCTTAGTCCTTTTTAATCATCTTTTTAGCTCGGCCTCTCTCGGCTCAACATCATTTTAACTTATCTTATCTTTTTAACCATATTTCTAGCTCGGCCTCTCTCGGCTCAACATCTCTAACTTATCCCTTTAACCATTTTTCTAGCTCGGCCTCTCTCGGCTCAACTTCTCTTATCCTTTTCACTAACCTCTCTCATTATCTAACTTTCTAATTTATCTCTTCGTTTCTCCCTGGTTACCATTTTCTCACTAGCTCGTTCTCACCCTCTCTTAGTTCGGCCACAGATACAAACATTAAATATCAAATCTCATAAACACTTATATCACAACAACATTATGAATAAAGCATTTAATCAATCCAATCATGTGAAATATAACATATAACTGAAATAATATTCCTTCTTCACCTAACATCCATGTTTCTAGTTCATTCATTATTTCCCCTTTACCCTCTTTACTATTTCCTTTCTAACATTAACTTATATCCATTCCCTAATCTAACACCCACTCTTAGTACCCTTTATGAACACCCTAGAAACCCAAACTCAAGTAGAGGTAACACTCACTCCTTACCTCAAACAGTGAGAGATAAGAGTTGAGAGTTTGAGTGAGGCTTTCCTTGTTTCTTGACCTGGAGCTTACCCCCCTTGAATCCTTTTTCCCCCAAGCTGCAACCACAACACCACGGCGGTCCAGGGTCGTCCGGGACGGAAGAGAAGACGGCGGAAAGGAGGTCTCCGGTTGGGTGGAACTTGGTGGAAGAGAGGGAGATATCCGTGAGAAGAGAGGGAAAAAGGAAGTATGTTGGTGCTGGGATTTTCAGAGAGAAAGAGAGAGAGAGAGACGTAGGAGAAAGAGAGTGAAGTGAGAAGTGTTATGTGTTGGGATTTTCTTTTATTCATTTAGGGGAAATATTTGTGTGGTCCTCATTGGAGGCTTCTTGGGGAAGCTAGAATGTGTGGACAAGATTCATTGGCTTCTAAAGGAAGCCATGAATAGTGACTTGAAAGGGACATAAAGCGATGATAGTGACATAAAGTGAATGATAGTACATAGTACAGACGGTGCGAAACCCAATGGGCCAACAACTCAACATGAGCTGGCACGGAGGAGCTAGGACGTGTCGGCTCGGTTTAGAGGATTAGCAGTAGTCCGAGCTTCCTTCTCGGATGATAACGTGAGGTGCGCTGAGGTCGGCTAATCCGAACTGACACTAGATCTTTCATTCGCTTTCGTTTAGCTCGGTAAGGATCGTTCCGAGGCCTTGACATGACTTCAAGTTTTGTTCTCAATCAGCTCGGCGGGGACCGGTCCGAGGTCCTTCATCTACACGCTAGCTCGGCCTAAGCTTCTTACTACCCCACTACCCTTATACAACTTCTACGGCTTAATCCTGCCCTTAAATAAATATTTATATAATTTATATATATATATATGTCTAAAGTTATTATTTTTAATATTAAATTTCAGGATGTTACAAGCAGCATCATCAAATCCAACCTTCCACCAAAGCTGAAGGACCCAAGTAGCTTCACTCTCCCGATTAGCATAGGCAAGGAGTACTCAGGTAAGGCTCTCTGTGACTTAGGAGCTAGTGTTAATATTATGCCATTGTCTATTTGTGAAGCATTAAACTTAGGAGAGATTAAGCCTATCCCGGCATTACTTCAGTTAGCTGATAGAACCACCCTCCACCCATATGGAGTGGTGGAAGATATTCTGGTTAAGGTGAAAGATTTTATCCTGCCCTTAGATTTCATGATCTTAGATGTAGAAGAGGATAAAAATATTCCTCTAATTTTTGGACGGCCATTCTTGGCCACAGCAGAGGCAGTGATTGATGTGCCTAGGGGAGAAGTAATTCTTCGAGTAAATGGTGACCAAACTAGAATTAAATTTTTTTAAAAACCACTAGTCATCACGGAGAACTTTGCTCCTCTCATGTGCATTCAGTAATCGAATGGAGAGAGTGTTGGAAAGAAGTTGAAAAATAAGGTGCCACCCTTGAAGGGATCTTGGCAACCACCCTAACCTCTGAAAAGAGGTGACCCGTCAGGCTCGTGACGTTAAACAAGCGCTTGTTGGGAGGCAACCCAATGTTAGGTAATTTCCCTTTGGTTTTATTTATTATTTTTTTTAGGTAATTAGTTATTAATTAGTTTTTATTTTTATTAAAAAAAATGATGTACAGGCACGCTTCACGCCTAGGCATGGCAGGAGGGTGCAGTATTCAAGTTTGGGGGTATGACCCCATTTTCTCCCATTAGTTCCCTATATGTCACCCCAGACCTTGTACTTCGCAAAAATAATGTCCTGTTTTTTCTAGGAAGCTTTAATTTTTATTTTGTAGTTTTTGTTTAGTTTAGTTTGCTTGAGGACAAGCCAACCTCTAAGTTTGGGGGAGTGGACAAAATAAAAATTAAATTTTTCAGATATGAATTGTTCTCCCATTTTTAGTGTTGGTTTGTGTCTTTTGTAGGAGTTGATGATTATTCTAGACTTAGGACTGTTTTTCTGATGATAGGTGTAAATACTTAGTTTAGGATTAAATTCATTGATTTTTGACATTCATTGATTGAGATGTAAATATTTTTGAGATCTGGTAATTTTGACAAACTTTTTGAGAAGTTGTGATTAGTGAACTGACTTTAGCCTGTGAGATTTTGGGCCTAAACACTGATGGGGTATATGATTTATTGAATTATTCTGATTTGAGACCCCTATTTCTTTTATGAGTGTGTTCACTTTGATTTTGTGTTCTAGAACTTGACTTGTGACCATTTTGAGATTGATAATTGTTTGCATGCATTAAGAATAATAAGGCACTTAGGATGTGTTTCTTTGGCCTTCAACTGATTTGATTAATTATATATTCCCTTAGTTGCCCATTTTGAGCCTTATGCGATATTATGATTTTTCTTTGGTACCCTGCATTTATTGAAATATTCTTTGTGAGTACCTTGGAAATTTTGAATGAGCAATTGAGAGGTATGAATAAGAAAAGTGAAAGTAATTGGTGAAAAGTGTTATGAGTTCTATTTCTCTTCCAAGTAAAAAAAATTGAAAAAGAAATAAATGTGAAAGGAAGAGAATAGAAAAAAAAAATTGAAAAAGAAAAGAAGTATGAGATTGATTGTGAGTTGAGTTGTGTTTATGTAGTATTCATTGCTCATTCATAATTTTTAGAGGGAAATTTGTTTTTGCATTTTAGCCCTTAGTTTTATTCTTTCTTTCTTTTGTCCTACCTTACACTTTTAGCCATGGCCTCATTACAACCAAAATAAAGACCTTTTGATTTTTGTGTGCATTCAATAATTTCAGTGGAGATTTGGGTCTATGGTCAAGCATATGGTAACACATTGTCATTAGATGAACTTGAGTGAATTGTACAACCCTTGATACACATGAGAGATACACACTATGAGGTTGAAAGTGTTCACTAATCTTGAGTTCTTATTGAGTTTGTTTCTCTAATCAGGTTTCAATTGTATGTATTGCTTGTGAAAAAAAGTGTCTGAGTCTGTGAGTCAAAGTCCTAGATTAGGTGTGTACATTATGACTTAGGAGGTAGTCTTGTGTTCTAGAATTTTTATTTTACTTTTGCCTGGGACATGCAAAATGCTAAGTTTGGGGGAGTGATTTCGGTCTAATATATGATGTTTTGAGCATAATTTAGACTCCCTTTTACTATGGATTTGTCTTGTTTCTCTTGTATATTTAGGACTTTTTGTATAGTTTTTAGGAAGTTAGGATATTTATAATCCTTTGAACATTTTGATCCGTTTTGGGTATGTTTCAGGTACTTTCGGAGCTTAAATGAAGAAAATATTATTGGAGCTGAAAAGAGGATTAAAGGACCTTGAAAATGGCACAAGAACGGAGAAAAACAGAGTCGGAACCAGTTGTGCACGCCTAGGCGCGTGGATGGCGCGCCCAGGCGCGCATGCAGCGGTGATTAAGGGACCATCAGGCCTGGCGCGCCCACGCGCGCGAACGTCGAGGAGGCCCAATTGGGCTGATTTCTGATGCGTTTTTCAGGGGATTAATTAGGATTTCGTTTTATCTTTTAAATATAGGTTTTAGAACTAGGTTAGACAGCTTTTAGAGAGGGAGATTACATAATTTTAGAGAAGTTTAGAAGAGGAGAAGATCAAGGATTGGATGATCCAAGGCTTTTGCATGGTAATCATGCATTCTTCTATTGCTTTTGTTCTTATTTTCATGATGTGTAACTAAAACCCTTGTGTTAGGAATTGGTGAATTTGAATGGATTAATTTATTGATTTTATGAATTGATTTTTTTCCAGTTCTAAATCATGTGTTTGAATGCGTTTTATTTCCAATTCATAAATCTGGCCAATTTATGTCTTGTTTTGGATCTCTAATTCTTCAATTGAGAGATTAGGAATTAGAATAGGCCATGCCTTCAAACAATATAGTTATTCAACAAGTAGGGATACAATTGGGTAATTATATAACATGATTAATTCCCTGTTCTTAATTAAGATTATTCAATAGTTTAATCTCTTAAGGAATTAAGGATTATCTAATTGAATAAGAAACGGTAATTATACAAGAGGGATCTAATAGTTACCAATTTAGGAATTTGTTCATGATTTAGGGAAAAAAAGAGATTCATGGTAAATAAACAACACCTACAATGAAACCATGTTCCTAACATCTTTCTCAAATCGTTCACAACTTCTATTTAATTTCTGTTTTTAATTTATTTTCTATTTTATTTTAATCCAATCTTTATTAATTAGTAGAAACCTATAGATTTCACAACTAGGTTCACTGCAGCAACAAATCCGGTCCGGGATCCATATCAACTATACTATGCATATACCTAGGAACCACTAGGTCCTCCTCGAGGTCTGGAAACTGACTCGACTGGTACCTCCTCCTCAGGGTCCTCCTGAATCTCGTCCGATGGGGTAGATGCCCAACCAGTGGGCCTAGGATCTGCAACTGGTGCAGCCCTACTGGTACCTATTAGACTAGATGGAGGAGCATCCTCAGTAAAAACTCTTGACGCAACGGGGTGAGAACGAGTGGCTGCCCGATAACGAAAACTGTGAAACCTACGTACTGGTCGAGCTGGTGGTGGTGGTCCTCTGTAGGTATAAGACGGGGATACGTGCATAGTATATATGATAGGGATCCTAAACCTACGAGGTCGCACACGAGCAAGAGGGTTAGGGTGATAAAGAGTGAACTCTACCTCACCCTCAAAAGTAGCTTGGTGCTCCTCGAATGTCCATATACCACAAGGGATGAGTCTGATCTCGATGCAAGCTGTAACATCCTGGTTTTTATTAACCTAATAATTATATTTAAGAATATTTTGTATATATGGAAAGAACGTATTAAAGACGATATACAACTGCTTTCTAAGTATCTGCATATATGTATATTATTATATTGAGCTAAAATATGTATATGTATAAGTGTTTGTAAACGTTTTCCAAGTATATGAATATATCTGTGTAAATATGTCCCTATGTAGGTATTTGTATTTGTAATTATATTTTTGAATATTTGAATGTGAGTGAGAGTATTTGCATGTGTATGCTTATATATATGTATGCATTTAGGTTGAGTTAGGATATATACATATATATATTCATATGTGCTTGTGTGCATTCCTAAGTGTAAGTAATTGTATTTGTTTCCTTGTTTGTATGTGTGTATTGGTTATGTGATCGCATCATTAGGATGGGTAGGGAAGTGTTCTAGAGTCGGTAGTTATAGTCGAAGGGTAATCGGTTTAGCTTTAGATTGGTGTGAGTGCGATCGTGTAAGTAGGACATTGTGTAGGTTGGGGCTTAGAGTGTTCCATAGCCCATACAAGTGCTTTTAGTGCTTTGACCTCGATAGAGTGAGTGGTTAAAGGATCCTAGGATAGAGCCTTGAGCTTAAAGATAGACCCTAGTCTCTATGTTCGGTGAATTCCTTCGAACCCACGTTTCGACTGAGTTCCGGAATGTAACAGGTGTGCGAGGCATTCGAGTTCAATCCGACCTTGTAGATTGTGCCTCGAGAGTGATTGGTATTAGGGTTAAGTGATTATAGGATTTATCTTAAGTCGATCGGGTTAGATCAAGTGTTTAAGAAGAGGTTAAGTCTAGATTTGGGTTGTTAGTTCGTTTCGTCTTTCCGTGATTGCGATTTGTGTGTTGTCATTATTAATTTATGATTGTGATGTTTGTGTGTGTGTTATGAGATGCTTAGAAGGTGCCCAGAAAGTGGGAGTATGATGGGAGTAAGTTAGGGTGTGTTAGGGATGGCTTAGAACCCTTAGAATGCTTGAAAGAAAGGAAAATGTAGGGCATTAATCGATTAAGAGGTCCCTTAATCGATTAATTTTTGGGCCACCTTCAGCCACTAATCGATTAAGACTTAGCTTAATCGCATAGAATTAAGAGCACCTTCAAGTACTAATCGATTAACCCATGTATTAATCGATTAGTCCTTTGTAAACAATGAGTGTTAATCGATTAACTAGAGTGGTTAATCGATTAACCACTGATAATCAGACTTAAAAACACGATTTTATGTGTTGATTTTCATTGTTTTCCCTTCCTCTTCTTCGAATGCTTCTTTTTCACTCTTCCCCAGTCTTTTCTAAAATCAAATTAACACCACATAACTCAAATCCATCAACCTAGAATCATTCCCCATCAACTCCTCATCATTCTCCATCAACTAAAACACCAATTTCACCCCCTTTCTCTCAAATCCCCAATCCCCATCTCAAACCCTAACTCTCCCAATCCTTCACATAAAGATGGGCAATCACCAAGGGAAGCTAGGAATTGATCAAGGAGCAAGGGCCTAGAGACTTAGGAGCTTATCTCAAGGGCTTGGTGGAGTGCAACTCTCACCCTCACCTTCTCCTATTCTCTTCAAAAAGTAAGGGGAGACTCTTTCCACACTTTGAGTTAGGGATAGTTAGAGTTCATAATAGGATTTGAGTCTAATAGTTAAATTAGAGTATGGGTACCAAAATAATAGTTGATTAAATGTGTGATAGGAGTGTTTAGACTAATGTTAATAATGTTTATGAGAATTCTCTTTGTTGTATGTTAATAAAGTAGGAAGTGAAGAACCCTAGGGAGTTGATTTATATTATTGCACTCTGAGACATACTTGAGTATGTCGACTGCTTTACTCGTTCCCTGTTGAATTGTGAACTTGTGTTGTTTGTGATAGTTGTTTTGCAACCTAAGTGTTGATTGTTTATAATTGTGAAAAGGATAAGTGTGATTATAGAGTCATTATGATAGTGGGAAGTGTTTAAATTGTTAAAGGGTCATGGAATTGAAAATGAATATAAATGAAAAGAATGGTTATTGGTACTAGAATCGGAATTGGATAATGGAAATTGAACTCAAGTGTGAATGTGGATTTCGTAGTGAATTATATATGTTATATTTTGTTATTCCATCCTTGATTTAGTTGTTATTCTTAAGTTTTATTTTGAATCTTGTACTGTCCTTTTAATTCACAGTGTTGTGAAAGATCTCACCCTTAGTGGTTAACATTTTAGGTACATGTTCAAGAAGCTTGGAGATTAGAGTGCGCAGCGGAACAAGTCGAAAGAAAGGAAATTAATTTGTATAAGTGTTCTATATTGTAATTGGGTACCCCACATTTTATATGAACTTGTTTTGTAAAGTAAAAATTTAGAGTTATCCGTTTTACTTCCAAACTCTGATTATGTATTTTTATTAATGTAATAACTTTTCAAGTTTCTTGTTTATTTCCAAAACTTTTATTTTGTATATTTTATTTAAAGAAAATTGGGGTGTTACACAAGCTAGGTATCTGGCCATCACCTAATAAAGGCACAGGGGTAAGCATATACATACACATAATCAAATAAGAGCAACTGGAATCTAAACAGTCACATACGACAAGTTATCAGCCAACATTTATATGCATATGATCAAGCCATATTTCTTTAAAATGAATCTATTTAATAATAATGGAATGATGCAAAAAAATATCAATCCTGAGATTCTCTAACTAAATATCCTCACGAACGTCCATCCATAACATCAGTGTATTCTATTCCAAGAATACTTTTAATACGTTACCTGAACGTATGGCGTACTAGCTCGAAAGTGATAACAACGTCACCTTATCTGGTGAACGTCACGTCGCCAAAACGTAAACCTTGATGGAAACCAACAAGCGGCTCAAAACGTACTAGAGGGGGGTGAATAGTGTTTTGAGGCCGTGATACTAATTTTTCGATTGCAAATGAGAATGGTTTTCAGAAAACAATTTTTCTTACAAAATTTAAGGTCTTAATCGATTAATGAACAGAGCTAATCGATTAATCACTGATGTTTTAACAAAATTAATCGATTAACAAGTCTGTTACTCGATTAGTGCCTGAAGGTTGATTAAAATTTAATCGATTAAAAAATCAGCTAATTGATTAACAAGTTCAGTAACAGCAAAAATCGCTTTCTAATCAGAATTTGCAGCAGAATTCTCAAGAATTTTATTCAAGAACAAATATCAATTGAATCGAACACAATTCTAAGTAAATTTACCAATTCAATTAAGATTGATTCTCTAAGAATTGTAAATACCCAAATCTAACCTAATTGATTTATTTGTTCGTTAATTCTTGAAAGTTTAAAGAAAGGTAAAGATAGAGACAATGATTTTTATCCTGGTTCACTTTCAATCCACCGAGAGCTACATCCAGTCCCCTCTATCGAAATAGAGAGCTTTCACTATAGAACCAATTGTTAGATTACAAGGATACAAGATTAAGCTCACTCTAGCTATCCTATCTTAACCCTTTTCAAGAGAGTACCAATCTCTTGAACTCTACCCACAATTGTTCTTGTCTCTTGAATTGTTGAAGGAGTCTCTTCACACAATTCCTTTCTTCGTTGCTTTGATACCCTCAAAGTCTTCCAAATGCGTGAAATCTTCACTTCTTGATTGTTGAATCCTTGAGCTTACAACCTTCGTTGTATGATGATTCAACACAAACAGTAAGATCTAAAATCTAATATCTCAATTGCTAAGAATAATGAAAGAATAATAGTGAAGATGAAGATTGAAAGAAAGATGTAATTCTTGATAGAACTTTGAAACTTGAATAGCTCTTGTGTAAGATTGTGAAAGTATGAAAGTATTATGAAAAATATGAAAGTGTAAGTAACCTCATCAAAGTCATAATGAAAAGCTTATAAACAAAATTAATTTTTCTAGTTTAACAGCTATTAATCAATTAACCTAACTCATTAAACGATTAACCACTGTTAACACGTGTTAATCGATTAAACCAAAGGTGCTAATCGATTAACCACTGTAAAAAGTGATTAAAAAATTGCTTTTCACTTATGTTTTGATTTATACTTTCATAAGAGCTATTTTCTATCAAGTTAATCTTATTTTCACTATATACTCAATCAATATATTTTCCTAACTTGAGATAATCTAAGCTACCACCCACTCTCATAACATAAAATAAAATATTACATTTTTTTCAATAAGCATATAATCTAACTAAATCTTCTTGAGTAGTGGTGCTTGACTTGATTGTTGAATGTTGTTGCTTGAGGTTTGCATAATCGGTTTGTTAGCATCAAAACATCAACAAGCTTACAAACCTATCACTTTATAATACACAACGGAAGTGATAAACAACGTCACCATATCTGGTGAACGTCACGTCGCCAAAACGTAAAACTATCACTTGTGATACACAACAGAAGTGATAAACAACGTCACCATATCTAGTGAACATCACGTCGCCAAAACGTAAACCCTGTCACTTTTGTGCATCACGCCGTCGAAACATAATAATCATATCTACAATATATCACATACTACCCACATTGTCAACCTTGATGTGTCATCGAGCTAGCAGCAACATTTGGCACTCCCAGAGGCCCTCCCCATGTTCCTCAAACATGATAAACGATAAATTATCATCATTCACTATGCATGAATGCAATGAATAAATTCATTAATATTAGCCATTAGTCTCATCATTTGCACCACACGCACGCTGTGGCAAGAGACAATGCCAAACTCATCAAGCATGGCATAACTGATAACCAACATTATCAATGAACTGAGTAGATCATTTCCTTTAATTTATTTTATAACGCACAACTCAATATAAAATAAATATAAGCTTTATGCATATCACTTAGAAATAATAATCCCATATTATTTCAGGTATGATTTCAGTGTGATCTCTTCAAAAATCCACATTTAATTATAGGTTAAAATTGTTAGAAATTAAAAAATGGTATTTTGCTGAATTTTAACACTGGTAATCGATTACCAGTGTAATGGATTACCACGTATATTTTCAAAACCTGAATCAGATGCATCGGGATAATCGATTACCCTATCGTGGTAATCGATTATTCATGACAGCAGATGCACAAAAACTGAGTTTTAACACACCATTTTCAATTATAATCAACTCTAACTCAAAACCATCATTTACAGAGATCATATAACACAAAATTAACTTGCTCAAACACTGAACTCAAACCAAAACTCTCATAATCCAACAATACCAAGAATTATGCATAAAAAACATCATTCAGAAACTCAAGGTATGAAATCACAATACATGCAACAAAACCATGATTTCAGGCATTAAACACTTTACATGTACATAATATAAGTTGCTCATAACTCAGAGAGAGCAAGATTTGATCTCCAAACCAAAAACCTATTTCAAACTAAGCCCTTATGAGTCTCATGGTGACTCCTTACAAAAAATGCATCAGTCACTCTTATTCTAGTGAATATAAAGCTTTCCCCATACCTCTAAGTCATGCTCCAACAAGAACTTTGCAGAGAAAGGGATTCCAACTCCAAATTCCACTAAATCCACTACATGCAGAAAGACTTGGACAGAGTACCAAAACCGAATTGGTTGACACATGAAAGAACCATGAAAATTGGGGAAATTAGTTCCTATGAACTCTCTGAAACATGCACTAGAGGTAGGAACAAGTTTGAAACCAAAAGGGTTGGTGTGCTTACCAAGATCGAGCTTCAAAGTGAGCTCCAGAAATCAGTTTTCCAATTCTGCAGAATTTGGGACCAAACTTTGCAAGCTTGATTCTCAGAGCACACAGACCCTTAACTCACGATTTTGGTATCAATACAAAGCTTGAGACTTAAGCTTTCCAGAGGTGTATTACTCTCTGTTGGAAACCAACAAGCGGGCTAAGCAAATACTAGAGGGGGGGTGAATAGTATTTTGAAGCACTAATACCAAATATTTCGATTGATAATTGAAGAATGGAGCTTAGACTGAATTTTCTGGAATCAGAAACAAAAGACTCGAGTCTTTTGTGAAATACTCGAGTTTTTCAGGATGAACAACTCGAGTCTTTTCTGAAATACTCGAGTTTTTACTATCAGATAGCAGAAAAACCAGAAACGAAAATTCAGCAATTTAACTCAAATCAATTCAATAATAAACAGGAACTTATCCAACAGAATAGCAAGTAATCTAAATAACTTTTAACACAAAGATTCCTTGAACTTGCTACCTAATTGTATAAATCCTAATTGATTGAAATGACTTAAGTCTATTGAGCTAGAAAGTAGATTAAAAGCAATAAACCAACACTCAAGCAATTTTATCCTGGTTCACTCCAACAATGAGCTACATCCAGTCCTCCTAATCACTTAGGAGTTTCTACTAATAATCAAATTGTTAGAAATTACAAAGGATTGCTTGAGAATGGCCTCACTCAACCTAACCCTTTCAAGAGTGTACCAAACTCTTGATTTCTACCCCAATTTGATTCCGGTGATTGAAGAACTCTTCACAAAGCTTCCTTGAACTCCCTTCAAGAAACTCCACCGGGCTAGGAACCTCCTAGTCTTGTGCTTGAGAACCTCTCAAGACTTCCAACACCCTAAGCCACTTAGGGTTTGCTTGGGAACAATCCAAGACTTTGAATAATCAAGCTTTTTGTATGTGTATTACTAATCTCACAATGGATTAGCACAAATAAGCACAGCTCAATGTAAGAATTGAGGCCTAAAACTCAACTTGGAATAAAATGACAATATGAGTGAGAAGTTGAGTTTTTTTTGGAATTAACACTTGAGAAAAGGAAATTATGAAAGCTTGTGATCAATAATGTGTTGTTGTCTTGTTTGTTCTTGCACAAATTCAAAGAGCAATTTTACAATAAGGTTCAGAATTCTCTCTTGGGGTTGGATGAGACTCAAATGCCCTCAATTGGGTTTTTGAGTTTCTCCAACGTTCATTTTTGCTGACTGGACAAAAATACTCGAGTCTTTTGGTAAAAACTCGAGTCTTTTTGGTCGGTCACGAGTGAATTGGTGCACGAACAAGACTAACGGTCATAATTGCTGACCTGGCACAAATACTCGAGTTTTTCTATAAATACTCGAGTATATACTCGAGTCTTTATCAAAATACTCGAGTATTTTGATCAGATATGGGAAAAATTATTTTTCAATTTTATTTTTCCTCTCAAGTATTAATTTTTGGTCAATCTCAACTTAATAAACATATAAAAATTTATTCCTAGAAGAGACTAACTATTTCTACCCACTCTCAACCACTCTCAACATAAATTAGAAATTTACAATTAATATTTGATTGAGAATGATTGGGCGCTTGTCTTCTTTTCTTGACTTCTTGTTGATGTTGATGTTGCAATATCTTCAAGGCATGATTTGTTAATTATTTTGTCATCATCAAAACATAATCCACATAATTAGGAGCATTGAATTCACAATCTCCCCCTTTTTGGTGATGACAAAATAATTAACACTTGATCCATTTGTTAAGCTTGATCCACTTGGAGATGCAACTCCCCCTCACTATATGATACTTTTCACCTATCTAAAAATTCAGCTTGAGCAAGATGTTATGACAATTTAATTTTAGCACCAAGCCTATGGTATTAGAGAATTTAACAATTATCAGAGTATATACCATAATTAGAGATTTTAGGTGCAACAATATCAAGACAAGACAAGTGTAATATCTCTCCCCCTTTTTGTCATACGCCAAAAAGATGTAACAATTTAGAAAAAGATCAAGGGAGGAGAGGTGCATAATCGGAAAACCCCATAACCAACTATGCAAATAAAACGGAGATATAATAACGATAAAGAGCTCCCCCTGAAGCTTTGCACAAACATCATAATGAAGACCAAATTCATTAACATAAAAACATCATAAAAGGTCCAAATCAAAGGTGCAATAATAAACCCAAAGTCTCAAAACACCAAGTTCTCAAAATACAGAAAATATAACAAAGACCAACATGATAAAAACAGAATGAAAACTAAGATAAAATCCAAAGGTCAACATCATCAAAACATCGAAGGAGCTGGAGCATCTGGAGGAGAATAAAACCGAGAGAAGAGTTTAGAGGATGAAAAACTAGTAAGATTTGACAAAACTTTAAGGAAAATCTGAGTTTTGAGGAGAGAGATATGAGAAAACCGAGAGAGAAGAGGGTCGCAAAAAAAAACTTGAGTCTGAGAGTATATATAAACAGTTCAAAATACTCGAATATATTCATAAATACTAGAGTTGTTCTTTAGGATATACTCGAAGTTTTGAAAATATATTCGAGTCGGTCGTGACTCAGCCCAGATTTCCCAGAAAAGTCGAGTAAAAATTGAAAAACTCGAGTTTGGTCCGAAAGTTCAAATTTCAGGAAAACGCAAAACACTCGAGTTTTTTTTGGAAAATACTCGAGTTTGGTCTGAAAGTTCAAAAATTGGGGGTTTCGAAAGACTCGAGTGTTTTGAAAAACACTCGAGTGTTTTAATAAAGACTCGAGTGTTTTGAGAAAAACTCGAGTATTTTTATCAGACCCTGATTAAAAACTTTTTCAATTTAAAACTGATTTAATTTTGAATTAAAATACTCGAGTGTTTTTGGAAAAACTCGAGTATTTTGATAGAACAGAAAGTAAAAACTCAGTTTTAAAAGACCAAACACAAATCAAACACAAATGCTTCACTACCAACTTGGAATACAGTACAGAATCACACACAATTAACATATACAATTTCAAATATCATCAAGGACAATTTAACTAAGAATCAATAACACATTAGAGTAAGAATAATATGGTGATTTTCCAAAAATTACACACAATGCAATTAGCCTATATTAGCTTCATCTAAAATACCAAGTTCTCTCCTAATATGATAAAAGGTGTCCCTTGGTAGAGGTTTTGTAAAAATGTCGGCTAATTGATTTGTGGTACTAACAAATTCAATTGTGCAATCACCCTTTTGTACATGATCTCTTAAAAAATGATGTCTTATTTCAATGTGTTTAGTTCTTGAGTGATACACCGGATTCTTAGTCAAATTGATTGCACTCGTGTTATCGCATCTAATCGGAATATTTTCAAGTTTCAAACCAAAATCCGATAATTGTTGTTTCATCCATAACAGTTGAGCACAACAACTACCGGCTGCGATATATTCCGCTTCGGCGGTAGAAAGAGCGACACAAGCTTGCTTTTTAGAAAACCATGACACCAATGAACTTCCCAAGAAATGGCAAGTACCACTGGTGCTTTTGCGATCAAGCTTGCATCCCGCGAAGTCGGAATCCGAGTAACCAACTAAACTAAGATTGGCATCAGCAGGATACCATAAACCAGTGTTAATTGTTCCTTTTAGATACTTAAATATATGTTTAACTGCGGATAGGTGAGATTCTTTAGGATTAGCTTGAAATCTAGCACACATGCATACACTAAACATAATATCCGGTCTAGATGCAGTGAGATATAGGAGACTACCTATCATACCCCTATACTTACTAACATCAACCGGTGTACCTTGTTCATCCTTGTATAGGTAGCATGATGTGCTCATTGGAGAGTAGGCTTCCTTGCACTTGTCCAATCCGAATTTCTCAAGGAGCTCTTTGCAATATTTCCCTTGATGCACAAATATCCCCTCCTTGACTTGCTTTATTTGTAAGCCTAGGAAGAACTTGAGTTCTCCCATCATTGACATTTCAAATTCCTTTTTCATCAAATTTGAAAACTTTCTACAAAGAGACACGTTAGTAGCACCGAAAATGATATCATCAACATAGATTTGTACTAACAAAATGTCATCCTTGGTTTTATAAATAAATAATGTATTATCAACCTTCCCTCTTTGAAACTTGTTTTCTAATAGAAAGGAACTCAATCGATCATACCAAGCTCTAGGAGCTTGTTTCAATCCATAGAGTGCCTTTTTCAATTTATAAACATGGTTTGGAAATTCACTATTTTCAAAACCGGGGGGTTGTTTGACATACACTTCTTCATTTATAAACCCATTCAAGAAAGCACTTTTAACATCCATTTGATATAAAGTGAATTTCATGATTGAAGCATAAGCAAGTAAAATTCGGATTGCTTCAAGACGTGCAACCGGAGCAAAGGTCTCATCATAATCGATACCTTCCTCTTGGTTGTACCCTTGAGCTACTAGTCTAGCTTTGTTTCTTATAATCAACCCGGATTCATCAAGTTTGTTTCTATAAATCCATTTAGTACCAATTATGGTATGATCATCGGGTTTAGGGACTAGATCCCAAACTTCATTTCTTTCAAATTGGTTTAATTCTTCTTGCATAGCAAGAACCCAATGATCATCCTCAATGGCCTTTTTAATTGAATCGGGTTCAATTTGAGAAACAAATGAGACATAGTGGCAAATGTTTTGAATAGACCTACGAGTAAGTACTCCCTTTGACATATCTCCTATGACTTTGTCTATAGGATGAGCCTTGACCGATTTCCAAGTTGGAGGAAGTTCTTCCCTTACTTCTCCTTCATCAACTTTTGAATTCTCTCTCTCTTTTTCTTCTTTTGAAAAGACAATGCCATCTTCACTAGCATCACATAAAACACTATCTTCTTTTGAAGACTCATTAAAAACCACATGAATTGATTCCTCAATAGTTAAAGTTCTTTTATTGAAAATTCTATAAGCTTTACTATGAGAAGAATAGCCTAAAAATATGCCTTCATCGGATTTGGAATCAAACTTGCCAAGGTGTTCTTTTCCATTATTTAAAACAAAAACTTGGCATCCGAAGACATGAAAATGAGATATATTTGGCTTTCTTCCCTTGTAAAGTTCATAGGGGGTTTTATCCAAAGAGGGCCTTATCAAAATACGATTTAAAACATAACAAGCCGTATTGACGGCATCGGCCCAAAAATATTGAGGTACTTGAGAATCATTTAACATGGTTCTAGCAAGTTCCTCTAGCACCCTATTTTTCCGCTCTACCACTCCGTTTTGTTCCGGAGTCCTTGGTGCGGAGAATTGATGCTCAATACCATTTTTAGCACAAAATCTATCAAATTTGTGGTTTTCGAATTCACCACCATGATCGGTACGAATAATAATTACTTTTTGATTCACTTGGTTTTGCAAAAGTTTGACATGATGTTTAAAAGATTTGTAGGTCTCACTCTTAGTAGTTAAAAATAAAGTCCAAGTAAACCTAGAGAAGTCATCAACAATCACCAATGCATAATAGTTGCCACCAAAGCTTTTTACTTGTGATGGTCCAAACAAGTCCATATGAAGCATTTCTAATGGCCTTGATGTGGACATCACCATTTTTGATCCAAAGGTGTTTTTAGTTTGTTTACATTTCTTGCAAGGGGAACAAACACCTTCAATAGAAAAATTTAGCTTTGGTAAACCAACTACTAGATCTTTAGATTGAATTTTCTTCAATTGGTTTACATTTATATGAGCGGTCCTACGATGCCATAACCAAGTGTCATTTTCTTTGCTCACTAAACAAGTAGAGACCAAAGAAGTGACTTTGTTCAAATAAACTAAGTAAGTATTATTTGACCTTCTACCAACAAATTTGATTGATTCATCTTTGTCACTTTTAATGAGGCAATGGGTAGAGGTAAAAACTACATGATTACCAACATCACATAATTGGCTTATGCTCAAGAGATTATGTTCTAATCCTTGAACATAGAGCACATTATCAATAATCAAGTTTGAAGAGTTTCCGATTTTACCAATACCAAGGATTTTGCCTTTGTTGTTGTCCCCATAAGTGACATAACCCTTTTCCTTTGGAGTAAGCTCAATGAAGTGCCGCTTATCTCCCGTCATGTGCTTCGAACATCCACTATCAAGATACCACAATTGTTTTCCCGTTCGAAGGCACACCTACAATATGAAATCACTTGTTCACTTTGGGTACCCAAACAATGTTGGGTCCCTTAGGGTTAGTGTTGGGACTTTCTCCCTTCTTAATCCACATATAAGTGCCCTTTTTCATTTCAAACTTCTTAATGTGGCACTCAATGTTGATATGTCCAACTTTTCCACAATAAGTACAAGTTGGTCTCTTTGATGAATTTTTCTTAGAAAATGTTCCAACCACCTTGTACTTTTTGTCCCTTTTATGAACATATCCTAAACCGGTTTTGTTGTGATTATGTCTTTGAGAGTTCAACAACCGGTTGAGGTTTCTATCACTATGTGAGATTGTGAGTTTGTTTTTCAACTCTTTCACTTCTTTTTCAAGATCATCACATCTCTCACATGAAGTGATAATTTCCTCATGATTTGCACAATCACTTTGATGACTAGAATTAATAAGTTCCAAGGATTCATTTTGAAGTTTCAACTCATTTATAGATTTTTGCAATTCATCAATTTCATGTTGAAACTCCAAAATTTTCTTTCCTTTTTCCTTATTAATTTTAGCAAGCCTTTTAAATTGAATTAACATTTCATTGTAGGCTTCTTGCAAATCATCATATGAAATGGAGTTTGAAGAGGAACAAGAAGAACTAGAGGTTACCTCATCATCACTTTCACTCATGCCATGATTAGCTCTTGATGAGGACTCATGATTGTTCTTGGCCATGAGACAAAGGTTTGCATTTTCATCACCGGAGCTACTTGAAGATGATTCATTGCTCTTCTCCGGTGCATCCCAAACAATGTATGCACGCTTCCCTTTGGTCTCTTGGGTCTTCTTGTCATTCTTCTTCAAGAATGTGGCACATTCCATTCTTATGTGACCAACCCCTCCACATTCATGACACTTAACTCCATCATTGGTACTCTTTTCTCTTTGTTTGGAGTCTTTGGTTCTCTTGAAATTGGATGAAGATCCACCTTTCTTCCCTTTGAAGAATTTGTTGAATCTTTTCACAAACATCCCAAATTCTTCTTGATTTGGTTCACCATCGGAATCTCCACTTGTAGAGCATTCTTCAACTTCTTTTGTAGCTTTGGTTGAAGCTTTGAGTGCTATGCTCTTTTTCTTTTTGTCTGATTCCTCATGCATCCCAAGTCTTGTAAGCTCCATCTCATGCTCTTGGAGTTTGCCAAACAAAGTGGCTAAGTCCATGCTATTTATGTCTCTTGATTCCTTGATGGCGGTTACCTTGGGTTGCCAACTCCTATCAAGACATCTTAGAATTTTGTTAGTAGTTTCACCATTGCGAAATACTTTTCCCAAGGAAATCAAATGATTAACAATGTGAGAGAATCGCTTTTGCAAGTCACTAATGGTTTCATTTGGCAACATGTGGAACAATTCATATTCGTGAGTTAGAGAATTCAATCTTGCATCTCTAACCTCACTTGTTCCCTCATGTGTGACTTGCAAAGTATCCCACATTTCTTTTGCCGATTTACATTGGGAAACTCTATAAAATTCATCATGGGATAGAGCCGAAAAGATGATGTTTTTAGCTTTTAAATCAAATGAGACTTTTCTCTTTTCATCATCATTCCAACTACTCCTTGGAATTTCAACAATTTCATCATTTATTTTCTTTTTGGGAATGAAAGGACCATTTTCAATTGCATCCCAAATATCCATATCAATTGCTTCAATAAAAACTTTCATGCGAGTTTTCCAATAAACATATCCTTCACCATTAAATAGTGGAGGACGGTTTATTGAAGCTCCTTCTCCACCAAAGTTATTGCTAGAGCCCATTAAGTTTCCAAAAGGATCTTTTTCGAAAAAGTTGTTACACTCGATCTTTCGACCGAGCTCTGATACCACTTGTTGGAAACCAACAAGCGGGCTAAGCAAATACTAGAGGGGGGGTGAATAGTATTTTGAAGCACTAATACCAAATATTTCGATTGATAATTGAAGAATGGAGCTTAGACTGAATTTTCTGGAATCAGAAACAAAAGACTCGAGTCTTTTGTGAAATACTCGAGTTTTTCAGGATGAACAACTCGAGTCTTTTCTGAAATACTCGAGTTTTTACTATCAGATAGCAGAAAAACCAGAAACGAAAATTCAGCAATTTAACTCAAATCAATTCAATAATAAACAGGAACTTATCCAACAGAATAGCAAGTAATCTAAATAACTTTTAACACAAAGATTCCTTGAACTTGCTACCTAATTGTATAAATCCTAATTGATTGAAATGACTTAAGTCTATTGAGCTAGAAAGTAGATTAAAAGCAATAAACCAACACTCAAGCAATTTTATCCTGGTTCACTCCAACAATGAGCTACATCCAGTCCTCCTAATCACTTAGGAGTTTCTACTAATAATCAAATTGTTAGAAATTACAAAGGATTGCTTGAGAATGGCCTCACTCAACCTAACCCTTTCAAGAGTGTACCAAACTCTTGATTTCTACCCCAATTTGATTCCGGTGATTGAAGAACTCTTCACAAAGCTTCCTTGAACTCCCTTCAAGAAACTGCACCGGGCTAGGAACCTCCTAGTCTTGTGCTTGAGAACCTCTCAAGACTTCCAACACCCTAAGCCACTTAGGGTTTGCTTGGGAACAATCCAAGACTTTGAATAATCAAGCTTTTTGTATGTGTATTACTAATCTCACAATGGATTAGCACAAATAAGCACAGCTCAATGTAAGAATTGAGGCCTAAAACTCAACTTGGAATAAAATGACAATATGAGTGAGAAGTTGAGTTTTTTTTGGAATTAACACTTGAGAAAAGGAAATTATGAAAGCTTGTGATCAATAATGTGTTGTTGTCTTGTTTGTTCTTGCACAAATTCAAAGAGCAATTTTACAATAAGGTTCAGAATTCTCTCTTGGGGTTGGATGAGACTCAAATGCCCTCAATTGGGTTTTTGAGTTTCTCCAACGTTCATTTTTGCTGACTGGACAAAAATACTCGAGTCTTTTGGTAAAAACTCGAGTCTTTTTGGTCGGTCACGAGTGAATTGGTGCACGAACAAGACTAACGGTCATAATTGCTGACCTGGCACAAATACTCGAGTTTTTCTATAAATACTCGAGTATATACTCGAGTCTTTATCAAAATACTCGAGTATTTTGATCAGATATGGGAAAAATTATTTTTCAATTTTATTTTTCCTCTCAAGTATTAATTTTTGGTCAATCTCAACTTAATAAACATATAAAAATTTATTCCTAGAAGAGACTAACTATTTCTACCCACTCTCAACCACTCTCAACATAAATTAGAAATTTACAATTAATATTTGATTGAGAATGATTGGGCACTTGTCTTCTTTTCTTGATTTCTTGTTGATGTTGATGTTGCAATATCTTCAAGGCATGATTTGTTAATTATTTTGTCATCATCAAAACATAATCCACATAATTAGGAGCATTGAATTCACACTCTCAATCTAATTCTCAGTATTGAAGACGAATTTGAGAGGTGAAATCTAGAACCCTAATTCATATTTCTCTGACCAACACAAGCAAAATGAACCAAAATCCATCAACTCAGATCCTTAAATAGAGCAATCTAAGCTCCATGCACAGCGACACAACATCCCCATAAGGTGGCAAGGTGGATTATGTGTCAATTTCTGGGTAATTTGGGATTATTCAAGCGTTGAGTCATCAAATGCACTCAACACTGATTCTGCAGCACTTTGGTAATTGATTAACTCATCGTGGTAATCGATTACCACGACACAAATTTTCAAATATTTGTATCTTAATTAACTTCCCTTCAAAAACTTTTCCAATATTGCAATTAGGTCCTACCCCAAGGACTGAACTGCAAAAATAATATTTTTGTACAAATTTAATATATAAAAATATATCACATATTCTTATATATCATAAAGCACATAATGTACAAAAATGAAGCTTTTGAATCAACTTAAATTAATTATAAAATAACTAATATAATTTATTTATTTAATATTCAGAAGACGAAAATTGGGGTGTTACACTCCTCGCTGTGATTATGAGGCAGAAAGCCACCTTCTGTAACTTGGAGTATGTAGTTTCAGGCCCTTGGAGTGCTTTACTGACAAAGTAAACAGGTGACTCTGCTTTTCCTGATTTTGTCACCAACACTGAGCTAACGGCGTGTTCACTGACTGACATGTACAGATAAAGGATTTCTCCTTCATCTAGGTTCGCCAGTACGGGAGGTGTGGACAGGTACTCCTTAAGTTCAGGAAAGGCGATTTCACATCGTTCATCCCATAAAAACTCCTTGTTATTTCTAAGGAGTTGATACCAGGGGAGAGCTTTCCTGGCGGATTGAGATAGGAATCTTGATAGTGCAGCTACCCTTCCGGTAAGCTATTGCACTTGCTTCACATCAGTGGGCCTTTTTATGTCCAGGATTGCTCGGCACTTTTCAGGGTTCGCCTCAATCCCCCTTTCAGTGAGCATGAATCCAAGGAATGAGCTCGTCGGTACCCTGAAAGTGCATTTCTCAGGGTTCAGCCGCATCTTGTGTTGTTTAACCCGATCTAAGATGGTTGCCAAGTCTTCTGGATGGTTTTCTTTTTTCTTTGATTTTGCAATCATGTCATCCACGTAGACTGTCATCTTGTCACCGATGAGCCCGTCGAACACTTTATTCATCATCCTTTGGTAGGTTGCGCCTTCATTTTTGAGGCCAAAGGGCAAAACGTTGTAACAATAAGTAGCTTTTTTCCTTGATAAAAGCTGGTTTTTCTTGGTCCGGGTGTAACACCCTACCTAAATTTACCCTTAATTTTCCCCTTACATATTTTGTGAACAAGAAAATTTCTTTTTAAAACCCAACTCATAAAAATCTCCGCAAAATTGCACGGAGTTTCCTCTTTTTTATAAAAATCAACAGTGAGCCAGCAGGGCCATAAATATCATAAAGTAGTAATTACATCATCTTCCAAAATATTTCAAAATATTTACCATTATAGAAATGGTTAAGTTTTTCCAAAAAAAAGTTACCGTATTTAAATAAAATTCCAAAACAAAACCCATTACCGACACACGGTCCCCCAGCTAACTAATCACACTCCACGAAGTGGAGTGTACTCCTGCTCGACCAAGACTTGTGCATGCTCCTTCTGAACCTGAAATAAAAATAGCAAGAAGGGTAGCATTACAAATAACTTAGGAAATGACTTCTAAGAAGTCATAGTAGTAAACTAAGCCTAAACATTATTATTAACACACAACAATCACAATCAATTTCAGACATTCGAACTCATTTACTATTCTCCTTTAACTTATTAACTTTTCTTTTCATATACTTAGCTTATTTCATTTAGATTCAAGTATTTAATTCTCTTTACGTCTTCTCTTATTCTCACTTTTCTTTTAATTCTTAATTCTCCTATCATTGTATCTCATCCTTATACTTGTTTTCTTTCTGTTCTCTTTCTTTTAATTTTTCATTTCATTTCATTCTTTCCATTTCCTTATTACATATTTTCGTTTTCAGTTATTCTTCTCTTTTTCTCTTTAAATTCTTATTATCTTACTTTTTAACTGCTTCGTGAACCCACCACTACGCTCCCACACCGAGGCGTTGTTCACTCTCTAGCAAGCATACTAGATCGGATAGTAATATAGTCAATAAGACCATATATCGTCCCTCAGGGATTGCAAATTGTTCAATTAATTCTCACCAAAGAGTAGTTAAAAGAAAAATCTATTGGTTTCTAACTAATCAAATAAGATTGATTTGAAATAAAATAAAAACAGAAAATAAATTAAAGTTGTGAGCAATTTGAGAAAGATGTTAGGAACATGGATTCATTGTAGGCGTTGTTTATTTATCATGAATCTCTGTTTTTCCCTAAATCATGAACAAATTCCTAAATTGGTAACTATTAGATCCCTCTTGATAGTTATCGTTTCTTATTCAATTAGATAATCCTTAATTCCTTAAGAGAACAAACTATTGAATAATCTTAATTAAGAACAGGGAATTAATTATGTTATATAATTACCCTATTGTATCCCTGCTTGTTGAATAACTATATTGTTTGATTGAAAGCCTATTCTAATTCCTAATCTCTCTATTGAAGAATTAGAGATCCAAAACAAGACATAAATTGGCCAGATTTATGAATTGGAAATAAAACGCAATCAAACACATGATTTAGAAACGGAAAAACATCAATTCATAAAATCAATAAACTAATCCATAAAAATTCACCAATTCCTAACACAAGGGTTTTAGTTACACATAATAAAATTAAGAACAAAAGAAATAGAAGAATGCATGATTACCATGGAAAAGCCTTGGATCTTCCAATCCTTGATCTTCTCCTCTTCTAAAACTCTCTAAAATTATGTAATCTCCCCCTCTTTCTCTCTCTAATGACTGATAATGGCTGCCTAACCTAATTCTAAAAAGTATATTTAAAAGCTAAAACTAATCCTAATTGAATTGGAGCAAAACTGATCAGGAAGTGGCCCAATTGGGCTTTCTCGTATCCGACTGCAACTTCGGCACTGATGTTGACCCCAAAGATGAACGAATTTGAGCAAGGCTTTTTCTGGTAAAGTTGTAGATCTTTTCCTAACCTTTAAAATGATACCAAGATCGCCTTATTTGGATAGCCGTAGCTCAAGTTATGGTCAAAATACCGAACAGCGTCACTTTCACGCACTATGCGCGCCTGGGCGTGCCAGGTCTGATGCTGGTGCATTTTCTCGCTGCAGACACACCTGGGCTTGGGGGGCTCCACGCTTGGGCGTGTGGGACTCATTCCGACTCCGTTTTGCTTCGTTCTTTCGCCATTTTCAAGGTCTTTTCATCCTCTTTCATGTTCCATATTTATTTTCTTCATTTAAGCTTCGAAAGTACCTGAAACAAATCCAAAACGGATCAAAACGTTCAAAGGATTCTAAATTACCTAACTTCCTAAAAACTATACAAAAATTCATAAATTCACAAGAGAAACAAGCCAAATCCATAGCAAAAGGGAGTCTAATTCATGCTCAAAACATCATATATTGGACCCAAATCACTCCCCCAAACTTAGTATTTTGCATGTCCCAGACAAAAGTAAAATAAAAACTCTAGAATACAAAACCAATTTCTAAATTAAGATGCAAACACCTAATCTAAGACTTCAGACTCATGACTCGTACACTTTTCTTCACAAGCATTAACTTCATCAAAAACTAGTTAGAAAAACAAACTCCAAAAGAACCAGAACTAGTGAACACTCTCAACCTCACTGTGTGTATTTCTCATGTGTATCAAGGGTTTTATAATATTCATTCAAGTTCATCCAATGACAATGTGTTACCATATGCTTGACCATAGACAAATATCTCCACTGAAATTATTCAATACATGCAAAAATCAAAAGGTCTTAATTTTGGTTGTAATGAGGCCATGGCTAAAAGTTTAAGGTGGGATAAAAGAAAGAAAGACTGAAACTAAGGGCTAAAATGCAAAAACAAATTTCCCTCTAAAAACTATGAATGAGCATTGAATATTACATAAACACAACTCAACTCACAATCAATCTCCTACTTCTTTTCTTTTTCAATTTTTTTCTTCTATTCTCTTCCTTTCACATTTATTTCTTTTTCAATTTTTTTTACTTGGAAGAGAAATAGAACTCATAACACTTTTCACCAATTACTTTCACTTTTCTTATTCATTCCTCTCAATTGCTCATTCAAATTTCCTAGGTACTCACAAAGAATATGCAATCAATGCAGGGTACCAAAGAAAAATCATAATATCTCATAAGGCTCAAAATGGGCAACTAAGGAAATATTTATCAATTCAAATCATCTGAAGGCCACAAAAACACATCCTAAGTGCCTTAATCATCTTAATGCATGCAAATAATTATCAATTTCAAAATGCTCACCGGTCAAGTTCTAGAACACAAAATCAAAGTGAACACACTCATAAAAGAAGTAGGGGTCTCAAATCAGAATAATTCAATAAATCATATACCCCATCAGTGTTTAGGCCCAAAATCTCACAGGCTAAAGTAAGTTCACTAATCACAACTTCTCAAAAAAGTTTGTCAAAATAACCAGATCTCAAAAATATTTACAGCTCAATCAAATCAATATCAAAAATCAATGAGTCTAGTCCTAAACTAAGTATTTACACCTATCATCAGAAAAACAGCCCTAAGTCTAGAATAATCATCTACTCCTACAAAAGACACAAACCAACACTAAAAATGGGAGAACAATTCAGATCTGAAAAATTTAATTTTTATTTTGTCCACTCCCCCAAACTTAGAGGTTGGCTTGTCCTCAAGCAAACTAAACTAAACTAAAACTACAAAATAAAAATTAAAACTTCCTTGAAAAAACAGGACATTATTTTTGCGAAGTACAAGGTCTGGTGTGACATATAGGGAACTAATGGGAGCAAATGGGGTCATACCCCCAAACTTGAATACTGCACCCTCCTGCCACGCCTGGACGTGAATCGTGCCACGCCTGTGCGTGGCTGGACTTGTACGTCAGTTTTTTTATAATAAAAATAAAAACTCACTAATAACTAATTACTTAAAAATAAAACCTAAGGGAAATTACCTAACATTGGGTTGCCTCCCAACTAGTGCTTGTTTAACGTCACGAGCCTGACGGGTCACCTCTTTTCAGAGGTTAGGGTGGTTGCCAAGATCCCTTCAAGGGTGGCACCTTGTTTTTCAACTTCTTTCCAACACTCTCTCCATTCGAATGCTGAATGCACATGAGAGGAGCAAAGTTCTCCGCGGTGATTGGTGGTTTTTCAAAAATTTTAATTGTAGTTTGGTCACCATTCACTCGAAGAATTACTTCTCCCCTAGGCACATCAATCACTGCCCCTGTTGTGGCCAAGAATGGCCTTCCAAAAATTAGAGGAATATTTTTATCCTCTTTTACATCTAAGATAATGAAATCTAAGGGCATGATAAAATCTTTCACCTTAACAAGAATATCATCCACCACTCCATATGGGCGGAGGGTGGTTCTATCAGCTAACTGAAGTAATGTCGGGGTTGGCTTAATCGCTCCTAAGTTTAATGCTTCACAAATAGACAATGGCATAATATTAACACTAGCTCCTAAGTCACAGAGAGTCTTACCTAAGTACTTCTTGCCTATGCTAATTGGGAGAGTGAAGCTACCTAGGTCCTTCAGCTTTGGTGGAAGGTTGGATTTGATGATGCTACTGCACTTCTCTGCTATCGGGAACGTCTCGTCAGTGAGCATCCGCTTCTTCTTTGTTAGCAACTCCTTTATGAATCTCGCGTATAGAGGCATTTGTGAGAGAGCCTCTACAAACGGGATGTTGATCTCCACCTTCAGTAGCATCTCCAAGAACTTGGAGAATTGCTTCTGGTCATCCTCTTTCTTCAACCTCTGAGGATAAGGAATCCTCGGAGGTAGTGGTGCTGGTTTGGGTGTGCCTTGCTCTTTCTCTTGATCCGTAGGTGGATCCTGCGTCTGTTGCCTTGCATTTGAGCCTCTTCCACTTGGTTGCTTTGGCCCCTCATCCTTCTTCTGAAGCTCAGTTGCATTACCCTTCTTCTGTGGCTCCTCATACGACTTGCCACTTCGAAGGTAAACCGCCATGCATTGCTCATTGTAGTTGGTTGCGATCTCTGATATCCGATTGTTTATTTGGGACACTTGCACTTCTTGGTTGCGAATGCTGACTTCCTGATTGGCAAAATTCGCTCTGGCTTCTGCCATGAATGTATTAGTTGTGGTAGCCATTGATTCAAGTGCTTTCTCCCAACCTTGCTTCTGTGGCGGTGATGGACTGGGTGCTGGGCTATACCCTGAGGTGTGAGACTGACTGATTTGCCCCGGATTGTGGATATTGGAGTACATGTTATTTTTAGGTACTCCATCACCCACAAACTTGGCCTGCTCCTCAATGGCGGCTGGACCCTTACTGACTTCAAAAGCACAATCACCATTCCGGTGACCTCCCCCACAAAAGTCTCACTTTAGAGTGCTCAATGCAGCTGACATAGTGATCTGGCTTATCTGCTTCGTCAATGCTGCCATCTGCTACTGCATTTGCTTGTTCTGCTAGATTAAGATCTTGATTTGACTTGAGTCCAGATCATGACTCTTCAAGACGCTTTGCTCCACCTGGGCCCTTAATCCTTGGCTGTTGTTGAAGGCCATGTTTGCAATAACTTCCTTGGCCTCTTCAACAGTCTTCTTCATTAGCGATCCACCAGCTGCTGCATCAACCATGCTTTGATTGAATCGGCTGAGCCCATTATAGAACAATTGAATCTGCTGCCAGTCTTGCATAAATGTTGGGCACTTCCTCAGTAGCTGGTTGTAACGCTGCCAAGCTTCATGCAACGGCTCGTTGTCCTCTTGCATGAATGAGTGAACGTCTTGCCTCAGCTTCGCTTGCATCCCAGCTAGAAGAAACTTATCCATGAATTTGGAGACAAGTACTTTCCAGCTGGACAAACTCCCTGGTGCCTGTTTGTTCACCCAAGTTAGCGCCTCACCCCTCAGTCAGACAGCGAACATCCTCATTCTGATGGCCTCGTCCGTAGCACCCTCGATCTTGAAGAAGCCGAGAATGCCCAGGAAGTTGGCGATATGGTCCCTGGGGTCTTGATTCGGTGCACCACTGAACTGATCCTGCATGATGAGGTGAATGTATTGTGGATCAATTACGAATGCAGTTGCAATGATGGCTGGCCGGACTATGCTAGAAGCAAGGAAGTCCGGGTCCACAGTTGCATATTCCGCCAAGGTCTTCCTGGGAGGAGGAGGCGGAGAGGATCCGTGATATCCTCCTCCTCCAACCATCCTCAATGTTGTTCTTTCCCTTCTCCTAGTGCTGAATTTTTCTCCTCTTTGCACTTAAATTGTTATAAATTCCTGGACAGCACAAAAACAAAAGAAAAATTACGCAGCACCTGTTGATACAAGAAACTAACTAAAATAAATAAATTTCACCTAAAACGACTACTAAGTACCGAAAACTAATTGAAACGAATTTCAATCCCCGGCAACGGCGCCAAAAACTTGTTCACTCTCTAGAAAGTATACTAGATCGGATAGTAATATAGTCAATAAGACCATATATCGTCCCTCAGGGATTGCAAATTGTTCAATTAATTCTCACCAAAGAGTAGTTAAAAGCAAAATCTATTGGTTTCTAACTAATCAAATAAGATTAATTTGAAATAAAATAAAAACAGAAAATAAATTAAAGTTGTGAGCAATTTGAGAAAGATGTTAGGGACATGGTTTCATTGTAGGCGTTGTTTATTTATCATGAATCTCTGTTTTTCCCTAAATCATGAACAAATTCCTAAATTGGTAACTATTAGATCCCTCTTGATAGTTATCGTTTCTTATTCAATTAGATAATCCTTAATTCCTTAAGAGATTAAACTATTGAATAATCTTAATTAAGAACAAGGAATTAATCATGTTATATAATTACCCAATTGTATCCCTACTTGTTGAATAACTATATTGTTTGATTTAAAGCCTATTCTAATTCCCAATCTCTCTATTGCAGAATTAGATATCCAAAACAAGACATAAATTGGCCAGATTTATGAATTGGAAATAAAACGCAATCAAACACATGATTTAGAAACGGAAAAACATCAATTCATAAAATCAATAAACTAATCCATACAAACTCACCAATTCATAACACAAGGGTTTTAGCTACACATCATGAAATTAAGAACAAAAGAAATAGAAGAATGCATGATTACCATGGAAAAGCCTTGGATCTTCCAATCCTTGATCTTCTCCTCTTATAAAACTCTCTAAAATTATGTATCTCCCTCTCTCTCTCTAATGACTGCTAATGGCTGCCTAACCTAATTCTAAACAGTATATTTAAAAGATAAAACTAATACTAATTGAATTGGAGCAAAACTGATCAAGAAGTGGCCCAATTGGGCTTTCTCGTATCTGACAGCAACTTCGGCAAAGTTGTAGATCTTTTCCTTAGCTTTAAAATGATACCAAGATCGCCTTATTATGATAACTGTAGCTTAAGTTTTGGTCAAAATACTGAACAGCGTCACTTTCACGCACTATGCGCGCCTGGGCGCCCAGGACCTCACGCCTGGGCGTCCCAGGTCTGATGCTGGTGCATTTTCTCGCTGCAGACACGCCTGGGCATGGGGGGCTCCACGCCTGGGCGTGTGGGACTCATTCCGGCTCCGTTTTGCTTCGTTCTTGCGCTATTTTCAAGGTCTTTTCATCCTATTTCATGCTCCATATTTATTTTCTTCATTTAAGCTCCGAAAGTACCTGAAACAAACCCAAAACGGATCAAAACGTTCAAAGGATTCTAAATTACCTAACTTCCTAAAAACTATACAAAAATTCCTAAATTCACAAGAGAAACAAGCCAAATCCATAGCAAAAGGGAGTCTGATTATTGCTCAAAACATCATATATGGAACCCAAATCAGGCGTCTTACCGCGGCGCACACCATTAAATCGTGCGGCTTACGCAACCAATGCACCCATCCCAGGCGTACTTACTTGGCCTGGCATTCGCGAGCGTGTCAGGTACTGTGAACCCACCACTACGCTCCCACACCGGGGCATCTTACCGCGGCGTACACCATTAAATTTTGCGGCTTATGCAACCAATGCTTACTTACATGGCCTGGCATCCGAGTACTAAATCATCATTTTAGGTTTTGTGAACCCACTACTGCGCTCCCACACCAGGGCGTCTTACCACTGCACAGGCCATTAAATCATGCGGCTTATGCAACCAATGCACCCCACCAGGGCGTACTTACTTGGCATGGCATTCACAAAACGTACACAATCATCTTTTTAGGGTTTTTTGAATCCACCACGGCGCTCCCACACCGAGGCATCTTACCGCTGCACACGCCATTAAATCGTGCGGCTTACGCAACCAATGCACCCCACCAGGGCGTACTTACTTGGCCTGGCATTTCACAAAACGCATCGGGTACTGCGAAGCCACCACTGCGCTCTCACATCGAGGCGTCTTACCGCTGCACACGCCATTATATCGTGCGGCTTACGCAACCATTGCACTCCTCCAGGGAGTACATACATGGCCTGGCATTCGCATACAAATACTTTAGTCTTTTATTACATTTTGTTTCTTTGCTTTCTTAGTTCTCTTTCTTTCTTTCTTTGTTTCTTATCTTTAGTCTTCTTTAGTTTCTATTAGTTACTCACTTCTCTCTTCCCTTTCATTATTTACTCATTAATTGGCTCTTATTCTTGTTTACGTCTCTTTTTATCATTCTATGTTTTTTAGTATTACTCTCACTATTAATTGCTCATACATTCATCACATTCACAAACACCCCCACTTCATCCCTTAATTCTTGATACTCATTATATTACTATATTTTAGATTCATTTCAAAACCCCAACCCCTCATATACTTAAACACACATCATCATTCCCACATAACAACACAATCATATAGACATATAGTCACATACAACAAAGTGATTTCCATTTTGTTTATTTTCATACTTAATTTATTATTACCATTTCCACCCAGTACTTATCTTACTATTAACCCTTCCATGATCATCACACATATCACAAACATCCTCATATCACATATATTTATAAACATACAAAAATGGATTCTTTTTCTTTAATTCCTACTTTAATTTTTAAAATCAACTACCCTATTGTTCATTCTTACATCTAATCTTTTCTACTCTTAGCCACCCCTATAAACAACCTAGAAATCACGCCCTAAATCAAGGTAAGGCTACCTTCTTACCTCGTTGAAGGTATTGAGAAGGTGAACCCACGAGCCCTAGCCTTGTTGCCCTTGACTCCTCAAGCTTGAACCTCTTGAGTTTCCCTTACTTATTTTGAGTTTATGAAGGTATGAAAGAGTAGTGGGTTCCATCATTATGGAGCTTAGAGGGAGAAGCTCATAGGTGTGTGGTGGAGGTGATAAATTCGTGTGGTAAAGGGGATGGTGATGATGCTCTTTGGTTTTGATCTAGGCTTGATGTTGATGATGGAATGGAGGTTGATAACCTTGCTTGGTTTAGTTGTTTAGGGCTTGATGGTGATGGAGCTCTTGATGGGATTCTTGAGTTTATGATAGTGGTGTGAAGTTAATAAGAGAGAAAGCTTGAGGATGATGACAATGGTGATGAAGATGGAGTTGTGCTCTTGAACTTTGAAGGAGAAGAAGAGTAAATGAAGCTTGAAGCTTGGAATGGGAGTGGAGATGATGGTTGTGATGATGGAGGAGCTTGGATGATGTGGTTATGGGAGAGAGGAAGCTTGGGAGGAAGCTATGAAGACTTGGCTTCCTTGAGAAGCTTTGGGGTTTCAAGCTTAATGAAGAAGGATGGCTCTTATGCCTTATATTTTTTTTTTCAGATTTTTATTGAACTAATCGATTAGTGGAATCACTAATCGATTAGTCTGTAAAATTTCACAATTTGAACTTGTCATTTTTAACATTTTGGACGAACGTCAACTAATCGATTAGCCACTGCTAATTAGCTTTTCTATTTTCCTTCTATTTTCTCCCTATTTTCTTCTTGAAATAAATTCGCCATAACTTCTTCGTTAACCGTCGGATCTTGCTCAAATTTGGAATCAAACTTCCCTACATATTTACCTTCACATCTAACGGTGGAATTCTTGATTAGAGTTGTAAATATACTATTTTTAATTTTCTCTTATAACGTATTTAAAACGCCGAAAACGTCGGCTCTAACCCTCGTTTCTCCCCATCTTTCACCCTCTTATCCTTTGCTAAGGCTTACTAATTACTTCACAACATTACAAATGGTCCTACTTCATAGCCTTAATTATTCCAGGACATAATTATATTCTTTCTAAGAGGTTTATAGTTCTATTTTTACGCTTAGAATAAAAATTGAGGATGTTACACCGGGGGATACATCGGGATCTGGTTGTAACCCAAGTATGCGTCTAGGAAAGATAGAAGCTGGTATCAAGCCGAGTTATCAACCATCTTTCTCAATGAGGGGAAGTGGGTACTGATCCATGGGGCATACCTTGTTGAGGTCGGTGTAGTTTACAAACATTCACCACTTCCCATTTGACTTCTTCACTAGTACTGTATTTGCTAGCCAATCGGTATAGTTGATTTCTCTAATGAATCCCGCTTCTACGAGTTCGGCCACCTTTTCTTCAATTGTGGCAACCTTTTCGCCACCCAATTGGCTCCTTTTTTGGGCCACAGGTTTCGCATCTGGGTACACACTTAACCGATGGCAGATGAAATTCGGATCTATCCCTGGCATGTCGGCCGACGTCCAAGCGAACAACTCCTTATTGGCTCGGAGAAGGTTTGGTAGCTCCTCCTTGATGGGTTGGGGAAGTCCTGCTCCAATCTTAATTCGGTGCTCCGCGTTGTCGTTAGGTCATCGGCAAGTATATCGAGTCATCAAGTAATATAGTCAATAAGACCAGATATCGTCCCTCAGGGATTGCAAATTGTTCAATTAATTCTCACCAAAGAGTAGTTAAAAGTGAAATCTGTAACACCCCGATTTGGCAACTTGAAAATATACTTCTTTATTCATAAAATGTAGTAAAAATGTGGGCAATTTTTTTTTTAAACATGTAACATGGGCATGAGAACCGTTAAGTATTCAAAACTCCTTTATATTTAAAAGTGGTGTTCTCACGTCTCATGTTAATCTTCAAGTTCCAAACCGAGATGTCACAAGACATTGCACTTTGAAACTTACTTCTTCTAAATTCAATTATCATAGCCCATTTCTCTTTCATAACTCAAATCAATAGTATCCATTGAAAACATTCTTCATACATACAAGTTTTGGGGTTACAGGATGGTACTGCAATGATAGATAAGTAAATACAGGGAAACATAATACTTCCTAATAGAATAAAATAAAAGAACTACCACCAGGCCCACTAAGCTGATGCTGAAGGATCCACAAGAGGTGCCTCACAAGGGTCGAACTCGAACACTTCAACCTCCGGGTAGTCTGAGTCCTCATCAGAATCCTCTTCCGGATCTTCCTCAGGTTCGTCCTCTTGCATAGCTTCGAATGCCTCGTCCGGTAAGTTGTCCAGAGCCTCATCCAACTCCTCTGGCTCCTCAGCCTCGGGGTCAATCCGTGTAGGCCAAGGCATCGGATGCCCACCATGGTAGTCAACTGGTCCTCCAGTCTGCACATCCGAAAGCACAAAGCGACAGGTACGAGTATCTGGCGCTGTCCCTTGCAGGGTATGATTGGGGTCGAAAATGCGAACCTCAGTGACTCCACGCCACTCCCAACCTTTATAGTTCACCTCCCATCTTCCCTCGTCTCGAATGTCGAACGTAAATTTAACAGGATCCATAGACTAAGGGATTGACATTCATATAAACAAGCACACAAATAGAAAACTAGAGAGAGTAAGTATTCCCAAGCATGTTATGCCAACAGTGTGGAATTACAATAGGCAAGATATTAAGAAATAACAACAGCACATACACAAGCAAAATATAAAAGCATTTCTTATTTATTTTCATCATCAAACATCAATTCACTTATCCTTGTTGACGTCATCATTCCTCTTTTCTCCAATCTCTTGACACGCCATATCACATTCCATGAATCTCTTATCGGAATCCGCTTCCATCTCTCACATGATTTCATATTCTTTTCCATTATTCCTTAACATTATCTAAATATATTTCGTCTTTTCTTATTTAAGTCTTATGAATTCGTATCCATCAATGATGCGGGGGAAAAATTAATCATCATTGAGGAGGGTCGCTCTCACAGTTAGCACACACGTCTACATCTCCTCGGTCATCCACCCAACCTAGTCGGAAGCAAACAGGAGTACGGGATCTTTACCACGCGGGCACGACAACTATCTCAACAAATGGCTCCAAGGCAGGAGAACTGTAGAAAACTCGGGTACAGTCTCAAATCAATTTAATTCACATCATATCATATAATCAAGGCTCATTGTAGAAAACTCGGGTACAGTGGCAATCACAGATGCCCCGTTCCAGTCCCTCTCACTGTTCAAGATTTGCAATCTAGGTGGCGACAGTACTATTCTAGTTTGCAATGCAGAACTCACCACGGCGTTGGACCCAGTCCCTACCACGTTCGTATACCACATGTGGAATTTGTTCTGCCTAGAAAGTACTCTAGACTTCTTGACGTTTCACCGTCATTGTCCTCCCCTAATGCAATCTCCACCTGAGTATCCGCAGACACTCACGGTTCCTTCCTCTCCACTACTTCGATATCACACTCATAACTCACCACGTTAATCTATGTCTTTTAAAAGTCTTTTAATATTTTAATTAGCATATTAATCCTAAGGTCGGCTCATTCTTAGTGCATCCCTTCAACGAGTACCAACCACTAATCGTCACAACACATCTCTTTTTTTTTAACATAGCACAGAGCTGGGATCGCCTCATCAAACTTGCATCTCATCTCTCAATCTTTTCCATTCCTCGCTTCATAACTTCCTCAAATCTCCTTCCAGAAAGTTCTCAAATTTGCCTTTCATAACCTTTCTCAAAAATCTCATTTCCTCATCTTTCTCAAAATATCCTTTCGTAACTTTCTCAAAGTATTGCTTCACAAACTTTTCCCAAAAATATCTTTTCACAAACTTTCTCGAAAATATTGTTTCATAAACTTTTCTCAAAAATATCTTTTCACAAACTTTCTCAAAAATATTGTTTTCACAACTTTCTCAAAAACATCTTTTCACAAACTTTCTCAAAAATATTGTTTTCACAAACTTTCTCAAAATAACCACATCTCTCCTTGGAAATCTTAGCCTTCTGGCTTCACATAACTCACCTCTTATCCTATCTTTCTTTAGTAAGCAACAACAGCATCATTCTCCCCAGCTCTGGCTCATTCACATCACTTAATCTTTTACCAAACATCGCCACTGCTCTTATCATATTTCTTATTCCTCATTATTATCCACATTATTATTGAATTCAGCAACAACTCAGATCTCATCATGTATAATAAATTCATCCATAAATAAATAAATGACATACTAGCATACAAACATCATCACATAACTTATCACATATCCTCATGTCTCCTTCACACGAGTGGCCACACAACAATACAATTGCCACTGTACTACTGACTCAGAACCACTAAGTTTCGACTTTTGAGATGGTCGAAACACTTAATATGTTACCTAAATATCACTGTGTTTGGGGGAAACTTCTCTCTCACCTCTACCGATAGCAATCCTCAAGACGCTACTTGATTTCCAACGCGACACTCGTATCTGCTTCCCGATCGTTACTGGCACTCAAATAATTCTCTCTCGTTCAAATCATTCTCATATAATTATCTCGAAAACACAACAATGTTACAAAAACTTCTTATTTGAAAATAGAATATTCCCCTTTTCTCAACAATTTGAAATCAACTTTGGGTTTTAAACTCAAAACCATGATCAAGTAAAAACATTCGTTTAATAACACGTTTAAGAATTTAAAACTTGAAATACTCTTTTCAAACACTTGCTTATAAAAATAAAAACGTAAATAGTTTCTTGACTCATTTAAAGGCCACCTTTATCTTAAGGGTTTTCATATACAAAACACCTTTTAAATTAAAACCATGCACTTCAATAATCATATGAAAAATCTTTTCAAAGCAATACTTTTTCAATTAATCAAATCACTATACTCACTTTACTTCCTCAAAACCGAATTGAATTAAAGAAAATAACAGAAGGGTTTTATAATCATAAAAAAAAATATTAACCATCTAAAACATTGAATCACTCTTATTCTTTTTCTTAAATTCTTATAATAATTTCCACACACACATGTATTTAACATTACAAGTCATTCACAATCCATACGTCACTCTACACTCATCATGCCTGCACATAAAACAAAAATCACACATATGCTCCTACTTTCTAAGCATGGCCGAATCTTCATCACACATAAGACAAGGTTTTCATTCACAATTTCCAAACACTAATGATTAGTAACACTTGAACAAGATCATGCACATATGAAAAATAACTTTTTAAACTTTAAACATTACAACCAAAATAATTATTAAAGAAAAGAAATATCCTTGCTAGAATTTCAATATGCTAACATCTTTAAAATAAAGCTACATCAATGATTATTTAATTCAATTAGTTTTATACTTAAATTAACATGCAAAGGAAAATCAATTCATTTCTTTTATTTCTTGACTAAACCGAATGGAGCATAGAAAATGATTCAAACTCTTAATAATATAATCACATACCAAATCCACTTTATTTACTCAAAGCTAAACACAAACCACAACACATAAAGGAAATGAAAATAACTTGAGTAAAACTTGTTCCAAAACCGAATGAAAATTGTTTCCAAGTCTTTAAGCAAATATTTAGGCTTTTATGGGTTTAGAATCCATAGATCTTTCAAGAAAATATGCATGCAAAGAAAAAGGAACTAACTTTGATATTTATGAGGGTAAAACCATAAGCTTCATGCAAAACTTTAACAATCTTAAATTTTATTTCTTTAACTTATTTCATCACAATAAAATCATGGGTCATATCAAGATCTTTATCTTTCAAACCTTAAATGATCTCATGCATATACTTAAAAAAATCTTTAAATCACATAAATCTCATCATGCATGCAACTAAAATAATGATCAAACATGAATTTCTATTTTCCCTAAGCTTGGCCGAATGACATCATGCAAAAAGGCAAGAGCTTTAGATTTTATTTTCACATGCAAAGATTAAAACTCATAGATCATATCACGCAAAACTTTTAAAGCATCATTTTGTTTCTCAAAACACCAACCGAATCATCATCATCATTATCACACACACATAATCTTGTTTTAAAATCCTTTTTTTGCACCAAAATCATTTTTAAAACTTGTTATCATAATTTTTTCTTCCAAAACCGTGACATGCATCAAAGAAAAATGAAATCTTTTCACTCAAAACCAACATGCAAAACTCAAGCTTCATGCTTTTTAAAAGATCAACCATAGATCAAGACATGCAAGAGAAGATCAAGGCAAATACATTAATTTAAACATAAACCTTAAACAAAACCGTGACAAAGAAGGATTACAAGTTAAAGATCAAAGTTTTCAAGCACAAACATTCAAGATCAAGGCTTAAAAATAACATGCATGGCAATCAATCTTCAAGATCATAAGAAAATAAACACATGCATCACAAAGTTTTAAGCTTAAACAAAGTCCATCATAAAGTCCTTTACAACACCAAATTATTACATTAAAACTCTCTTAAACTACTACCTTAGACAAAATCTCAACTTTAATCTTCAAATCTCCCTCTTCTTCTCCTAGGGTTTGCTTCGGTCTCCTCTCCTTTGGGGTTGATGGGTGATTTTTCTTCTTAATCTTTGAAGAAGGACGTGTGTGAAGGAAGAAATTAAAGGTTTTAGGTCAAGGACTTGAAGTTCCACTCTCCCTTCTCCTCTTCTCCTCTCTCGGCCTCACTCTCTTTCTCTTTGAGTCCCAAGAGCTTGATGTAGCTCTTGGACTAAGTGTGTTTAGAAATGTGAAGAGGAAATGAAAAATGAAATGAATCAAAGTGGCCAACTACACACACACACGGTTATATAGACAAGGGCCAAGATATGGGATTTTCCTCTTTTAGCCTCGGTCCAAGGTGTAGGCTCAAGGGTAAATCGGTCCAACTAATTTGTTGCATGGGAAGGGTCTTATCATGGTGCAACAATGTAGAGTGATTTAAGGGAAAAGGTCTTCTACACATCATGACACTTACCACCTTATTTTTTTACTCATTTTCCTCTAATTCTCACTTTCTTAATGCTTAAGAAAATAAATTCCACTTGGTTCTCTTGGGCTCCCTCATGGCCGAATATACATACATTGGAGAGAATAAAATTTCCTTTCATTTTATCATTAAAGAACATAAGATTAAATCATGGAATATCCTAAGAATTCAATGCATATACCTGGCACATAATCAAACATATATATATATATATAACCCCTTTGGGCATTATCACGCATCATACACACACTCACATTCATATCAAATCATGCACTCATTCATCTCAAATTTATTTTTACTCTCATTATAAGAAAACATTAATGTTCACAAACTCAAAAATTCAAAATATATACTTTGTAAAGAAATTAATAGACCGTACCAATTAACTACAGATATAAACTTTACTTTATTTTCTAAAACCATATCTTCTCATAAATCAAATATCTTAAAAGAAATAATTTATTTGCAGTTTCTAAATATTTTTCAACACTCAATACACTCGAAATTTAACTTTAAAAATATGGAAAATATCACTTTGCACGTCGATCCAGAAAATCATAAAAACCACACATTTAATTTCTGTTTTTCAACGCGATCATTCTCGTGTAAGAATCATAATTTTTCGAATAACGGTTGAAAAGATATGCATTTCCGAAGCTACAAAATTCATTTAAGTCATGAAAGAAAATTTATTTCTTTTAAAAAAATCTCAAATGACAAAACCATAGCTTAGTTCTCATGAATTCAAACTCAAAATAAAAATCACTTGCTTCAAATTCATAAGACATTCATCTAAAAATCCTTCTTAAATCCTCGAAATTCTCCTTAGATAAAATCTCATTGATTTATTTGAGTCCAGAAAATGCGGGATGTTACATTCTCCCCAACTTGAAGATTTCTCGTCCTCGAGAATTGATGCGCGAAACCGTCTCGTTCAAGAGTGCGTAGCTCCTCGTAGCAATCCTCCTCCTCATTCTCATATGAGTTGATTGTCACGACATACCACTTATTCACTGACTTCAAGAAGGACTCAGAACAATTCTTAACAAAACAATCTCCTGGGTCATTCCATTGTCAAATACAATGGTGTATAACAACATGGTTTTGCAAATCGGAATAAATTTTCAAAGTTATTCAATGTTGCTGAAACAAATAGCAACGCAAAAAGGAATGTCATGCTTATGCCAATCGGGACAAGGACACTATTTATATGGTTCCTCTCTCAACTTACCCTTTTCTATTTATTTCCAACCTAGTCGGATCACCTCAAAGCCTCAAATCTCCATTTACTCCCCAACTTTAACGACTCTTACCACTATATACCTCAACTACAGACATAAACCCAACTCCAGCAAAACTCTCAACCCTTACTACTTTCTATTCATCTTACCATACCTCTCTTTACCTTATTCAAATTCATCCTATCATTGCCTTAGATTTCACCAAACGTTCATCCTTATAACTCTATCTTATTTATCACTAGTCCTTCCTTTCCTCAAGCGACTACTAATCCTCAAAAGACATGTACTTTATCCTACCCGTCCTATTACCTATTGACTGCAATACTTAAGCATCTCAACTCCTTTTTCCATCCTTCATGTTTCACCTTAAGGTCCAAATCCATTGAATTTCCTCCAATCCAGGGATTATCTATCTAATCAAAAGGTCTTTATTCCTAGCAGGGCTTCTCTAATTCGCAATTTACCGTCACCTTGGCCTATCGAAGCATCACATTTTCACCATTGTCCTGAATTGATCAACACTTACAGGTTCTAATTGTAAATTCCTTCGCTTCATCTACCCAATTCCCCACCATTAACAGCACTTCACACTCGACCAGATCATTCGCCCTCTTTCTAACTTCAACTCTATGGCCACTAACTCTCCAACTCACCTCAGACTTCCTATTGCCTCAAATACCATTTAGACCAGAATTTAAACATATCATCCTTACTCATACTTAATCCTAACTGACTCATACGATCCTCCATCTTGCCTAAGACTCAAAAGCATCCTTATTCTACTTCATATCCAATACGTCTCCCTTATTCATGCCTTCTAGTCCTTATTGTAACTCTGGCCTAACAACACCTCACGATCTGCTCCTAATTCGGGGATAGCTACTTGACTGGCATAAGTCATCACCAAACTTTTGGGAATCAAACAGCTTGATAATAGGGAGGGTTTACAAACTGAGTTCACAAATTGGGTTCAATCAAGTCAAAAGGGCACAAGGTTACTTCAGAGATCAGTCTAGGTAACAAACAATATGAGGTAGGTTCAAAGTTCAAATCGAATCGAGAGTTCAAAGGTTATTTTGAACAAAAGGGATCACAACAAACAGAAGGGTTCCAACCAAGAATGGTAAAATCAAACAATAAGCCTAGGCCTCGCTATGATTCTGATTCTCGGGTTCTACGGCGAATTCCGGCGCATTCTAGACAAAACGTTCGCACCCTCTCAGCATTCCCATCTCCAATCATCCTAGACTAACAAAAAAGTCACACAAATGAAGTATGTAACCCATGTATTCAGTTACATAGATCAACCATTGCTCTGATACCATAACTGTAACACCCCGATTTGGCAACTTGAAAATATACTTCTTTATTCATGAAATGTAGTAAAAATGTGGGCAAATTTTTTTTTAACATGTAACATGGGCATGAGAACCGTTAAGTATTCAAAACTCCTTTATATTTAAAAGTGGTGTTCTCACGTCTCATGTTAAACTTCAAGTTCCAAACCGAGATGTCACAAGACATCGCACTTTGAAACTTACTTCTTCTAAATTCAATTATCATAGCCCATTTCTCTTTCATAACTCAAATCAATAGTATCCATTGAAAACATTCTTCATACATACAAGTTTTGGGGTTACAGGATGGTACTACAATGATAGATAAGTAAATACAGGGAAACATAATACTTCCTAATAGAATAAAATAAAAGAACTACCACCAGGCCCACTAAGCTGATGCTGAAGGATCCACAGGAGTTGCCTCACTAGGGTCAAACTCGAACACTTCAGCCTCCGGGTAGTCTGAGTCCTCATCAGAATCCTCTTCCGGATCTTCCTCAGGTTCGTCCTCTTGCATAGCTTCGAATGCCTCGTCCGGTAAGTCGTCCAGATCCTCATCCAACTCCTCTAGCTCCTCAGCCTCGGGATCAATCCGTGCAGGCCAAGGCATCGGATGCCCACCATGGTAGTCAGCTGGTCCTCCAGTCTGCACATCCGAAAGCACAAAGCGACAGGTACGAGTATCTGGCGCTGTCCCTTGCAGGGTATGATTGGGGTCGAAAATGCGAACCTCAGTGACTCCACGCCACTCCCAACCTTTATAGTTCACCTTCCATCTTCCCTCGTCTCGAATGTCGAACGTAAATTTAACAGGATCCATAGACTAAGGGATTGACATTCATATAAACAAGCACACAAATAGAAAACTAGAGAGAGTAAGTATTCCCAAGCATGTTATGCCAACAGTGTGGAATTACAATAGGCAAGATATTAAGAAATAACAACAGCACATACACAAGCAACATATAAAAGCATTTCTTATTTATTTTCATCATCAAACATCAATTCACTTATCCTTGTTGACGTCATCATTCCTCTTTTCTCCATTCTCTTGACACGCCATATCACATTCCATGAATCTCTTATCGGAATCCGCTTCCATCTCTCACATGATTTCATATTCTTTTCCATTATTTCTTAACATTATCGAAATATATTTCGTCTTTTCTTATTTAAGTCTTATGAATTCGTATCCATCAATGATGCGGGGGGAAAATTAATCATCATTGAGGAGGGTCGCTCTCACAGTTAGCACACACGTCTACATCTCCTCGGTCATCCACCCAACCTAGTCGGAAGCAAACAGGAGTACAGAACCTTTACCACGCGGGCGCGACAACTGTCTCAACAAATGGCTCCAAGCCAGGAGAACTGTAGAAAACTCGGGTACAGTCTCAAATCAATTTAATTCACATCATTTCATATAATCAAGGCTCACTGTAGAAAACTCGGGTACAGTGGCAATCACAGATGCCCCGTTCCAGTCCCTCTCACTGTTCAAGATTTGCAATCTAGGGGTCGACAGTACTATTCTAGTTTGCAATTTGTTCTGCCTAGAAAGTACTCTAGACTTCTTGACGTTTCACCGTCATTGTCCTCCCCTAATGCAATCTCCACCTGAGTATCCACAGACACTCATGGTTCCTTCCTCTCCACTACTTCGATATCACACTCATAACTCACCACGTTAATCCATGTCTTTTAAAAGTATTTTAATATTTTAGTTAGCATATTAATCCTAAGGTCGGCTCATTCTTAGTGCATCCCTTCAACGAGTCCCGACCACTAATCGTCACAACACATCTCTTTTTTTTAACATAGCACAGAGCTGGGATCGCCTCATCAAACTTGCATCTCATCTCTCAATCTTTTCCATTCCTCGCTTCATAACTTCCTCAAATCTCCTTCCAGAAAGTTCTCAAATTTGCCTTTCATAACCTTTCTCAAAAATCTCATTTCCTCATCTTTCTCAAAATATCCTTTCGTAACTTTATCAAAGTATTGCTTCACAAACTTTTCCCAAAAATATCTTTTCACAAACTTTCTCGAAAATATTGTTTCATAAACTTTTCTCAAAAATATCTTTTCACAAACTTTCTCAAAAATTTTGTTTTCACAAACTTTTCTCAAAAATATCTTTTCACAAACTTTCTCAAAAATATTATTTTCACAAACTTTCTCAAAAATATCTTTTCACAAACTTTCTCAAAAATATTGTTTTCACAACTTTCTCAAAAACATCTTTTCACAAACTTTCTCAAAAATATTGTTTTCACAAACTTTCTCAAAATAACCACATCTCTCCATGGAAATCTCAGCCTTCTGGCTTCACATAACTCACCTCTTATCCTATCTTTCTTTAGTAAGCAACAACAACATCATTCTCCCCAACTCTGGCTCATTCACATCACTTAATCTTTTACCAAACATCGCCACTGCTCTTTTCATATTTCTTATTCCTCATTATTATCCACATTATTATTGAATTCAGCAACAACTCAGATCTCATCATGTATAATAAATTCATCCATAAATAAATAAATGACATACTAGCATACAAACATCATCACATAACTTATCACATATCCTCATGTGGTCTTTGTCTCCTTCACACGAGTGGCCACACAACAATAAAATTGCCACTGTGCTACTGACTCAGAACCACTAAGTTTCAACTTTTAAGATGGTCGAAACACTTAATATGTTACCTAAATACCACGGTGTTTGGGGGAAACTTCTTGTAGTAGACCGAGTGTTAACCGACCTAAATCACCTTAGTCCGACCATTTAGACACGGGGACAAGGCCTATGGTCAGAACGTTACACCGAGCAAACTGGGTTTCTACAGAGAGGTTACACGTCAACGAGATTAACCCCGAGCACAGGATTTTTTTCCTTATCCTTATCGTTTACAATCTCATCAAAACATAACTACCTCTCTTAGATACCCACGACTCTTGGTTAGATATAACAGCATTGGATCAAGTTTATCACTTACAGGACTTAGGGATATGATCTTATCATGACCTCTACGAATCCTACTTGAATTCTTCCTCTTCAGAAGGCTCATCAAAACGGCCCACAGCACACAGGTAATCCCCTATAAGAACCACCATGCTATAGGGGCTAAGGTACGTCTTCTCATCCCTAAGTTGACACTAGCACACACTTTGTTGACTAGGGAGAACCTGATTATCCCAACTGGATATTCAGAAATCCTAAGAGTCCTACATAAATCTCTTTGCTGGGATCACTCTTTGAAGTTTCTCCAGAGCTTCAAGGTTGATATTGGTTAAGGACACGACATTGGCGCCGTCTGTGGGGACCTGAATAACATATCATTCCCACCACCACTATGGTCACCACCAGAAGTCAGGTGGGTGATCTCCGTGACCGCATCGCCCGCACCCGTGGCATGCCCAGAAACGCTAATAACAACGATTCACAGCCTTAGTCTGCGGATGATCTGCGTGACGTTCTCAACCATAATCGTGGAAATAACGGGCAACCGCCACGAACATCTCATTCTGGGGCAGGGAATAACCCCCAGCCACCAAACCATTCACAAAGCCAGCCACCCCCTAATCGTAGCCAAAATCGTAGTGGAAATCACGCTACCCACTCCCAAACACCACAATCTTCTCATCCTAGGGCTGGGAGCAATCCCCAACCCCTCCAAGTTTTACGAACCATACTGCCTCCACCACCACCACCACCCCCTCCTACACCGCCTCCCTCTACCCATGGTGATTCAAGTAGCACAACCCCAACCACCCGAAACACATCTAGGACCACTGGAACCCGAGCACACCATGGGCGAAACACCCAACGCACCCCTCCTATCCCACCCAACCCCGACCATATAAGTTCAACACCTAGAACCAGATTAAATCCAGAAAGAACTGCACCTGGAAACTCTCGTCATAGCCATTCCATCAGCAGATCCTATGCAACATCTGCATCTGCTCGGGCTCGGGAGCAAGAGATGATCAACATTCTTAATAGGCAAACGGCTTTAATCGAACAACAAGGACGTGCTATTGCCGACCTTCAACAACAAGCTATGGCGAGGATTGCTCAAAGTCAACCGACTACCATACCACCACAAAACCCAATGACACAAGCCATGGACCCGCAGCCACTTCCGGTAATACAACTTCCCCCACCACAAAATTTCCATTCAAATCCAGCCACTAGCCAAGGCCTAGATGATTCTCACCCAGGCCATCCTTTTACCCCATTTATCATGCAATTTGAAACCCCACAAGGATACTTGGGTCCATCCAACGTCCCATATTATAATGGCCTGACCGACCCAGTAGACCATATAGTTTCTTATGAGGGGGCTATGAATTATTACGGAGGTGGCGATCGGATGAAGTGCCGAGCTTTTTCCATGACTCTCGAACCCTCGGTACTACGGTGGTATTCGTCTCTCCCTCAACATTCCATTAATTCTTGGGAGGAGATGAAACGTGTATTTCTAAACAGATACACAGCCAGCTGCATCCAGCCCAAATCCGATCACACGCTGGCTGCAGTCACACAAAAACAGGATGAACCATTGAAGGATCGCTTGTCACGCTTCCATACAGAAGCTAGTTCTGTTCCTTGACTAGAACCTGGTGTGGCAGTCTTGTTATTTACACAAGGTTTACAGCCGGGGGATTTTAGAAAATCACTAATTGGGAAACCTCCAAAGGATATGGCCGAGCTGAGACAAAGGTCAAATAAATTCATCAACTTGGAGGAATTCCACAAAGGCCAGAAATTCAGAGACGATAGGCAACGAGCTGACCCTCAAGGTCAGAACAAACAAAAACGTGACGAACGTTTTGGTGGAAGACAGTCAGACAGAAATGATCAGGACCGAAGGATACCTCCGAGGAATAAATTTCAGGAATACACTCCTTTAACTGTTCCAAGGAGTCAGATCCTTCGGGAAACAATGCAGACTGACTTACGCTCGGCCCAAAGACCTCCATCTTTAAGAAAGGGCGCACAGCATGATAGGTCAAAGTATTGTGACTTTCACAAGGGTTACGGACATACGACCGACGAGTGCATTTGGTTAAGAGATCTGATTGAAGAGATGATCAGAGATGGTAAACTACAACAGTATATCAGAGATGCAGCCGGGCGAAGGGGTAGGAAAAGATCCCATTCACCAGTGAAATCCAAGCGCCAAAGGAGCAGGTCACCAGATGATAGAAATGCAGGGAGACAGAGAACCGACCCCACTCCGGCCACTGATACAAATCCTTCAGCTAATAATGAATTTTTAGTTAATACTATTGTCAGAGGTTTTGCTGGAGGTGGAGAGAAAAAGGCCGACAGGAAGAAATACATTAACCAAATTTTGGCCGTCAGTCAGAAAACCATTTGCAAAAGGTCAACAAAAAATGTTCCCATCATTTTTAATGATGACGATTTGGATGGAATCCTCCCAAGTCATAATGACCCCATGGTAATCACTGCCCTTATCGGTAATTACGAGGTAAAACGCGTTTTTATCGACCAAGGAAGTTCGGCGGACATTATGTTTTTCCCTTTGTTCAAAGCTCTAAAACTCAGGGAATGCAATCTCACCCCTTTTGAAGGGGAATTGATAGGTTTTACGGGAGACACCATTGAGCCTAAGGGATACATCCAACTTCCTGTAACCCTCGGACAACAGCCTTCGGCCAGAACCGAGATAGTCAAATTTTTGGTGGTTGATTGTCCAGCGGCCTACAACGCCATTCTTGGGAGAACTTCTTTGCAAGCATTTGGGGCGGTAGTGTCAATAGTTCATTTAGCTATGAAGTTCGTTGGAACAGATGACAGAGTGGTAACAGTCAAGGCCGAGCAGGAGGCAGTAAGAAAATGTTACAACGCTAGTTTGGGGAAAGTTAAAAACAAGGATCAAAACAATTTGGAAAGAGTCTCTTTGGGTAAGGGCAATATTAACTTGGCGGATCTTGATATGCGGGACCAATCCGACAGAAATAGACCGACCCCAAAGGGACAGTGGGAATTCTTGACATTGACCAACGATCCCGTGAGGCAAGTAAAAATCGGTTCTGAGCTACCCATAAGTGTTAAAGATGAATTGACTGCTCTGCTGATTTCAAATAAGGATTTGTTCGCTTGGACTTCAGCGGATATGCCAAGAATCGACCCCAATTTTATTTGTCACAAGTTGAGTATTCTTCCGGGGGCAAAGCCAGTGGCACAACGCAAAAGGAAAGTTAGCGCTGAAAAGGCAGCAGCCATTGAAGAAAAGGTTGTCGAATTACTCCGAGCCGGTTTCATACGGGAAATTGACTATACAGACTGGTTAGCTAACACCGTCTTGGTCAAAAAGCCCAATGGGAAATGGCGGATGTGTGTCGACTACACAGACTTGAACAAAGTCTGCCCAAAAGCCCAATACCCACTTCCCGTCATTGACAAGCTCGTCGACAGCTCGGCCAGTTACAAACTTCTCTCATTCATGGATGCTTACTCTGGTTACAACCAAATACCAATGTTCCCTGCCGATCAAGATAAAACAACATTCATCACCGATAAAGCAACTTATTGCTACAATGTAATTCCTTTCGGATTGAAGAACGCGGGAGCTACTTATCAAAGAATGATGAAAAAGGTTTTTCAAGGTATGATCGGCTCCAACATGGAGGTCTATATTGATGACATTATAGCAAAAAGTAGACAGCAAGAAAACCATGCCCAGGACCTCAACACAATACTGGACCGAGTAAGAAAATATTCCATGAGGTTGAATCCTGAAAAGTGCGTGTTCGGAGTCCCTGCCGGATCTTTCCTCGGCTTTATGTTAACGGAAAGGGGTATTGAAGCCAATCCAGATAAGTGCAAATCAATCCTTGAAATGAGAAGTCCAGCTAATCTCAAAGAAGTTCAACAGCTCACGAGCCGAGTGGCGGCCCTCTCCAGATTCCTGTCCCAAGCCGCTCGGAAAGCTTTGCCGTGGTACCAGCTGCTGAGGAAATATAAAGACTTTCTTTGGGATGATCACTGCGAACAAGCTTTTATTCAATTGAAGGAGTATCTTTCCAGCCCTCCAGTCCTTCATAGCCCTCAACCTGGTGAAAATCTTATTTTGTACATGTCGGTAGTAGAAGCTGCGATCAGTTCAGTATTAGTACGAGAGGATTCGGGACTTGAGGCCCCAATTTATTTTGTTAGCCGAGCCCTAGAGGGATCTGAGTTGAGATATCAAAAGCTTGAGAAACTTGCATACTGTTTGGTCATTTCTGCTCGGAGACTGAGACAATACTTCCAAGCACATAAAATCCTGGTGAGAACAGCTCAACCTCTCAGACAGGTTCTTCACAAACCCGATCTAGCAGGCAGAATGGTTTCATGGTCAGTAGAATTGTCAGAATTTGATATCATCTATGAACCGAGGAAGGCGATGAAATCTCAAGTTCTTGCCGATTTCGTCACTGAGTTCACTGATATTCCCTCGATTACTCCTCAAAATTTATGGTCAGTTTATGTTGATGGATCAAGCAACAGGAAAGGAGCCGGAGCCGTAGTCATCATCGAAAACCCCGAAGGACTTTGCATGGAATATTCATTGAAGTTTGAGTTTCAAACAACAAACAATCAAGTGGAATATGAGGCAGTCCTTGCGGGCCTCAAAATGGTTCAAGAGTTTGGAGCCGAACAGGTATCAGTTTTCAGCGACTCACAATTGGTGGTTTCTCAGATTAAAGGGCAATACTCGGCAAAGGAGCCTATCTTACAGAAATATCTTGAAGAGGTAAAACGAATCATCTCGAATTTTTCAGAATTTGATATTTCACATGTTCCAAGAGATTCGAATTCCCGAGCCGATATTTTGTCTAAACTGGCAAGTACAAAGGGGTCGGAAAACAATAAGACGCTGATACAAGAAACCATTCCCCAACCGAGTGTCATTCTAGCTGTTTCATTGTCTCAATCATGGATGGATCCGCTTCTTACCTATTTGCAACATGGTTTCGTTCCCCAAGATCAGGCAGAGGCTCGAAAATTGGTTAAGAAGGCCGCTCAATACACAGTTCTGGATGGAGTTCTGTACAAAAGAGGGTTTGGTTCTCCCATGCTCAAATGTGTCCACCCATCCCAAGCTGAGGAGATACTAGAAGAGATCCATGGTGGAGTCTGCAGCCACCATATGGGTGGAAAATCCCTAGCTCGGAAAATAATCCGGGCAGGTTACTTTTGGCCTACCTTGCAAAAAGACGCCATGGAACATGTTAAGAAGTGTGTTCAATGCCAGTTTCACAGCGACATCTACCAAAGACCTGCAGAAGAGCTACACTCTCTCGGCGCCCCTTGGCCCTTTTATCAGTGGGGTATGGACATCATCAGAAAGTTTCCCACTGCACCAGGGCAACTCAAATTTGCAGTAGTGGCTATTGACTACTTCAATAAGTGGATTGAAGCGGCACCGTTAGCAACAATCTCTACGGCCCATATTCAATCTTTCTTTGTGAAGGAAATTATCTCTCGGTTTGGAGTGCCTCATGCCATAGTTACTGATAATGGATCGCAGTTTGCAGCCTCCCACTTTCAACAACTAGCAGCTGACCTGGGAATCACTCACTATTTCAGTTCTGTTGAACACCCACAAACAAATGGGTTAGCCGAGGCCGCCAACAGAACCATCTTGGATGGAATTAAAAAGAAACTTGGTAATGCAACCGGCACTTGGGCGGATAAACTCCCGAGCGTCTTATGGTCACACAGGACAACTATACACTCATCAACAGGTGAAACTCCTTTTCGATTGACATACGGCTGTGACGCAGTCATTCCGATCGAAAAGCGAATCCCTACCTTTAGGACGCTTGAACGTCCTTCAGAAACTAATGACCATTTGCTCAGCGAAGAACTCATTTTACTTGAGGAAATTTGAAAGAATGTTGCAGCTCATGAAAAAAGAATAAAGGAACGACAAGAAAGTTCGTCCGCGAAGTTTTGAAGTTGGAGACTTGGTCCTTCGCCGAGCAGATATCGGTAAAGGAAATGTTGGAGTTGGAAAATTGAAGCCAAAGTGGGAAGGTCCATATCGAGTGAAGGCTAAATCTGGAACTGGTGCTTACAAACTGGAAACTCTCTCGGGCACGGAAATCAATAACAGCTGGAACGTGGCCAAACTCAGAGCTTATTACAGCTAAGCTCCTATTTTTCATTTCTGTTTACAAATAGGTTAGTTTATTGCTCAGAATTGTTTAGGTTGAATAAACGAAGGTTAACTTCCTTCTTAGATTACAGATAAATTGTTAGGAATTATTTAGCAAATGAGCAATTTCTTCTTTGTATTTCTTTTATCAATAAAATTCGTCAATTTCTTTGGAATTCTCCTATTTATGAACATTGTGAAACGACATATGACTCATTTGGTTCGGCTAGCCACCGAGCGAAATCGAGAAACAGCTCTTTACGAGAGTTCAACAACGTATTCGTAAAACGCCCGAATTCAGGAAATTACTTTCCTTATTTCACGGTCCGAGGGTCCCGCTTCGGCTAAAGTCGGCGATCCGAGTTCTGCTCACAATCCATTATACCCCCGAGTAAAATAATTTGTAAACTATTTGTTCAGAATTGTATCTCGGAAAATACCAAGGGTCACGTGACAAACGAAACCAAAAATAACGAAACACAATTTGCATACACAGCAAATTAATATAAGTTCAGTAAAAGATAAAGTAAATTGTTCGAAACAGCTAAGGAACAACGCTCGGATACAACGAGCAACAAAAACCGACCACCAAAATTCAAAATCATTCCTCAATATCAGACAAGACAATATTGGCATCATCAAATTCCGGGGCCTCAGTAAGCTCGACAAGAGGATTTGGAAGATCCTCCGCTTGCAGATCAACTTCGGCCTTAATCTCAAGGTCAATCAATTTCCCATTCTCAACACTGTGAAAGGGATGAGCTCCAACCACCCTGAACTCAGTTTCAGGGTTCAAAATTTGAATTTGTTTGATCGCCGAAATAAAAGAATCATCAACACCTTTGCTCCAATTGTAAAAATTGGTTGCTGCCACCTTCTTATGACGAAGAGCTTTTTCTTTAAGCTTCCGAGCAAGAACAGCAGATTTCTCTACTTCAGATCTCAGTTCATCAACCCTCTGTCGGCTTTCCTGCAGCTCCTTCTTCAATGCCTCCTCCACTTCCTTCCCCTTATCCTCTACAACTTTCTTAGAAGCCTTCAAAGAATCTCTCTCCTTGATCAGCTCGGTTTTGTCAGCTTTCAAATTCTCCAGTTCATTTTTCACTCGGACCAGTTCGTCCGAAAGACTAGCCTCTTGAGCCGCGGACATTTCTTGAGCTTCTTTTTGTTCAATATTAAAACCAGTGAACAGATCTCCTGATTGCTTGGCCAAAAAATAAGTCAGGTTGGCATTTCGAAGTAGATACTTTGTCAGAGTCATGTTGCAACGTGACCATTCGTCGGCGATAAGAGTCCCGAACCGAGGATAGTCAGATTCAAGACAGACAAACTTGGGAAACCTTTCATCTAATTCTCGATCCCAAATTGATGTTTCCGATGGAGTAGCAGTAGAAGTCGGAGCAGTGGCAGCTTTGGTGCTTGTTCCCTCAGCCCTGATATTTGCCCCCTCGGAAACTTTTTCTTTTCCCTTATCCAACCTTCGGCGTCGAGTCAGTTGTTGAGGGGGAGAGGAGACTTGGACTTGACCGCTTGGTCCCAACGAAACGGTAGCGGCAAAGCATGCACAGTGGAAGAAGGCCGAGAAGACACCTCGACCGGAGAAGCAGAGGGAGCAGAAGTACTTAAACTTGGCGTGCTCAGGTTTGAAGATCCGGAAGCTGCACTGGTTGCAGTAGTTTTTCTCTTCTTGCCACCGTGAAGCAGGGCAGACATACGAGAGGCCATCTTATCTGCAAAGAAAACGAAATAACATTAGATCTGGATAAAACATAAGTATAAAAGCAGAAGGAAAATAGTTTACCAAGTTCAGCCTTGACATTTGATGAAGGGATATCCACTATATCCCTCGTTTCTATCATTCTATTGGTTTTCAAATAACTCTCAACAGCTCGGCACACATCTTTCTCATATTCGGCGAGCTCTTTCTAGTCCGATGCATATGACGCAATTCTCTGATTAAAGAAGCTGGCACTCCACTGAAGAGGGAATCGAGGGATTGGTCGTTGTTCGCCAGGCCGAGTGAACCAGCAAACACCATTACCAACAAAATTGTATTTAAAAAAGAAAGGCTTGAATCCTTTCCAAGACTCAGAATACTTAGTTAAAAGACCATATCCGTTCTGCGACTTCAAAGAAACCCATGGCCGCTTCGGTGACCCCTTTTCAAAGGCATTGCACTGAGGAGCAAACAGGTAGAAGAAAATAGGAACGGTACAGGACCAATTCATGGCAGAGCAGACTTGTTGAAAGCCTCTAACAAAAGCCCAAGCGTTCGGATGCATCTGAGAAGGGGCAACTCTTAAAGTATTCAGAATATCTATTTCAAACTTAGTAAAAGGCATTCTAACCCCTAAGCGAGTAATCACTTCTTCGTAAAAGTAAAAGTCGGGGTTACCCTCAGGAAGGTGAGTGCAGACTCTTTCGTTTGGCCCCACCGGACTTATGGAATATAAGTTCCCAGCATCATCACCAGGGCAAGGCAGAATTATTGCTCTGGTTTGCTCTAAGGTTTCCTCTGTTGAAAGTTCGGATTGGGTGCCAACCACCTCTCGGTCAACCCAATCATACTGATTGCTATCTGGTGGAAGTGGGTAGAGTTCGGAATTGGTAACACACTTTCTCTTCATACCTGAGGAAAAGGGGGCACATGCGGAGTCAGAAGCAGTTAAACTAATTTCTGGTTAAACACTTATGAATACGGTCGATTGGGGAACACCTTCCTTTCTGGGCAGAATTTCCCCAAACCAACTGTAGTATCAGATACCTCTCTGTTGCCTCCTTAACCTCCTCTGTTCTACCCTCTCGACAATCCTATAATTAATCACACCCTGTCTGAACTCTTTCAAGGTCTGAGGGAAATGCATTGTTATCGGTTTATTGCAAATTTCTGGGTTTTCTTCTTCATGTGTTCTTGGAACATCAGAGTTTACAGAATCCTCACTCATGATTAACACAACTTCGGTACAAACCCTAAGAAATTAAGTGCAGCAAAACGTAAAACAAACCTAAGAAACACTACGGCGATCACTCAACAAATGATAATGAAGGTCAAAGATTTTGAAAAGACCAAGGGTTTCACTCATGTACAGTGATGGGGTGTTTGTCGAACCCTAGGATTTGTTTTAAGATCAAGGAAAAAGGGGAGAAGGGCCAGCGTTAATACATAACAAAGAAAGTTCTAAGCATATACACACAGCAGATGGCAGAAACAATCGCATGCAAAGAATTTTAAACAGCAAAGAAGAAAGAGAAAATAGTCAGAGAAGAGAAGAGAGGTTCGTTACCTGCTATTGATGAATAACCAAGAAACCGAAGAAACACGAAGGACACGAAGTTAGAGATGCACTCAATAGAAAAATGAAGTAGTAGCAAGAATTCCTTTGAAGAACTTTGGCTTCGATGATCAAAATCGTAGAAAAACGATGAACAAAAGAGAGAATTTGAGAGGTTTCTGAAGTTCTGTTTAGAATGAATTGTGAGAAAACCGCCCTTTGAAATTCGTTTTAGAGCTTCCCTCCACTAACTCAAGGGCTGAGCCGAATTAGAAAAAGCCCATTTATGATGAAACTAAATACGTGGCGCTTCCAACAGGTTTGAAATCATAACGTTCCATTTCCCGGTAAAGTGAAGGACACGTGGAGGCACAGGTAGAATTGAAGGGTCACGTCTGGGTCAATCAAGCGACAGCTCTGGTAGGATCACTTGGACGGTCAGATATCTCTCTCTCCAACAAAACTTGGTCGGAAAACAATGTGCTCGTCTCATTAACTCGGCAGGGCTCAAATCACCCTACCGAGCTTGGGGGGCTTATGTAGTAGACCAAGTGTTAACCGACCTAAATCACCTTAGTCCGACCATTTAGACACGGGGAGAAGGCCTATGGTCGGAACGTTACACCGAGCAAACTGGGTTTCTACAGAGAGGTTACACGTCAACAAGATTAACCCCGAGCACAGGATTTTTGTCCTTATCCTTATCGTTTACAATCTCATCAAAACATAACTACCTCTCTTAGATACCCACGACTCTTGGTTAGATATAACAGCATTGGATCAAGTTTATCACTTACAGGACTTAGGGATATGATCTTGTCATGACCTCTACGAATCCTACTTGAATTCTTCCTCTTCAGAAGGCTCATCAGAACGGCCCGCAGCACACAGGTAATCCCCTATAAGAACCACCATGCTATAGGGGCTAAGGTACGTCTTCTCATCCCTAAGTTGACACTAGCACACACTTTGTTGACTAGGGAGAACCTGATTATCCCAACTGGATATTCAGAAATCCTAAGAGTCCTACATAAATCTCTTTGCTGGGATCACTCTTTGAAGTTTCTCCATAGCTTCAAGGTTGATCTTGGTTAAGGACACGACACTTCTCTCTCACCTCTACCGATAGCAATCCTCAAGATGCTCCTTGATTTCCAACGCGACACTCGTATCTGCTTCCCGATCGTTACTGGCACTCAAATAATTCTCTCTCGTAAAAATCATTCTCATATAATTATCTCGAAAACACAACAATGTTACAAAAACTTCTTATTTGAAAATAGAATATTCCCCTTTTCTTAACAATTTGAAATCAACTTTGGGTTTTAAACTCAAAACCATGATCAAGTAAAAACATTCGTTTAATAACACGTTTAAGAATTTAAAACTTGAAATACTCTTTTCAAACACTTGCTTATAAAAATAAAAACGTAAATAGTTTCTTGACTCATTTAAAGGCCACCTTTATCTTAAGGGTTTTCATATACAAAACACATTTTAAATTAAAACCATTCACTTCAATAATCATATGAAAAATCTTTTCAAAGCACTTTTTCAATTAATCAAATCACTGTACTCACTTTACTTCCTCAAAACCGAATTGAATTAAAGAAAATAACACAAGGGTTTTATAATCATAAAAAAATATTAACCATCTAAAACATTGAATCACTCTTATTCTTTTTCTTAAATTCTTATAATCATTTCCACACACACATGTATTTAACATTACAAGTCATTCACAATCCATACATCACTCTACACTCATCATGCCTGCACATAAAACAAAAATCACACATATGCTCCTACTTTCTAAGCATGGCCGAATCTTCATCACACATAAGACAAGGTTTTCATTCACAATTTCCATACACTAATGATTAGTAACACTTGAACAAGATCATGCACATATGAAAAATAACTTTTTAAACTTTAAACATTACAACCAAAATAATTATTAAAGAAATGAAATATCCTTGCTAGAATTTCAATATGCTAACATCTTTCAAATAAAGCTACATCAATGATTATTTAATTCAATTAGTTTTATCCTTAAATTAACATGCAAAGGAAAATCAATTCATTTCTTTTATTTCTTGACTAAACCGAATGGAGCATAGAAAATGATTCAAACTCTTAATAATATAATCACATACCAAATCCACTTTATTTACTCAAAGCTAAACTCAAACCACAACACATAAAGGAAATGAAAATAACTTGAGTAAAACTTGTTCCAAAACCGAATGAAAATTGTTTCCAAGTCTTTAAGCAAATATTTAGGCTTTTATGGGTTTAGAATCCATAGATCTTTCAAGAAAATATGCATGCAAAGCAAAAGGAACTAACTTTGATATTTATGAGGGTAAAACCGTAAGCTTCATTCAAAACTTTAACAATCTTAAATTTTATTTCTTTAACTTATTTCATCACAATAAAATCATGGGCCATATCAAGATCTTTATCTTTCAAACCTTAAATGATCTCATGCATGTACTTAAAAAAAATCTTTAAATCACATAAATCTCATCATGCATGCAACTAAAATAATGATCAAACATGATTTTCTATTTTCCCTAAGCTTGGCCAACTGACAACATGCAAAAAGGCAAGAGCTTTAGATTTTATTTTCACATGCAAAGATTAAAACTCATAGATCATATCATGCAAAACTTTTAAAGCATCATTTTCTTTCTCAAAACACCAACTGAATCATCATCATCATTATCACACACACATAATCTTGTTTTAAAATCCTTTTTTTGCACCAAAATCATTTTTAAAACTTGTAATCATAATTTTTTCTTCCAAAACCGTGACATGCATCAAAGAAAAATGAAATCCTTTCACTCAAAACCAACATGCAAAACTCAAGCTTCATGCTTTTTTCAAAGATCAACCATAGATCAAGACATGCAAGAGAAGATCAAGGCAAATACATGAATTTAAACATAAACCTTAAACAAAACCGTGACAAAGAAGGATTACAAGTTAAAGATCAAAGTTTTCAAGCACAAACTTTCAAGATCAAGGCTTAAAAATAACATGCATGGCAATCAATCTTCAAGATCATAAGAAAATAAACACATGCATCACAAAGTTTTAAGCCTAAACAAAGTCCATCATAAAGTCCTTTACAACACCAAATTATTATATTAAAACTCTCTTAAACAACTACCTTAGACAAAATCTCAACTTTAATCTTCAAATCTTCCTCTTCTTCTCCTAGGGTTTGCTTCGGTCTCCTCTCCTTTGGGGTTGATGGGTGATTTTTCTTCTTAATCTTTGAAGAAGGACGTGTGTGAAGGAAGAAATTAAAGGTTTTAGGTCAAGGACTTGAAGTTCCACTCTCCCTTCTCCTCTTCTCCTCTCTCGGCCTCACTCTCTTTCTCTTTGAGTCCCAAGAGCTTGATGTTGCTCTTGGACTAAGTGTGTTTAGAAATGTGAAGAGGAAATGAAAAATGAAATGAATCAAAGTGGCCAACTACACACACACACGGTTATATAGATAAGGGCCAAGATATGGGATTTTCCTCTTTTAGCCTCGGTCCAAGGTGTAGGCTCAAGGGTAAATCGGTCCAACTAATTTGTTGCATGGGAAGGGTCTTGTCATGGTGCAACAATGTAGAGTGATTTAAGGGAAAAGGTCTTCTACACATCATGACACTTACCACCTTATTTTTCTACTCATTTTCCTCTAATTCTCACTTTCTTAATGCTTAAGAAAATAAATTCCACTTGGTTCTCTTGGGCTCCCTCATGGCCGAATATGCATACATTGGAGAGAATAAAATTTCCTTTCATTTTATCATTACAAGCACATAAGATTAAATCATGGAATATCCTAAGAATTCAATGCATATACCTAACACATTATCAAACATATATATATATATATATATAACACCTTAGGGCATTATCATGCATCATACACACACTCACATTCATATCAAATCATGCACTCATTCATCTCAAATTTATTTTTACTCTCATTATAAGAAAACATTAATGTTCACAAACTCAAAAATTCCAAATATATACTTTGTAAAGAAATTAATAGACCGTACCAATTAACTACAGATATAAACTTTACTTTATTTTCTAAAACCATATCTTCTCATAAATCAAAGATCTTAAAAGAAATAATTTATTTGAAGTTTCTAAATATTTTTCAACACTCAATACACTCGAAATTTAACTTTAAAATCTGGAAAATATCATTTTGCAAGTCGATCCAGAAAATCATAAAAACCACACATTTAATTTCTGCTTTTCAACGCGATCATTCTCGTGTAAGAATCATAATTTTTCGAATAACGGTTGAAAAGATATGCATTTCCGAAGCTACAAAATTCATTTAAGTCATGAAAGAAAATTTATTTCTTTTAAAAAAAATCTCAAATGACAAAACCATAGCTTAGTTCTCATGAATTCAAACTCAAATAAAAATCACTTGCTTCAAATTCATAAGACATTCATCTAAAAATCCTTCTTAAATCCTCAAAATTCTCCTTAAATAAAATCTCATTGATTTATTTGAGTCCAGGAAATGCGGGATGTTACAAAATCTATAGGTTTCTAATTAATTAATTAAGATTGAATCGAAATAAAAATCAAAACACAAAATAAATTAAAGTGTTGAGCAATTAAGAAAACGAGTTATTAGGAACATGGTTTCGTTGTAGGCGTTGTTTATTTATCATGAATCTCTATTTTTCCCTAAATCAAGAACAAATTCCTGAGGTAATAATTACTAGATCCCTCTTGTATAATTATTGTTTATTATTCAATTTGATAACCCTTAATCCCTTAAGTGATTAAACCATTGAATAACCATTAATTAAGAACACTGGAATTTATAACAAGTTATATAATTACCCAAAAGTATTCCTACGAGTTGAATAATTATATTGTTTGATTGAAGGCCTATTCTGATTCTTAATCTCTCAATTGAAGAATTAGAGATCCAAAACATAGATTAGCTACTTCCATGCAAAACAGTGAAAATACAATCGAACACTTGATTTAGAAACAGAAAAACATCAATTCATGAAATCAATAAACTAATCCATACAAATGCACCAATTCCTAAGTCGAGGGTTTTAGTTACACATTGAGAAAATAATAATAAAAACAGTAGAAGAGTAATCCATATTCATAGACAATTAGGATTACCGCGAAGAGATCTTCAATCTTCTTCTCCTCTAAAGCTCTCCAAAATCATGTAATCTCCCTCTCTAAAAGCTGCTAACCTTGTTTCTAATCCTACAATAAATATATAATTACAAAACCTAAGAAAATTTCTCAAAAACGCATCAAAAATTGGCCCAACTGGGCCTGGACGAGGTATGCGCTCCTGGGCGCCCAGGACCTCACGCCTGGGCGCACCAGGTCTGATTGCTAGTGGACAACGTGGGCTACGCGTCTGGGCGTGGGAAGCTCAACGCCTGGGTGTGCCAGCCTGCTTTCGGCTCCGTTTCCCTCCGTTCTTGTGCCATTTTCAAAGTCTTTTCATCCTCTTTTCAGCTCCATAATTATTTTCTTCAATTAAGCTCCGAAAGTACCAAAAACATACCCAAAATGGATCAAAACGTTCAAAGGATTCTAAATTACCTAACTTCCTAAAAACTATACAAAAAGTCCTAAATTTTCAAGAGAAACAAGCCAAATCCATAGTAAAAGGGAGTCTAAATCATGCTCAGAACATCATATATTACACCCAAATCACTCCCCCAAACTTAGCATTTTGCATGTCTCAGGCAAAAGTAAAATAAAAACTCTAGAACACAAGACTACCCTCTAAATCAAAATGAACACACCTAATCTAGGACTTCGACTCACAGACTCAGACACTTATTTTCACAAGCAATTCATACAATTGAAACCTGGTTAGAGAAACAAACTCAACAAGAACTCAGGACTAGTGAACACTCTCAACCTCACAGTGTATCTCTCATGTGTAACAGGGTCATATATCAATAATGCACAAAAGTTCATGCAATGACTAAGTGTTACCGTAAGCTTGACCATAGACCCAAATCTCCACTGAAATTATTGAATGCACACAAAAATCAAAAGGTCTTAATTTGGTTGTAATGAGGCCATGGCTAAAAGTGTAAGGTGGGATAAAAGAAAGAAAGAATAAAACTAAGGGCTAAAATGCAAAAACAAATTTCCCTCAAAAATCATGAATGAGCACTGAATACTAAAGAAGCACAACTCAACTCACAATTAATTTCATACTTCTTTTCTTTTCACTTTTTTTCTCTACTCTCTTCCAAATTTCTCCTTATTTTTTTTATTTTTTTTCATTTATGGAAGAGAAGTAGAACTCACAACTCTTCATACCACTTTTTTCACTTTTTGAATCATTCCTCTCAATTGCTCATCCGAAATTCCAAAGGTACTAACAAAGAATTTTCAAATAAATGTAGGGTACCAAAGAAAAATCATATAATCATCAGGCTCAAAATGGGCAACTAAGGGAACATTAATCAATTCAAATCAGTTGAAGGCCACAAAAACACATCCTAAGTGTCTTAATAATCTTAATGCATGCAAACAATTATCAATCTTGAAATGGTCACAGGTCAAGTTCTAGAACACAAAGCCAATGAGAATAACACTCATGAAAAAAATAGGGGTTTCAAATCAAATATTTCAATAATCACATACCCCTTCAGTGTTTAGGCTCAAAATCTCACTAGAATAAAGTCAGTTCACTAATCAAAAAATCTCAAAAAGTTTGTCAAAATAACCAGATATCAAAATATTCACAGTTCAATCAATTAGTATCAAAAATCAGTGAGTCTAATCCTAAACAAAGTATTTACACCTATCATCATAAAAACAGTCCTAAGCCTAGAATAATTACATATTCCTGCCAATAACATAAAACCAACACTAAATATGGAAGATAAATTCATATCTGAAAAATTTTTATTTTGTACCACTCCCCCAAACTTAGAGGTTGGTTTGGCCTCAAGCAAACTAATCTAAACTAAAACTAGAAAATAAAAATTAAAAACAAAAGCAAGGAGTTAGGAAACTTCCATTTGTAGCACAACATTCTTTCTTGATGCACCATGGAGGAGACTCCCCCAAACTTATTCACCTGTGTCACATGAACAACTAAAAATAGTGCTAAATAAAAATAAAAGCACCTCATTAGTAGTTACATAGAAAGTTCCAACTCTTTATTCCCTAACTAAATAAAAATAAAAACAAAACCTACACTACTACATAATTACAAAGAATCCACCAGATCCCAAATCCTATAGGTTAATTCCCTTGTGATGCAGCCATAACAAGTTATGCCCACATCCCATGGCACAAACCTTGGATGATGATGGAGTAAGGAAGTTTTAAAAATAAGCTAAATAATTATAACACTTCTACTACTACTCCAATAATAATATTTTAATCTCTATTATTACTACTACCACAAGAATTATTTGGATATGTGTTTTATATGATTTTTACAATAATGTTTTAAAAAAGTTATGATTTTATGTGTTCAATAATGAAAAGAAAAAGAAAGGGGTATTTGAAAAAATGATTTTTTTATGATCATGTCAATCTTTTTATATGAAAAGAATAATACTAAAAAACTTTAAGTGTTCTTTATTGTCATGAGAAAGATTTTTTTTATAGTTATTCTTATGAGAAAATATATGTTTTTCTAAGTAAGTGTATGTTGTAAAGGTTTGCTGGAAAATAAAATGTTAAGGCTACCATCTAAATGTCCATATGTTTCTTTGATTTGAACTTTAAGTATAAAAAAGAAATGGTCTTTGTTTCAAAGGATTTAAGTGTATTATTTAAATTGTATGTGTTCATGAAAGTATTTTTTTAAAGAAAAAAGGAAAAGGTCGAATTTGTATGAGTAAAGAAAAAGAAAGTTTTTTTATGATTAAGTGTTTGTGTTAATTCATATGATTTTTATGCAAAGTACTATTTTGGTTAAGTTAATTATCTAGTCTTTTGAAACCATTCTCATACTTAGACTATGGATACCTTTGAATAAGCCATTTAGAACATTAGAATGATGTTTAGGGCATATGCCTTATATGTTCAAAAAGTTGTAAGTCAAGTATGTTGGTGTCAAAATGATACTTTAATTTGTTGATAAATGCATGAGAATAAACCCTTATTTGATTTTAGAATTTGTTTTGGGAAGATTTTTGGGCTTTAGAGTATAAAACTCTTAATGATTTCCTTGTAGTCCAAATATATATTATAGTGTTTAAACACTTAGAAAATAATTTGTTTGTGTTTGAGACTTGGGCTTTTTGTTGTATATGTGAAAATAAAATTTTGGCTGAACTTTAAGTGTTTTAGAAAGATTTCTCTAAAAGTGTTATTTGTTGTCTAGAATTTTTAGTAAAGGTATTATGAACTTAAAAATTGTAGTGATAATTATTAGATAAAAATTTGGTTGAGTTTTATTGTTTTAGAAATATTTTTCAAGAAGGCGTAGTTGTTTTCCAAAAATTTTAGCATGCTAATTTTATGTAATATGATTATTATTTATGATTTTGTAAGCCTTTTTATGTGTTTAATGTTGTAACATCCTACCTTTTTAACTTAAAATATATTACTCTAGGTTAGTGATTTAGTAACAAAATACTTGGGGTTTTATAAAAAATTTGGCGGAGTTTCGTTTAAAATATGGACTTTCCCAAAAATTAATTTGTACCTGTCAAGTCCATAACAGTTTATATAACAAACCTATATTTATATTCTTGTGGTTGTGACATACTTTAGAATTCATTTAAAAGTAAAAATATCTTTATATCCTTCACAACCACTAATACGTTCCATAAACTAAAAATCTATATAATGTCCTTTTAACCAAATAAGAACAGAATTAAATCAAAGTATACATTTAATATTTAAATACAACTTTGTTTAATGAAATTGTGATACACTATAGGATCTTAGAATGGTTGCAATGAAAGTGAGACCAAAATGGTCACAACTAATACAATACTCTCTTTCAATGAGAGTGTACCTCCTCGGCATATAGGGTATGTAAGTCTTTCTCCACGGTACCTAAAATGATCAACTTAAGGGGTGAGTAATTTGAATATAAATTAAGGAAAACAATTAAAATGACAATAATAAAGCATAACTAAATGTATCCCACCACCTATCATCAATTTCACATTTTCACTTATTTCATTCCAATACGCTATACATATGATTTATAATGTTGTAATGCTCAAACACATGAATATGCAATGCAACTTTATACCCTTTTGATTTAATTCCTGAATCCAATGTTACACTTTCTATTTTACTTTATACACTTTACACCCTTTAACACTTTAACACTTTCATTGGATTCAGTGAATTAAACCCATTTATATACCAATGCATGCCCTTTTTCTCCTTTTCTTTCACATTATACTTTTACTCACCCACTTGCACCCTCCACTCTGGGGAAAAACCGACCAGGAGTTATAACACCCCAAATTTTGATTTCCTAATGTAATGAAAATTTTAATTATGAAAGGTTATTTCAAAATTATTTTCCTTTATTTATAATTATATATTCATAATTAATTTTTGCTTAATTATGTGTTTGTATGTGTGCCCATGTTAGGTGGAAAATATTTTGATAAGATATAAAATGTAAAAAAAAAAATAAATAATGTTTTTGCATAATAGTCCCTGATTTGGGACCTTGAAGTAATATTAGAAAGCTTTTGGAGGGAAAAGGGATTAAAATATTTATTTTTCAAAATTGACCAAAAAGACTCGAGTATCTGGGAAGAACACTAGAGTATTCTGGTCAGTGTTGCACTCGTTAGTGCGTTTGATGAGTCAGCACTCAACGATTTTAAAACGTTGACACGAAATCACTCTTAGACTCGATAGTGGGCTTCGTGTCTCCCTGCATGGATAATGATTCATGCAATATAAGCATGGTTGGTGATGAGAATCGACCATTTGGTCGAATTGTTCCAAGAAATTGAGGTTAGGGTTCCCAATTTCGTCCTCCACGTTCTCCATCGTTTCTGAGAGTTGAGTTGAGTGATACACACCATTGTGAAACTCACATCACGAGCTTTACAAAGACATAAGATTTGAGAGTTGTAGTTGCTCGAGGAAGGAGAATTGGAGCTCGAAAGTGAGGTGTCCTTTGCTGTCAAGTTCAGAAAATTGAGGAGCTTACTTGGAGCTCAGATTTTGGTAAGTATATGAGCTCTCCAATCCTCAAATTCCTTTCGACCTCTAGTCCTTGTTGCAGAGAATAGTTCCTAACCAAATTTCCCAATTATTAAACTGATTTTGCATGTTAAAATCTCTGGTTTATGGACCCTGTTCAAATGTGGTTGCATGCAAAGGGTTTTGTGGGATAGGGCACTCCAGCCAATTCCTCTGCAATCCTTGTGTTAATTCACGACCTAGAGGTAAGGGTGAAGCTATTGATTCACTAGAATAAGTTTAAATTACTTGAATTTAGGTATAGAGTCTCCAAAAGACTCTAAGGGCATAGTTTGAAATAGGTTTAAGGCTTGGAGGCCTTTCTGGGTTCAATTGATGGTTTGTTCAAGTGTGTTATGTTGCATGCAAGCTGTACCAATGTTTTTTCCATGTTAAATGTGTTTAGAATCGATTTTGATATGAGGAGTAGTTGGAAAAGTGGTTTTTATGCATAATTGATGCTCAGTCATGATTCACTGTAATACAATGTAATTTTTGTGTTGGAACATGTTTAACTTACATAATGTGAGCTCTGTTGAGCATTGGTTTGGATTGGATTTGATTAGAATTGAAAATGGTATGTTAAACTCAAGTTTTCAGTGTTATCTGACTGTCAATACTCGAGTATTTGACTCGAGACTCGAGTCTTTTAGACGCACCAATGCGCCTGGTGGCACCACCGCTCGAGTCTCTGGCTCAGGACTCAAGTATTGACTGGTGCTGAGAATGAACTGTCTTGATGAACAACTCGAGTCTTGCATGATCCACTCGAGTCTTCTGGGTTGAAGGAGACTCGAGTACTTCATGAACGACTCGAGTATTTTACAAGAACCTGAGAATGGAACTCTTCAGAAAAATCAAGAACAACTCGAGTATTTCTAAGAACCACTCAAGTATCTTTGAACAGAGTCAAAATCAACTCGAGTCTTTTAATATTTACTCGAGTCTTGATAATCAAAATGCTAATACAATACCATTTTCAATTAATTCAAATTTCAAGTAAGTTAAGGATAAATTACCAAGAATGGGCCATGTTCCAAGAAAGATATATGTTGGGTTAAAATCACATTGTTATTACCTGAGTGGACATAATGCATATTGCACATAATAAGATTAATGGATAATATTAACTGGAAATTATATGTGCATTCTTACATGGAAAAAGAGTAATTAAATATATTGGGACTATCAATTTGGCGGTAACTGGCTCGAGGACACATTTTGGTAATGTGGTCAGCATTGTGGGATGCTGGGACGTCTTGGTGACGCAAAGTGCACGCTATTCCGAGCAGTTTCACAATACATGGTGGACATGTATACAAATTGATTGGATGAACATTCAATAATTAATGGATTGGGAAATCTCTTAGGAATTTAAGAGATTGGGAGCATGCATCATTAAAGATAAATGAGATTATTCATAATGGAAAAAGGCTTGCTCTTATGTTGATGTACTGGTTTATTTGGTGCTTGTGAATGATACATGTTCATTTATACTTATTCGATTATGTGAATTGTATTGCTTACCCCTTATGCCCATTGTAGGTGATGGCTCGCTATTTAGCTTGCATCGAGTTGCGCACACTCCCTAACGGAGTGTGGTACTACGAGGACCACGGAGCCACTTATGAGGGGGAGGTAGAGGTGACCCTCTATCCCCCTAACCCTTTGCCTTGTGTCCGTCCTCGTAGGTTTCGCATCCCTATTATCTATACCTTGCATATGCCCCCTTTTTATACTTATCATGGACCACCCCCAGCTCGACCAGCTCGACGTTTTCACTCTTTTCGTTTTCGAGCAGCTACCCGTTCCCATCCCTCTGCTTCACGAGTAATTAGAGAGGAGACTCCTACTCCTAGTCCGATGAGTCCAGTACATGGGACTTCTTCAGCTGACCCCGTGCGTAGTAATAGGGCACCGACTCAGTCAGACGAGGTGGAGGAGGACCCTGAGGAGGCAGAGAGTGAGGAAGAGCCAGTCGAGCACTCCACTGGGAGTCAGTGGGGAGTTGGGAGTCCACCAGGCCATGCATAGTATAGATGGTTAGGATGTGGGACGTGTGGAGCCATTGCTGGAGATCTACTAGAGGAGGATTATGCTATGGAGGAGGATCATCAGACCACTGCTGGGATTTCATATTTTGCTCTATTTATATATTGTATATATTTTTGAGAGATCTCAGTGAAGCGGTCTTTTCTTTTAGTATTTTATCATGGACTTGTATTTTATGAACTTCTGCTACCTCGACTTTGACCTTGGTGTACTTTGATACCTTCATGTTATATTATGGTATGGATATATATATCTTTATATATGAAATAGTTTGTGGATTATCAAATCAAGGTCACTATTTTATTCAAATTCCGCTTACTCTGATAATTATGCTATTTTATTCGAAAGAAAAGATTTTAATGCTGATTTGGGAAGTTTTAATATTTATAAATGAAAACCCAACTTATGCTATCACAATGTTAGATATATTATATGTATGGTAATAAAGTCATTCATTATTTTCTCCAAATTCTCCATTAAACGCAAGTCCATATTATTTTAAAATACAGACTCTATTTATTTAAGGAAGAGAGTGTCACAGAAGTAAGCATTTCTCAACCCCTGTTTGGGTGCTTCACATCCCCTTAGGAAGGTTCCTCACTTACCCGCTTGCTCAGTACTTCACACACTCCCCAAAGGAGGGTTCCTCGTACAATTTGGTTTGATTCGTCCAAATTGGCTTTAGCAGAAATCACCCTCAACTGGCCACGAAAAGCCAAAGTAATTGACAGAATTATTATGGTTGCATAAAACCAATCCCCAACACGGGTTGCGAACCCGTGTCCTTTGGGAGATCAAAGTTTTCCACAACAATTCTCGGCGATTGTTTCAATGGCACAATCTAGTCACTCTTGCCTTCACGTTATACGTATTTTTTTCCTCGTACCCCTAACGTCCACCTTACTCCTTGAATGCACATATTTCTAGTTCATTTTAGGTTGCTTTTGATAATCAAACCTTTTAATACTTTATAACAATTTGGTTGGGTTCTCTAACTTAGGGAATTGGCCATGCTTTATAAATAATAAATTCAAACATAACAACATCCATAACATTAACAATAACATTTCATTCATTTAATTCCATAACACTTAAACATAGAATTCATTCCTTAATTGAATCATTCACTTATAACAAATCATTAACTAACATACACCCTAATTCATAACATATAATTTCACATTAAACATACAAGTCACACATACACATATCAACATACACCTAATTATGACCCTATTATTATCATTAAACCCTTTCCCTAATTTAAACCAAAGTACTCCCCCTTACCTCTTGGAGAGAAGCGGAGAAATTGGGGTTTTCTTGGAACCCACTCACCAAGCTCCAATCCTAGCTCCTTAGTCTCCTAATCCTTGCCCTTAAACATTTCCTAAGCTTCCCTTGATGATTATCAAACTCTATGTGAAGGATTGAGAGAGTTAGGGTTTGGGGTTGAATTTGGGGTTTTTGAGAGAGAGTGATGAACTTGAGAATTTAAGGGTGGAAATTGATAGGAACTTTATGGGGAATGATTATCAGGTGTTAATTTGGTGTGCTTTGGTGTTGATTTGAAGATTGGAAGAACTTAGGGTTGATAGAAAAGAGGAACTCATGAAGAAGAAGAGGAAAACAATGAGCATCAACACATTGAAATCGTGTTTTAAGTCTGAATAATCAGTGGTTAATCGATTAACCACTTTGGTTAATCGATTAACACCTGATGACTGCGCAAGTTTAATCGATTAATCCTGCACTTAATCGATTAATGGCTAATAGGGTTGAAATTCTTAATCGATTAATCTGTCCATTAATCGATTAATGCCTGAGAAGGGATAAATGGTAAATCGATTAACTCCTCTGTTAATCGATTATCAGCTGCAGTTTTCCTTTTTCTAATGCATTCTAATGATTTCTAAGCCACTCCTAACCCATACCAACTTACCCTTAGCCAAAATCTACGTTCTAAACACATTCTAGTCTACCCTTAGCTTATACAATTCTACACTTAGCTAAATCCTATATCCTAAACACATTCTAAACACCCCATAATGCTTCTAACCAAATAAATCAAAAACTTGCTGAGATTACCACGCTTATCAAAATCCTACTAACCAATGCACCTAACGATTTTATAAAATTGAGGATGTTACAATACTCCCCCTCTTATATGAATTTCGTCCCCGATATTCGACTGAGTTTAAAGAAATAAGAGAGATATAGAGCTATATACTCAAACAATAGGGTGGATCTTATCCTAGACAACAAGATGGTTATGCCTTTGGGGATTTGCTCCCCCACTTAGATCACAACTTCAGTTGGGTTTCTATAACATAACTACCCTACTACTAATGAGGCTCCTTCTTACAAGAAGTCCTACTACATCATTGAGGTTCAATCCTAGGAAGCCTAATATGATCCAACTAATCACAACAGAGAAGCAAATAGTCCTAAATTCACTTATAACATATCATCATTCATTAAGACACATATATTAAAATTATAATATTAGCATCAGAGAGACATTTTAAACAGACAGTCATACATAACGTATTCGAAGAGGAACAAAAGCATCAAGCATTTATCAATAAGAGAAGTTAACACGACAAAGTTATAATTCAAACACAATCAAGAGAAATAACTGACATGCCCACAAAACTTTAAAATATTATTTTGTTTGAAATTCCAAGCAAGGTTAACTTAAACCCACTACAAGGAGTATTATTTGAAATTTTTATCAAAAGTACCTTTTATAAAAGAAAGTAAAACATCAACTCAACACAAGTATGTGAAGACAATCAATACACACTAAGGTAGCCTTTCCTTGAATTGAATTGAATTAAATAGAAATTTGAAAGATTTTGAAATTTATATTATGAGGAATGATGTGCCTAGTATCCTAAATGGTACACAGCACTTACACATTTGAAAAAAAAAACAACTCAAAACATGGTTGATTGCTAATTAAGAAAATAAGTTCAAACTCTAACCCAAAGTTACTAAGTTTAGAAGTTATAAAATTTTGGTATGTATATACATCTTGAATTAAAGCTACAAATTCATAGAAAGCATTTTAAAAGTTATGATTTCATTCTTTCCTAAAAATTTTCCTTTAAAAAGAATCAAAGTCAAAGAGTGCATTATGTGTGATGTAATTGAAAATAGGAGTTGCTATGAAAAATAGGTATATGAGTTATTCTTTTGAAAACCAATCTAATAGAGGTTTATAAAGAGGGATGGAAAATATTACATAAATAGATATACTTCAACCATATATATGTAGGAAATGGGTGGCTTTTCACACAAAGCTTTAGTTAATTAAAACTACAAGTCTTTCCTTTGCAAAATTTTCTTTAAGGAGAAGTTTACATCGAAGAATATAAGTATAATAGAGGAAAGACTTGAAATTAAAAATTGCCATGCAAAGAACACAAGATAATTAACCTTGAAAATTTTAATTTGATACTTAGTTAATAAGGAAGTGTATAGTATTTTCAACATCCCTTTCAATATTAGGTAGAAAATCTTCTTTGTTTAAAATTAACATTGAATAATACACAAAGTATATATAAAATTGTAACACCCCTAATTTTCGTCGCCCAAATAACCAAGAAATTAATTATAACAATTATTTTATAATTGATTTATATTAGTTTTGAAGGTTTTAGTTTTTGTACATTATGTGTTTTATATAAATAAATTTGAGATATATTTTTATATGGTTATTTTGTACAAAAATGTGAATATTGTAATTTAGTCCTTGGGTTGGGACCTAATTGCAACATTAAAAAGGTTTTTGAAGAAAGAGTAATTAAATTATTAATTTTTGAATTTAATCAGTATGTAACCGGTTAGAAGGGCCCTGTAACCGGTTACACGATGAACTCAGAAAACTGGGTTAGTGCGTTTGATGAGTAATCACACGTTTAAACCCATAATTCGCCACGAAATCACCTTAATCTTAGTGGGGAAGGACGTGTCAACATGCATGGAGCTCTGATTTTGCTATAAATAGCCTGGATTGAGATCAAAATCAGGGTTTGGTGAGTGTGGTTTGGGGAATCTCTGTTCTAGGGTTCTTGTTTCATTCTGTTCGATTCTTCTTCTGTGTGGGGAGTGAGACTCTGAGTGATACACGAACACGAAGCTTACATCAGAGCTTCGTGTTGATATAAAGTTTGCAAGCTAAAAGTGTGTGTGAAGGAAGAAATCAATCTCTGAAGTTGAAGCTTGAAAACCAGTTCACTGTTATCCTTGTTTCTAGAAGCTAGGTTTAAGCTCTGAATTTGGTAAGCTTCTGCTATCCCTTGGTCCCAAATCTTTCCTAATCTCTTTAGCATGTTGCAGAGATTAAGTCCTAACTATTGTCCCCAACTTTGATGCATGTTTTCTATGCTGAATTCTCTGATTTTGGGAACCCACCGAAGCTGTGTTGCATGTTCAGCAGAGAAGGGGAATTAGTGGATTTTGGTGTTCAAACCCATTTCTCTGTGAAGTCTGTGTTCTCAATCGATATAGAGGTAAGGGGGAAGCTTAATATTTGCTAGAATGAGAATAAATGGTGGTAGAACATAGGATGAGTCACCAAGAGACTCAAAGGGCATAAGTTAAAATGGTTAAGTGGCTTGGAGGCCAATCTGAGCTCAATTGTTGTTATGAGCAATGTTATCTAGATGCATGCAAGCTATATTGATGTTGGATTCATGACTTATTTGGATATTATGTGAATTGATGCATTAAGTTGTGAAATATGTGCAATTATGTGCAATTTGAGTATCCAAATTGAATGCATGCAAGATAGATATGTTTCTGTGCTTAAACAAATTTATTTAAGGTATATGAACTCTGTTAAAGGTTGAAATTTGGTTAGATTTGAGTAGTGAAGAGAATGGTTTGTTAAAACTCATGTTTTAGTGTCAGACTGCATAATCTAACCGGTTACTCGATATTCGTAACCGGTTAGACACTGTAAAAATGCAAAAGGAAATAAATTTACAAAATCAGTATTGTGGTCTTATAAATCCTACTCAAATCAAGGCCTTAATTTCATGGAAAACAATCTAAAAATAAGTTGATTTCACTGTTATAGTTCAAATTGCAGTTAAAGAGTTAATACCTTAATGTAATGAGATAATTTCAAGAGGAAATTATGCTCATTGGATAATGAAATGTGATTTAGACTTTTGAATGATATAAACAGTGGTTTTTGAGGTGTAAAACAATGTTAAACTTGTTTATGGATTGGGTAGAGAATTCAAGAAAAAGGGTTTTTCTGAATTACAATGGTAAATGGTTCAGGTCTGTAATTCTAACCGGTTAGCCTGAAACTGTAACCGGTTAGTACCTGAACCTGAAAAATAGAAAGTTAAGTTTTTGAATACCATTGGTTGTGCTTTCCCAATCTAAGTTTAAGGGCATGTTTTTGAGATAGTTCAAAGGAGAATTTTATGCCAAAGTTTATGCCTCAATTAAACCATTCAAAAGAGAAATTGGAATATTTCTAAATCACAGTAAATAAAGTAAAGATAAAACCAACCTTGATGATTGTGCATTCATGCATATAGAATGAAAGATGGGTTGGTAGGAACGTTTATCATATTCTGGGAATATGAGGAGGGTACTCCGGGAGTACCAAATTATAACCTACTTGATGACACATTATAGATATGTGGCCAGTGTCTGGGACCTGGTTTTATACGTTCTAGGAACGTATGTTAGTGTTCTGGGAACACATTGATATGCAACCTACTTTATGACACATTCTGGGAATGTGGCCAGTGTCCGGGACCTGGTTTTTATGTGTTCTGGGAACGTATGCGTTCTGGGAACGTGATGCACACTCTGGGAGTGATGCTTATTTATCCAAGTACGGTTTGCTACACGTTCTGGGAACGTGGTGCACACTCTAAGAGTGATGCTCATTTATCCAAGTATGGTTTGGCATTACGTTCTGGGAACGAATGTCAGTGTTCCTGGAACACAACGGTGTATTGGATGGACGTCCAAGATGGACTTTGTTAGAGGCCTCAGTTGTGGAAGAAAATCATGGATCATGCCACCTGCATTGAAAGAGTTATTATGATTAATCGGGTGTGCTCATATGGTTATGCATCATGATTTGCTACATGTTGACTTGTGGATGTTAGTTTTATTCTCATTTGATTATGCGAATATGTATAGCTAACCCCCATGCCCTTATTAGGTGTTGATCGTGCATCTAGCTTGCACAAAAGTCAGTGAAGGGAGATGTTCTTTAGGTGCATGCAGAATATAGAAAGTGTGGGTTGGGAACCCTTTGTGCAGATATCGAGGATTCGGCCAGATAAATGTTTGGACAGAGGACCAGTGACCAACTCAATAACGTCTCTGTTTTTAATAGTATTTATATGATACACATTTTGAAAGAAGTATCATAAGATGAATTTGGTTTCATAATAACATTTATTTGGTATCCATGGACTTGTTACACTTGATATATTTTGAGAGTATAATATGACTATTTTACTATGTTTCCGCAAACTCTGATTTTGTTAGTCAACTTCATTACTAATCAAGAGTTTGTAAAATGGAATTTTCAAGGGAAGGGAAAATTCTTATTTTCATATCTTTTTCCAACAATAACAAGTCCCAGCATTCATAAACTTATTACTTTTCTTATAAAGTAAGACGATATAAAAGGAGTGTTACATTTTTATGGTATCAGAGCAATGGTCCTGACTCTTGGTCCTTGGTGTGTGGTCCAATATGTTGGTCATCGATATCTGCAATGTTTCCTGGGAAGTATGCTTTCATATACTTCCAAACTAGAGCTAAGGTATGGGTAATGGCTCTAGATAAGTAGTTCATTCTGCTATTAAGAAGTGTTCTATGTAGTCTAAGTAGAAGTATGATAGATGTATGTTTCTCTTTAGACATGTGTTAACCCTAAAACCATAGTGTTGGTTTATTCCGTTCTCAAAGAACCAGTGATAAGGAAATCTTAAAGGAGTTGTAGTAAGGTCCCTGACTCTGGAGAAGAGAATTTAATCTCACCAGTGTTAAAGATAATCAATTTCTCAGACCGAGTGCAGGGCAGTTATCTTTTGAAAGATCAACCTTGTTGAGTTTGTTAAACTCTAAAGCTATTCCTTCATTTGTTCCTTATGGATAAGGGTATTGATCAAAGTTGCTCTATGCCTTATCCAATCTGCTATCTCAAAGTGCAGACTCCTACAAATCTCCTTGTAGTTGTTTCCAAGGTACGTCTGGATCGTTCTATTAAGGTATTAGACTCTGTCTAACTACCTGTGTCATGATTATATTTGATCTTAAGCACGGTTTGGGAGCCGGGGAATCAAGTGATCATGATTAATGACGATAGAACAACCCTGTATTAGGATTTCCAAGCTTCGAATCTGGAATCCAATGGACCCATGTGTCTGCTTCTGGGCAGCAGTGAAGAAAATAGGGGGTTAAAGAAATCGGGGTTTCAAGAAATGATGTTAGGTTCACCCTTGAGCAAAGAGATAGAGTTTGGAATCAAGTTAATTCTTGAAGCTGATTCTCTCTCTACTACCCTTACAATATGGTATCATCGGGAATGGTCAAATGAGAGAAACACGTAGAGAAGTTGTTAAAAGAATTGGTTGGACCAGGTTAAAGGAGTCTAAGTGTTTTCTAAGATTGATTGGCGATTGAATTAACCCCAAATCAGGATTCGGGGCAGGGATACACTTAAGACTGCATTTTGCTCTCGATACGGACATTATGAGTAGAAAATAATGCCGTTCGGATTGACTAATGCACCTGTTCTTTTATGGATTATAAGAACGGGACTTTTAGATTATATTTGGATTCGTTTGTGGTTTATCCTGAGAATCCGGAGGAGCATGAGGAACATCTCGGGATTGTGTTGAGAATCCTGCAAGAGGAGTAGTTGTGTGTTAAGCTCGCCAAATATGAGTTTCGGTTGAGCGAAGTTACGTTCGCAAGGCATGTGATCTTTAAAGTAAGAAGTTCTTAGGGCTGGCTGGATTCTACTGCCAGATTATTGAAGGATTTTCTAAGATCGCATGGCCTTTGACCAAGTTGACTTGGAAATATCAACTGATGGTATTGAATGATAGGATGTTGTTTAATTATGGTGGGGTAGTGATGGATTATACCCCAATATAATATGATTAGTCCAAGAGGAATTATGGAAAATGTGAGTAGACTATGATTTAAATCATTTCAGTGATGAATTCAGTTGGAATCAAGGTATTAGAGTATGATTAAATCCTATTTTGAGTTGGATTGGACGATGTAAAGAAAATGGTTTTTGAAAGTTCTTTGGTTTTATTTCTAAAACAATACTTCGTAACCGGTTAGAGTTTCTTGTAACTGGTTAGAAACTGAAAGTTTAAAATAAAATTGTGAAGTAACTTTTGGCATCAATAAACATCTTCCTCCAATCCAAACTCAATGTCAATTACCTAACTAAAATCTAAGGAAGGATTTAATGTGATAAAATAACTTAATGCCTTGATTCATCAGTGAAATTGATTTAAGAGGATTGAATCATAATACTTATGGATTAATCGAGAGTTGAAATTAAGGAGCTACTCTAATTGGAGAAGGTAGAGGATTTAGCTGGACGATGTAAGAGAGACGATAAGCATTAAGATAAGAAGGTTGTGATTCACGAACAAGTTTGGAGTTCGAAAGTATGAATGACAATAAGAAGAGGAAGAGTTGAATGTAAGATAAAGGCGATGGATGGAGTTTCTTAAAAGATTATGGCTTTGAGCTCCATCCTGGCATAGCAAACGTAGTTGCAGACGATTTGAGTTGATAGGCTATTCTTGTGAGCTCAATGGTGGTTAAGGAGGTTATCCCGATCGAGGAATTCAGAGACCTAAGTCGGGTAACCCAAGAGGAACCCTCTAGTATTAGATTGGGAATGTTGCTAATCATCAACGAATTCCTGAATCGGATTCGTGAATTACCACCAGAAGATGAAGAAAAGAAAGAGAAGTTGACTCTTGAGGAAAAGGAGTTAGATCTCTATGAAGAAACGAATGAGATTTAATCTTTGAAATTAAAGTCAGGGATTATGGATATTAGAAAATATATTATGGAAGTAAGGGATTTAGGAAGTGTTGTCTAGGACAATCTAGAGGAGAAATCCAAAGGCATGAACTTCAAGAATATATTATGTTCGAACCCAAGTCAGCTATCAACTATCAAGGAATAAGGAATTTCTTGATGTTGGTAAGCATATATGGGGACTATGGTAAAGCACATGAATTTCATGCGAGAAGTATCAGAGTTCAGAATAAGGGAAAGATTGATGAAATAAAGGCTCAACCGGAGAACAAGGAAAAGTAAATAGGAGAATATCAACCATGGAAATATGAAGGTTAAGGAATCCTCGATTGGAGAAAAGTGACTAAGGAGGAAATAGGGACGGGAACATTTGTCCATCTCAAGGTACAAACTGTGAGACACATCACTTTGAGTTTAGTTGTGATGTACCTAAGGGAATAGTCAAGCCTGATTGTAGGAAGCTGGAGTATTATTCACCGAATTGTCTTGAAGGAAAAGGTGAGTAAGGAATGGACGAATCCAGCACGAGAAGAATTCACTGGCTGAGATGAGAGTTGAGTGTAATCCTGACGTAGACAACCCAAGCCTATCTCTTCCTTTGATCTGAGTTAACGTAGTTAAATGTTTTCGATTACGTTAATCTAATCATTTGAGAATATCAATATCCTGTTGGAAGTTCAACTTCAATTTTTCTGTGATCAAAACCTTTATCACTGTTGGATGTGATAATATCTGTGGACACTACAGAAATAGAAAGATCAGTTATGGCTAGAGAGATTAAAAACCACCGAGATAGGACAAACCTTTGTCTCCCCAACGGAAATGTCTCTAGAACTTGACTATCTAATTAAGTCTGATAGTGATAATTACCCTATCTTTAAGTTCATCTAACTTAAAGACCTGTCGTATGGTCTTTCTTGCGAAAGACTATATCTGAAAGGGATGATTTTGTTATTAATGGTTTGAATATTAGGACTGATCACCCTAATGTCTCAAACTATTAAGGAATAAAATCATACAAATGTTTCTTTGATCGTGCTCGAGAGATCAGAGTGCGCAGCCCAAGAAGTTTTCCCAAAGGGTTTATTGAAAAGTGTTTTATTTGAAGAAAATTTATGTGAAATGTATTACTCAAAAGCATATTTCTTTTAAAAGAAATTCTTTCACATGAGAGTCTTATGCAAAGAATCTTTATTGTTAAATTGAAATATTTTATTCAAAATGTTTCGAAATAAAAGAATTATATGGAAACTCTTTTAAGTGGGGGAGGACCCTAAAGAACAAATTTTTGGGAGCTAGATGAAGTTTTCTAGTATAAAAACACTTTGGAAAAAAGTGGAAAATTTCAGAAGATGAATTTCGGGGACGAAATTCCTTTTAAGTGGGGGAGTAGTGTAACACCCCTAATTTTCGTCTCCCAAATAACCAAGAAATTAATTATAACAATTATTTTATAATTGATTTATATTAGTTTTGAAGGTTTTAGTTTTTGTACATTATGTGTTTTATATATATAAATTTGAGATATACTTTTATATGGTTATTTTGTACAAAAATGTGAATATTGTAATTTAGTCCTTGGGTTGGGACCTAATTGCAACATTAAAAAGGTTTTTGAAGAAAGAGTAATTAAATTATTAATTTTTGAATTTAATCAGTATGTAACCGGTTAGAAGGGCCCTGTAATCGGTTACACGATGAACTCAGAAAACTGGGTTAGTGCGTTTGATGAGTAATCACACGTTTAAACCCAGAATTCGCCACGAAATCACCTTAATCTTAGTGGGGAAGGACGTGTCAACATGCATGGAGCTCTGATTTTGCTATAAATAGCCTGGATTGAGATCAAAATCAGGGTTTGGTGAGTGTGGTTTGGGGAATCTCTGTTCTAGGGTTCTTGTTTCATTCTGTTCGATTCTTCTTCTGTGTGGGGAGTGAGACTCTGAGTGATACACAAACACGAAGCTTACATCCAGAGCTTCGTGTTGATATAAAGTTTGCAAGCTAAAAGTGTGTGTGGAGGAAGAAATCAATCTCTGAAGTTGAAGCTTGAAAACCGGTTCACTGTTATCCTTGTTTCTAGAAGCTAGGTTTAAGCTCTGAATTTGGTAAGCTTCTGCTATCCCTTGGTCCCAAATCTTTCCTAATATCTTTAGCATGTTGCAGAGATTAAGTCCTAACTATTGTCCCCAACTTTGATGCATGTTTTCTATGCTGAATTCTCTGATTTTGGGAACCCACCGAAGCTGTGTTGCATGTTCAGCAGAGAAGGGGAATTAGTGGATTTTGGTGTTCAAACCCATTTCTCTGTGAAGTCTGTGTTCTCAATCGATCTATAGGTAAGGGGGAAGCTTAATATTTGCTAGAATGAGAATAAATGGTGGTAGAACATAGGACGAGTCACCAAGAGACTCAAAGGGCATAAGTTAAAATGGTTAAGTGGCTTGGAGGCCAATCTGAGCTCAATTGTTGTTATGAGCAATGTTATCTAGATGCATGCAAGCTATATTGATGTTGGATTCATGACTTATTTTGATATTATGTGAATTGATGCATTAAGTTGTGAAATATGTGCAATTATGTGCAATTTGAGTATCTAAATTGAATGCATGCAAGATAGATATGTTTCTATGCTTAAACAAATTTATTTAAGGTATATGAACTCTGCTAAAGGTTGAAATTTGGTTAGATTTGAGTAGTGAAGAGAATGGTTTGTTAAAACTCATGTTTTAGTGTCAGACTGCATAATCTAACCGGTTACTCGATATTCGTAACCGGTTAGACACTGTAAAAATGCAAAAGGAAATAAATTTACAAAATCAATATTGTGGTCTTATAAATCCTACTCAAATCTAGGCCTTAATTTCATGGAAAACAATCTGAAAATAAGTTGATTTCACTGTTATAGTTCAAATTGCAGTTAAAGAGTTAATACCTTAATGTAATGAGATAATTTCAAGAGGAAATTATGCTCATTGGATAATGAAATGTGATTTAGACTTTTGAATGATATAAACAGTGGTTTTTGAGGTGTAAAACAATGTTAAACTTGTTTATGGATTGGGTAGAGAATTCAAGAAAAAGGGTTTTTCTGAATTACAATGGTAAATGGTTCAGGTCTGTAATTCTAACCGGTTAGCCTGAAACTGTAACCGGTTAGTACCTGAACCTGAAAAATAGAAAGTTAAGTTTTTGAATACCATTGGTTGTGCTTTCCCAATCTAAGTTTAAGGGCATGTTTTTGAGATAGTTCAAAGGAGAATTTTATGCCAAAGTTTATGCCTCAATTAAACCATTCAAAAGAGAAATTGGAATATTTCTAAATCACAGTAAATAAAGTAAAGATAAAACCAACCTTGATGATTGTGCATTCATACATATAGAATGAAAGATGGGTTGGTAGGAACGTTTATCATATTCTGGGAATATGAGGAGGGTACTCCGGGAGTACCAAATTATAACCTACTTGATGACACATTATAGATATGTGGCCAGTGTCTGGGACCTGGTTTTATACGTTCTGGGAATGTATGTTAGTGTTCTTGGAACACATTGATATGCAACCTACTTGATGACACATTCTGGGAATGTGGCCAGTGTCCGGGACCTGGTTTTTATGTGTTCTGGGAACGTATGCGTTCTGGGAACGTGATGCACACTCTGGGAGTGATGCTTATTTATCCAAGTACGGTTTGCTACACGTTCTGAGAACGTGGTGCACACTCTGGGAGTGATGCTCATTTATCCAAGTATGGTTTGGCATTATGTTCTGGGAACGAATGTCAGTGTTCCTGGAACACAACGGTGTATTGGATGGACGTCCAAGATGGACTTTGTTAGAGGCCTCAGTTGTGGAAGAAAATCATGGATCATGCCACCTGCATTGAAAGAATTATTATGATTAACCGGGTGTGCTCATATGGTTATGCATCATGATTTGCTACATGTTGACTTGTGGATGTTAGTTTTATTCTCATTTGATTATGCGAATATGTATAGCTAACCCCCATGCCCTTATTAGGTGTTGATCGTGCATCTAGCTTGCACAAAAGTCAGTGAAGGGAGATGTTCTTTAGGTGCATGCAGAATATAGAAAGTGTGGGTTGGGAACCCTTTGTGCAGATATCGAGGATCCGGCCAGATAAATGTTTGGATAGAGGACCAGTGACCAGCTCAATAACGTCTCTGTTTTTAATAGTATTTATATGATACACATTTTGAAAGAAGTATCATAAGATGAATTTGGTTTCATAATAACATTTATTTGGTATCCATGGACTTGTTACACTTGATATATTTTGAGAGTATAATATGACTATTTTACTATGTTTCCGCAAACTCTGATTTTATTAGTCAACTTCATTACTAATCAAGAGTTTGTAAAATGGAATTTTCAAGGGAAGGGAAAATTCTTATTTTCAGATCTTTTTCCAACAATAACAAGTCCCAGCATTCATAAACTTATTACTTTTCTTATAAAGTAAGACGATATAAAAGGAGTGTTACAAAAATAGTTAAAGTTGGAACTAGTATAAAAGAATACAAAACAATTGGCTCCAACAATGGTTTGATTTAGTATACAATCATAGTAAATTTGAAATTACAATTATACTCACATATATAATTCAAACATACAATTCAGCCATTCTAGAACGAACAAAACCTACTTCCTATATATATATATATATACCTGAGACTTAAACTTTAATATTCTAACAATTCGGATTTAACTTCTACCACTCAATCTATCAATTAGAACTACTTAGGTTTAACAACTCAACCTAAAGGAAAACTCCACAACCTCAGGACTTAACTAGACCTATGCTTAACTATTCTCCACATAGGATTCAAGGTTTCCTAGTTGGTTCCTTAGGCTGGAGTTTCGCACAACTGCTTTTTATCTCTAAACCCTAGTTGAAACTTCCTTATCACGATCTAAGCTTTTATGCTAAGACTCTTATAATGGATGTTAAAATCGGGACTTTAACATTCAACCAAATATATTCTATGAAATAATTCATAATGATTTGAAAATGGTTTGTAGTTCCAGAATATAGCTCGTTCAATTATAACGACACATTTTCCTTGAGGTTTATGCAAACTCAAAGGAAAAGACCTAACATCCATTACTTTAGTTTGGGTTCTAAACTAGGTTTTAATTCTAGGATAGATACATTGCCTTTAACCTACCTTGATACCTTCCTTTACATTTCTCAATTCCACATTACAGTACATATTATGAAATATTAACTTACAAAGAAAAGATTTGGTATTTGGTGATAAGGTAACTTTCAAAAATTACATCTTCGTGAATATAAAGGGAATACATTGTTGTTCCCAAATCATTTTCATTTAAAACTTTAGCGAAATTATTGGATAATGAAAAATATGTCAAGCATTTAAAAGTTCAAAGTACTCATATAGGTTTCCAAAGTCATTTCATGTTAGTTTTGGAACTAATTCAAAAGTTTTGAGGACTTCTTTGACAAAGAAACATAAGAGTCCTCTATGATCATCAAACCCAAATAAAAGGAATGTATTCTTTGTTCAAAATTCAATTTATTCACATTTTCAAATCTTAGTGAATGCATTTCCTTTTATCCTGAATTTGAAGTTCAAGTGTTGCTTCGAATTGACTTATGTCGCATTCAGTGAATTCCTATTTAATCAGCAATTGATGTAATTGAAGAATAAACTACACCACCATTCAATTAGTTAGGAATTCACATTGTTAACAATACATACTTAAAAGTTGGTGTTGCGACATTCAATCAATTATCAAAATTGGAATCAATTCCATATCCTGAAAAGTGTCAAAATACTAGTGTACTTGACATTCATTATAAATCATAATACTAGTACTTTTCAAAAATTAAGTCTTAGAGTAATTTGATGCAAACAAAATTTTCATTTTTATCAGAAAGAGTATATTCATCACCAACTTATAATGTGGAAAATAGAAGGCACTTAGGTTTTACTGGGGATGGCCCTAGTCATTCAAGTTCAAGGCAAGTACATTGGGTTAACACCTATTCACTTCCGCTGTGTACTCTGATAAGACTTGGTTACCCTATGTTGTTCTACCTATACCTAGGCACAGAAAAGAAATCTGAAACTTATTTCATTGGATTCAAGGACTTAATGATGCCATCTTCCAATAAATGTAAATCTCGAGGGGGCCTTCTCGATTCTACATTACATTGCAGATAGAATCATTTTTCGTACTACCCGAATTCCAATCAAATAAGAGATAACTTGTCTTCCATTCGAAAGAGGGCTTTAAAGTTTCATTTTACATAAAAGTTTCAGTTCCTTCGTCATATTCGAAGTTGACCTACTTAATTCAAAACTAAGGATTAGTCCTCCCCGTTGGGGTAGCAATTTCATGCTCTGACCCGTTGGGGGGTTTTTACTTCCCTTAGTCTCTACTTTCTGTCCACTTCTAAATACAACAAAGTCACAATTTGAAAATTGGGTTTAACCCTCTTTGAATTGAAGATACAACCTCATGATTATTCAACTATCACTAACACTATTCCAGCACTACTGAACTAGACCAATTCAACTAAATATGCATGCATAAATTTCTAAAATATGACACTTAGCTAACTATCTATTAGTTACTCTCATGTGAAGTAACTCTTTTAGGAGTAGGAAATCCATACTCCACAGCCGAGGATTGCAACCATTGCTCTGATACCATAATGTAACATCCTTCCTTTTTAACTTAAAATATATTACTTTAGGTTAGTGATTTAGTAACAAAATACTTGCGGTTTTATAAAAAATTTGGCGGAGTTTCGTTAAAAATTTGGACTTTCCCCAAATTAATTTGTACCTCTCAAGTCCATAACAGTTTATATAACAAACCTATATTTATATTCTTGTCGTTGTGACATACTTTAGAATTCATTTAAAAGTAAAAATATCTTTATATCCTTCACAACCACTAATACGTTCCATAAACTAAAAATCTATATAAAGTCCTTTTTACCAAATAAGAATAGAATTAAATCAAAGTATACATTTAATAATTAAATACAACTTTGTTTAATGAAATTGCGATACACTATAGGATCTTAGAATGGCTGCAATGAAAGTGAGACCAAAATGGTCACAACTAATACAATACTCTCTTTCAATGAAAGTGTACCTTCTCGGCATATAGGGTATGTAAGTCTTTCTCCACGGTACCTAAAATGATCAACTTGAGTAATTTGAATATAAATTATGGAAAACACTTAAAATGGCAATAATAAAGCATAACTAAATGTATCCAACCACCTATCATCAATTTCACATTTTCACTTATTTCATTCCAATGCGCTATACATATGATTTATAATGCTGTAATGCTCAAACACATGAATATGCAATGCAACTTTATACCCTTTTGATTTAATTCCTGAATCCAGTGTTACACTTTCCATTTTACTTTATACACTTTACACCCTTTAACACTTTAACACTTTCATTGAATTCAGTGAATTAAACCCATTTATATACTAATGCATGCCCTTTTTCTCCTTTTCTTTCACTTTATACTTTTCCTCACCCACTTGCACCCACCACTCTGGGGAAAAACCGGCCAGGAGTAAGCATTTCTCAACCCCTGTTTGGGTGCTTCACCTCAACTTAGGAAGGTTCATCGCTCACCCGCTTGCTCGGTACTGCACACACTCCCCGAAGGAGGGTTCCTCGTACAATTTGGTTTGATTCGTCCAAATTGGCTTTAGCAGAAATCACCCTCAACTGGCCACGAAAATCCAAAGTAACTGGCAAAATTATTATGGTTGCATAAAACCAATCCCTAACACGGGTTGCGAACCTGTGTCCTTTGGAAGATCAAAGTTTTCCACAACAATTCTCGACGATTGTTTCAATGGCACAATCTAGTTACTCTTGCCTTCACGTTATACGTATGTTTTTCCCCGTACCCCTAACGTTCACCTTACTCCTTGAATGCACGTGTTTCTAGTTCATTTTAGGTTGCTTTTGATAATCAAACCTTTTAATACTTTATATCAATTTGGTTGGGTTCTCTAACTTAGGGAATTGGCCATACTTTATAAATAATACATTCAAACATAACAACATCCATAACATTAACAATAACATTTCATTCATTTAATTCCATAACACTTAAACATAGAATTCATTCCTTAATTGAATCATTCATTTATAACAATTCATTAACTAACATACACCCTAATTCATAACATATAATTTCACATTAAACATACAAGTCACACATACACATATCAACATACACCTAATTATGATCCTATTATTATCATTAAACCCTTTCCCTAATTTAAATCAAAGTACTCCCCCTTACCTCTTGGAGAGAAGCGGAGAAATTGGGGTTTTCTTGGAACCCACTCACCAAGCTCCAATCTTAGCTCCTTAGTCTCCTAATCCTTGCCCTTAAACATTTCCTAAGCTTCCCTTGATGATTATCAAACTCTATGTGATGGATTGAGAGAGTTAGGGTTTGGGGTTGAATTTGGGGTTTTTGAGAGAGAGTGATGAAATTGAGAATTTAAGGGTGGAAATTGATAGAAACTTGATGGGGAATGATTATCAGGTGTTAATTTGGTGTGCTTTGTTGATTTGAAGATTGGAAGAACTTGGGGTTGAGAGAAAAGAGGAACACGTGAAGAAGAAGAGGAAAACAATGAGCATCAACACATTGAAATCGTGTTTTAAGTCTGAATAATCAGTGGTTAATTGATTAACCACTTTGGTTAATCGATTAACACCTGATGGCTGCACAAGGTTAATCGATTAATCCCGCACTTAATCGATTAATGGCTGATAGGGTTGAAATGCTTAATCGATTAATCTGTCCATTAATCTATTAATGCCTGAGAAGGGATAAATGGTTAATCGATTAACTCCTCTGTTAATCGATTAACAGCTGCAGTTTTCCTTTTTCTAATGCATTCTAATGATGTCTAAGCCACTCCTAACCCATACCAACTTACCCTTAGCCAGAATCTACGTTCTAAAGACATTCTAGTCTACCCTTAGCTTATACAATTCTACATTTAGCTAAATCATATATCCTAAACACATTCTAAACACACCATAATGCTTCTAACCAAATAAATCAAAAACTTGTTGAGATTACCACGCTTATCAAAATCCTACTAACCAATGCACTTAACGATTTTATAAAATTGGGGATGTTACAAATGTAACACCCTACTTTATAATACCCTTAATTACCCTGAGAAGTTTGTGAACTTAAAAATTTCTTTTATTAACTCTTTTAAAACTCTTTTGTTTATAAAAATCTCCGTGAAAACAAACAGAGTTTTCTTTGTTTTTACAACTTTCCAAAATATTATTTCTTCCTGCAACCTGGTATAAACACAATATTCACATTATCCAGCAAGCCAGCAAGGCGTATCATACATAAGTTTGTGCATCATAGTGCACTAACCACATCACAGTTATATCCATATTAGAGTTTTAACAGCCATATTAACAAGTAGCAGAATTAGTATTTTCCCCAAAATAACTCCTTCCCCCGAAGGAGTGGTCCTGGGCAGACCCAAAATAAATATTTACATTTTATATAACAAGGTGCCACTACATCATATTATCAAAAAGGCCCAGGACATTAAACAAGTCCTACTAACTAAGAACCTATTCTCCCTGGGAGGGAGAGTACTCCTATTCGGCTGGACAATGTGCTAGCTCGGGCTCAGTACCTGTATAAAAACAGTAAGAAGTGAACATTACACATAACATAGAAAAGCGGTTTATAATATGACATAATAGCATACTAAGTCAATCACAATACTTCAAGTAATTCACAACTGTGCATACTCACTCAATTCATGCTCACAAACACACTTATGGCAATTCCTTAGCTTACTTTGTCCTTTCACTTTTCTCTTAATTACATCATTTCATAATGTCTTTCTTTTCTTTTGCACTTACATTTTTATTCTCTTTCGTATATTCACATTTTTCATGTCTTTTGGGGTATGGGGTGTCCATCATTGCGCACATCCCATGTGCGTCTTACAGTTGCACATCTTGTGTGACTTACACAATCATGGCATACGGTCCGATCGTGACTTATTGCACGCAACTGTAACATCCTCACTTTTAATTAGTTAATTTTTTAGATTTAATAAAATTGGTACTTGAAAATTTCTTTTAAAAACTTAATTACTTATAAAAAGTCCTTACGAAAATCCGGCAGAGTTTCCTCTGTTTTTCTGACTTCCCAAAAATTTCTTCTTTTATACCTGTCAGCCCAGAACACTATGAAACATAAAATTATCTTTAACTACTGTCAGCTTAACCCTAATGACCTCTTAACCATATAACACAAACTCAGGGCATACAACTACTACATATTTAAATTACAAAATAACAGTTTTTAATATAATTAAACTACAGTCCACTCATAACAAATGTACACTCCATGTGGTGGAATGTAATCCTGCTCGGTCATGAATCGTGTATGCTCCAGATCAGTACCTGTAAAAAATGGCAAGAAGGGTAGCATTACACAGAACTTAGGAAAGTAGCTTCTAGAAAGCATAGCAATAAACCAAGCCCTATATCTTTATTTACAGCACACACAAACATAATCATTCTCATACTTTCATTTTCATTTACTATTCTCCTAGCTCTTCTACTCTTATCCTTAGTTTCCTCTAATTCTATTTCTACCTTATCATCTATTACTCATTTGCTCAAACATTATCATTTTCCATATAGTCTGGCTACAGGGTCTCATGACCAGGTCTCCTGACCTAACCTGCACCAGAGTTGTACTCTTATCCCGCCACAGGGTCTTATGACCAGATCTTTCGATCTAACCTGAGTCGGGGTTCTCATACCATATTCAACCACAGGGTCTTATGACCATACCTTTCGATCTAACATGTGTCTGATTCCTTTATCATTATTCTGCCACAGGGTCTTATGACCAGGTCTTCTGACCTAACTTGCGACAAGTTCTCTTTCATTATAGGGCCACAGGGTCTTATGACCAGGTCTTCTAACCTAACCTGTGCCGGTTCACTTCCATCAATCATGCAGTCATACAATTCACCATACACATTCAGCATTCAATATCCATCCATATTTCCTAATCATCTATCCACACACAGCACATTCATATAGTCACAAATTGCACATTCGTATAATTCCACATAGCACCACCATATACTTACACATAGCACAATTAGATATTCACACATAGCACAATAATATGTTTAATTTAGCTCCTTATCATTTATTCACTCACCCTTCTAGGGGGTTCATCTCACATTGATAGTATAATTCCACTTTTACACTCATAATCAATTTGTTAACTACTTAGTTTTATTCCAATTTCATTGTAAGTCTAATGTTCTTAACCTATACATTTCATAATTTCATTATTCATTCAAAGTTCTTCTATATTAACCTAGTCATCAATTACTCATACATTTAAGACATACACAAGCATATATTTACATATAGCACAAGCACCCCAAATTCATCCCTTAGTTACGTTACTTATTAACTTAATATATCCTAAATTCGTTTTAACTCCTAACTCCTCCTATAATTCACAAAAACATTACTTTTCAAAATATAGTAACACAGATCATTCATACGCTTATTCACCCAATCATCACAATTTACATATTCAATTTTCTAAGTCCATGCTCTCATTCCTAATTCATTTTATTCTTCATTTATTAATTTTACCCTACCACATATTCTACATTTAATCATACACGCATACATAACAATTATCAATCAATTATCATTTCCACAGTAGTCACTCATATCACATACATCATCATAAAATACCTATATTCCTACTCATATTAAAATTTGGTTTTTCTCCTTTTAATGAAAATACTCCTTTTATGTCCATGTGAACTACCCTAAGGTTTCTTAATTTATACATATACACTACCCTATCCTTAGCTACCACTATGACATCCCTAGAATCCATTCCCTAAATAGAGGTAATACAACCTTCTTACCTCAATGAAGATGGAGAGAGAGGAAGAGAGTTTGATTCCCAAGCCTTGAGTGTAGAGAGAGAAAGCTTCAAGCTATGGAGGAGATAGAGAATAAGCCATAGAGCAAGAGGAGGCATAAATAATTAGAATTGTGGGTAACAAATTCGTGTATCATGTAGGAAGAGAGGAGAAAAGCTTCAATCAACTTACTTTGAGCTTGGAAATGGAAGAAATGAAGAATGGGTGTTGAAACCCTTGAACCCTAGCTCCTTGCCATGGTTTGTAGAGAGGGAAATTGAGAGATTGAAGGAAGGATTGAGTGTTTAAATATGATGGGGATGATGATTATTGGCCACAAGAACTTGAGATCCTAAGGTCTAAGGGTGATGGAATGAGTGTTCTTGGAGGAAGAAGGGAAGAAAATCGAGGTTCCCTTTTATTTTTTTCAATTCTGATGCGTGTTAATCGATTAACTAGATGGTTAATCGATCAACCAGTGTATTTTATTTTTTACAAGCTATCAGGTCTTAATCGATTAACCCCCAGATTAATCGATTAAGTAGATTAGTTCTTCATTCCCCTGCACTTCAAAATGCCATATCTCCTTTGTTACGCGTCGGATCTTGCTCAAATTTGAAAGCAAGCTTCCCTACATACTAATCTTCACATCCAACGGTGGAATGTGTTTAGAGTTATAAATCTTTTATTTTGAATTTCCTAATATAGGGTGTTTATAACACCAAAAACATCGCTTCTAACGCTCTTTTGTTCATCTTTCAACCTCATTTCCGATGCCAATGCTTCCTAACTCCTACATGGCACTCAAATGGATCCTAATCCATCACCTTACTTCCTCTTGAGAATAAATTATCATTTTCTTATCTTATTATTATTCTAATTATTCTAGGAATTAGAATTCAGGATGTTAGAACAACCACATGTGCGACTTACTGCACCCGGTCGCACGGCTTACTTGACCAGGAACACCCTCAAACCGATCTCATTAATAGGGTATTGTGTGAGTCCATTATTGCGCACATCCCATGTGCGTCCTACAGTTGCACATCGCATGTGACTTACACAATCATGACATACGGTCAGATCGCGACTTATTGCACGCAACCACACGCGTGACTTACTGCACTCGGCCGCACGGCTTACTTGACCAGGTTCACACAAGTCGAATTGCATCACTAGGATTTGGTTGCATCTGCTAGGGCGTTTGGGCACCCATTAGGACTTGGCACCCATCAGGAATTTTGGCACCAGGTATCACCCGCTAGGTCTATGCTAATTACTTCATTCATTCTTATCTTATTCTTTTCATATTCGATTTCCTTCTCTTTGGTTCTATTTCACATTTACATGTATTTTTATTTAGCAGCGAATTGAACCATTGGGTACACTGACGCCTAACGAGGCGTTTGGACCTAATGGGGCGTTTGGCCTAATGGGACGTTTGCATCTAGCAGGGCATCTAGTGTATGTATCAGTGCCCCAATGATCAATTCAGTTGCATTTTCCTTTGCTTTAACTTATTGTTCTTTCTTTTGTTTGTATAATTAGTCACCAAACACATTCATCATTCAAATTTCCATTTATTACACAATCATCATTCTTAACTCTTATTCATTCCCTTTTAAATAAACATGTATTTAATGATCAAACAATTATCAAACACTTATTTAATTTATTTTGTATTAATTAACCGATCACAATTCCAAATTCATAATTTATAAGTTTTTCATTAAGTAGTTTAAATTTAATTCGAGACAAAAAATTTTATCATTTTTTATAATCCTTATAAAACGAATATATCGTATAATGCCCCCTACAACTAAGTATTTGAAGAAAAACATAAATGACGATGTATCTAAACCATGAAAAATCTTTATTTAATGACGCAACAAAATTTGACTGGCAACACAGATTTTTTGGAACTCTGGGTTAGCTGTTTAAAAAATAGCAAAGACAGATGTCACATGAAGAAAATAACAGTATACATAGAAGGGAATTGTTTTGGTGTCACTTTTGTTTTAAAAGACACTCATCTCATCTCTAAACCTACAAATTATAGTATGACACATATATATAACATTTGTGCACGGTCAGCTCTTAGTTGTCTGATTATGTGTCATTTAGTAGGATATTTTTTCAAATTTTAAAAATTTAATTATTCATAGTTATAATTAAATTAACTTTTTATTTTCAATTAAAAACAAAAACAAATCCTTTTTTTTCCTTAAACTGTGTTCTGTAAAAAAAAAAAAAAAAGTGTTATGTTCTTCTTTCATAGTGTTTTAGTGGCATCTTCATCTTGTTTATAGTGAGCAATGGCTAATGTTTTATTTTCAATTAAAAACAGTAACAAATCATTGTTTTTGTTATGTAAACCGTGATTTGTTTTGTAACAAAAAAGAATTGTGTTTCTGTTCTTGTTTCACTGTGTTAAACGACATCTTCATCTTTCACAGTGAGTAATGGCTAAATTTTTTATTTTCAAATACCAAGGAATTTTTGTTTTCGTTTTGTAAACCATGCATGTTCAGATCTCTAACGATGGAGCTGATATTGCTACAGTGGGATGGCTGCTCTGGCTGGGGCAGTGAAGGAATTAACCTTCTCTTTCAATGGGCAATGTTACAAGCAGGTAGCAGCACGACTGAATGTTTTCGGATTAGATTAGGTTTTATTTTTTTTTCTATTTGTAATCATGGTTAAATTAAAGTTTAAAAATTTGCAAAATAATCCTTAAATATGACACCTAAGCTAACATCTATGATGCCTAATAAATGATAAATGTATTAAATTCAGATAAATGTCATCATATAATTGGTCCAACTAGATTGACATTGATGTCTTTTATTACTAAAAGGCATGGAAGCAATTCCCTACATACAAATGTTTACATTTCAAGTACTTTTTCTTTTTTCCTCTAAAAAAAATAAAAAGTTACATTTATATAATTTTTAATTTTATTTATTTTTGTAACAAATGATCTAGAAATGCTGAATAATAATTATTCTAAAAATATAGCAAAGCAAGGTTTTGTCACGGTAATATTACGCATGTATGATTTTTTTTTAATTATTTGATTATGCGAAGATTATCATATTTTTATCCACGCGATATAAACAAAAATTGATTTATATATATATATATATATATATATATATATACATGATAACACTGATACGAGATTCAAATAAGCATATACATGTACTAAAATTTGATTAGTCCAGGTGATTAAAAAGTTTGATTCATTAAAAATAATAGGTCATCCGTATCAGATTTTTCGTATAAAATAAATTAATAACATGCATGTAGGACAAATAAGACATGCATGCATGATTATATATCAATTAACTTTTTCTCTATAAAACACTTTTCTTTGGGGGCATATACTAAAATACATTTCATTTTTTTTTAATCATCAGTGAAAATAAAATACATTTTAATTTGTAATGTAAAATGAGTATATTAAAAGAAAGGTCGTCTACTGGAAACAAGTAATTATGAATAGATATCGAGTGAAATAGCATTTAAGTTACTTCAACAGGTACATGAAAAAAGAAAAATGGGTTTATCCATGAATGACAAAGTGCTCCTTCTTTATTTTATTTTTTTTCCCTTTTTCTAGTAAATTAAATGTGCATTGCATCATGTCTACAGGTAAATACTAGTGCATATCTCCTTTCCTAAATATATGTTATTACAAAAATTGTTTCTATTTAACTTTTTTTTTTAAGGTAAATATGCGGTTCATTCAATAGAAGAAGATAGTACAAGCAAAACAAACGTTACCCAAACAAAATACATAGTTTCCGCATAATTATCGTTAAGAAAAGCAAGGTACTTTGCACCAACATCATCTCCCTCTTGACATGTGTCATCAACCTCTTCCAAAATCGGTCTCTAACATGAGATAGAACCGCTTTTATCTCCAAGATAACAATCTCATTAATGCTGGAAGTAAGCACATTTCGGCGACAAGGAAACTCCAATTTGTAGAGATGGAGCCACTGGACAAAAGTCAAGTCAGAAGACTGCAAGGGAAAAGTTGTATCTGCTATCATTCTTCCAATTATTTGTTGAAAAAAAGAGGATGAGGATTACCATCAGATCTAGAAGCTAACACAAAGCACTGACCTCCCCAAAATAAAAACATCCAAAACAACTGAAAAATAACACTTATTTATATAACAAAACTTGCACAAAGGCAAGAGTGAAACCCAGAAAAATTGGGACTGAAAACCACACACCCTCCAAATGAAGTTTAGTCCCTCCCCTTCTACCGTTATCTCTCTTTGGTAAAGTAAGAAAAACAAAATAAAGCAAATACAAGAGGAGGGAGATTGAGAAATCTAGAGAAAAGACAGAGCCTCTCTCTATAGAAATTAGGGTCGGTTCATATTTAACTGTTACTTTAAAAATCTAATACAATATAATATTTATTATTATTTTTTATAATTATATTTTTTTCTAATTAATATAAGAGATAATAAATGAAAAAAAAATAACTCATTACTGTAAAGTGATAAATGACAAGATGAGTAAAACAAGCAATAATTTACTTCAAAAATACACATTATATATGTTTCTTAATTCACACACTAAATAACATTTATGAAGTAACAAAGGTGATAGTATTTTTCAAGTGAGGTCAAATTTGTCTCTAATAACTAAGGTGATGTTTTGATGCTCCCCTTTAAATTTTGTGATTCTATATATGCTCCCTCATTCGATATGATTGATTTATTAATTAAAATATTTTGATGATTAATTTTCGAGGAGATAATTAATGAATATAAAAACAATTTATGCTTTTTTTGACCAAATAATATCTATCCAAACTACTGAAGGGAAAAACTTGAATCTTTGGACATCAACGCTGACTTAAACGACGAAGGTAGCAACTCAAGAAGGATGTTGAGGCGATGCTGTGAATGTTTGCTTTGTTGCCAATGTCATGTATGGAGTGTGGGTGGATGAAAATTGAGGTAAAAAAAATAAGGGCGAAAAATAATTTTCCTATATTAAAATAAAAGAGATACATTATTTTCATTTAAGGTAAGCATCGAATAATTTTCCTATTAACAAAGCTAAATGAGTTCTTGATGAGCTTAGCCCCCTTATTTACGAATAAAACAAAGTTAAATGAGTCCATGCATCCATTGAGTTTATTAATTTAAAATGGAAAAATTGCTTATGTTTTAGTTATGTAAAAACTATTTTCAAACTGGCAATATAAAGTAATACAGTATATTTTTATTTTTTTTTTGGTGAACGTAATACAGTATATTTTTAAGCTTAGAAATGATCGAAATAAATTTTCTCTTTGTCATGGTTATCAAAATTTTTAATAAACCATAATCAATAGGGATAGAATCCCTTAAAGAATCCTACTAGTTACCTATTACTCTTATATAGCTTCATACATATTGACTTGTTTAATTCCAAAACCGTTTTTGTGTAAAAAAAACTATTTGCCCAACATTTTATGAAATAATTCATTAAGGGTTTCTTAATGCTGATTGCCTGAGGATAAAAGTTTAACAGTAGATATTTTTTATTGAAAAAAATAAATACTCCTTGTAAATTTTGTCTTATTTTTTCAATACAATACAAGACTGAAATTAAGAAAACTCATAAATTAATTGATGAATAAATCAAAATAACATTAAATACAGTTGAATTAATTTCAAAATGGGAGTAATATAGAGTGGTATGGACTTTTGACTTGAGTTTATTGCAATCAAGACTCAATAAAACAAGGCAAGAGGATAGGCTTTAGTGTAATTTCACCCACTCTTCAACATACATCCACCCACGTCTTTATATATAAAACCCTTCTTACACCAGTGTTACTGTATTCCATGTAGTTTATTATTTTACCTAGGTTTCATCAGCTTGCAGAAACATTTTCTTATTTCTTCTGTCTAGTGCATTGGAATGGAAGATCATCAGGGCCAGGGCCCCAACAATAGTCCAAGCCAACAACAAGGCTCCGAGAAAAGTGAACCTGTGAGGTCAAGATGGACTCCCAAGCCAGAACAAATCCTCATACTTGAGTCCATCTTCAACAGTGGCATGGTTAATCCCCCTAAAGATGAAACCGTCAGAATAAGAAAACTTCTTGAGAAGTTTGGTGCTGTTGGTGATGCCAACGTCTTCTACTGGTTCCAGAACCGCCGCTCCCGCTCCCGCCGCCGACAACGCCAGATGCAGGCCAACCTTGAACAAAGGAGCCAGCTTCAGGCTCAAGTTGGCGGCGGTGGTTGTGGTGGTGGTGGTGGTGGTGCAAATCCATGTAATCAACTCACTTCTGTTGCTGCAGCCATGGGCTTTGGTAGTTCTGGTTCCTCTTCTTTTACTGGCTCCTCCTCTTCTCCTTCTTATCTCTCTAGTTCTTCTTCTTCTTCTTCATCATCATCATGTGGTGTTGGTTGTGGCCAACAAGGGTTTGGTGGTTTCTTCTCATCATCACCATTCTCTTCTCAAATGGGGTTTCTTCCTCCTGAAGCTGATCACACTTCAGCTGCATCATCAGCTTTGTACCCTTCTGATGCTGCACATTTGAACTATCAATCTGGTAAAAAAAAAAAATGCATGCGTGTGTTACCTTAGCTTCTCAGATTTTTTTTAATGTTTTTTTTTTTAAGAAAAGTAAGAAAGATATTTTAATTTTTTTTTTAAAATTTCCCATCTGGGGTGGTGACAAATTAAAATCACATTTTAATCCTTGGTTGAGGCTCTAAATGAGTTCGATTGAGCCTCTAAATGAGTACTAGAATCTAAAATTATTATTCAAGTGTTACCATTTTAATGCTTTTTTGTGTGAAAAAGTTGTTCTTTTTCGGCTAATTAGGTTTGGATAGGGGGCTATTGAATAAAGTCACAATCTTTTCCATGATTTGACAGTTCCAAAGATTGAATTGCATGAAAGGACTACTTTCCGCAAAAGCATGGGGTTACTTTCTGGTTGCAGTTTCTGTTCCTTCCTTTTTATCCCATCACTTCTTTTCTGGGTTTCTTCCAAACTTTTACATACATCTCAAAACCCTAAGTTTTCATTTTTTTTCTTTTTGCAATTTCTCTCTCTCTTTTTTTTGTTTTGTTTTGTTTTGACTCCCTTCTTGCATACCTATATTCATTATCATAAAATTCAACTCTCACCAATGTGTTGTGTTTATTAAAGAAACTTGTCAGCAGTGAAACGGGTTCTTCAATTTTTATTTTTTATTTTTTAAGTACAGCATATTTTATGGCTTATCTAGCTTTTAATTTTTCTGTAACTGACCTGCAAAATCCTGGAATTGATAGCCCATTTTCTGAAATGGAATCACTTTGCTTTGTTCCTCATTAAAAGGAAAAAATCATACATATCATTCTTACCTTGTAAGACTAATTTTGCTTATTAAAAAAATTACTGTTCAAGTTCTAATTTATGTGTTTTTTTCTCTTATTTTGTGGTAGGATTTGGGGGCACAAATATTTCAGGAGTCATCACTGTTTTTATCAATGGGGTTGCAACAGAAGTCCCAAGGGGATCAATTGACATTAAAAATGTGTTTGGTGAAGATGTAATGTTAGTTCATTCCTCTGGAGTCTCAGTTCCCACCAATGAGTTTGGTTTCTTGATGCAGAGCTTGCAACATGGTCAAAGCTACTTTCTGGTTCGTTCTAATTAAGTTGCATATCTGAAAATTAATCTATTGATTTTATTGCTAATTTTTTCTTCCTGTTTTAATTCCCCTCCTTGTTTTCTTTCCCCCTTTGCAAAGATAACTTGGGAGGCTATTTTTCGCAAAAACTAAATCATTTTCTGAGATCAAGATCACTGAATTTTGGTTACAGGTTTCAAAGCAAACACAAATATGAACAGAAAGATCAGCAGTTATATTGCAACCTAGCATCAATGGAAGCTTCAAATTGCATGTTTCTCCTATAAATTACCTTTGTGATCTCCTCTTTCCTTCTCTTTACTTTTTTTCCCCCCATTTTGGTAATCTTTCATATGTAGTGGTTCAAAACTTCGAATACTAGAGATCTACTAGCTATGTGATTATAGAAGTTCATATCTATATCCTATACTTATCTTAATAATTAAAACTCTATGTATTGATGAAAGAAAGCTGTGTAATGTATCTTCAATGTGCTACACATTCGGTTCTTTAGTTTGCATCACAATATATTTATGATTATATTAATAAAATTTGACTCTAATTTGTCAAAGATGACATGGGACTGCCATGAATAGCTCCACTAGTAACTGCTTCTGAAGTTAGAGAATTAATTTGTTCGAACCAATATAAAACGAAAGTTCCAATTTTCATATCAATAATAAACCTTATAATCAAGGTTTTAAATTGTGAAAATTATTATAAAAAAAAGGTTTATTTATGGTTTTGGTCCTAAAAGTTTAACGTGTTGTGGTTTTAGTGCCTATAAGTTATTTTGACTGGGATTAATCCTTAATTTTTCAAACATTTTGGTTTTGGTCCCATCCGTTACAAAAAATTAGTTATTTACTGACATGGTTAACGAAAATCCACATCAGCTGCCTCGGGGTGTGAGATAGTGTCAAATAGATAATGTGACATGGATGATTCAAGCCTATGAACTCAAAATTATCCATACATGACCATTTTGCGTATAGGACCATTTTGTGTCCGTGGATTTGTATCATCATGTTATATCACCTATTAGGTTTCACTTTAGACCACATGGACTGTTGATGTGATGTTCTGCTAGCTATACAAACAAATAACAAATTTTTGCAAACGAAGGGGACCAAAACCAAAATGTTTGAAATTTTAAGGATTAGTCCCGGTCAAAATAACTTCTAGAGACTAAAACCAAAACACGCTAAACTTTCTGGGATTAAAGATATAAATAAGCCAAAAAAAATAATAATTTTTTGTAAGAAAATGAAGCTGATGTAGTCTTGTCTTTTTTTTAAAGGTATCTTTGTACTCTTGTTAAACCTTGTTGAAACTGTTATTTTATTTATTTCAATATTTGTGATGTTACTTAACAAGTAATATCTATTATTGTTTCCATTGGTAGAATTCCCCCTAATGTATATTAAAAAGATAACATGAAAATATTACTACTTTCGACCTTGAAGAGATTTATTATAGTAAGAGGGAACATGAGACTAAGAAGTCTGAGATTCGATTCCCGGTTAACACATCCCGTTGGGAAAGACATAAAAATGTGACTTTATACAAAATTAATTTCAAGGATTCTTTAGTATTAAGAGTATTCTTGAAAACGATACATATGATACTGGTGAAAGAGTTCAGAAAAAAAATTATAGAAAGAGGGAGACAAGCTACGCCAGATGGGTCGGGAAGTTGATTAACAAAGTGACGCAGAATATCCAAATTGGAGGCTGGTTGGAAACATATCTAACTCCGTTTGACTTCTGTTGTCCATCTTTATCCCATCTATTCCTTTCTCAAGGAGCAAAATATGGGAAGGCTGACATATACAGCTATATATAGTCTAGCTCTTGCTTATTTTTTTATTTTTTTTAAAAATTGTCTAGCTCTTAAAATATGGAAAGGCTAAGAAATGAACCTTCAGCTTAGAAATTTTTTCTACCATAAATACGTTAGATTAGTTCATGACTTTGTGGATATCAATTAATTTATTAGTTTATTTAATTTTCGAAATTTCAAATTGATTCTGAGATAGAAATATGTCAATCATATTAATATATGACATTAATGATCATCAATGGTAAAAAAAATAAAGAACGAAAAAGCATTGAATATCGGTTAAATTAATTCTTGACTTTATAGATCATTCACGTCATCAAGAACTAATATGATTGCATGTTTCTATCTCGACAACTAACTTAGAATTTCAATAATTTCATGAACTAATTTGACCAATATCCACAAAATCAGGGATCAATTTTTTTATCCCAGAGACATAAATACTAGTCATCAGTCCACCTGTTAGTGGAAAATGGCCAGGAATACTACTAACTTAATATATTGATGAAAAGTCTTATATTATAATATATATATATATATATATATATATATATATATATATAAAGTAAAAGCGTGATATAAGACGTGTCGAAGACAATATTTTAAGAATTTATTTGTGCATGCAATGATTTTTCAGTGTTCAACACATCTTTTTAACATAAGTTAGGTAAAGAACCGACAATATATTATTTGATGAGTAACCCATAATAAATAGAAAATGATAAAAATGGGAAGATAGTTTTTCAATTTCTCATACTTAATTATAAAAATATGCACAAATGTTATATTATATATATATATTGTGCCATTTAGTTTATACACATTCCAACAAACACAACATTTTGAAAAGACGCATGAACGTGTAATAAAATAACAATTTAACTTTAAACATATTGTATTTTTGCAAGAAGTGTTACTTGTACTTCTTTGTTATTCGGAATGATTTTTTTTAAAAAAATAATATAAATATTATGGAAATAAATATATAAAATAATTAATTTTCCCAATACTGACATCTTCAATGGGATAAGGAGATTGACATTACCATAATTTATATTTTTTTTCAAAGTATTTATGTGTTTAGCTGAGTGATTTTTTCTTTTCATATTGTCGATTGAGCTCTTTCAGAAAGTAGTATTCAGCAAAACTTCTTACATCCAGAAGAGTTGGAAGTCAAATCGCAATCACTTACTTAAATAAGAACATATCAACTACTATATGCTCTAACCTCCACTTATTACCAAAATTTATATGAATTTTGCTGGATATCTTATTTAATCCTTTCTTCAAAAACGAAGAGAATAACTTATTCAATCCACAATAATATATGCAAATCGAATAGAGAGTATATTTTTTTGTTTGCACCTTGGTATCCAATCCGTTGGGTCGACTAATTCAGTTCGAGGGGTGTTCCGGGGTTAAGATTTTATTCCTCTCCTAACGTTGTTATGGAGATCGAACCGTGATTTGTTCTACCAAATGCAGCCTCTGACACCACTGCACCAACAGCTCGTTGGTTTGAATAGAGAGTATATAATATAGCTTATATTACTTTTATACTGAACGAGTTTAACGGAAAAAACAATGGTTTGGATACGTTAAGTATAATTCATCTCAGATCATGCAGTAATTTTTCAGTGGTTTTGGTACTCTACTGATTATGTACCTCACAATTTCAAAAAAAAAAAAAAAAAAAAATTATGTACCCCACATACACAACGTTTATGTTTGTTTTGGTGCCTAATATCATATAATCCATTTATTCTCTATTTATTACTATAGTTTCAAGGTTAAAAAAACATTTATGAAAGTTTCATAATCAAATAATTTTATTTTTCTTTATTCTTATATGATATTATAGCTTATTTACTCATGTAAAATAATCTAACTTAAACAAGATACAAGAAATTTTAATGTTGACACTTTTTCAGTGGGAGTAACAGTTGCCGGTAGCGGGTCATATTATATTTTTAAACTAATTCAAGCTTTTTTTAGGTGATATTAGCATACGGCCTAGTTGTCTGATGGATTTGGGATTTATAAATTAGACTAAAAAGACCCAGAATCTATTCGAGTTGTATTTTAAGAATCTAAGCCCTCTTATATATCAGGTTTATTCACGCCGACTCGATCCGGCCGAGTTTTTTTGCCGGCTCTAGCCACCATTTGGTAATTTATTGGTGGATTTATTAGTCCGCGTAGGTCAGCCTAATTGGTAGGTGCAGGGGCACCTAGGTAGTCTCAGGTACATACCTCCTTTGTAATAAAAAAAAAAATTGTTGGTGGATTAATTTCATTTTCCCTTTCTCCGTAAATAAAAATGTCTACAAAAACACAATAGTATGGAAAAATTAAAAATCATTAACACAAATTTCAAGAGTGCTTGATACATTTTTTTCTACAATAACATGGAAAATTAATTTTTTTTCCTAAAAAACGTAATAATTTTTTATGAGAAAAATTAGTTTAATTTTACCATATTATTCTAGAGATAAAATGTATCATATAGACTTAAAAATTTATATTAGTGACTTAGACACTCATTGAGGGTATATATAAATATTATTTTCAATCCTATGCAGAGCATTCTCGGTCGTATACTAACTACTTATTATATAAAAACGGTGTAAGTGTGATGTTGTATACTAAGGAGGAAGGTATGTCCCCTATTCTTAGGGAGGTCGTTTGGAAAACTGTTGACTCTTATATTAATAAGGTGGGAACACCGCTTTGGATCCTGAGGTTAAGACCCTCAGTACTGTTGGGCGATGGCCTTCGTGTGGTTGTTGAACCTTCGCGATGAGGTTGGATGCAACTGCCATCGTGTAGGATAGCAAGAGTTTAGCTCTCTTTTTGTTGAATATCGCTCCCTCTCTCTCTCTCTCTCTATTGATGATGCTATCTGGGAGTATGAAATTATGAGTATTTGATATGTTGATACTTCCGATAATGCTGAGGATATCGATGGACGATGATGATGATTTCCTATGACGCCAGCCCATGTTGTAGGCTTATATTATATAATTAGGATGAAAAACTTGGTCTGATGTATTAATTCTCTTGATATATAAATCTTCTTTCTTTGAGAATAATCTTCGTGTAATTTTATCTCTAAATAGATAATCGATGATCTATAATTGCTAATAATTCATCAATAATCTTCAACAATCTTGGATAATTGAGTTTTTTTAATCTCCTGGAGATTCTCTTCAGGAATAAGTCTCGTGACTTATCTACAGGTCATATTTATTTCCAAGATTCTCCGGGTTGATCTAGGTTTAAAGTCCTTCATTGTAGGCCGTCTAAGCTCGGTTCATGTTATTAGGTCCCTACTGTATGTCGCAGTAGATTTTTTGATGATATTCATGTAAGGTAGATGTTCGTGACTAACGACAAGTCCGAAATAATTATGTAGCCCTTTTGTTTTTAGAGAGAGAAAGAGAGTGCGGCAGGATTTCATTGCAACTCACAATGCAATTGCATCCGTATCAAGTACATGGATAATCCGATTAATCTACATGCATATTCTCAATCTATAAAATATTGTCTCTCTTATGAAAAACCAAGCTAGCTAATTTACTAAGTACCATTACATCTTGTCTCAAACTTTGCAATTTCTCACAACGATAATTGACTTTCATCATTTCGTTCCTCGTTTTGTGAAAACTTTCATTTAATTGTTCCTTAAACATGGTTGAGGGATTCGATCTTTGTCATGTGTATGAAAAAAAAAATTATAGATAAAAATAAAAGTCAATTCGATGATCTTTACATGTTGAAAAAAATTATTCTTCGACTATTAATCAAAAGACACCATTATAATGCACACCAAAAAAAAAAAATTTTCCTTACTCATTTTATGCAAACCTTCATTTAGCTTAGCTTTTTCACACATTATAATCGACAAATATTTAAGATTGTGCATGAAATCTGTTTTTTTTTAAGAATATTGAAATCTTAAAAAAATTAAAATTCTAAAAAACAAAACATTGTGGTTCAAATATAAGGAGATGAATAATTTTATGAAGAATTCAATATGGATTTGTTAATGACTGATTAAATATGTAGAAAACCAAGAATCATGGTGTAACACCCCAATTTAATAAAGAATATTTTTTGAAAAATAGTTTTTTTTTTGAAAAATAGTTGGCAACGGAGAAAAATATTACTTTTATTGATTTTTCAAAATATAGTTTTGTTACGAAAAGTTTTGTTGGAAATTGGGGTTTACATTTGTACAGATTAAAATCTTCATTCACAGATATTTCTTTTAGCCTTCTTCTCTGGGACATACTTTGCCCTTTACATGTGGTTTATACCTAAAATGTGGAAAATACAAGGAGTAAGTCACAAGCTTATTAGTATAGACTAAGATTAGTATATAATGCATCTGTTTCTTTTAAATTCACCATTTCTCAAACGAGTCATCACATTATGTAGTTATGTCATATGGAGATTAACCTATATTAAGTTTTAATTTGTTCAATTCCTTTATATGATTCATTCCTTTATCATTCAATACGAGTTTATCCAAACCTTAATCATACAACTTTACTTTATACCCAATTTCATTTTAAATTATTTCATACTCATTCATGTCATATCAAACATATTCAACATCATAATTCATCATTATACAAACACATATCCATATTCATTATAAGGCTAATCAATCATCATACAAATACATATCCGTATTCATTCCAAGGCTTTAGAGTCTAGATAATTATACTAATCCTCATACTATTCAAATACTAATCTTGTTTTATAAGAAATGACTTCTCCGTTACCTCAAGTGATAGAAGGAGTTTGATTCCTATGCGGTTTCTTTGCTCCAAGGTTCCTCCATATTCGATTCGAAGTCCTAATCTCTGAGTTCCTTGATTTTCGCAATATTCTAAGAGTTTGTAAGTTGGTGTGGTGGTTTTGGGTGATTTTTGAAAGGTTTGACGTGTGTGAGCTTAAGAGAGGGTGAGGGATTGTGCTATTTCCTATCCAAAACATCCCTCCCCTGTTTATAAGCCTTGGAGGCTTACTTTTGAAGGAAATTATTGTGGAATATTCCTTCTTCTTCCTAATTTCTAAGGTTTTCTAGAAAATTATTGGTTTTTCTTATTTACATGTTTTTTTGGAAAATTCTAGGTTTCTTTTATGTAATTTTCTTTTCTTAATATTTAAGTAATTACATTTATCTATTATTATTTCTTAACACTTAAGAAATAATTACAATATTCTTATTCTTATTTTTATTTTCTATTTCCATTTCTATTAATAACTTCTAAATGATTCTAGAATTTTCTAAACTTTTCCATTTCTTAATTATTAACAAAATTCATAGAAGATTCTAGATTTTCCTAAACTTTTCCATTAACAAAATTCTTGGAAGATTCTGGATTTTCCTAAACTTTTCCATTTCTTAATTATTAACAAAATTCTTAGAAGATTCTAGATTTTTCAATTCTTAATTATTAATCAACAAAATTCTTATTTTATTTATTTGTAAAATAAGATACCATGTTACATTTTTCATCATAAAAATCACATGTTTAAATCTAGAATATTCTTGGTTTTTCTTTATTATTTAAGCCCTATTCTTAGTCATTAATTAATCCAAAGTTTTATTATTTCTTAATACCTAAGAAATCTGTATTTATTATTTCTTAGAATCAAGAAATCATTCTTCAAGCATATGAATCATTTTCATTTCTTAATATTTTAGAATTTACTCCCTCCGATCTCGAATATAAATAAAAACATCTTATTTATGATCTTAAATATAAGTAAAATTTAACTAACTTTCTATTTCCAATACAATTATTCCTAAAATATCTCAACAAAGTGGCTGTATCATTTAATTTTTGTTTCATTCCCAATACATCTTTTCTAAAATGGTCTATTTCTTTTGTGAATTCAAAAAAATTAAATACACTCAACTAACTTTTTTGATACTTGCAAAATTAGTTATTTTGGCATATATGAGATCGGAGGAAGTATATTACTCAACTAGCTTTCTTTATACTTGCAAAATTAGTTATTTTGGCTTATATATGAAATCAGAGGAAGTATATTATTCTGATATAAAAAAATCAGGATGTTACACATGGTCTTTTTCAAGAACAAGTGTTAGTAAAAATGCTTCAACTTCATTGTTGACACAACAATTACAAAAATCACCCCGTACCGGGTAACATTTCTCTTGTTGTAATAATATTAAATAGGCTTAATTATGTCTCAGGTCCTTGAAGTTTGCGGTAGATACTCTTATTTTTTTTCAATGTCGGACTCCCCGAAATTATTTCTGGGTTTGTCATATACCTCTACTATCAATTCTGGCCAATTTTGCTGATATGTAACATCGGAATCCTGATCAGATGCAGCAGGTTAAGCACCTGGTGCCCCGTGGGCGAAGATATTTTTTTAAAAAACTAAAAAACTTAATATTTTAATATTTTTAGTTAAATAAAAAAAAGAAAAAAAGAATTAAATAGAGTGGTCGTCTTCGCCCATGTAACATCACGCAGGCACTAGATTATCGACCTCCTGCGTCGGACTAGGATTATGATGTTACATGTCATCGAAATTGGCCAGAATTGGTAGTAGTGGTATATGACAAATCCAGAAGTAACTTCGGGGACTCAGACATTTAAAATAAAGTATAAAGATATCTGACAAAAGTACCCTAAACTTCAGGAACATGTGACATAATTAAGCCTATTAAATAATATCTCTTGTTCCAACACTTACTAGAAAGGCAGAAGCCAAAGTTCCAAAGAAAACAAAACAGGTGAGTTTTAAACATGGTAGAAGCCATGGATTGAGCAGGAACAACAATGAAATTAGAGAACTCGAGAGAAAAAAACAGAGAAATTAGAGACGTATAAGAATTGAATATCATTGAATGAAGAAAAATGAATTATTTAATCTTCCTTTCTATTAAAACTTAATCTATTTATATGTACGATTAAGTAACTGACTACCCAACTAGAGTTACTTAATTTGCTTAACAAACAAACTAACTTAAGTTACTTGTTAATCATGTAATTGTTGTGCTAGCTGTCTTGGTTAGCTCTCAAGTTTACTGAAATTGCTCATGTTGTGTGTTTGTGATTTGTTACTAGCAAGTGCACCAAGTCACACGAGTAATAAAGAGTAAGTAGAAATCGTTTTCATGAGGATTTATATTTTAATAATTCTCACCTAATTAATAATTACCTAATGAAATTAAGATTGATTTTAAATTGAATAGAGAAAACATGATTAAAAATAAAATAAAAAATTAAATTAAAGAGTGTTTTGAATGCGGGGAAAGACTAGGAACATGTTTCAGATATTAGGATTTGTTAATATTATGTTTGTGAAATTCATTCTATTTTAGTCAACAACGATTCCGATACGGTACTGAAAGCGTGATTCCTCATCAAATTCATGTTTCTTATAAATGCTAAAGCCCCTAATTCCTTAGTAAAACTTCTAGATTTATAACCTTACTTTTGATAAAAATTGTCGGAACCTTTTAGCGTTATATAAATCGCAAGAAGTATTCCTACTCTCACGCAATTATAAAGTTTGATTACATGATCAATTCAATACTCAAGTTTCCACTTTGTTGTAGTATGTCCCAAAACATAGATTAGCTACTTCTATGCATAAATTAAAATACAATCAAACAATTGATTAAAAATAAAATTTCATTCACAAAACATAAATATTAAACAATATCCATACTCAGGAATAACATAGACAAAACAACATAGATCAGGTCTAGTGTTAGTGAGATACACTGATCTCCCAATTAATCTCGTACATGATGTTGGATCAGGAACTATTGAACATGATGGAGAGTGAATTTTGGCACTGTAGTTCATAAGATTTGAACAAGGCTTGCACCCTTGCAATCGTGAATCTTGTAGTAGATCAAGTTAGTACTTCCATTGATATAATATGATTCCCTATGAAGTTCTTGCTAGCTCCTGTAACAAGTACAATTGAGGAGGGGCAAAATAGTCCACCAGCTAGTGGAGATTATGGCACTAACAGTCAAGGCAATTTGGTTGAGCCTCAAGGACACCTGGCAGCACTTGATGACAGCAACAATGATCACAAGGTCACACGAAAAAGGCAGCCAACACACGGTTGAAGGATTTCATTTGGCACCAGTAGAGTATATAGTTGGTTAGAGGAAAGAGAAAGTAGACAATGATTTGGTTATTCTCATTTTCTCTCTTTTTGGTGTAATCTTCATTGCTGAACCTTAGTACTCTTGTTCTGCATTTTTCTTCTCTTGTAATTAGGTTGATTTCCTATGATCCCATATGAACTCATAGGAAGTGCAATCTAAGTCATATTTTGTCTTCTGAACTCTAAGCTCTTCTTCTTCTTCTTCTTCTTCTTCTTCTTCCTTCTTCTTCTTCTTCTTCTTCTTCTTCTTCTTCTTCTTCTTCTTCTTCTTCTTCTTCTTCTTCTTCTTCTTCTTCTTCTTCTTCTTCTTCTTCTTCTTCTTCTTCTTCTTATAATTCAGCCTCATTACAATGGTGCTTTCATTGATCTCACATGGCTGCAAAGAAACACAGAAGGAGCAAATTGATGACCATTTTGCAACCCTACACCAAAGAATGCTTGCGATTTGTGACAAATCTCTAGCTAGGAGTGAGCAATTTCAACGAGAATTGGCTCAACTCAAGGAAAAAATTGCAGCAAGTGAGAAGAACTCAAGGGTGGAGGCTGATGAAATGGTTGCTTGTCCCATCCTCTTTACAACAATGCCACCAACTGAGGAAGTTGAGGATCAACCCGTTGCACACGCAAAAGCAGATTTGATGTGGTTGGAACCCGTTAGTGAGATGGCTCCAATCGTGGAAGTTGTCGAGCAACAGCTTGAGTTTGCTGATGCTGCAGCCGATTTGTTGGAACTAGTGACCAACGCGATCATGGCGGTGCCGTTAGAACCATTGACGGAGACGAACGTGAAGACCATGACAGCCGAGGACACAATTACCCATGAACCGCAACCATACATCAAACACTTGGTGCTCGATATGGTTCTTAGTGGTGCGGCGATTCTGAAGCATAACAAGGTGTGTCTGAGTATTGTCCAACATGAAGGAGCGGTGAAAATTGAAGGTCAAAATCCTGTTCTGGTCAAAATGCAGCTAGGAGCCTCTCTTCTACTGCCACCAAAGCCACCAGACCCGTATGGTGTCTATAGTTGGATCATTTTGTTTTTTCCTATCAAATTGCAGCAAGGTGCAACCTTGAGAACGCATGTGTATGAGGTGTATGACAAAATGCTCAGGCGAATATCATGCTGTTTGGAATTAATTCAGTATATAGAAGACATTATGATGGTAACCATTGATGATATCTTGATACTTTCTTCATCTAGTTTTGTCACTTATAGCCTCTGTGAGTTGTGTCAATGGATACCAACTTTGCTTGACAATTGCAACCGAATTCACTACATTGTCGGGATCAGCATCATGTTTGCGAGTTGTTATTGGAAGCTATTCACTGTTAGTCATAGCTACCTAATGCCAAGAAACTTGATTATCATACTGAAATTGTGGGTTTCCCTTAATGGTAATGAGTTGTTATACTTATCCAAGTTACAACCATTGTTGGGTAGTTCTATACATGGCCTTGTTGATTGGATATTGCACCACACCACCATTAATTTGGCCATTGCTTTTCTATTATTTTTACTGGATAATTTCAATTGTTCTACTAGAATTCTCACCAACGTATTGACCTTGCTCTTATTATTTCCAATCAGTGTGTTATGCTTTATTGCTATTATGCTAGTCATGACCTTTATGCTAGAGTTTGATGGGACAACTACTCTATGTTGGTGTACCATTGTATTGGCTCATCAGGTGTTGGCCAAACTCTTCAAACTTTATGAGAAAGAGAAGATAGTCAGAAAGAGTTGCTATATTCAACAGGCCTTCTATAATTCCTCATTCAACAATTGGAAGCATGAAATTCTACAAATATTATTACTTCTCTTTCTGGTTGCACTATTCCTTATTGTTTTGATCATGATGTTAATGTGCTTCTATTGGATTGTTGCCTTCAAGTTAGTTGGGTTACCTTTGAACATGGAATTTGTTGAATCACAAACTGATGAATCTACCCAATTTGGTAGTGTGCAATCTGCTCATCAAGAAATGAAGAAGTTGATTGGCATGCAATTGGTTGAAGCACATGAGTTTATGCTAACTCTGCCGATAAAAGACATTCCACTATTCTTGGTTAACTTGTGGACGGGCTTGGTTTTTCAAGATCTGTCAATATTACTAATTGCAGTAACAAAGTTAAGGGATGTTGTTGTAGGAACCAACATAGTGACGATTCATTTTATTCCTAGTCATGTCCTACTATTGTGGAAGGGAAATCCCAACAATCAAAACCTTTATGCGGCTGTATGGCCAAGGAAGTGGAATGTATGCGTGGCGGGCTCTCATGATTTCTTCGAGCACCCTCACGTTAATGATCTGGCTTACACGCCTGCAAATAAAAAAGGTCGTTTTGGATTCAACTTATTGGTGAGTGGTTTCTTTAGTTCCAAGAGATGTGCAAAGGCAGTCCCACTTGATGCATGGGTCTCTGCAGATGATGTTATCCCATTTTGTGTTTGAGGCCTATAGAGATCTTGGCACCAGAGGGAACAGATAGAAAACAAGAATGATGTGGGTGATTGATGAATTGGAGATAGAAGTATTCAGGTCAGAGGTAGAAAAAAGAATGCCAGGGAAGCAGCTAGAGAGAGCATCCAAAGAAGAATTAGTGCAAAAACAATGGGAAAGAAGGGATTACTTAGGTGTTCATCCGCAAAAGCAAGAAGGCTTGATCTATGTTCGGCTTCACATTCTAGTTAGTAGAGTCCAAGCAGATGAGATGAATGAGCTAGCTAATTTGGCTCATAAGTATGGAACTGGTGAACTAAGACTCACTGTGGAACAAAACATAATCACCCCTAATGTTGAAAACTCAAAAATTGAAGCCTTGCTCAATGAGCCTTCACTTCTAATGAAAACACTAGTGGCTTGTACTGGTAACCAATTTTGTGGGCAAGTCATAATTGAGACAAAGACAAGGGCTTTGAAAGTGACTGAAGAGGTTGAGAGAGAAGATCAATTTTGCAATATCTGTTACAGTAATGCTAACCATAATTCAAAGACACGTTGGGAAGACAAGGTGGACTTTGTGAAATGTTACCCCAACTACAACCTTGAGGACAAGGTTGATTTTAAAGGGGCGAGTATTGTAACAAGTACAATTGAGGAGGGGCAAAATAGTCCACCAGCTAGTGAAGATTATGGCACTAACAGTCAAGGAAATTTGGTTGAGCCTCAAGGACACCTGGCAGCACTTGATGACAGCGACAATGATCACAAGGTCACACGAAAAAGGCAGCCAACACACGGTTGAAGGATTTCATTTGGCACCAGTAGAATATATAGTTGGTTAGAGGAAAGAGAAAGTAGGCAATGATTTGTTTATTCTCATTTTCTCTCTTTTTGGTGTAATCTTCATTGCTGAACCTTAGTACTCTTGTTCTGCATTTTTCTTCTCTTGTAATTAGGTTGATTTCCTATGATCCCATATGAACTCATAGGAAGTGCAATCTAAGTCATATTTTGTCTTCTGAACTCTAAGCTACTGTTCTTCTTCTTCTTCTTCTTCTCTGTTAAATCTTCTTATTATTATTCAGCCTCATTACAGCTCCATCCCTAGGAATAACTTGAGAGTACCTAGATCCTTTATGCTAAACTTCAAATCCATAAACTTTTTGATAATACTGATTCCAGTCACATTATTGGCAGTTAACATCAAGTCATCAACATAAATCAGAATAGTTTTGAAATCTTAGGCTGTAGACTTGATGAACAATCATTTATCTACTTTGGATTTGACATACAATAGTTTGAATTCGATAGTACTCTAATAAGATTAGCATGCCACCACTGCACGGTAGCTTGTTTATCCATACAATGATTTTTGCAATTTACACACCATTGATGAATCAGGACAATGTAATTTAAGAGATAGGTCCATGTACACCTCTTCATGGAGATCTCCATGGAAAAAAACTGTGTTGACATCTAATTGTTGAAGATGCCAATTGAATGATGCAGCCAACGAGAGGAGTACTCAGATAATGCTAATCTTAACTACTAGATTGAAAGTCTATAGATAATTCTGTCCTTTTATTTCTATGTAGCCCTTGGCTACTAATCTAGCCTTTTGCCTTTCCAATATACTATCAACATTGTACTTTATTTTAAAAATCCACTTGCAACCAACTACTTTCTTGTTTGCTGGTAGATATTGGTAGATATCCCTGAACCTTGCTACAGGTCTTGCGATTCGTAGTAACAAGGATTGGCCTGTGATATTTTTTGAACTACTCTTCAAGTCCTCTGGCATATTAGGAATTTGCTTATTTTTTAACATAAGGCGTTTAACCTGTAAGGAACAATGTCTCAAATTAATGAAATTATGCACCTTGTAGAGGAGTATATCCAGGTTAATGCCTTGTCTCTTACTGGGCTGAATTGTAATAGTCCCTCCCTACTTTGATTAGATGATATCCGCCTATAGAGGGGTGGGTGAAGCTAAATACAAATGGATCCGTGAGACTTGGTCCTGGAAATGCAACCTATGGAGGGATTTTCATGAATAACCTTGGTGGTTTTCTTGTGACGTTTTCCTTCAAGCTTGGTATTTCGTCTATCATGACTGTTGAACTTTAGGGAATTTTTCATGGGGTGAAGTTGGCCCTTTCGTGTGGCTTTAGGAGGATTGTGGTGGAGTCTGATTCTCACTCGGCTATAAGGTTCCTAACTAATGGGTTTAGTGACAGAGTACCGGGTTGTTTGGTCTCATATCTATCGGGAAGGTAATCAAGTTGCAGATGTGTTGGAAAATCATGCTCATTCCATGACGAACTCTGAGATAATCTTTGATTGTGCCTCTCACTTTATTAGTCTTTGTATGCATTCTGATGCTTCTGGGGTCCTCTTTCATAGAGGCTTTTAATTTGTAGTTTTCCTTTGGGCTTTGCCCCTCACTGTTTAAAAAAATTATGTTTTTCCCTAACATATCCATTCTTTCTATGTAATTATCTCCATTATTAATGTAAATCAATGCCCTATTAAAGAGGAATAAACGGAAAAATAATATTTATTATATTCTTCAACTTTTAAATAGGACAGATAAATAAATAAAATTCTAACGAGAAATTATAAAAAATAAGATACGGAGGAGTACAAGAGTTGTTTGTATTATTTACACGAATTCCAAGTTTCAAATAATGAATAAAATAATCACACTGATTGTTGTGGATGTTGTTTAGATCAAGTTGATTCTCTCGTGTCTTTTTTTCTTCTTAAATATACGTACAATTTCATGTAAACTCTAGTCATTATAAAAAAAATCTATTGATTAATGTTTTTTAAACTTTGATTAAAATCTACGTAAACTCATTTATTTTGTTACTATTATTAGTAAAATTCTCGTTTATTTTGTGAGTTTAATTTGTAATGATTTGTTTTGGGCTTCTACTCTTTGATATAAACCCTAGGAAATGCTAAGAATTCGTAGAGTTTTAAAGATAGTTCTAGGAAACTCTATGGAATGAAAATGTCTCGAGAATAGATTTTATTATAGAAAAATGAGATACAAGAGAGAATTGCATATACAAATGATAGATGATGAGCTTTCTTGCATCACAAGCAGCTTAAGTAGTTTAAATCCTTGGCAGGAAATGTTTTTAATACAGCTGCCAACTAACTAAATCTGAATCTGAACCAACACTACTCTTGCCTAATTGATGTCTTAAAACTACCTTTTGATCCTAAGTGATGTCTCGAAACTACCCTTGCCTAATTTATGTCTCAAAACTACCCATTGATTTCTTCTTAAACAATTATCCCATATCAATGCTCCTCCCTTAACAAAATCCTTGTCCTCAAGGATTGAAAATGTGAGATGAAGGGAAATCTTCTACAAGTCATAGTAGTACTCCCAAGTAGCACCTTTAACTGGCTGATTTCTCCATTTAACTAGTACTTTGGTAACAGCTTGACCTCTTCTAGGTACAAATGTCCTGTCTCCATTTAAATAGATTCAGGTTCTTTCTCATCCGTAACTTAACTAGGTTGATCAGGCAATTCAGATGAAGTAATTGAGTCACCAATGTGTTTCTTTAGCTGAGAAACATGAAACACATTGTGAATCTTAGAACCAGATGGCAATTGGAGCTTGTATGGCATTGCTCCATGTGACGCCCTTCTTTAAAATATTGAAAATAGTGAATATTTCCAAATCATTATTTTATGGACTTTATTAAAGAAATATCTCGTATAAAATTTTTCATTATAATTAATTAACATTTCTCGAAAATGTTTGGACTTGTATTAAAACTTTCGACCTTATTGTTTGAGAATATAATGAATTCGGCTTAATAGCTTTTTATTCATATCAAGATGAAGAAAATTCCTCAAGACAACATTTTTTTAAAAAGAAAAGCCTTTGGTAATTACAAACTTATCATTGTCTTACGAGTTTAGATAACTATAAATTATAACAATTGCTAAATCCGCTTTTTAACAAAATCAGAGTGTGCGGAAATAAAATAATAATTAAGGATCGGTTGTGAAATAAGCAGCATATATATATATATATATATATGATAAAAAGATTCCATAAGTACAAGTCATCAAAAGATACAAGTCCTGAGTACTGTGTCCATAAACTGAAGATACAAAAGTAAGATATAAAAGATCTCAGCTCTCCAACACTACAAAAGTGTATACAATATATCACAACTCAAAAATAAGTGTCAAAGAGCAGGTCGAACTGGTCCTCCAAGCATCCATCTGGTCCACTGCAGCTACATATTGGGTCCAGGATCGGTACTACATATACTATACCTATACCTAGGAACCACTCAGTCCTCCACGTGGTCTAGTAGCCGACTCGACTGGTACCTCCTCCTCGCTCTCCCCCTCCTCAGGGTTCTCCCCAATCTCGTCCGACGAGGTAGATGCCCTACCACTGGGCCTAGGGTCTGCAGTAGGTGTAGTCCTAACAGTACCTGTCAGACCAGGTGAGGGGATGTCAGCATCAGTAAAAACTCTAGAAGCGGAGGGATGAGAATGAATGGCTGTCCTGAAACGAAAACTATGGAACCTACGTACTTTTCAAGCTGGTAGTGGTGGTCCTGTATAAGTATAGAACGGGGGTACGTGCATAGTATAAATGATATGGATCCTAAACCTACGAGGGCGCGCACGAGCTAGGGGGTTAGGGTGATAGAGAGTAATCTCCACCTCACCCTCAAAGGTCGCTCGGTGCTCCTCGAATATCCATATACCACTAGGGATGTGTATGATCTCGACGCAAGCTAGGTATCTGGCCATCACCTAATAAGGGCACAGGGTAAGCATATGCATACACATAATCAAATAAAAGTAACTGGAAATTAAACATACACATACATCAAGTCATCAGTCAACATATGAATGCATATGACCAAGCAAGGTTCATTTATAATTAAACTCTTTAATTATAATGGCACGATGCATGTCATCTCTCAATCCTGAGATACTCCAACTAAATATCCTTGCGAATGTCCATCCATAACTTTAGCGTATTCTATTCCAAGAATACTTTTAATATGTTACCAGAACGTATGGCGTACTAGCTGAGAAGTGATAACAATGTCACCTTACCTGGTGAACGTCACGTCGCCAAAACGTACACCTATCAGTTTATGATACACAACGCCGCTTCTCTTGTGTGCTTCACATCGCCAACACGTAATGATCATATCAATAGTATATCACATACTACCCACATCGTCAACCTTAATGTGTCATCGAGCTAGCAGTAACATTTGGCACTCCCAGAGACCCTCCTCATGTTCCTCGAACATGATAAACGATAAATCCCACCAACACCATGCATGAATGCATCAATGTCTTAATTGGGTTGTTCTTTAATTTATTTTATAATATCCAACTCATTATAAAATAAATATAAGCTTTATGCATATTAATTAGAAATAGTAATCCAATATTATTTCAGGCATGATTCAATGTGATCTCTTGAAAAATCAACATTTAAGTGAGAGTTAAAAATTGTTAGAAATTAAAAATGGTATTTTGCTGAGTTTTTAACATTGATAATCGATTACCCTGTACTGGTAATCGATTACCACGTTTGTTTTTCAAAACCTGAATCAGATGCATCAGGATAATCGATTACCATATCATAGTAATCGATTACTCACGATAGTAGATGCGTAAAACCTGAGTTTTAACATGTCATTTTCAATTCTAATTAATTCTAACTTTAAACCACCATTAATAGAGATCAAAGGGCATTAAACAAAGATGCTCCAACACTGAAATCAAACCAATTCACATGGAATTCCACAATTCCATAAATTATGCATAAAACACAACTTTTAACAACTCAAGGTATCAAATCAGTATTCATACAATTAAATCATGATTTCAAGCATTCAACACTTTTATATGCACATAATATGAGTTGCTCAAATCACAGAGAGATCAAGTTTTGGTCTCCAAACCAAAATCCTATTTCACAACTATGCCCTTATGAGTCTCAAGGTGGCTCCCTATACAAAACACAACAATCACTGTTATTCTAGTGAATGTAAAGCTTTCCCCATACCTCTAGATCGTGCTCCAACAAGAAATTCGCAAAGAAAGGGACTCCAACTCCAAAATCCACTAAATCCACTACATGCAGACAAAGTTGGACAGGGTATGTACCAACACCACAAAACTTGACATGCAGAATCAAGTTAAGAATTGGGGAAAATGGTCAAATTGAATTCTCTTCAACATGCACTAGAGGTAGGAACAAGTTTGAAACGAAAAGGGTTAGTGTGCTTACCAAAATCGAGCTTCAAAGTGAGCTCCAGAAATCAGTTTTCCAATTCTGCAGAATTTGGGATCAAACTTTGCAAGCTTGATTCTCAGAGCACACAGACCCTCAACTCACGATTTTGGTATCAATACAAAGATTGAGACTTAAGCTTTGCAGAGGTGTATTACTCTCAACCTAACTCTCAGAATCACAGATGAATTTGAGAGGCGAAATCAAGAACCCAAATGAAACTCTCAGACCAAAATCAAGCAAAATGAGCCAAATGCATCAACTCAATTGCTTAAGTAGACGAATTGGAATATCATGCATGAAGACACGCGTTTTCCACTAACCTTAGAGACGATTTCGTGTCACAAAACTGGGTAATTTGGTGTTGATTAAGCATTGAGTCATCAAACGCACTCAACCTGGGTTTTCTTTACGACGGTAATCGATTACCAAGTCGTGGTAATCGATTACCACGATGAAAATTTTCAAAAATTTATATTTTAATTAACTTCCCTCCAAAAACCTTTTCAATATTGCAATTAGGTCCTACCCCAAGGACTGAATTGCAAAACTAATATTTTGTACAAATTTTAATATATAAAAATATATTCACATATTCTTATATATCTTAAAGCACATAATGTAAAAAAATAAAGACTTCTAATAAACTTAATTAATTATACAATAATTATTATAATTAATTAACCTATTATTCGAGAGACGAAAATTAGAGTTTGATGAGCATTTAATGTTAGAGTTTGATGTACAAAAATAAAGACTTCTAATAAACTTAATTAATTATGAAATAATTATTATAATTAATAAAGCCCCCGTGTTTGATGAGCATTTTATTTCCCATTATTCCTTGCATTATTTTACTCCTATTATTGATACTTGTTGCCCATTTGACATTGTTTAGCATGATTTAGTGATTTAGTGATTTAGAGTTTTTTGGACTAATATTCCGAATGTTGTTTAATTTGGGATTATTTAGCCTAATTAATTCTATTTCTATTTTCAGGTCATATTTGGCACAAGGACACTTTGGGCATTTTGGAAATGAAGATTGAAGTATTGAAGTGAAGATTGTAATTTACATTTAGATCCCTTTTTAGTTGTAATTTTCATAATAGTGTTCTTAGGACTTGGGCCCATGTTTTAGGCCCATTTTCATGGTAAAAGAAGGGAAAATTCGTCCAAACCTAGCACCACTCTCCCATTTTCAGATTTTTCACTCTCTCTCTAGGTTAGAACTTCTCTCTTGGCTCTCCCAAGTGGTGGTGGCTGCTAGGGTTTTGTTCTTCCCCATTTGTACTCATTTTTCATTTATGGCCATGGAAGGATAGAGTTGAAGGGTTAATCCCTTTGGTATTGTATTATCTACTCTTGAGCTCTTGTTATTAATGCAATTTCGTTTTCTCTCCTCTGTTTTCATGTTTATCAATGTGTAGTGGTTTGTTTAATTCCATTTCGTAGAGATAATACATGAATATAAATGCTTAATTTGTATTAACTCGTAAAAACTCCAATTCTGGTTTCTGATGCTTAATTATAAGTTAGGGTTTGGAGCGATAACTAAATTTTCGCTTAGTATTTGGTTGTCACGAGTTGGACAGAGGAGAGGAGAGGAATCGATCTTTAGTGAGCTAGGATTGAGTAGTGTACGTAGCCAAAGGGGTTTGCCCGCTTTTGTTTCTGATTTTCTTAGTTTTAATATTCTGTTTTGTGTTTTGTTCTTCACATCTGATACATACAAAAACCCCCCATTTTACTGCACACTACGTGTTTGATACTTTGCCTAAACCGATATTCGCTAGGAAACGACCTAGGATCATCTTCCTAGTACAACAGAATTAAACCCCTTTTATTTGATCGGGTACGACCTCGATCAGTGTTACACTCCAACTCAGCTCAACACTACAAATGGATCATAGAACTTAGGAGCTAATTTTTCATTCAATTTGTTAGCTGCTGAGGACTGCTTGTATGAGTGAAGTTTCAAGTAAACTAGATCACCAACATTAAAACTTCTATCTGATCTATGTTGATTTGCTAGCTGCTTCATTATGTCCTGAGCCCTTCTCATATGAAATTTCAACATTTCCTCCCTTTTTGATAAACTTCTATCAACCAATTCATTTTTTGATTCCCCTAGAAAATATGGTAGATAAGCAGGAGGTGGTTGGCCATACACTATCTCATAGAGTGTAGCATGTATAGTAGTGTGATAGGTAGTATTATACCACCATTCAACCAATGGAACCCATACTGACCATTGAGTAGGTACATCATTGAACATACATCTCAAGTAGGTTTCTAGTATCTATTCACCACCTTTATCTGGCCATCTATTTGAGGATGATAAGCAGTAGAAAGATTCAGTTGTACTCCTTGATATGCCATCAATTCCTTCCAAAAATTACTAACAAACACAGGATCTCTATCAATAATGATTGATTCTGGAAACCCATACAACTTGAATACATTATCCATAAAAGTTTGAGCCACAATATGATCAGTGTAGGGATGAGAAAGGGACATAAAGTGAGTTGCCTTACTTAATCTATCAACCGCTACAAATATGATTTTCTTTCCATGACACACAGGGAATCCTTCAATACAATCCATTATGATATGCTGTCAAACCTGCCCTAGAATAGGAAGAGGCTGTAATAAACCAAGACTAGCGACAATTTCATATTTGCATCTCTAGCAAGTGATGCACTTCTTCACAAATTCCTGTTCAACTTTACTCATATCCTTCCAATAAATCATAACCTTCATTCTATGCAAAGTGGCATTTTTACCAGAGTGACCGCCTGATGTTGCAGTGTGCTTTTAATTCAATAATTCTTGTCTCAATAAAGCATCATTTCCTACTACCAATATGCCCTTCCTTCTTAAATCAGAACCGGACCACTGATAATTTTTATGAGAATCAGGGTCTTTCTTCCACTATTCAAACAACTTTTGTATAGCAACATCAGTAGTATAGGAATGTCTGATTTTATCAAGAAGCTCTGACTGCACCTGATGAACCATCAATTGAGACAATTCAGGATCTTGAGTATTCTGTATTCTAGATAAAGCTTTATCAACCACTTTTTCTTTTTCTTCTTTATACTCAATGGAAAGATCAAATTCCATGAGTTTCACTAGCCATTTATGTTGGAATACAATGGATAATCTCTTATCTAAGATGTATTTTAAGCTTCTATGATCAATTTTTATGATAAAGTGCCTATTCAACAAATAATAACTCCATTTTTTAACATCAATCAATTATTTCTCATAAGTGGATAATGATTGTTGTTGTAGATTCAAATATCTACTTATGAATGCCAAGGGATGATGATCTTGCATCAACACTGCTCCAAAGCCAAAGCCAGAAGCATCCACCTCCACCAGAAATGTCTTGGTGAAATTAGAGAGAGCTAACACTAGATCTTGAACCAATGCTTCCTTAAGGAATTGGAATGAATTCTTTGCTTGGGGATTCCATACAAAATTGTATTTCTTCAGCATATCAGTCAAAGGTTTGGCTAATGTACCATAACCCTTAACAAACCTTTTGTAATAACCAGTTAGACCTATAAACCCTCTCAATTGTTTAACATTATGTGGTAAAGACCAATCTGCCACTGCATTGTTCTTGATTGGATCAGTAGATACTCCATCCTTTGATATGAAATGACCAAGATACTTAACTCTAGGCACTCCAAAGTAGCACTTTGATTGTTTGGCAAAAAGACAATTCTGTCTCATAACAGTCAAGACTTGAGTTGAATGCTCTAAGTGAGTTTTCTCATCATAATTGTATATGAGGATGTAATAAAAAAATGCCAGTAGAAACTTGCTAAGGACTTTGTGAAAGATAGCATTCTTCAATCCCTGAAAAGTGGTTGGAACATTTGTAAAGCCAAATTACATTACAAGATACTCATAGTGGCCACTATGTGTTCTAAAGGTTGTGTTATGAATGTTTCAGGGTTCTTAAGTCAATCTTAGAGAAGATTTTAGATCCATGTAATTCATCCATGAAATCCTCTAACAAGGGTATAGGAAATCTATCCTTAACAGTACCCTTGTTAAGCTCTCTTAATCCACACAAAGCCTTCAGGAACCATCCTTCTTGCCCACCAACACTACAGGGCTAGCATAATGACTGAATAAGACCAGAATTCATCATGTCTCGCACCAGCTTATCAATGATGGTTTTCTGGTTGCCAGCATACCTGTACGACCTCTTGTTCACTGGATCAATTTCTTGCATTAAAGGAATCTTATGATCATGACCAGATCTTCTAGGAGGTAGTTGTATAGGTTTAGCAAAGATATCATAAAATTGAGTAAGTAACTCTTGAATCTATTCAGATAGTTCAAGTTGTTTAACTGCATGAGTGGTCAAACTTTGCAGTAAACACCCCTCTACTTGATCCAGTTGAATCATAGATAAATGAACCCCTTGCTGTAAAGTTTTCTCGACATGCTAACTCTTTACTAAACAGACACCAGTGTTTTGAGATCCTCTCAACACATGTCTTTTCTGTAACACCGTCACAACTAAGTAGCTTAATTCCTATAATTAGGTTGCGATTAATTAGGACTTAAAAATTTCTAAATTAAATCCGATCGGACTTTTCCAAAATTTACATTTTCTAAATCTATCAGATCAGAGTAAATTAAAACTTAAACTGAATATTAAATACAACCAGAAAATCCTAATGCCCAGATACAAAATAATACAAGTTGTGGGCTCCAAAAACTAAATTATATTAATTACACACTTTGATTCTACTTCTCTCAATGCCTAATTTACACTCCACTCCGTGGAGTGTACTCCTACTCAACCTGCAATAGTGTAAGCTTCGTCTTCGTACCTGTGTAAAAAAGACAAGAAGGGTAGCATTACACAGAACTTAGAATAATAGATTCTAAAAAAGTATAGCAACAAACCAAGATAATTTATTATGAGTCTTTGGCCCATTAATTTATTATTACTAGTTATGTTTGCACAACCCTTATACCTTATATTGTCTCTTACTTCACACACTAATATCCATTCTTATTCCATCCAGTAGGTTATCTATTCCCTTACTCTTATCCATTTACAATCTATATTTATTAAACTTATCCTCATACTAGTCTCCAATTAATACCATGTCTATAAACTTCTCTTATGCCTAAGTTGTTAAATTATCCTAAACGATTTCCATTAAACTTATGTCTCATGTTCTAACCTCAGTTAGTGCATTAGTTACTCAATTCACTTCCTAACATTAATTACCACTTACAAGTACATCATGATCACTTTCTTAGACCTAACTCATTTCTTATACCTATTTAACATCATTTATCAATAGTAATTATTCTTCCTATTCCGAGTACTTCACCCTATGCAAGGGTCCCTTGTACACGCTGTCTATCTAAGTACGTATTAATCACAACCTATTCTTTTCCTGGTCCTAAGTCATTGATTACACTTGTTCGACCTCATTCATCAATTATTATTATTCATTATATTTCCGAGCACTTCACCCTTCGCAAGGATACCTCGTACACCCATCCTATTCCGAGTACTTCACCCTCTCAAGGGTCCCTCGTACACGCATTCTATCCGATTATTCACCCTCCGCAAGGGTACCTCGTACATACATTCTATTCCGAGTACTTCATCCTCTCAAGGGTCCCTCGTACACGCATTCTATTCTGAGTACTTCGCCCTCCGCAAGGGTACCTCGTACACACATCCTATTCCGAGTACTTCACCCTCTCAAGGGTCCCTCATACACGCATTCGAATTCGAGTACTTCACCCTCTACAAGGGTACCTCGTACACACATCCTATTCCGAGTATTTCACCCTCTCAAGAGTCCCTCGTACATGCATTCTATTCCGAGTACTTCACCCTCCGCAAGGGTACCTCGTACACACATCCTATTTCGAGTACTTCACCTTCTCAAGGGTCTCTCATATACGCATTCTAATCCGAGTACTTCACCCTCTGCAAGGGTACCTCGTACACACATCCTATTCCAAGTACTTCACCCTCCGCAAGGGTACCTCGTACATTATCATTATTACCTTCCTTAGCTTTACTTATCATTTTACATTTTCTTTCTTATCCTTTATCATATTTCCCGAGTTCCTATTTTCTTTCATTATTCCTCTTTATTATTCTTTTATCTTACTTCCTGAACTTCTATTTCTTTTCCTTTTTCTCCCTCTATTATTTATCGTTATTTCTCTTTTATTCTCCTTATGAGTATTCTACCTTATTGTTGTTCTTATAACTTTCTCATTTACTATCTATTTAATCATTCATTCATTTTATATTTATAATCACGTATACTCGTTCTTCTAAAGCTACAATATATTCCTTCTCCTCATACATAATACTCATTTTCAATATTCACCTCAACTAACCTAATGTTTTGTATTATACTTATTCCTCTACCCCTAGTCATCACTATATATAACATAAGAGAAGCTATACCCTAAGTCAAGGTAACACCACCTTCTTACCACAAAGAGAAAGAGAAGAAGATAAAAACTTAAGCCTTCAAGCTATTTCCCTTCCTTTGAGTCCTTAGATCCTCAACCGTTTGACCCTAGCTTGTATCCCAATAATATCTAATCACCAAGATGTAGGAATAGTGTCCAATGGTGAGAAAGATGAAGGTTGTGGGTTCTCTTCTCTCTCTTGGAAGCTATGGGGCATAAGAGAGAGAAAGCACCTCTATTGATGAGTTATAGAGAGAGAAAGCTTAGTGGATATGGTGATGATGATGGAGATGGTTATGATGGTGAGCTTGGACGGTGGTGGAAAAGCTTGATTTTTGGCTATGGAACTTGGCTTCTCATGGAAGCTTTGGGTCTTAACTTGGTGGAGAAGTGTGGAGCTTTCCATGAGCTCCACGCTCTTTATTTTTTATGATCTGGAGCGTACTACTCGAGTAGTCCACTGACTACTCGAGTAGTCAGGCTGGTTCCCATTTTATTTATTTTCTTTGCACTTCAAAATGTCATAACTTCTTCGTTACCCGTCGGATCTTGCTCAAATTTGAAAGCAAGTTTCCCTACATACTAACCTTCGCATCCAACAATGGAATTTGTGTTTAGAGATGGAAATATTTTATTTCTAATTTCCTAATATAGGGTGTTTATAACACTGAAAACACCATTTCTAACACTCGTTTTCCCATCTTTCAACCTCTAATTCTATGCTAAGGATATCTAACTACTTCATAGCACTAAAAATGATTCTAATCCATCACCTTAATTACTCTTTAACATAATTATCATTTTCTTAATCTTATTATTATTCTAATTATTCTTGGAATTAAAATTCGGGATGTTACATTTTCCCTTTCACTAAAAACTCCGTACGCAACTTATCAAAATTCCAAGTGATGTCTCCTAATGTTACCAACCACTCAATACCAAGCACCATATGACAACAGCCAAATAGGATAAGCATCATGTCAGCCTCAAATTCATTATGTTGTAGGGACCAACTGAAATTCTTAACAATGGAAGTGATTTGTAGCTTATTGCCATCAACGACATTAACCATTAATGAATCCATCTTTTCTAATTTACACCCTAGTTTTTTGGCTATATTAACATCCAAAAAAATTATGTGTACTAACACTACCAATCAAAATGTGCAGTGTTTTCTTCTTATGAGTCTTTATTACTCTCTTTATTCTGAAGCTAGCTACACAAGTCAGTGCATTAACTAATATTTGGGGATCACACCAAGCTCCCTTGAGCTCAAATTGTTGTCTATTGTCTGAACCTCTTCATCCTCCAATTCATCATCTTCAATTTCAATCCAATGCAATTGAACTTTCTTGTGAGTGAGACTATGTCCAAGGTAAAAAGGGTCATCGCAAAAGTAGCACAATCCCTTAGTCCTGGTTTCATTTATATAAGCAGGAGATAATCTTCCTGGCTTAGGATTGTGATTCCCTGGATCATTTCCATTGGCTACAACAGGGTTGATCTTAGGTGTGTTCATGACCTTATTGGTTTTGTTAGGAGTAGGTAGAATTCCACCTTTATTATTAGCACCCTCTTATAATTTAGCCAAAGAGAAAGCCTTCCTAATAGTTTGGTGCTGGAACATTCTCACCATCATTTGAATGTTTTGCCTCAACCCACCCAACAAACAACTTAGATCATGCTCTTTGGATAAGTCCATTCTTATGATGATTGCATCAAAAGACTCATAATAGTCACTAGCATTATTTTTCTGCCTAAGGTTCATGAGCTCTACTGTAACATCCTGTTTATTTTAATCAGTGCTGATTAATTTAAGTGTTGTGTTTTATGTGTCATCCTGGTTGAAGGATGTGTGGTTCGAGAGTCTAAGTGTGGAGTGTAGGAGTTTGATCCGATCAGACTCTGTGTTAGCGGAGATCTTAGGAGTCGAGCATGTGTTACCGAGCTCGTGGGTGTGTGCTAAGTATAAGGCACAAAGCTCGAATTGACCGAGCATGTGTTACCAAGCTCGTGGGTGTGTGCTGAGTATGAGGCACAGAGCTCGGATTGGTCTAACATGTGACTTAGAGTCACGAGGCCAGGTTGGGGTAGAGCCGAGCTCGTGGGAGTCCGAGCTCAGTAGGATCTATGAGTTAGATCCGAGCAGGTTGAGCCGAGCTCGGGTGTGTGATCCGAGCAAGTGGTATAGCGTTAGTTAACCGAGAAAATACCGAGTTGGCGGTATTGGGTTAGCAGAACCGAGAAGGTTTCGAGCAAGATGTGTTGTGTTCGTGGATCCGAGCAGATAGTGTGTTGGTTTAGTGCCGGCTTAGGTAATCCGAGTTGTAGTGTTGAGTTCACTTACATTTGTGCTTGGGAGAAACCGAGCATTTCCCATCTTGTTGTGCTCGGAATAGGCCGAGCAGTTAAAATTGATATTATGAGAACCTAGCTCGTATCATTTTCAACCCCCTTTGTTTGAGACTGCATGGGTCTTGTGTTGATGTTGAATAGTGCCGACCTCGGCAGGTTGTGTGTACTCGTTTAAAGTGTCTCATCCCGAGGTGGTGGCACCAAAGGAACTGAGCATCGAGTTCTAGCTTGCGCCGAGCTCTCATGTTTTTGTTGTTGAGAGCTGGACCTTGGAAGTCGGCCTTTGCTGACCAGTATTATTGAAGCATGTCGTCTTTTTCCTCCCAACGTGCTGCTCGGTTTATGCTGGAATAAGTGACTTGGGGCAAGTTTTTAATTCAACATTTGACATTCATTTTCAGCCACAACTTTATGAAGCTTCTCAGGGAAGCTTTGCACACCAACCACATGTTTTCCCCCTTCTTTCAGGCAGTATAAATAGAGTAAGATATTCTTAGTGTTTCTCTACGTGACTTATGTGCTGAAAACCCTAAGAGAGCTATTTGAACTACTCCCAAAGGTTCAGAGTCTATTTCTTCTTCGTGCGGCAATCTAGTTGTTGTTGATCCATCATTTTCTTCATCGTGCAGTCAAATGATTCGATTGAGAACTAGGAGAACTCGGGATTACAAGCTAGGCTAGGTCTTGAAGGTTCTATTTTCTACTTTCTTCACGGTTGAGGTAAGGGGTGGATCTTACCTTGATATTGAAAGTAGTTTTGAAATTAATACATATTGATAACCGAGTGTATATGTGTTATGTTGAGAATAGGTATGGTTTCAAATATGCTTGTTGATGTACTGTTTTGTGTATGCCGATTATATGTACTATGTGGGTGGTATGTAGATATGTATACACTCTGAGTTGCATATCTTGGAAATCATGTGACAGGTTCTAATGGAGTCATTTGGTTTGGTGAAACCGAATGAAAGGAATGATGATGGTGGTCATCATTGATACATACAAGGTGTTGTATGTATGGAACTTAAGTGAATGGTTTAATGTTAATGAAATTAAAAAGTAAATGGCAGCTTATAATCCATTGGGGGACACTGACCATTAGGTGCCCTGCTAGGTGTTAATACGACCCATTAGGAAACACGATCCATCAGGTCGAAGATGACCCATTAGGCCCAAAACGACCCGTTAGATGATGGTGTACCCAATGGATTACGGTGCTGCAATTAAAAAGAGTTACATTGGTAAAATGGAAATGTTAATGAGAAAGGGGACTAACGGGTGTATTATGGCCTAATGGGTGTAAAAAGGGACCTGATGGGTGTGGAATATACCTAATGGGTGTTAATATGACCTAGCAGGTGCACAAAGTCCTAGTGGTGTATTAGCAAGGTTAAACTAAAATGAAAAGCTAGAAAGGGAAAAGCAAACCGAAAAGAATGAGAATGGTTATGAATGGATAACATGATAGTATTGAATTCATATTATGTACTGAGTGTGTGATTTGAGATTATGGCACTAAGTGTTTAATGGTGTACGTCTTGGCTTATTATTATGTTTAGTTTTTGGAACTGCTTTTATTTCATGTGTAATACTCACCTCCTTACCAACCTTTTTCAGGTAAAGAGATTGAGTCAGCACAGCCCCCGGCCGAGCAGGTGCACTTTCCCTCCCAGGGAAAGTAGTGGTGTATTTAGTGTGGGTCGGTCTAGTATTTTGGCATGTATTTTGGGTTTTTTATATGATGTTGCATTTTATTTTTTTTGGCTGTAAATTAATTTGGAAAACATCTTGACATATGTACAACTCTGATCTTGGTTTCGGTTTGAATGTTTATATAGTTTTGTGAATCACTTGGTTGGCAAAAACTTACTTTTGAAAAGAATTGCTTTCGGTTGAGTTATTAAACCTTTGTGTTTTCGGCTAAATTGCATTAGGTGCATGCTTAATTGTTGTTCATTGGGGTAATTAAGGGTAGTTTATTGTTGGTGTTACATTTATGGTATCAGAGGAGTTCCCTCGGCCTTGGAGTGAGGGTTCACTACTCCAGTTGTTACTCAACCATGTGAGTAACCTAGTGTTTGTGTCTAAGTGTTGGGTTGCTTAGGTAGATAGATATAGTGTTATCTATGGTGCTGCAGGTGTGTGTTTGGTGTTGTTTGCGGTCTCCTTTGACCTGGTTTATGATCAATTGTCCTTCGAGGATTGAGAGGTATGGTAGGAAGAAGAGCTTAGAATATTGCAACAGCAGCAGCTGTGGCAGCGGCAACAATGCAACCCCCACCACCAGCCCCAGTGGAAGTGGATTGGTTGAGTAGGTTCAGAAGGAGTGAACCTCCTCGATTTGAAGGTGGGTTCAACCCAGATAGAGCACAGAAGTGGCTTCAAGAGGCAGAGAAGCTGTTGCGTTCAGTCCGACCTCCAGTCAAGCAAGTTGTGTTTCTAGTGGAGTATTTGTTGTCGGGCGAGGCCGAACATTGGTGGGAACACCAGCGTCGAGGTCTTGAAGTTGTCGAGCATGCAGTGTCTTGGGATCTATTCAAGATCCGATTTCTGAGCAAGTACTTCCCTGAGGAAGTACGAAGGGAGAAGGAGCTCGCGTTCCTGAAGTTGGAGCAGGGGAGCTCGAGTGTGGGCGAGTATGCTGCTCAGTTTGAGGATTTCATTCAGTTCTCGGGGAGCTACCGAGGTGCCGACGAGCACTCGAATTGCATCAAGTCGAGTCGGGTCTGAATGCCAAGATCAAAACGACATTGGTGTATCAGAATATCGCCGATCTCTCGTAGCTAGTGAGTAATGCAAGTGCGTATGAGAGTTCCTTGAAGCAGGAGCAAGCCGAGGAGTAGAGCAAGGCTTCTCGAAAGTTGGTCGGTCCAGTCCGAGGAAAGGGCCCCATGCAGAAGCTCGGTCATTACTCGGGTTCCAAGGTAGCTGGTTCCATAGGTTCATATCAGAGGATGGTTTCTCAGAGTTCTCCTCGATGCCCTTAGTGTGGTTTCATCGCATGTGTGCTTGGGGTGTTCTCTTCGGGTTTTAGAGAGGGAATTCGAGGTAGATTTGATCTGCTTGCCTTTAGCTCGGTTAGACGTGATTCTTGGTATGGATTGGATGGTGCGACTGGTGCGACATCATGTTGTGATTGATTGTCGTCGGAGGGCTGTGATGTTCGGTGACGCCTCTTTGGCTTTGGTGGAAGCCGAGGATGAGTCCGAGGTCAGTCAGATTCATGTGGTCGGCGAGTTTCCCAAGGTGTTTCCTGCCTAGATCCCTGGTCTGCCGCCGAGCAGAGTGGTGGAGTTCGACATTGATCTGGTTCCCGATGCAGGTCCGATTTCTATAGCCCCTTATCGCATGGCGCCACCAGAATTGGCAGAATTGAAGCAACAGTTGGAGGAATTGTTGGCCAAGGGTTTGTTTCGACCGAGTGTGTCTCCTTGGGGAGCACCTGTTCTGTTTGTGAATAAGAAGGATGGGAACCTTCGAATGTGCATAGATTACCGAAAGTTGAATGCAGTGACAATCAAGGACATGCAACTGTATGCGAAGCTCTCCAAGTGTAGTTTCTGGCTAAATGAGGTGCATTTTCTTGGCCACGTTATTTCCGATCAGGGAATGGCAGTGGATCCTTCCAAGGTGGAATCTGTGTTGAAGTGGGAGAGACCGAGAGTAGTGGCTGAGGTCCGAAGCTTTTTGGGTTTGGTCGGTTATTATCGAAGGTTCATAGAAGGTTTCTCCAGGTTAGCCCTTCCTTTGACGATGTGGACAAGGAATGATGTGCCGTTTGTGTGGTCACGGCAGTGTGAACTTCACTTTCAAGAGTTGAAGAGTCGGCTCACGAGTTCTCCTGTTTTGGTTCTTCCGGATTTGACCAAGTCCTTTGACGTCTTCTGCGATGCCTCGAACCAGGGTCTCGGTTGTGTGCTCATGCAGCAGGGTCGGGTGATTGCTTATGCCTTAAAAGCAGCTTTGGCGGCATGAGCAGAATTATCCGACGCATGATTTGGAATTGGCAGCAGTGTGAGACCCCCAATTTTACCCAATTTATTTGAGAATTTATATTTGAGTTTAAAATATTATATTTGATTTTTGATAAATTGTGATACCTGGGTTTAATTAAAATCGTATGATTTATATATATATATATACACATGGTATATATATTATATGCATACCAATGTTTTCTCTAATGTATTTAAACTATATTCTTAAGATGAAATATTTTAAGGTATAGTATTTGATTTAAATGATCTTAGAAAATGAAATTCTTTTTGAAGGATTAAGGTGTTCTATCTTCAGAAATTCATATCTTTTAAACCGTACGTCAAAAAATTACAAATGATATGTCAAAACGATCGTATTGAAGTGTAGATTATGAAAATATAAAGTTGTGATTTTTATTTTGGAGTTTTCGAAATTTTATCACTGCTACAGAACTGAACGAATTTTTGAGCTTTAAGTGTGAAAGTGTGGTTTTAATGCATTTAATGACTCTTTGACCCAAAAATATTTTTATGTGAATAGAAAATATATTTTTAAAATACCTGATTGGCAACACCGTCCAAAAAAAATATAATTTTCGTATTTTTTGAATAATAAATTAATTTGAAAGCTTATGAAGTGCATTTTTGAAGGGAATGATCTTAGAATTTCAAAAATTCATAACTTTCAAACCGTAAGTCCAAAAATTATGAATTTTATATGAAAACGATCGTATTGAAATTTAGTATTTGAATTTGTGAAAATAAAATTTTTATTTGGACATCTACAAAAAAATATCGGTACAGTAGGTAAAACGAAATTTTGATGTTTATGCTTGAAAAAATTATTTTAAAGCCAAAAATAAATTATCGGTGTAACACCCCAAAATATTAAGTCATAAAAATACGGGTTAACAAAAACTTTTGCTATGTGTGAAAACCAAAAGTACTTTTCATCAGAGTAATAGTTCTTTAAAAAAAGAGTCTGAGTGTAAAAACATTTATAATTCAAAACCCCAAAATCCTTTTTACACCCAAAGCATTGGTCTTCACAACTCGATCCTTCTGCAAAAGGATTTGGATGACGAGACGTCATCCTGGCTGTTACTTTTATTGAACTCTAGCTCCTACAAGAGTGGCTTCAGTCCTGTCCTTTGAGAGAACCTACCACACAGACATGGTAGTATGGGAGTTAGTCACTTGTCATATCGCCTAAGCAGATTATATGATTGGTCAACCACAAACACAAAATAATCATGAATGAAATGCATGCTCATCAAGTGTCTTATTAAACAATATTAATTATGATCATTAAGCTTTCATGCTATGCATGCACGTCTCTCAAAATCGTTCTTCCATAATCAACTCTTCCAGAAAGCAACACTCTGGGATAGGCAATCGTGCGCTCGATATTTCCACAACCTGTATAGCGGCCACACCGTTCTATACTGGAACCCCATCAACCACGATCCTAAAATGATACAAGGGGATGATCCCTGAACCATTGTCCACCAATAGTTCTAGGTCCTTGTCATTTATACGGTGGCGGCCACACCGTTCCAACCGTCTCATGTAGCGGCCACACCGTACTACATGGTTTCCAATCCCGCATGCACCTCACTCGTTTTACAATTCCCTATACACCATGCATGAGATGCATAACACAAATATTAATCATCACATTATAGACATGGCGGCCACACCGTTCCATGCCTTCATATAGCGGACAGACCGTACTATATGAAATCACACACATATGGCGGCCACACCGTTCCACATGTCTTCGTATAGCGGCCACACCGTTCTATACGGAATCCTATTACACTTATCACACATATGGCGGCCACACCGTTCCACATGTCTTCGTATAGCGGCCACACCGTTCCATACGGAATCAACTTAGCACAATGACTTCTCATAGGAGTTAATAGCTTCCACATATAAGAAAAGATTGGAACAATTCCACTTATCAAGTTCCACATATCCAAATCAAAGCAACAAGCCGTCACGCATTTGGATCAAAGCTATATACTCCCTAAACATCATTATTGTTTATCTGAGTCATTGTACTCTTATCAAACTCTAATCCTTCCATAAGTGATATTAGACTCAAGTCATGCTTCATTAAGTCTTTGTTTAACATCTTACTCGGATTATGATCCAATAGCCTTATACATCTAGCAGACTCAAATAATAATCTAAACCTCTTAAGCAAAACATGAGTCTTCAATCATTATTTAAAACAAGGCTAGAGTTCCAAGATAATTCTTGTTCCTTTGAGTTAGATAAATAATGATTTATTCTCCTTAACTCAATTCCATTGTAATTTTAGGAACAAGAATAATAATTAAGTTAAATCTCCCACCTATAATCATTCTTTCACCATGCATTGATGCAAACACAATATGTCTCATAGGTTGGTTCTCTTTAACATTATTCTCATAATGAATTCATAATCATGAAGTTATTGAATCATAACCACTCAAATATAGGAAACATGTTATAAAGCTATCAAGACTTCACATTATTAATTTGAGGCATTAGTCACAATACTCAAGGTATAAGCACTTATCATTAATCACTTTAAACTTGAGTATTTAATTATGTTTTAGGCTATAAAAGAGTAAGAAAAGCAATAGCATGAATTGATCCACAAACTAGTATTGAATTCAATGTTTTTATTAGACACTAACCGGTTACAGAGAAATGCTAACCAGTTAGTCTGTATAAACCAGAAATTGAAAAACAAAGTCTCTTTATGAAAATCTCAATGATTTCAAACCTTAATTAATTGGGGGGCTTTCATTACCTTTCTGTAAGAATTATTATGAAATGAAGTTAATTAATTTAGTGGAAAAAAAACCCAATTAATTTAAGGAAATCAAAACATTTTATTTTTCAAAGCTGTCAGGTTGTAACAGGTTACAAAAACCAGCTAACCGGTTAGATTATGCAGCAGAATAACTAAAAGTGAGGTTTTTCAATACCATTTTCTTTTCTACTCAAAACTAGCCCAAAACAGATTTACATAGGGTTATAATATCTCAAATTAAACATGTTTCATCACTTATAACATATCAAATCACATCAAATCCCTTGCATTTCATGACCACATTCCAATTTGCATAATAACACAAAAACGAACAACTTAACCATCCAAATTCAGAAACACAACAGCAATTCATGAAATATGCATCAAAATAGCTTGCATGCAGGGATTGTAACTTGCTCTATCCACTGTTGGAGCTCATGGTGACCTCCAAGTCAAAATCCTAGATAAAACTATGCCCTTTTTGAGTCTCATGGTGACTCCACCTATGATTATGCATTACTCTATCTCATTCTAGCACATAGTAGCTTCTCCCTTACTTGATCATACTTTCTACAATTCGGGTACAACATAGAGGATCCAATTCTAATATTGTTTTAGACTCAAAATGAGTTTCATAATAGTATGATTTCATAAATCACGCTTGCAAACACTCCTTAATGCTAAACCTTTCACACACATGATTTATAACATTTAATTCTTTCCCATTCTTATCTACCTCTTCAAACCAACATTATGCAGCAATATAACACATAATTATTAGTTATTGTAGATCGTATTTCACTGGATATCTCAATTTACATACATCAACTCATAATCAATTCATCAAATGATTCATCTTTCATAAAATGTAAATCAAGACTCAAAACATAAGCACTATGATTCTCATCAATTATCACAGCATATTACTCATTCAATTATGTTTTAATTTCGGATTAACATAGTGACCAAGTGGTTATCTTGGTCTCCAAACCAAGTAACCATGTCTTGATCCAATTGTCTGTGATTCAATCACGCAATCAACTTTACAATCAATAATCCTAGCAATATGAATGACTTCTCCCATACCTGGTCAATTTGAATAGCACTTAGATAAGCTCTAAGATTCCTATAACAGCAGCCAAAGAGCTCACAGCAGCAGCCACAGAGCATCCACACCAGAAACAGAGAAGAACACCAACAAAACCAAAGGATTCCCCAAGCAAACCCTCACTAATTCAAAGCTTAATGTGCAATAACTCAAGGAAAGCTATTTGCACGAATTTGAGAAGAGATTTTGACAGAGTTTGGGCACAAAACGCAGAGAAAGAATCAATCCAGAACTCAAACCCTAAATCCCTATTTATAGAGCAAGAACATGGTGGTGGAAGGAAGGGTGATTCATCACCAAGGCCACTCATCCAATTTTAGCGATCAACAACTGTCCTAGAACTCCTATTAGGGTTCCATGCTTCTTGGGGAAGATTAAAACGAATAAGCTTCATGATTTCCAGCTCAAATCCACTTTAATTTATGCAGATGCAGACGTTCTAACCGGTTACACGAGGCCACTAACCGGTTAGATACTGATGAAAATCAGCAATTTTAACATAATGCACAGTTTTACGGAAAAATTAATTTAAAAAGATTTACTACCCAAAACGAAATATTCACCGTTGGATGTTAAGATTAAATAGTTAGAAACCTTGTCCAAAAATTTGAGGACAATCCAACGGTTAATTAAAAAGATACAGTCCATTCTTTATATGATATTTCACCAAAATATCATTTTCCTAAATGTTATTCTTATATCTTTCTTACCAAAACTATTTTAGTTATAAAATGTGTTTCCCCCTTAATTTATTTTTCCAAAATACTTCCTTTAAAATTATTTTAAATAATAAAAATAATCATTTATTCTTTTCATAAAAATGAGGGATGTTACACTCTCCCCCACTAAATTGAATTTCGTCCCCGAAATTCGTTTTTTCTAGAATTTTTACTTTCCAAAATATTTCTATAAAATAAAATTTTCATCTTACTTTTCTTATAATGTTTTGGAAAATTCTCCCCCACTAAATGAGTTTGGTTATATTTTTCTCAAGAATTTTCAGTCTCAAAAACATTTACAGACAATATTTCACATAAATCCATATGAATAAATCCTTTTGTGAGACCCACAATTTTACCCAATTTATTTGTGATTTTATAATTGAAATTAGGAAATTATGCTTGATTTTGATACCTGGGTTTATATAAAAAATATATATATATGAAAATATATATGTATACACGTAACATATATAGGTATATATATTATATACCAATGTTTTCCCTAGCCTATTTAAATGAAATATTTTTAAGGTAAAGTATTTGATTTAAATGATTTTTAGAAAATGAATTGTCTTTTGATGGATTAGAGTATCCTATCTTTAGAAATTCATATCTTTTCAACCGTATGTCGAAAAATTACAAATGATATGTCAAAACGATCGTATCGAAATCTAGATTATGAAAATGTAAAGCTTTGATTTTTATTTTTGATTTTTCGAAATTTTATCACTGCTACAGTAGTGAACGAATTTTTGAGTTTTAAGAATCAAAGTGTGGTTTTAATGCATTTAATAACCTTTTGACTAAAGAATATTTTATTTTGGAAAATGAAATACATTTCTGAAGTTGTATAGTGTACTATTATTCAAATTAAGTATATTTTCGTATTTTTATTATTTTTAAATTATTTGAAAAGCTTAGGAAGTGTATTTTTTGTAGAAATGACCTTAGGACTTCAAAAATTCATAACTTTCAAACCGTAAGTCCAAAAATTACAAAATTTATATGAAAACGATCGTATTGAAATGTAGAATCTTAATATGTAAAAATAAAATTTTTATTTTACTGTTTGCGAAAATTTTTGTACAGTAGGTAGAAAATCTAATTTTAAATAATTAAGTGATTGGGTAATTATGTAGGCACCTCCACAATGAACCAATGAGAATTTTTCTCTCCTATTTCTAATATTATGCACTGTCCAAAATTAGTGTGGAAAGAGGGGAAGAATAGTTCTGAAGTTTGTGAGAATAATCCATGAATTAAAATGCTTTAGGAATCAACAAAATCACATTTAATGCTAGTTCATGTTCCAAGTAGTATTTGAAAATTTTTGAATGGAACTTGATGAAGGGAGCACGAAATTTAGGTCAGAAATATGAAGGGGAATGCACCTCCAAACACCTATAAATAGAGAGCCTTAGTTCCACAACTTTCACACACCAACACTTGATAGTTTTACATGAGAAAAAATAAAAATTCTAAGAGAGAAAGAGAGAGGGGGTCGAGCAAGCTATAGGAAGGAGGGAGGATTTGCTTGGTTGCTTGAAGTTTTCTAAAAAGCTTAAGGAGTAGAGGTAACCCAAAATCACTTACTTAATTAAGCTATTTTTAAGTTGTTTTGTTTATATTTTTGTTTAAACCTTCTCAATTTCTTCTATAGTTAAATTCTAAATTTTTATTTTCATTTTAAAGTTGTTATTGAATCTATGAAATTGTTCTTAAGTCATATGAATTAAGAATAAGAAAAGGGACACAAAAAGGGTGTTTAAAGGGATTTATCTCCCCTTTTCTTTAATTCTTAAGATGGCTAAAATTATTGATAAATATAAACAATTTATTTTCTGGGTTTATGTTAGTTCTTATACTATATGAATTATAGAGGATTTTGTATAATTGAACAAGTTTTTATCCTTTGTCTTTTTAATTGTTTTGTTCTTTGTTTTAAGGAATGAAAAGAAATAAGTAAATAACAATGGAAAAATATAATAATTTCTAATATGTATATATGAACCGTGACATATAAAAAAAAAATTGAGGAGTGATTTGTGTATTTTAATATGTGTATTGTATTGTTGTTTAATAAAATAAAAGGGAATGGAAATATCAAGATGTATCTTTATTGTTTGCTTTTCTTTTCTTCTTCTTCTTTTTCTGGATCGTGTATATACACATATAATTTGTATGATAATTGTTGTCATTTCATGTGTATTTGAGTTATAATTAAGTCCCTAAAAAGAATGAAAACAAATAAGTATTTTTCCTTAAAGTAGAAATGAAATGAAAATGATTTAAAGGAACTAAAAATGATTTTTAGAAATAAAATAAATTCTGGAAATTTTTGATGTTCTTAGAGTGTATGGAATTATATTTTATGAAATTTTTATGTAATTGTTATTGTTTGATTGTAATTGATTTTCTTTTGTTTGGATTAAGTTAAATAAGAACAATGAATTAGGATAATAAACAAAAATGAAATTTCTGGAATTATAAAAAATATAAGTAGGCCGTGAGGCCTATGATTCTTATTTTAAACTTATTTTTTTGTAATTTGTTTGCTGTTTGATGTGTAGTTAAATTATAGTTAATTGTTTAAAAGAAATAGTAACAAATGGTAGTTGTTATAAACCTATAAGAACATGTATTTTTGATTAATTGTATGAGTATGTGGTTGATATGTTGGTAAAAGTTATTTGTTGGAAAAAGTGATTATTTTTCTAAAAGAGATCTATTTTATATTTTATTAATGATTAAAACTCTTATTTGTAATATATAGATGCTTTAGGAATTAAAAATATTTTTCTGATATTTTTCTATGCTGGTCGAAATTTAGAGGAAGAAATAAAGTGAATTGAACTTTTCTAATTGATTTGATAATTGCTTTAGTTTGTCTATGGAATGAATTACATGTGTGATGAAAAAGGTTTATTTCTAAAAATTTAGTTTTGATTCTGGAAAGTTAGTTTTTATTCTGGAAAATTAATTTGTTAAGATCCCAAATGATTATTTTTAAAGGTGTTAGTGATACTTTATTTGTATGTGCAAATGTAATGTAGAAACAAATAGAAATGAGTGTTTTTGATTGATTAATTTGATTTTATAGAAAATATTAAGTTGCTGTCCAGAAATTATAAATTATAAATAATAAAAAAAAAGTAATATTTTATTTGAAATATTAGTGTTTTAAAGTTTTTAGCATAAGTAGGAATTGTGCATGATTGTGTATGATTGTTTGGATTGTTTTCTTGAACTTGTTTAAGTGATGCAACTTTTCTGTGGCTGTACAGCAGATGCAACTATTTTATTTTGTTTAATTTTTTCATTTTATTATAGTAGAAGTTGTAATAAGAATTTAGAAAGAAACGGCATGTGTTTTCGATTTTCGGTTTGAGAGAAATTGAATTTTTAAGTTTAAGTATGCATGCTGTCTAAAAATCTAAAGTGTGTGGCATCAATGATAGAAATTGTTTTGGATTAAATCAATATGTGAATTTTATGCTAAGACTTTTTATATATAGAGTTAAAAAGGAAATATAAAAGTGACTTTGTAAATGTATGCCTTAATGTTCTAGTTGTTTACTAAACTGTTGTCTTACTGATGCTTGTATGATAATTGTGAAATGTCTTGTAAAAGTGATTTTTGAGTTTGTATTGTATACTGTTCAAATTTAATAAATTGATTTAAGTAATTATAAAAATGATTTTAATGTATGTGTGTATGTTTGGGTATGGTTATCATATTGTTTGAATTTAGTAAATAAGAAGTGGGTTGTATCTTGATGTAAAAATATAATGTTTAGAGTTTTTAGGCAAGTTATAGTATTTCACTAGATAAGTAAATGCATGCTGTGAATATTGTTGTCTGATTGATACTATACTTCTCTAAATAATCTACATGTAACTATTTTTATAAGTTATAAGTATTTTTAAGTTATAATTTTTAGCTCTTTGAAAATAGATGTCAGAACTTTAATTGGATGAATATTGTGAGTAAGTGCAATTGTTTGAGTGGTTGTCCAGATTTGTTTTATATTGACATTAGTAGTATGTCTAGAAGATTTTAGGTGAATTGAAATAATTTAAGTGCTGCCCATAATTGAATAAGTGGGGAAAAATATTACTTTTTAAGCTTAATTTTATTTTAAGAATTTGGTATGTGAATTTTTTAGTAGGAAATTGAAAAGAATGAATTTTGGGTAGCTGTGAAGAGATGCAACTTTATTTTGTTACTGTCCAGAATCTTAGTTTGAGTTGCATCAACTTTAGAACTTGTTTTGACTTGATAAGTGAATGAGTTCATATTTTAGAATGATTGTTGATGTGTTAAGTGTTTGTATTGATTTTTAAAAATGTGTTTCTGGCTGTCCAAATGATTAAAAGATTTCATTAAGTTTAAGTTATTTGTTTAAGCGGCTTATGTTACTATTTGAATGGTAGTTGTTATATAAGCATTTGGAATTGAATTATGAGTTAATGAAAGTATGAATAGTCTCTAATGATTTAATTGATTAAGTTCTAATTTTTTTTGTATTATATGTATAGATCTTAGAATTATATATGGTTATAAATGAATGATAGAACATGTTTATAACAATTTTTAGAATTGATGCAACTAGATTTTGGTGACTATCCAGCAAGCAAAATTATTTTGTTTAATGTATATTTAATCATATTTTTATACTAGAACCGTAAAGAAATTGTAGGAAAAAGTGGCATGTCTTTCCGATAAACCAGTGGTGGAAAAAGCGATTTTCAAGACTTGTAGGGTCTGCTGTCCAAAATTCTAGAATTGTTGCATCAACTATAAAAATTGTTTTGGAATGAATTAGTATGAGGATTTTTATAGGACCCTTAATATAAGTGTATCGAGTATAAAAGAAATTATAAAAGTAATTCTGTGAAAATATGATTTGATGTTATTTGTTTAAATAAAGTGTTGTTTTATTTGTATAAATCTGTGGCTGATAATGGTTGTATGTCTTTGAAAAGTGATTTTGACTTGATGATTGGTTTTAAAGATTTTATTTAGTAATGTTTAAGAGGCCTTGATTGTGGAGAAGGAATGATTTACTTTTCAAGTGTTGTATATCCTAATACAAAGTCTTTTGATTTCAAAGGTTATTTAAGAAAGTGGTATTTGTTGGAAGTGTGTTTTCCAAAAAGGAATTATTTTAAATTACCTGATGCCTTAAAAAGGACTTCTGTTTTAAAAAGAATTTCGGTTTTAAGGAACTTTGGTGCTTTGGGTTTAGTTTTTACTTAAGTAGGTAGATGGTATAAGGTATTTATTGATATTGATTGTATGTCGTTCATCATTTAAGAAATAAAAGGAATTAAAAGTAAACGAGCTGCTGGAGCTGTGAACGCAAAAGGTTGAAAACAGAGTAAGCATGGATCTCAGGTAAGAGAGCAACCTTCCTAAGACATAATGGCACTGAGGTAGCATTAGGACGTTCCGTATCATCTCAAAGGTCGGAACTAGGAATCTATAGGTTGAGTAGTAAGACGGCAAATGTGTGTGTGTTCCGCCGTCCTTACGAAAAATACGATTCCTCAATATTATGTCTGTTAATAATTGTTATACCATGTTGTATATTCTGAAGTTGTATATTGGATATTGCTGTAATGATTTTGGAGATGATAAAATGATAAGTGATGAGATAACAAATATGTTGGGATTATTTTGGGATAAGGATTTATCCTATGGAAGTGTACTCGATGTATATTGAATTGTTGTTCCTATGAAAAGGACTTGAAATATCTGGAAGTATGATTGTGAAAATAAATTATGAAAAATGATTATTTGAATCTTGTGAAATTTGAAGATCGTTGTTAGTGTACAGTGATGGTGCGAACGGCACAATGACTTTATTATATCCCCTTAAGCGATTGGCCACGTGAATGACTTTGCCGTGGTTCATGTCTTGTGGAATCCACTGTACTTTAGGGAGGTGTTTGCTATGGTCCCTTAGAGGTCGAGACCCGTTAGAAGTGCGGCTTAGAATGGGTCGACCAAACTTAGGATTAAGAAAAGATTTCTAAAAGACTTTAAAAAGATTTAAAAGACTTTAGGACCCAATCCTTTCTAACTACGTTGAGAGCGAAGTAGTGGAGAGGAAAGATACCGGATACTTGGAGGTCGTGCATTCCGCCAAGTGGTGATTGCGATAGGGGAGGGCAATGATGGTGATTCGTCAAGAAGCCTAAGAGCGCTTCCCTATGTGGAACGATGCTACAGTGATCAAGGGCACCTGCTGGTCGTTGATCGTAGCGAGGGCTACATGTACAACTAGGGATAGAGCTGTCGCCCCCTTGAGCAAATCTTAGATGGTGTAGAGGGAATCTGAATGGGACTAGAAGCCATCGATTATTTTTGATGAACTTATGAATTGATATTTGATTTTTGTTTGCTGGCCAACTTGCGTGGTTTCAGCTGGTACGTACCCTTTGGCTTCGATGTCAGCATGGTTAGGATTCCTGTCCATCCCATCTGCTTTCCGACTTAGGTTGTGGTTGGATGATGAAGAGGAGATGTATCGTGTGTGCTGACTATTCCCTTACTTCAATGATTTCCCTCCCTAAATCATTGACGGTTGTATTATGGAAAGACCTAGTGGAAAGACTATGAGTATGAAACTTTAAGAAAAGATATTAATGCGAAGAAAGAGGAAGAAATAATAAGTTATAAGAATAAAGTGGTAATTATGAGCTGTGAATGAGGAAATGTTATAGTTATTGCATATATTTGTGTCTTAATGTGATCCCTTAGAGTAAGTCCATACCGTCGACGACCATTCGTCCGGATCGTTGACTCTCTCTCTTCTTTCCTTTCCCTGTGGACATTGGGGACAATGTTCACAGATGTCAGATCATATAGCATTTCAAGGGATGGTTTCTTAAGTTGGAGAATGATCGTGGAATGGAGCATCATTATGAGGAGGACGTAGAAGCGGCAGCCGAGGAATCTCTCAGATACTTGTGATGAAGGATGGCAATGAAGATTAGTAATCTAAGTTAGTATAGTCTTTGTTTTTGTATTCCATCTCTAGATGGGTAGGACATGATTACTCTATCCCGAATGTAACCCCTGTTGTAATAAATGATTATTTGAAATGAAATAAAAGAAGTTTCTTTTGTTATATATTATATTCATAAAGTAATTAAACTATTTTTCCGCAAGTTAACCATCGACTAAATATGACGTTTAGAAAATGAGTTTTTGGAAATGTGTTGGATGATAACATCTCTTTTTGGAAATAGAATTTTATGACGCAAGTACCAAAACATTTTTGGTAAACCAATTGAATCAAATTGTATTTAAGAAAATCTTTTGGTAAAAGAATTAAACTGAATTGATTTTGATAATGTTAAAAAAAAAATGGCGCAAATTTTTAGTGAAAATTCTTGATCCAAATCGGGGTGTTACACCTTTCAAATAGAAAGTTTCAAACAACAATTTTTCCACATCAAAACATTTTGTATAAAACCTTAGAAAAATCCTTTTTTCGCTGCGCACTCTGATCACTCAAGCACGATTGAAGAATCATTTATATGATCTTATTCCTTAACAGTTATAAACATTAGGGTGATCAGTCCTAATATTTAAACCATTAATAATAAAATCATTCCTTTCAGATATAACCTCTCGCAAGAAAAGGCTATACGACGTATCTTTAAGTTAGATGAACTTAAGGATAAGGTATTTGTCACTATTAGATTTAGCTAGATAGTCAAGCTTTAGAGACATTTCTGTTGGGGAGACAATTACTTGTCCTTTCCCGATGGTTATTAATATCTCTAGTCATAACTAATCTTTCTATCTTTGTAGTGTCCATAGATATTTATCACATCCAACTGTGATAAAGGTTTGGATAACAAAAATTTGGGTTAAGACATCATCTAGATTCTCAAATTCTCAACGATTCGAATAACGTAATCGAAAGAAATAGTTGACTACGTTAATTTAGACTAGGAGAACAGACAAATCCTAGAGTTTACCTTGACCAGAAACAGACTAGCGTCCTCGTAGAGTAAACACCTTTCAATTCTTGTTTCGCTTGTTGCCCTTTCCCTTCTTGCTTTTATTTTCCGGACAATCTGGCGAATAGTGTCCCGGCTTCCTGCAGTTGAAACAGATTACTCCCTTGGGTACACCACAGCTTGATCCAAAATGATGTGCCCCACACTTTCCACATTGAGGTGGATAGGTGATTCCTTTCTCATTTCCTTTCTGATTATTATTCTTCTGTTGAGGTTTTCCTAACCCCGATTCATACAGCTCTAGTTCCTCGTATTGATCCTTTCCCATGATTGATTCTCTTAATTCCCTTTCTTCCTTATCAAGTTGAGCTCTCATTTCCTCAATCTTTCGCTTCTTCTGAATTCGAACATTCTTTTCATAAACTTCCTTTGCCTTCATATCATCTTCGTAGATTCTACACATGTTCACTAACTTTGGGAAATTCCTTATTCCGTGATAACTGATTCCTAACTTCAAATCTGGGCGTAGTCCATTCTCGAACTTAACGCACTTTGATCTTTCATCTGGATGATTCTGGAAGTATGGAGAATACTTCATCAAATCTTCAAACTTCGCAGCATATTCTCCAACACTCATCTCCCCTTGCTTCAGTTCTAGAAATTCAACTTCTTTTTTCCTCCTTTCATCCTCCGGGAAATATTTTTCCAAAAACTTTTCTTTAAATAGTTCCCAGGTGATGTGCCTATCCTCAGCTTCCAACAACTGTTTTGCGTGATTCCACCAATTCTCCGCTTTGTCACTCAGCATATAAGTCGCATACACCACCATCTGTGCATCTGTACATTCCATAGATCGAAAGATTTTCTGAATCTCTTGCAACCACTTCTGAGCTCCTTCCGGGTTATGTCCTCCTTCAAACTGAGGGGGGTAGCAACTTCGGAACTCTTTCAGTCCTCTAAATTCAGCAGGTCTAGCATTGCATCAGTGAGGTTGATTTGCTTGTTGTTGATGTTGATGCATATTCTCTAACACAGTAGTGATCCTTTCTAACATTTCATTCGTATGGTTTCGATTTCTCCTTGCCATAGTAGACCTGCGCTATGGAATTAAGGTTAAGGTAAGGTCTAGAGAAGAACATACAACTCTATTCAACTCAGACTATAAGTGTAATATCCGTTCAGCATTGAACGTCTACACTCATAGAAACTCGGGTCAGAGTTACACAACTTATTGAGTATGGGAAGGACCATACTCCACAGCCGAGAGTTGGAACCATTGCTCTGATACCATAAATGTAACACCCCAAAATATTAAGTCATAAAAATACGGGTTAACAAAAACTTTTGCTATGTGTGAAAATCAAAAGTACTTTTCATCAGAGTAATAGTTCTTTAAAAAAAGAGTCTGAGTGTAAAAACATTTATAATTCAAAACCCCAAAATCCTTTTTACACCCAGAGCATTGGTCTTCACAACTCGATCCTTCTGCAAAAGGATTTGGATGACGAGACGTCATCCTGGCTGTTACTTTTATTGAACTCTAGCTCCTACAAGAGTGGCTTCAGTCCTGTCCTTTGAGAGAACCTACCACACAGACATGGTAGTATGGGAGTTAGTCACTTGTCATATCGTCTAAGCAGATTATATGATTGGTCAACCACAAACACAAAATAATCATGAATGAAATGCATGCTCATCAAGTGTCTTATTAAACAATATTAATTATGATCATTAAGCTTTCATGCTATGCATGCACGTCTCTCAAAATAGTTCTTCCATAATCAACTCTTCCAGAAAGCAACACTCTGGGATAGGCAATCGTGCGCTCGATGATTCCACAACCTGTATAGCGGCCACACCGTTCTATACTGGAACCCCATCAACCACGATCCTAAAATGATACAAGGGGATGATCCCTGAACCATTGTCCACCAATAGTTCTAGGTCCTTGTCATTTATACGGTGGCGGCCACACCGTTCCAACCGTCTCATGTAGCGGCCACACCGTACTACATGGTTTCCAATCCCGCATGCACCTCACTCGTTTTACAATTCCCTATACACCATGCATGAGATGCATAACACAAATATTAATCATCACATTATAGACATGGCGGCCACACCGTTCCATGCCTTCATATAGCGGACAGACCGTACTATATGAAATCACACACATATGGCGGCCACACCGTTCCACATGTCTTCGTATAGCGGCCACACCGTTCTATACGGAATCCTATTACACTTATCACACATATGGCGGCCACACCGTTCCATATGTCTTCGTATAGCGGCCACACCGTTCCATACGGAATCAACTTAGCACAATGACTTCTCATAGGAGTTAATAGCTTCCACATATAAGAAAAGATTGGAACAATTCCACTTATCAAGTTCCACATATCCAAATCAAAGCAACAAGCCGTCACGCATTTGGATCAAAGCTATATACTCCCTAAACATCATTATTGTTTATCTGAGTCATTGTACTCTTATCAAACTCTAATCCTTCCATAAGTGATATTAGACTCAAGTCATGCTTCATTAAGTCTTTGTTTAACATCTTACTCGGATTATGATCCAATAGCCTTATACATCTAGCAGACTCAAATAATAATCTAAACCTCTTAAGCAAAACATGAGTCTTCAATCATTATTTAAAACAAGGCTAGAGTTCCAAGATAATTCTTGTTCCTTTGAGTTAGATAAATAATGACTTATTCTCCTTAACTCAATTCCATTGTAATTTTAGGAACAAGAATAATAATTAAATTAAATCTCCCACCTATAATCATTCTTTCACCATGCATTGATGCAAACACAATATGTCTCATAGGTTGGTTCTCTTTAACATTATTCTCATAATGAATTCATAATCATGAAGTTATTGAATCATAACCACTCAAATATAGGAAACATGTTATAAAGCTATCAAGACTTCACATTATTAATTTGAGGCATTAGTCACAATACTCAAGGTATAAGCACTTATCATTAATCACTTTAAACTTGAGTATTTAATTATGTTTTAGGCTATAAAAGAGTAAGAAAAGCAATAGCATGAATTGATCCACAAACTAGTATTGAATTCAATGTTTTTATTAGACACTAACCGGTTACAGAGAAATGCTAAGCAGTTAGTCTGTATAAACCAGAAATTGAAAAACAAAGTCTCTTTATGAAAATCTCAATGATTTCAAACCTTAATTAATTGGGGGGCTTTCATTACCTTTCTGAAAGAATTATTATGAAATGAAGTTAATTAATTTAGTGGAAAAAAAAAACCCAATTAATTTAAGGAAATCAAAACATTTTATTTTTCAAAGCTGTCAGGTTGTAACCGGTTACAAAAACCAGCTAACCGGTTAGATTATGCAGCTGAATAACTAAAAGTGGGGTTTTTCAATACCATTTTCTTTTCTACTCAAAACTAGCCCAAAACAGATTTACATAGGGTTATAATACCTCAAATTAAACATGTTTCATCACTTATAACATATCAAATCACATCAAATCCCTTGCATTTCATGACCACATTCCAATTTGCATAATAACACATAAACGAACAACTTAACCATCCAAATTCAGAAACACAACAGCAATTCATGAAATATGCATCAAAATAGCTTGCATGCAGGGATTGTAACTTGCTCTATCCAGTGTTGGAGATTATGGTGACCTCCAAGTCAAAATCCTAGATAAAACTATGCCCTTTTTGAGTCTCATGGTGACTCCACCTATGATTATGCATTACTCTATCTCATTCTAGCACATAGTAGCTTCTCCCTTACTTGATCATACTTTCTACAATTCGGGTACAACATAGAGGATCCAATTCTAATATTGTTTTAGACTCAAAATGAGTTTCATAATAGTATGATTTCATAAATCAAGCTTGCAAACACTCCTTAATGCTAAACCTTTCACACAACATGATTTATAACATTTAATTCTTTCCCATTCTTATCTACCTCTTCAAACCAACATTATGCAGCAATATAACACATAATTATTAGTTATTGTAGATCGTATTTCACTGGATATCTCAATTTACATACATCAACTCATAATCAATTCATCAAATGATTCATCTTTCATAAAATGTAAATCAAGACTCAAAACATAAGCACTATGATTCTCATCAATTATCACAGCATATTACTCATTCAATTATGTTTTAATTTCGGATTAACATAGTGACCAAGTGGTTATCTTGGTCTCCAAACCAAGTAACCATGTCTTGATCCAATTGTCTGTGATTCAATCACGCAATCAACTTCACAATCAATAATCCTAGCAATATGAATGACTTCTCCCATACCTGGTCAATTTGAATAGCACTTAGATAAGCTCTAAGATTCCTATAACAGCAGCCACAGAGCATCCACACCAGAAACAGAGAAGAACACCAACAAAACCAAAGGATTCCCCAAGCAAACCCTCACTAATTCAAAGCTTAATGTGCAATAACTCAAGGAAAGCTATTTGCACGAATTTGAGAAGAGATTTTGACAGAGTTTGGGCACAAAACGCAGAGAAAGAATCAATCCAGAACTCAAACCCTAAACCCCTATTTATAGAGCAAGAACATGGTGGTGGAAGGAAGGGTGATTCATCACCAAGGCCACTCATCCAATTTCAGCGATCAACAGCTGTCCTAGAACTCCTATTAGGGTTCCATGCTTCTTGGGGAAGATTAAAACTAAAAAGCTTCATGATTTCCAGCTCAAATCCACTTTAATTTCTGCAGATGCAGACGTTCTAACCGGTTACACGAGGCCACTAACCGGTTAGATACTGATGAAAATCAGCAATTTAAACATAATGCACAGTTTTATGGAAAAATTAATTTAAAAAGATTTACTACTCAAAACGAAATATCCACCGTTGGATGTTAAGATTAAATAGTTAGAAACCTTGTCTAAAAATTTGGGGACGATCCAACGGTTAATTAAAAAGATATAGCTCATTCTTTACATGATATTTCACCAAAATATCATTTTCCTAAATGTTATTCTTATATCTTTCTTACCAAAACTATTTTAGTTATAAAATATGTTTCTCCCTTAATTTATTTTTCCAAAATACTTCCTTTAAAATTATTTTAAATAATAAAAATAATCATTTATTCTTTTCATAAAAATGAGGGATGTTACAATTGGACCCTAAAATATTTTTTATTTTTGTATTTAGGTATTTATCTAAGTGCTCATTGGCTGCACCGTCCAGATATTACTATTTTCTTATTTAATTCTGAATTTTTAAAACAAATGCTTTATTTTGATTGGTTTTTAAGGAGGTGAATTCAAAATGAGTCAATGGAAAATTTTCTCCTCACTAGACCAAAGAGTGCCGTCCAAAATGAAGGAAGGAGAGAGGAAGATATTTTCTGAAAATTAGTGGAAGCATCTCTTGGAATTAAGGCTTTAGGAGTTAGAAAAATCTTCATAAATGCACATTCATGTTCCAAAGTAAAAATTGAAAATGGTTGACTCAAATTTGGGAAGGGGGGGGGGGACCTGGGTTGCATGAGTACAGGTACGGGTACGGTACCGGTACGACAATTTCTAAAAAACTAGGGTACGGGTACGTTTATATATATATATAATAATTTATTTCATTAATATAATTATATTTAAATTTAAAAAAAATTGGAAAAAATAAAATCAGTAAGGTAAAAATTAAGTTAAAATTAATAATAAACACTTAAAAATTATTTTGATGTAAAAAAGAAAACATTAAGTTCAAATTAATAATAAGCACTTAAAAATTAAAGATTTTCCAAATAGAGTTAGCTTACTAGTTACTAACAACATTACCATATTTAAAGAACAAGCTTACTCAAACAGTCAATTAAAGATGCAGTAAATCAGTATTATACTATGAAAAAATAAACTGAAAACATAATTGTATGATACTATGAAAAAAAGAACAAGCTTACAAAATCAGTATGATACTATGAAAAAAAAACTGAAAACTTACAAGATGCAGCATATCTCATTAGATGCAGCAAATGAAATCATAACTTTCCAAGATGCAGCAAATCTCATTAGAAAAATAAGTAACAGAGTAGTGATTTCCACGGATTTACCTCCTTCATCTTTATCCAGATAGCAAGATGTGCTTATTGGTGTTGCTACTGCCTTGGCCTTATCCATGCCGAATCTTTTCAATAATTCCTTGCAGTATTTTGTTTGGCTAATGAAAATCTCATCTTTTGCTTGCTTGATTTGCAATCCTAGAAAGAAGTTCAGCTCGCTCATCATAGACATTTCGAACTCTTCCTGCATCATACTTGAAAAATCCTTGCAAAGGGTTTCAATAGTAGCACCGAAAGTAATATCATCTACATAAATCTGGACTAAAAGAATGTCCTTTCCTTTATTTTTGATAAAAAGAGTGTTATCAACCTTCCCTCTTTCAAAATTATTTTCAAGTAAAAACTTGCTAAGACGGTCATACCACGCTCTAGGAGCTTGTTTGAGTCTGTACAAAGCCTTTCTCAATTTAAAAACATAGTCCGGGTGTTCATAATTTTCAAAGCCAGGAGGTTGACACACATATACTTCTTCATTAATAAAACCATTCAGAAAGGCACTCTTTACGTCCATTTGGTATAATTTAAAATCTAAAATGCATGCAAAAGCTAATAGCAGTCTAATGGCTTCCAACCTTGCAACAGGGGCAAATGTTTCCTCATAATCTATCCCCTCTTCCAGGTTGTAACCTTGTGCAACTAACCTAGCTTTGTTTTGAACAATTAAACCAGCCTCATCAAGTTTATTTTTATAAATCCACTCAGTTCCAATAATCGGATGAGACTCAGGCCTAGGAACAAGTTCCCGAACCTGATTTCTTTCGAACTGGTTAGTATAATTCTTCTTGCATAGCCAGCAGCCAATGTTCATCAAGCGTAGCCTCAGAAATATTCTTTGGCTCTACTTGAGAAACAAATGCAAAGTAGTTACACAGATTGCTAATAGAATTGTGAGTACTTACACCTTTTGTGATGTAACCTATGTTTTGGTCAATTGGGTGATGCCTTGATGTTCTCCATTCCTTAGGCAAATCAGAATTGAGTTCCATGGATTGTTCTTGATTTTTCTCATCAACTGATTCAATTGATTTTTCATTGCACTCGGAATGATCCTTTCCTTTATCATTAGGCTCCTCATCCTCATCACTGTATAAATCTCCAAGGATACCTGAAATGTCATTAACAGATACCTTTCCCAACTTTCTGGGATCGGATTCATCAAAAGATACATGAATAGATTCTTCAATAGTATTACGAGATTTATTGTAAATCCTATATGTTTTGCTCGAAACAAAATATCCAAGGAATATGCCCTCATCAGCTCTAGCCTCAAAACTTCCTAGATTGTCTCTACCATTATTATGCATAAAACATGTACAACCAAAGACACGAAGATGGGAAATATTTGGTTTTCTCCCCTTGTACAGCTCATAGGGGGTTTTCTTTAAAATAGGCCGTATTAAAACACGGTTCATAACATAACAAGTTGTACTCACTGCATCGGCCCAAAAATATGCAAGCAAATTCATGTCATTAAGCATTGTTCTTGAAATCTCTTTTAATGAACGATTTTTCCTCTCCACAACCCCGTTTTGTTCAAGAGTTCTTGGAGCTGAAAAATAATGTTTAATTGCATGTTTTTCGCTAAATTTTTCAAAAAATTGATTTTCAAATTCTCCACCATGATCAGTCTTAATGGATACAATGCTCATATGCATTTGGTTTTGAACAATCTTAGCTAGCTTTTTAAATTCATTGAATGCATCATTTTTATGAGTAATAAATAATGTCCATGTATACCTAGAATAGTCATCCACAATAACCAGACAATAATAGTTTCCACCAAAGCTTTTTGTTTGACAAGGTCCAAAAAGATCCATATGTAAAAGTTCCAAGGGCCTTTGAGATAAAACAATATTTTTAGAAGGAAAAGATGCCCTTGTGAGTTTTGATTTTGAACAAGGATCACATTTTTCAGAGATAGAAAAATTTTTCTTTGGTAAACCAACTACTAGGTTTTTAGAAGAAATTTTATTCAAATGATTCATGTGGATGTGACCTATTTTACGATGCCATAGCCAAGATTCATCCTCTTTAGATAATAAACATTTAGCATCATTTGAGGGTATTGAGTTAAAATCAATAACATTATCTTGCGAGCAATTAGCTTAATAAGATTATCAATTTTACCCTCAATAATACATCTATCAGAATCAAAAATAACCCTGTTGCCCTTATCACACAATTGACTAATACTTAGCAAGTTATGTTTCAGGCCCTCAACATGCAAGGCATTTTCTATGCAAGGGTTAGGAGGTGTACCAATTTTACCGACTCCAAGAATCTTTCCTTGGTTGTTATCTCCGAAAGTCACATGTCCTTGGTCCTTTGGAACTAGATGCGAAAATTTAGATTTGTCTCCCGTCATATGTTTTGAGCATCCGTTGTCCAAGTACCACCACGATTTCCTTTCTTCCGGAGTAACCTACAAACACAAGATTCAAGGTTTCTTTTTAGGTACCCATACCTTTTTGTGTCCTTGAGCGTTAGCATAGCCATAGTTCCAATTGTACCACCTTTTAGTTTCATTGTTCGGTTTAACGAACTTCACTTTCTGGAGTACGCACTCATGTGCACCATGACCCTTTTTACCACAAATATGACATATAATTAATGGTTTCTTATGATTGCTAGCAGGGACAAAAATGGTACTTAATTTCTTTTGGTGCCTACCGGGTTGATAACCTAGCCCGGCTCTATTAAAGAAACACTTTTGTATCCCTAGCATTAAATTTAAAGTATTTCTACCTTTCGTAAATTTTGTAAGTGTTTGTTTTAAATCTTCTACTTCATTAACCAGGTCCTTGCAAAACTTACAAGAAGAAGAACTAGCTTTAAATTTAATTTCATTACTCGAGGTGTTTGAAGAATTTTTCAAAGTCAAATTCAGCTCTTTATTTTGATTTTTCAAAAATTCATTTTCTTTAATAAGATCTTTATTCTTTTCTAAAAGAGAAGCTGAATTTTTCTTTTCTAAAGAAATCAATAAAGATAACCTCATTGATTCCTCATGCAATTCTTCAAAAGCCTCTTGTAATTCATCATAAGAATGTTCTAAAATAGAAGTTACCTCATCTCCATGTGCCATCAAGCATATGTTGGTTGTCTCCTCTTGTTCATCTGACTCCTCGTCTGAACTTCCCTCGTTGTCTAGCCATGCAAGGTATGCTTGTTTCCCTTTTCTTGGATTGGAGGCGCTTCTTTCTGAATTTTCTTTCTTCTTCAACTGATAGCACTCAGCTCTGATGTGACCAGGCTTCCCACACTCATGACATGTAATGGATGATCCTCCACCTTTGTTGTTGTCCTTTATGTTATGTGAGTTGAAGTTGCTTTTCTTTCTCAAAAACTTTCCAAAATTTTTGACCAGGAGACCCATGTGTTCATAATTGATCAGTTCTTTGTCCAAGTCACTTTCTGTTGCTGGTGCTTCAGCCTTGAATGCCAAACTTTTGACTTTCTTGTTCTCTTCTTCATGTTGAGCCAATCTTTTCAGTTCGCTTTCATGCTCTTGTAACTTCCCGAAGAGAGTCGCCAACGTCATGGTTGAGAGATTCCTTGATTCAGCGATTGCCGTCACTTTGGGTTGCCATTCTCTACCCAAGCATCTTAGGACTTTGTTGATGAGATCCTCATTGGTGAATTTCTTCCCCAATGTTGTTAACTGATTGACAATCATCGTGAAGCGTTTTTGGATCTCTTGAATTGTTTCTCCATCTTTCATTCTGAATAACTCATATTCACCAGTCAGTGTGTTGATTCTCGACCTTTTCACTTCAGTCGTACCTTCATGTGTGACTTCTAATGTATCCCACATTTGTTGCGTAGTCTCACATGTAGATATCCTGAAAAACTCATCATAGCTCAAAGCATATGTTATAATATTTTTCGCTTTCAAATCGTACTGGACTCTACGTTCCTCATCCTCCGTCCACTCAGCCATAGGCTTTTCGATGGTGTTACATACCATTAACCACATAGGTAGGAACATAGGGACCATTTAGGATGGCATCCCAAACCTTTAATCCAACTCCTTGAATAAAAATTTTCATACGGGCTTTCCAATACGCGTACCCTACCCCATCAAACATGGGAGGACGGTTAATAGAAATCCCTTCACCACCAAACAGAGAGTTTGAAGTCATACTCTTGAGACGGTTAAGTCTTAACACAAGAGGCTAGCTCTGATGCCAATTGTTGGGTTTGGCCTCAAAATCTCGAGAGGGGGGGGGGTGAATCGAGTTTTATTAATTTATTGCGAAAACCCCTTACAAATTTAAAATTTTTTCGCATTGGAGAGATTAGACGTTTGAGAAGGAGAGCGAAATCGATTGATATAAAATATAAAGTAGCGCAGAAACGTAAAATAAATGAAATATGCAGAAAGTAAAGAGATAGGGATAGAAAAGCTTGCACCAGGAATTTTATACTAGTTCAGCCTTCCCGTCGAAAGGCCTAGTCCAGTCCTCAAGCGACCCGCTTGAGAGTTCTATAATCAGCAATAGAGTCGCACCCTATTACACCCAAGAGCATCCCGCACACTACTAGGAACCTCCGTTCGCTAGGGGCCTCAAGATCACACAGCTGGGTTCCTCGCCCTACGACGTATCACACGTCCACTAAGGGATTCTCTTCCTAACCACTAAGGTTTCAAATACAAGAATGTGATAGTGATTACAATAGCTTTATGTGTTCTCAAAACACGGATACAATAATATGCTCTTCTATGATAATGAAGTTCTTCTTGATAAGTTAAATGGCCAACAAGGTTTTGTTCTTCAAAAAGGTATGAACGTTATGATCAGAGAAAAACTTGGAGAAGAAGAGAACGGGAAATGCAGAAAAGAATGAATGAATATCAGAGTGATTGTGTCTGTAATGTTGGAGTGAATTTTTGAAAATACTTTTATAATTCAAAAAGATTCAAAATTAGTAAAACAAAATCAAAACAAAATAAAATAAGATTTTGAAATAAGTTTTAAAATCAAAACTAAATCAAAACGATTTACGAAATAAAATAAAGATTTGATTCTTAAAACGAAAAAGGAAATATTTCAAATTAAAAATCATTTTCAAATTTTATAAAATAAATCAGAATCTTATATATAAAAACAAATCAGGAAATATCAAAATGATTCTGACACGTTTTTCAATAAAAGCTGAAGTAATCGATTACTTTCTGAAGGTAATCGATTATTCCTTCAAAAATAGAAATTCTTAAATACTTTTGAAAAACAAGTAATCGATTAGACCAATAGTGGTTAATCGATTACACCACCCCTGTTCAATATATGATGCAACTCATTTAATCGATTACTACTCATCAAATAATCGATTACTGAGTCTCTGTTCATTATGTGATGCAACATATGTAATCGATTACTACACAACATGTAATTGATTACTGTGCCTCTGGAAAATATATGATGCAACAATTCTATTCGATTACTTGAGCCAGGTAATCGATTACTCTCATAAGAAAGTAATGGATTAGCAAAGTTCACTTAATCGATTCCAACCTCTCTGATTTTTCTATGATGCAACAAAGTTAATCGATTAACTCAAGCAAGTAATCAATTACTCTCTCTTGCATACATAAAAATATTCAGAGTTTTGTAACATCAGGTATTTTCACAAAAACTAGGATATAAAAACAACTTTTCATGAAAACACATTTTCTTCTCTTTTTAAATGAAAAACTCATTGGCCTTTTAAACTCTTTAATAACAAGAACTTCATTACCTTACACATGTCCTATGGGAAAAGGCTTCTAGGCTATATCTTGCTTGAGTCTTCAATCTTGAGTCTTGAAGATACTTGTGAGCTTGAATCTTGAGTTGGTTGTTATCATCAAAACCTTGGCTTGATATCTGCTTGAAGTCCATAAGAGAGTTTGAAGCAAGTCTTCCAACATTAGCTTGACTTCCAACACTGTGTGGGTGGTATGTATATATGTATACATTGTGAGTTGCATATCTTGGAAATCACGTGACAGGTTCTAATGGAGTCATTTGGTTTGGTGAAGCCAAATGAAAGGAATGATGATGGTGGTCATCATTGATACATACAAGGTGTTGTATGTATGGAACTTAAGTGAATGGTTTAATGTTAATGAAATTAAAAAGTAAATGACAGCTTATAATCCATTGGGGGACACTGACCACTAGGTGCCCTGCTAGGTGTCAATACGACCCATTAGGAAACACGACCCATCAGGTCGAAGACGACCCACTAGGCCCAAAACGACCCGTTAGATGATGGTGTACCCAATGGATTACGGTGCTGCAATTAAAAAGAGTTAAATTGGTAAAATGGAAATGTAAATGAGAAAGGGGACTAACGGGTGTATTATGGCCTAATGGGTGTAAAAAGGGACCTGATGGGTGTGGAATATACCTAATGGGTGTTAATATGACCTAGCAGGTGCACAAAGTCCTAGTGGTGTATTAGCAAAGTTAAACTGAAATGAAAAGCTAGAAAGGGAAAAGCAAACCGAAAAGAATGAGAATGGTTATGAATGGATAACATGATAGTATCGAATTCATATTATGTACTGAGTGTGTGATTTGAGATTATGGCACTAAGTGTTTAATGGTCTATGTCTTGGCTTATTATTATGTTTAGTTTTTGGAACTGCTTTTATTTCATGTGTAATACTCACCTCCTTACCAACCTTTTTCAGGTAAAGAGATTGAGTCAGCACAGCCTCCGGCCGAGCAGGTGCACTTTCCCTCCCAGGGAAAGTAGTGGTGTATTTAGTGTGGGTCGGTCTAGTATTTTGGCATGTATTTTGGGTTGTTTATATGATGTTGCATTTTATTTTCTTTGGCTATAAAATAATTTGAAAAACCTCTTGACATATGTACAACTCTGATCTTGGTTTTGGTTTGAATGTTTATATAGTTTTGTGCAGCATTTGGTTGGAAAAAACTTACTTTTGAAAAGAATTACTTTCGGTTGAGTGATTAAACCTTTGTCTTTTCGGCTAAATTGCATTAGGTGCATGCTTAATTGTTGTTCATTAGGGTAATTAAGGGTAGTTTATTGTTGGTGTTACATCTACCATGGGATCTTCATAAACTTCACCAAAATTATTAATGAGTAATGTTGTATATTCATCCCAACTAGGCCAATTAACACTGCTCACAAATTTGAGGTAAGCATGGTGCCATTGCAATGCTCTACCCTCAAAATGAATAATAGCAAGATGTACCTTCACATCTTCATATGTACGATCAATTGCAAAATGCATTTCACAATGATAAATCCACCTTTTCACGTTTTCACCAATGAATTTTGGGAAATCAATTCTAGCTAAACGTGTTCTACAAGAAGATAGTGAAGAGTTGGAATTATTTTCACCTGATTGTTGAGTACATCTTCTTCGTGAACCTTCAAAATCTTTGTTTCTACTAGTGTTAGGAGATTTCTCAGATTCCATTGTGTTCCTCTTCAATGATCCTTCAGTAGTGTTCTTCAGAGATTTGCTTAAAGCTTTCTGCATTGTTCTTGCTATTTCCAACATTCGTTGTTCCATCCATATTGAAATTCGATTCTTCAAAAGCTCTTCCACTTGGCGAAGTGCTGCCTAATTACTCATTGTGGAAATATGGATTTCTCCTATGCCTAGTGCATTGTGTTTTGATGATAACAAATCATGTTATTTGTTTTACCTTTATCCTGCCTATACTTGATTATGTGTATTTACATCGTCCAATATATATTCTTAATGTGTTAACTGACTTGGGCGTTGGAGATATTATTGTGCAGGATATTGGAAACCTTGAGGTTGATGCCAAAGATCTAATAATTGTTTTATTTATTGATTATGCATCAATTAAGGGGGAGAATGTCTACATTGATATTCTTATGTGTGAGGGGGAGATATATTTTTATATATGCGTACTGCTTTAACCCTTGTCTTGCAGAGAATAGGTTTGACATCAACAAAAAGGGGGAGTGTTAGAATTCAACGTGGAAGAACATTGAAGAGTTTTGATGATGCCAAACAAGGACCTTTCAAAGTCAAGATGCAAGTCAAGTGTCAAGCAAGAAGCTTCAAGTGGTTTCCTCCCTTCTCTCATTAGGAATCAATGTAAGGCTAGAATAATTGTGTCACTATTGTTTAGGCCCTTATTTAGAGTTGTTAGGCCCTTATTTAGAGTTGTTGGAGAAGAACGTTTTAAATCTAAGAATATTTTAATTGCGAAAAGAGTTTTTCTAAAAACATATTTTTAATGTCTTAACTGATTCACTTTGAAAATATATCTTGACAACCTCTAGCTGGACTTCTCCCTGAAGTAATCGATTACCTCAAGTTTTATTGAAAAACGTGTCAAAATCATTTTGATTTATTTCCAGATTTGTTTTTAAATAATTGATTATGATTTATTTTCAAAATTCGAATTTGATTTTATTTTTGAAAATATTCCTTTTTGGTTTAAGATTCAAATCTTTTATTTTATTCTTTAAATCTATTTGATTTGATTTTGATTTAAAAAATATTATTTTATTTATTTGATTTCAAAAAATCAATTTTTTTTATATTTCTGGATTTGATTTGATTCTTATTTTGAATTTGATTTTACTCTGATTTCAAATTCAAATTTCAAATATTTTTCAAATCTTTCTTTAAGAAAGTTTTTCTCTCTTTTCATTTTTATCTTTCTAATCACAATTCTGTTTTCACGTTCTGCTCTTCTTCTCCTTCTCCAACTCTAAGTTTTGGCCTATGCTATAGTAAAACCTTTATCCATAGTCATTAGATCTTTTATTGTTGTATCAGTGTTATTTAGAACACACTTTTGTTAGAGGCCTATTATTGCTGTATCCGCACTATCAAGAGCGCATCATAGTGGTTGTACTTTATCATTCATATCCGTAACCAGTGTTGTAAAGGGGTGTGTGACTCTTAGAGACTAGGGAATGAATCTCCTAGTGCGGACGTGCTGCGTTCGTGTTTGTAGGGTGAGGAACCCTTGTGTATTGGGTAGTGCTAGACGAACGGTGGGACACCTAGTAGTTAGGCTATCTGGTTGTTGTTGAGGTCCCTAGCGAAAGTAGGTTCCTAGTAGCTTCCGGGGCGCTGGCGTCTTTGGAATATTAGTGAAAAGCTCAAGTGGGTCGCTTGGGGACTGAATGTAGGTTGTTTTGCCGAACCAGGATAAAATCTCCGGTGCAATCTCTTTTATCCCTCATCTCTTTATTTTCGTTATTGTTGCATGTGCGTAAGTGTTATATTTATTCTTATTACAACGTAACGATTATTATTAATTTAATTATTTTAAATTAATCAACTCGCGTTAGACTTTTCGTTGTTATATTGTTGTTTATCTTCGCGCGTAATATTAATCGTTGTTATTATTGTTTGCTTCCGCTTGCATAATCGTTTTCATCATTTTTAAGAGTTTACCGCTGCAAAGTTTATCTATTTTATTAAAAAAGATTTAAATGAGTATTTTCCAATGTTTTCATAAACACCCAATTCACCCCCCCTCTTAGGTGACGACTGTCAATCCTAACACTCATTGCTTCTACCATAACTGTGTTGCTTTTCCATGATTGAAAAGCTTTGATACAAAATGATATAAACACTAGGAAATGTTAAGTATTCGAAGAGTTTTAAAGACAGTAGCAGGAGACTCTATGGAATGAAAGAGTCTTAAGACTATAGTTTATTAGAGAGAAATGAGATATTACAAGAGAAAATTGTGTATACAAATAATAGATGATGAGCTTGCTTGCATCACAAGCAGCTTAAGTAGTTCAGATCCTTGGTAGGAAATGTTTGTTAATACAGCTGCCAACTAATTGAATCTGAACCAACTCACTATATATCCTTGTCTAATTGATGTCTCAAAACTATGTGATGTCTCGAAACTACCCTTGCCTAATTTATGTCTCAAAACTATCTCTTGATTTCTCTTATACAATTATCCCATATCACTCCCTTTGTAATTATGACAATTGTTCATTAATAAATTCTTCTGCTCTTGCTTCTCTTTGCAAAATAATAATAATAATAGTAATAAAAATAAAATAAATATTTTAACTATAAATAAAATTATTCTCTCCACTTTAATTTATAAGTCATTTTATAGAAGAATTATTTGATCCTATTTAAAAGTTATTTTGTATTTTCTAAGAAGTATTTATTACTTTTTTTCTTTTATTTACAATTTGTTTATTAATAATGTGAAACAATAAATTTTTGAAATTTCCAATACACATTAAAATAGATAAAATTATAATATTAAAGTATATTTTAGTTTGTTGCTTTGCTATGTACTTCGATTGTCTTACCTGTTTTGCTTCGGGTGTTTTAATTAAAATATACTTTTCTTTTACTTTATTTCTTAATAATCTTTTAATCATTAATTTTTTTTTCAAATGTGTACCATATGATGCACATTAAAAGAAATATATTTAATATGTATGCATTGAGAATTGACTTAATTAATGCACAAAATTTTTTAAATACATTAACTTTTCAATGCATACTGGCTTATTATAATTTTTTAACATATGCCTCAAGGATACATTAAAAAGAAAATCTAACATATGCCTCAAGTATACATTAAAAAAAATCCTCGATCAAAATAGTAAAAACATGTGTATATTAGAAAAAAATTGAAAACATATTTTTTTTAACTTACAGGTATGTTAAAGAAAAACACAATTGCAGCATCAAAAGAAAACTCAAGTCGCAATAGTATAACATTATCTATTTTTTTTTAAGTTTCAAAAAACATAATTACTTTCTTTTATTTGTACAATATGATTAAGTATGATTTGTAAATAAAACAAAAGGGAGTAATATAATGATGAACGACTAATTTAATGTCATATATTAAACTCACTCCGTTCCAAAAAGATTGAAAATTTTTGAAGTAATTCCTTTCTATTTTTTTTATGAACTTTTTGGCACGGAGGTAGTACTTAATTGAATGGCGAATGTAATATGATGAAAATCTTTGGAATACCAAATATAGAAGACAGAAACAAAGTTACACTGTCATACAAGATTTAGTCCAAGAAAAATTCACCTCAGCTGCCTTCTAATATAAGTATCTAGCTTGATATGGCCATGCTGTATGTGTCAGAGACAAGTGCTTAGTGAAAAGATGAACGTTTTGTAATTATTGAAACACTTAAAACAAGTCCGAGATTTTGATGAAAGTGCATGGCCAGTACGTGGATTCCTGACTGGAAGGGAGAAGAGATACAAAAGCGCACAGAATAATTCTGTGATTTGGTCCCCACACCGACCAATATAACCAATGCTAATCCGACGGATGTTTGTAACAAATTTCTTGGATTCTTTTGATGTTTATAATAATCTCAGAACATTAGGGGGCACACTTACTTAGAAATACCATGTGAGATACATTCATTTTATTGGTTGGTATGTCGATTTAATTATCATTTGTATCCCTATGTTAGATTCTGTGTTCTAGATGTCATATTTTGAGGTCATTATTCTAATGGGGATGAGGATTATGGATTTTGTTGACCATCAGGATACAGGTAAGTCATCCATCTTTGGAATTCCAATGTGCATTTAGGGATATTTTTTATAGTAGCTCATGATTAATTTCAAGGGTATAAAGTTGAGATTTGGTATAATTTTACTCTGAAATCCAGCTAGGATTTAGTTTGTTTCTGTGTGTGAACAGTGAAGCTTGCAGATTCGGTCGCTTCATCCACCCCTTCGTTTTGTATTCCAAGAATTATCTTCGTTATGATATAATAAAATTAAGCCTCATCTACGTTCATAGTATTTTGGTTTTGATTCTTCAAATATATTTTTTTAATTGATTTAAAAATTTGATTTTAGCTTTTGTTGAAAAGAAAAAAAATTTAATTGTTGATGTGGTTAATATGTGTGCAAGTATTACATGTCACCGATAGAATAACGTAAATAATCTAGATCTACATGAAAAAAGGCCAAAATTCAGTCCATAAATATATTTGAGTTGAGTTTTGCTATTTATTCAAAATTTGAGTAATGAGTATACGGTTTATATCTTTTCTTAATTTTCCTTTCCTTTTAAACTTTAGTGAACACAATTGAACCTGAATATCCAAAATGATAGGATATAAAAAATTTAGCTGGTAATCAAAGTAGGTAGAAGGTTAGATTTGGTTTTATAAAGTAGAACTTGATTTATTATAATTGGAAAAATATCAAAAGAACGAAAAAAATTCCGAGAAATAATACATATATTTTTCTGGGAAATATATTCTTCTTCACTTTTTTTTTTTAAAAAAAAAAGAGAAATACCTCTCAAAAAATGGATCCAGAACCAAAAAAAATTACATATTTTTTCCAAGAATCCCATGTCGGAAAAAATGAAGAAGAAATTATATACATTTTTTTCGATATTGGTTCGTCGGAAACATTATGAATAGTGAAAAAAAATAGAAGAAAAAGTGAAGAAGAAATGGTTGGGGAAGGTAATGCAAGTTGGTTGAGGGTGGAAGATGAGGTTGGAAGAGTTAGAGGTTGAAGAAGAGCCGGGAAAGAAGAGTGGGGGAAGAAAGGGAATTTTAGTTCAAAATAGGTGAAGGATATTTTTGTCTTTTTCCAATTGAAAATGGGGTGTGGGGATAATAAGGCGGGTGGAAATTTCAAAACTCATAGCTAAATATCCTCTAAGATACAACAATCACTTTGCATCAACTTTATATTAGAACTGATAAGATCTCAATGAACAACTTATTTGAATTGCTCTTGAAAATAAAAAAATTAGATGAAAAAAATAATTTACTCATTATATATGAATAAAACAAAAATATAGTTGCCCATGCCAAAGTTTTTATCCTCGTACATATTCTCTATATAGCATTCACTATATGCGCTCTCTCTCTCTCTCTATATATATATATATATATATATATATATATATATATATAATATGTAATATAGCTGTTAATGGCCATATATTAAAAAAGAATTCCCTTGGCACTTTAAACTTCTAGTATACATTTGTGAGATATAACTAGTAGATAGAATTAATACACCACAACACCATGTTTCAATATACCACATCAAGACTAAAAGAAATACGTTGGGCTTTTAACTCTATTAAAACACATTAGATAGAGAATACCAAAGAGAATTAGTCTTTAAATTCCATGTTTTAGCTCTCAACCACCAAAAATTTTTTAATTTCAAAAATACTCTTATACATTTTCCAAACCTCATTCTCTTTTCCTCTCACACCAAACCTCTCTCTCACTCCCAAAGCCCTTGACCGTTGTCCATCCACTACCTTCACACATCCTCTTTGTTGTCCCTCTACGGCTGTTTGCTGGTTCTCTCTCTTTGATAAAGGATGATCAAGCAGTTTTGAATATTTTTTATTTTTCCTTTTTTTTAATTGCAAAAAGGAGCAATCCTGAATGTGGCTCAAAAAATCGAACCAGAAGAAGGAGGGCGGATCGGGTATGTTAGACCAAAAGAGCACCACCCGAACTTGGCTTCACATGAGACACCATAAAGAGCGGTGAAGATGAGCGAGTCAAGAGGCCCTGGTAGATGGGAATAGCAACGATGACACAGAGATGCAGCTTAACCTTACAAATTCGGGAACGAAGCTGGCTTGGCGATGGTCGTGGCTAAAGCGCTGTTGAGGTTCAGGTGGGAAGTGTTTGAGCAGGCGAGAAAGGCTAAGGATTCATGAAGATCGGTGGAGGTTTGAAGATGGAAATGAGACTAAGAGTGACAGGGAGTATATATGGAGATCGGGACAAGGCGGCGAGGTCGCCTCACGAGTTACTATAGCAATTAAGATGAGGAGAGGATGAGAGGATTTGGGATTTGGAAGGAAGAATAAAAGGGAGGGGTATTTTGGTCATTTACATTTAAAATGGAGGTAAGGACTAAAAAAGGGGGTTTGGAAACTAGAACTCAATACTAAAATGCTAGCAACGGAAACAAAACTTATAACCCATTAAAACCAACAACCATAAAATTAAACAAATAATAAATATTAAAATAATAATAAATTTTGATTTAAAATAAATAAATAATATTTAATAAAATATTTCCAACAATCCCCACTTATTTATTTTAAAAACAAATATTGAAATTTCCCAAAAGCTTGATAAGTTAATGCATAAACACTAGTGTCTTTTAGACTATGAACTAGTGCATAAAGTAAACGATTTTGACTCACTAGAATGACAGTGAGATTAGAACCTCTATGAACCTTCATTGCATATGTGAATCAGTGTACCATCACTCACACTGACCTCTCATCCAAAGTTGTTCTACTCGATGTGGTGCGTTTTGGCCTTGCACCTATTCCTGGTTTCATGAGTGCTCTAGAGAGTTTGCCCAAACTCACATAGAGGTGGCTCCACCTCACACTCATATAGGTGAATCTATTAAGTGTTCACTACAATTAAACACGCCACTAAATAATATGAGCTATATATTTCATTAAAAGTGTAAACTTAACCTCTTTCACTGTAATAATTAAACACTATTGTACACCATAGGGATAAACTTTATGAAAAATTGAATAGTGTCTCACAAATTGACAAATGGGTGTTCTTACCCATATGAACCTGACTTATGAAAAATCACAAATCTAGAATGAGTTACCATCACCCTCAATTTTTGTTATAGGCATAGCCTCTCTATGTAATGCTCACTAGCCTTTTGCGCAGTGGGTTCTTCATATTACAGTTTATATCTGACCTCGGTTAATTTAATAATATTGTAGCTACTTCGTATAATTGTCGCATATTCAAATAAGTCCCAACTGAACTTGAAATTCAATTATCATCATTGTATTTTTCTAATTCAATGGATTTCTCTAATATCAATGTTCATCCCCTATAAAAATACAGGAGGGTAATTGCATGTCTAACATGACATGATCACAATATTTATGTCATCTTCTTAGACCAAATTTGCATTTGGGCTATGTTGTGGGGTGTTATCCCACATGTATCGGCAAGCCGGTTTCTTGATGTTTATCGGTGGTGACGGGTTCTCACTTAAAGAACTCTATCAGCCGTGTTATGGAATTTGGGGGGTGGTGTGTGTGTCGTGTGGGAGATGAGAGTTCAAGCCTTACCTTGGCTATTACCTATTATTTACAGAGAGAAGTATGAGGCAATGTAATGATGATCCATGATGGAGGATTAAGGTGGCAGGTGTAACGGCTCCATGAATGCCATCGTGAGCAGCAATAATGTCGAACCGTTACAATTGTTACTCGTTGAAGGCTATTACCGGTATACTGGATTGATGCTTGTTGGTTTGTGATACCAGTTCTTATTTGTTCGTGGAACCGGTCCATAACAGTAGTCCCTCAGCTCGGTGTTGTGATGTAAAGAGAAGCGCCAATATATGTATAGGAAAGACCAACATGAGCGTTGAATTTTTCATGTGATCATGTTAAAATATTTTTTGAAGATTTGATCTTGAATGCCTGAGTTCTAACAATTCTTAAAACGACATTGTGATGTCATTATGTTAATCTCGTATATCTCAACCGTTTCGTCCGGTTCATAACATTAACCCTCCTCTCAGTGCTTTTAAACAAGGTGGGATGCTATTTTTAATGTTATGAAAGGACGTATTAGGCAAGATAATTCAATTTTTATTAAGACTGACAACATAAGAATCTTGTGTTAACCGATATACCAGTGTAGGCCTCCAATCTGTCAGATGGAAATACCGGTGTATGTGGAATATTGGGCCATTCGTAGCCTCCTGATCCGTCATACCGGTATACCGGTGCAAGTGTGGGTCGTTAATGGCCCCTCTACCTAACATATCTATACGCTTGGAGAAATGATAGTTAAGTCGTTAAATCGTTATGTTTGTTGAGCTGTTAATGAGTCGTTGCTTGGACACTCAAGTTTTATTAATGAAGTTTGTTTCGGGTTGTTAAATATGCCTCTGTATATTATCTTTATTTTTTCTGCATCCATATCGTGCTGACACTTAGATGTTCTGTTCTAGCCAAGGAAGGAACATCTATTACGCTTATTAGACCTTTGAATGTTAAGGCTAACAAAAGTCATACACTTGGTACGTGGGTGGTGTTTATCCTTTAAGGAACATCTCCTAACCCACTTCACTCCTTATACGGTGGCTAATCATATAAGTGGTGTACTTTAGTTGGATATCTTTAATAAAGAGTGAGTTAACTTCATTTTGTATGTTTCAAAGTTTGGGATTGAAATGTTGTCTCCCACGAGATTGGTTATCCGGTTAACTGGTTATACCATTGATCTATGGTGACTTTACTAAATAATTTAATTTTTCTTGTCCTTGGTTTCCCGTCATACCGGTAAACAGGTTAAATTGAGGAATATCTAGAGGACCGAATCAGGCATTAAGACCACATGCCAGTATGCCTGTTCCATCAAGAATCGGGCCACTAAGGCCTCATGCCGATATACTGGTCTCATGAAGAATTGGGCCACTAAGGCCTCATATCGGTATACCGGTTTCACCAAGAATTATTGGGCCACTTGTATATTGATACTTTCTAAAATAGCAATCTTTGCATTTCAATTTGATGATAACAACTGATAACAAGATGCTAATCCCTGGAGCTACTTCTTCAATGGCAAAGTATATGCAACCAAGGAATTATGGTCATGAATCTGGCCACTAAAGCAATAATTATGATCAAGTACATCGTTTAAAAATTATAAAAAACCAATTATGGCCTAATAGAGGATCTGATGCTTATTGCATGATTAAAATAAACTTGGTTAGTAAGGAGTAATAATACATGTAATTGGTGCAAGTAAATTCGATTAAATATTATATTTTTGATTATCATCAGTTGACTTTTAGTGTCATAACTTATTTTTTTGGTCCGAATTCCTTGCGGAACCACCGGTATCTGATTTAGGTCCAATATATAGTGATTTCAGCATGATTTAGACTCCCTTTTACTATGTATTTGGCTTGTTTCTCTAGCAAATTTAGGATTTTTTAGTAGATTTTAATTATTTTTAGTAGTTTAGGGTCCTTTGAGCGTTTTGATCCGTTTGTTAGTGTTTCAGGTACTTTTTGGAGCTTAAATGGATAAAATATTTATGGACCTGAAAAGAGGACGAAAAGATCTTGCAAATGGAAAAAGAACGGAGCAAAACGGAGTCGAGAACTACCCCGCGCGCCTGAGGCGCGGGGACGGGTGCGCCTGAGGCGCGCCTGTATGGAAAAACACAAATTATCAGACCTGCGCGCCTGGGGCGCGAGGTCGCGTGCGCCTGGGGCGCGCGTATCTGTTGGAGGCCCAACTTGACGAAGAAGAGAAGTCTAATTTGGCTTCATATCTTAGATTTGGTCAGAAATTACAAGATAAACATGGACCTTATCTACTAGATTTAATTAAGATTTATTTTAGGATTTGTTTTACTCTTTAAATAGATGATTTGTAAATAGTTTTTAGTAGGTTTTGAGATCATAGAATTCAATTAGGATTAGAGAGAGGTTAGTAACATCTATTGAGAGCAAGGAGGCAAGGCACGAAGATTGGAGATCATCACTACAAGAGAGATCTGGGTGAGGATTGAAGGTCTCTTGGAGAGTTAACCTGTATTTTCTATGATATGAGGTTTTCTCTTTGATTCTGTTTTCTTTATTTCTATATGTGTAACTAAAACCTCTTGTTAGGAACATGGTGTAAATTGTATGATGTGACTTATTTTAATTTATGATTTAGTATTTTCCTGTTTTTAATTCATGCGTTAATTGTGTTTTTATTGAATACGTAAACCTGATCAATTTATGTTTTGGATTTCTTAATTCGCAACGAGAGTTGGGATTTTGAATAGGCCTTGCAATTAACGGTATAATCAGTTTAGTTATAGAGATATGATTAAATGATTATTGACTTGGTAATTCCCTTGTTCTGAATTTGATATTTTCTAATATTGTAATTTGTTGAGAGATCAAAGATTAAGTATTTAGAGAATAAGGGTAATGTTAGAGAGATCTAATTATTGCTATTTGAGAGGAATTGTCCATGAATTAAAGGAAAATCTAAATTATAGTTGAATAAGTGAATCATACAATGAAACCAAGTTCCTAACCTTTTTCTATTGTTTTCTATACATCTTATCTCCTCAATCTTTTTATTTTATTTTATTTTAAATTCTCCTTCTCCTTCTAAAATTCAATAACAAGTTGCATTAATAATTAGGAATTGGTGAAAAGTTATTAGAAACAATTTGCAATCCCCGAGTGGAACGATACTCACTTACTATCTGTATTACTTGTCGACCTAGTACTCTTGCTAGACAATCAACAAGTTTTTGGCGCCGTTGTCGGGGATTGAAATTCGATTCTAATTTCTTTTCGGTACTTTTTGTAATTATTTGTGTAATTTGTACTTCCTCATGTATAACTATAGTTATAACAATAATTCAGATTTTGATAGATTTAGTTTGTATTCTTCTCCCCCATATTATTATGCACAAAACACTAGTTGTAGTGAAAGTCCATTGGAAAAAGTTGCATATGAATGTATTCAAAGCGGCAGAATTTTACTTGTACAACTCAAAAATATGCAACTTCCATTGGAGCCTCACCCTCCAAAGAAAGCCCCATGGGAAATAGCTATAGAGAAATTGGCTCAAAACACTAAGGATTTTATTAAAGAGAGCAGAGAAAATTTTCAAACTCATGTTGAGCCAATCCCTTCCCCTATAGAGAAAATCGCTAGGGAAGTTGTGGTAATGGATGTGACTAATAATCAATTCCCTATGGAGGAGGAGAAAGTTGAAAAAATTGAAAAAGAAATTGTGCATGATAAGTTTGAGGAGGAGGATAAAAATACAAAATTAGAAGGTTTGAAAATTGTAGGAAAAGTTGACCCACCCTTGCATGATGAAATTGTTGTTATAGAAAATTTTATTAAATCTAATTCATGTTTGGGTGATTCAAAATTTTTCTATTATATTCAACCTTTGTGCTTTCATGAGAAAAATCTAAATCAATCTGAAGTTTTGTTAGGAAATAGGAAGCATGAGAAAGTGATCTTCCTGACTAATGGAGTTAACAACTTCATGATGGATGATGGAGGAAAAGAAAATTTTTCTAGGGTGGTGTATGGATTAAGGAACATGCCCTTTGACCCCGGTGGGTTTGAACTTAATTTTGAAATTTCCTTAATCCACCATCATCCTTATCAAAGGTCTTTCCTATGGGATGTGGGAGTAACACATTATTGTTGCATCACATGGGATTTGACCCATAGAATTTGGGATCCTGGTGGATTTGTTTTGTACATAAGCAGTAGTGTAAGTTTCAATTCTTAGGTAGTTGTTATTGTTAAAAAAAATAAAAAAAAATAATTTGAGGTACAGACCTCGTGCGCCCCAGGCGCATGCGGTGGCGCACCGGGCGCGCGCGGGCTGCCACAGACCAAGTTTGGGGGAATTTTTCTAGTTTCTCCGAAGGGGTGCAAAAGTTCAGTTTTGGGGTCAAATTCTGATTCCACCATCTTATCTCTTAGGATTAGATTTATCTTTATCTCTAGGAATTTTTTTTTTGTTTATTTTATTTTTAGCAATAGATATTTTTTTTTATCTTATCTTTTAGGATTAGATTAGTTTTATATCTTTTTATAATTTTGTTTTTATCTTTTTAGGATTAGATTAGTTTTATATCTTTTTATAAATTTGTTTTATCTTTTTAGGATTAGATTTATCTTCTTAGGATTATTTTTAGAATAGATTTTTTTTTATTTATTTTCGTTTTTTTTATTTTCTATTTTTTAGGGATAGATTTTTTTAGGATTAGATTTGTATTTTTAGGATTTGGACCCCATTAGCCCCAATTTTTTTCAATATTGCACCCCAGGACGTGTACCTCACCAAAAAATATTGTCCAGCTTTCTTAGGTAGTTTTAATTTTTATTTTGTAGTGTAGACTAGATTAGTTTGCTTGAGGACAAGCCAACATCTAAGTTTGGGGGAGTATATACAAAATAAAAAATTTTCAGATCTGAATTTTTTCTCCCATATTGGTATTGGTTTGTGTCCCTAGCAAGAGTAGGTAATTTTTCTAACCTTAGGACTTTTTCTCTAATGATGCATGTATATACTTAGTTTAGGACTGAAACTCATTGACTTTTGACTCTATTTGATTGAGCTGTAAATATGATTGTGAACGGGTTATTTCGACAAATGCTTTCAGAACTTGTGATTAGTGAACTGACTTTAGCCCTGTGAGATTTTGAGCCTTATATTGAGGGGTATGAATTTTATTGAAATATTCTAATTTTGAGACCCCTATTCTTTCATGAGTGTGTTCACTTTGGTATTGTTGTTCTAGAACTTGACCTGTGACCATTTCAAAATTAATAATTGATTGCATGTATTAAGATGATTAAGGCACTTAGGGTGTGTTTTTGTGGCCTTCAGATGTTTTGCATTGATAATTTTCCCTTAGTTGCCTATTTTGAGCCTTATGAGACATTATGATTTTTCTTTGGTACCTTACATTTATTGCATATTCTTTGTAGTACCTTGGGAATTTTGAATGAGCAATTGAGAGGAATATAGAAAGAAAAAGTGAAAGTAATTGGTGAAAAGTGTATGAGTTCTATTTCTCTTCCAAAGAAGAAAAAAAGAGAATTAAAAAATAACAAATGTAAAGGAAGAGAATAGAAGAGAAAAAAATTGAAAAAGAAAGGAAGAATAAAATGTTCCTGATGTGAGTGTGAGTCTTTATTGTATTCATTGCTCATTCATGGTTTTTGAGGGAAACTTGCTTTTGTAAATATTTTTTGCGAGTTAGCCTTAGTTTTATCCCTTCTTTCTTTTATCCCACCTGACACTTTTAGCCATAGCCTCATTACAACCAAAATTAAAGACCTTTTGATTTTTACATACTTTCAATAATTTCAGTGGCGATTTTGGTCTATGGTCAAGCATATGGTAACACATTATCATTGTTGAACTTGAGTGAATTGAAAATATGACCCTTATACACTTTTGAGAGAAACATTTGAGAGGTTGAGAGTGTTCACTAGTTCTGAGTTCTGATTGGGATTGTTACGTTAACTAGTTTGTGATTGTGTAAATAGCTTGTAATAATATGTGTTGGAGTCATGAGTCGTAGTCTTAGATGAGGTGTATATATGTTGATTTAGGGAGTTTGTCTTTTGTTTAGAAGGTTATTTTACTTTTGCCGGGACATGCAAAATGCTAAGTTTGGGGGAGTGATTTAGGTCCAATATATAGTGATTTGAGCATGATTTAGACTCCCTTTTACTATGTATTTGGCTTGTTTCTCTAGCAAATTTAGGACTTTTTAGTAGATTTTAATTATTTTTAGTAGTTTAGGGTCCTTTGAGCATTTTGATCCGTTTGTTAGTGTTTCAGGTACTTTTTGGAGCTTAAATTGATAAAATATTTATGGACCTGAAAAGAGGACGAAAAGATCTTGCAAATAGAAAAAGAACGGAGCAAAACGGAGTCGGGAACTACCCCGCGCGCCTGAGGCGCGGGGACGGGTGCGCCTGAGGCGCGCCTGTATGGAAAAACACAAATTATCAGACCTGCACGCCTGGGGCGCAAGGTCGCGTGCGCCTGGGGCGCGCGTATCTGTTGGAGGCCCAACTTGATCAGATTCTGAACAAAGTAGAAGAAGAGAAGTCTAATTTGGCTTCATATCTTAGATTTGGTCAGAAATTAGAAGATAAACATGGACCTTATCTACTAGATTTAATTAAGATTTATTTTAGGATTTGTTTTACTCTTTAAATAGAGGATTTGTAAATAGTTTTTAGTAGGTTTTGAGATCAAAGAATTCAATTAGGATTAGAGAGAGAGGTTAGTAACATCTATTGAGAGCAAGGAGGCAAGGCACGAAGATTGGAGATCATCACTACAAGAGACTGCGTGAGGATTGAAGGTCTCTTGGAGAGTTAACCTATATTGTCTATGATATGAGGTTTTCTCTTTGCTTCTGTTTTCTTTATTTCTATATGTGTAACTAAAACCTCTTGTTAGGAACATGGTGTAAATTGTATGATGTAACTTATTTTAATTTAGGATTTAGTATTTTCCTGTTTTTAATTCATGCGTTAATTGTGTTTTTATTGAATACGTAAACCTGATCAATTTATGTTTTGGATTTCTTAATTCGCAACGAGAGTTGGGATTTTGAATAGGCCTTGCAATTAACGGTATAATCAGTTTAGTTATAGAGATATGATTAAATGATTATTGACTTGGTAATTCCCTTGTGCTGAATTTGATATTTTCTAATATTGTAATTTGTTGAGAGATCAAGGATTAAGTATTTAGAGAATAAGGGTAATGTTAGAGAGATCTAATTATTGCTATTTGAGAGGAATTGTCCATGAATTAAAGGAAAATCTAAATTATAGTTGAATAAGTGAATCATACAACGAAACCAAGTTCCTAACCTTTTTCTATTGCTTTTTATACATCTTATCTCCTCAATCTTTTTATTTTATTTTATTTTAAATTCTCCTTCTCCTTCTAAAATTCAATAACAAGTTGCATTAATAATTACGAATTGGTGAAAAGTTATTAGAAACAATTCGCAATCCCCGAGTGGAACGATACTCACTTACTATCTGTATTACTTGTTGACCTAGTACTCTTGCTAGACAATCAACAGTATCCCTAAGAGCACCCTTAATACCAGGGAGCCCTTGAGACTAATCCGGAATGAGCTGCGTGGCTGGCTCCTGTAACACTCCTTGTATATCATCTTACTTTATAAGAAAAGTAATAAGTTTATGATTACTTGAACTTGTTATTGTTGGAAAAAGATCTGAAAATAAGAATTTTCCCTTCCCTTGAAAATTCCTTTTCACAAACACTTGATTTATAATGCAGTTGACTAATAAAATCAGAGTTTGCGGAAACATAGTAAATTAATCATATTATACTCTCAAAATATATCAAGTGTAACAAGTCCATGGATACCAAATAAGTATTATTATGAAACCAAATTCATCTTATGATACCTCTTTCAAAATGTGTATCATATAAATACTTAAAAATACAGATGTTATAGAGCTGGTCACTGGTCCTCTGTCCAAACATTCATCTGGCCGGATCCTAGATATCTGCACAAAGGGTTCCCAACCCACACTTTCTATATTCTTCATGCACCTAAGGGACATCTCCCTTCATTGACTTTTGTGCAAACTAGATGCACGATCAACACCTAATAAGGGCATGGGGAGTAAGTATACACTTATACATAATCAATAAAGACTAAAATACAAACACAAGTATGTCATGGACAGACAATAATGCAAGTACATATGAGCGCACCCATTTTCAACATTATATCTCTTATAATGCAGGTGACATGATGCATGATTTCTATCACAACTGAGGCCTCCACTATAAGTCCATCTTGGACGTCCATACAATACACCAGTGTGTTCCCGGAACACTACCATACGTTCCCCGAACGATGGCAAACCATACTTGGATATACAAGCATCACTCCCAGAGTGTGCATCACGTTCCCAGAACGCAGAGCAAACCATACTTGGAAAAATAAACATCACTCCCAGAGTGTGTATCACGTTCCCAGAACGTATAAAAACCATGTCTCAGACACTGGCCACATTCCCAGAATGTGTCAACTAGTAGGTTGCACACCAATGTGTTCCCAGAACACATCAAAGAAACCAGGTCCCAGACACTGGCCACATTCCCAGAATGGGAATGTGTCATCAAGTAGGTTACAAATTTGGTACTCTCGGAGTACCCTCCTCATATTCCCAGAATATGATAATCGTTTTCTACCAACCCATCTTCCATTCTCTATGCATGAATGCACAATCATTAAGGTTGGTTTTTATCTTTAATTTAGTTATTGTGATTTAGAGATATCTCAATTTCTCTTTTGAATGATTAATTTGAGGTATAACCTTTGGCACCAAAATTCATCCATGAATTTACTTAAAAACATGCCATTAAACTTGGATTGGGAAATCTCAACCAATGGTATCAAACTTTTCATTAAAAGACTTAACTTTTATTTTTTCCAATTTCAGGTACTAACCGGTTACAATCTCAGGCTAACCGGTTAGAATTACATACCTGAACTTACTAACCATTGCAATTCATAAGAGTTTTTCTTTTTGAACCCCACTATATACTCACCGGCCCCCATTTTCTTCCGCCTTATACAAGGCGGTAGTGCATTTTTTCCGCCTTATACAAGGCGGTAGTGTAAAATTATCATATTTTTCCGCCTTATACAAGGCGGAAGTGCAAAATTACCATTTTTCCGCCTAAAAAGAGGCGGGAAAAACAGATAATTTACACTACCGCCTTGTATAAGGCGGAAAAATGTTCTACCGCCTTGTGTAAGGTGGAAAAAATGGGGGCCATTGAGTAATCAATGGGGTTCAAAAAGAAAAACTCATTCAGAAAACCCTTTTTCTTGAATTCTCTACCCAATCCATAAACAAAGTTCAGCATTGTTTTATACCTCAAATTCCACTGATTTCATCATTCAAAGTCTAAATCACAATCCATTCCCAATGGAGCATAATTTCCTCTTGAAATTATCTCAAAACATTAAGGTAGTAACTCCTCAAATTCAATCTGAACCAAACAGTATGTATCAACATATTTTTAGATTGAGTTCAAGTGAAATTAAAGTATTGATTTGAGTAAAAATGGTAAGAACACATAACCAATTTCAGAAATTCATTTTCTTTGAAATTTCACAGTATCTAACCGGTTACAAATATCGAATAACCGGTTAGATTATAAAGTCTGTACACTGAAAAATGAGGTTTTACATACCATTCTTTTTAATACTCAAATCTAACCAATTTCAACACTCCATAGAGTTCACATACCTTAATTTAAACATGTTCAACCACAGAAACATATTTCATTTGCATGCATTCAAATTAAAGTATTAAATTGCATAAAAACCCACATAAACACAAGTTAATACCACACAACTTATAAGAAGCATTTAGATCATGATTCAAGCATCAAAATCACTTGCATGCATCAAATCAAAACAGCTAAAAACAGATTTGAACTATAAATTGGCCTCCAAGCCTTTTTAACCTTTTCACATAATGCCTTTTTGAGTCTTTGTTGACTCAAATCCTAAAACACACGATTTTAGTCTAAATTTAGTATAAGGTAAACTTCTCCCTTACCTCAAAGTCGTGTTTGATGAGTACAATCACTGAGGTTTGAAGAAAATCCACAGACTCCACAGAAATCCTAGATTATGCTCTCAGCCACGTTTTCCAGCAACAGGGTTCAAAAATCAGAAAATTTGACATAGAATTTGACCAAAGAAATTAGGGAAAACAATTAGAACTTGATCTAGGTAACATGCACTAAATAATAGAAGTGATTTGGGGCTTAAAAGTTATCTGTACTTACCAAAATCAAGACTCAAACCCAGCTTCCAGAAACACGAAAACACAGAATCAGCTTTCCCAACTTCAACTTCCCAGATCAATTTCTCCTCACACAAGAACTCTCTGCTCACAATTTTTGTATCAATGGAAAGCCCTTGATTCAAGCTTTCCAGAAGTGTATCACTCACTCTCCAACACTCAAAGACAAGGTAGAATTTCTTCAGACGAACTTGGAACCCTAACAGCACCTCCCCAACACTAAATCTCAGAAATCAACCCCAATTCTTCAGCAATTCAGCCTTTTATAGAGGAATTAGGGTGACATGCATACCGACGCGTGTTCTCCATTAATCTGAGGCTGGTTTCGTGGCGATTCCATGGATTAATCAAGTGATTACTCATCAAAATCCACTAACCCAGATTCTGAGTTCGTCGTGTAACCGGTTACAGAGCCCTTCTAACCGGTTACATACTGATAAAATTCAAAAATTAATAATTTAATTACTCTTTCTTCAAAAACCTTTTTAATATTGCAATTAGGTCCCAACCCAAGGACTAAATTACAATATTCACATTTTTGTACAAAATAACCATATAAAAATATATCTCATATTTTTATATATACAAAACACATAATGGACAAAACTAAAACCTTCAAAACTAATATAAATCAATTATAAAATAATTGTTATAATTAATTTCTCGGTTATTTAGGAGACGAAAATTAGGGGTGTTACACTACTCCCCCACTTAAAAGGAATTTCGTCCCCAAAATTCATCTTCTGAAATTTTCCACTTTTCCAAAGTGTTTTTATACTAGAAAACTTCATCTAGCTCCCAAAAATTTGTTCTTTAGGGTCCTCCCCCACTTAAAAGAGTTTCGATATAGTTCTTTTATTTCGAAACATTTCTTAATAAAACTTTTCAATTTAAACAATAAAGATTCTTTACATAGAAACTCTTATGTGAAAGAATTTCTTTTTTTTAAAGAAATACTCTTTTGAGTAATACACTTCACATAAACATTCTTCAAATAAAACACTTTTCAATAAACTTTTTGGGTTGCGCACTCTGATCTCTCGAGCACGATCAAAGAAACATTCGTATGACTTCGTTCCTTAACAGCCTGAGACATTAGGGTGATCAGTCCTAATATTCAAACCATTAATAACAAAATCATCCCTTTCAGATATAATCTTTCGCAAGAAAGACCATACGACAGGTCTTTAAGTTAGATGAACTTAAAGATAGGGTAATTATCACTATCAGACTTTGTTAGATAGTCAAGTTCTAGAGACATTTCCGTTGGGGAGATAAAGATTTGTCCTATCCCGGTGGTTGTTAATCTCTCTAGCCATAACTGATCTTTCTATTTATGTAGTGTCCACAGATATTATCACATCCAACTGTGATAAGGGTTTTGATCACAGAAAGATTGGAGATGAAATTCCAACAGGATATTGATATTCTCAAACGATTAGATTAACGTAAGCGAAAACATTTAACTACGTTAACTCAGATCAAAGGAAGAGATAGTCTTGGGTTGTCTACGTCAGGAGTAGACTCAACTCACATCTCAGCAGGTGAACTCTTCTCGTGCTTGATTCGTCCATTCCTTTCTCACCTTTTCCTTGAGGACAATTCGGTGAATAATACTTCAGCTTCCTGCAATCGGAATTGACTATTCCCTTAGGTACATCACAACTAAACTCAAAGTGATGTGCCTCACATTTTTCACCTTGAGATGGATAAATGTTCCCTTCCCTATTTCCTCCTTAGTCACTTTTCTTCAGTCGAGGATTCCTTAACCTTGATATTTCCGTGATTGATATTCTCCTATTTACTTTTCCCCTTTCTCTAGTTGAGCCTTTATTTCATCAATTTTTCTCTTATTCTGAACTCAGACATTTCTCACATGAAATTCATGTGCTTTCCCAAAGTCTTCATACATGCTTACCAACATTGAGAAATTCCTTATTCCTTGATAGTTGATAGCTGACTTGGGTTTGAACATAATCTATTCTTGAAGTTCATGCCTTTGGATTTCTCATCTAAGTTGTTCTAAACAATACTTCATAAATCCCTTGCCTCCATAATATATTTTCTAATATCCATAATCCCTAACTTTAATTCCAAAGATTAAATCTCATTCGTTTCTTTCAACTCCTCATTTTCTGGTTGTAATTCACGAATCCGATTCAAGAATTCGTTGGTCATTTGCAACATTCCTAATCTAAAACTAGATAGTTCTACTTGCATTGCCAGACTTTGGTCTCTGAACTCCTCGATAAGAATAGCCTCCTTGACCATCATTGAGCTCACAGGAATAGCCTTTCTGCTCAAATCGTCTGCAACTACGTTCGCTTTGCCAGGATGATAATGGAGTTCAAAGCCATAACCTTTAAGAAACTCCATCCATCGCCTTTGTCTCATATTCAACTCTTCTTCTTTCTATTGTCATTCACAATTTCGAATTCCATACTTGTTCATGAATCACACCCTTCCTATCTTAGTACTTATCATCTCTTTTTTGCATCATCCAGCTAAATCCTCTACCTTCTCTGATTGGAGTATCTCCTTAATTTTAACTCTTGATTAGTCCATAAATATTATGATTCAGTCCTCTTAAATCAATTTCAATGATGAATCAAGGCATTAAGTTATTTTACCACATTAAATCATTCCTTAAATTTTACTTAGGTGATTGACATTGAGTTTGGATTGGAGGAAGATGTTTATTGATACCATAAGTTCCTTCACAAATGACTTAAATTTTTATTTTAAACTTTCAACTTCTAACCGGTTACAAGAAACTCTAGCCAGTTAGTAAGTACAGTTTTAAAAATTTAACCAAAGAATTTCAAAACCATTTTCTTTACATCATCCAATCCAACTCAAAATAGGATTTAATCATAATCTAATACCTTGACTCCAACTGAATTCATCACTGAAACGATTTAAATCATAATATACTCACCGTTTTCCATAATTCCTCTTGGACCAATCATATTCTATTAGGGTATAATCCATCACTACCCCACCATAATTAAACAACATACTATCATTCCATACAATCAGTTGATCTTTCCAAGCCAACTTGGTCAAAGGCCATGCGATCTTAGAAAATCCTTCAATAATCCGGCGGTAGTATCCAGCCAGCCCTAAGAACTTCTTACTTTAACCACAGTCTTAAGTTGTTCACATTACACCACTAAATTCACCTTCGCTGGATTCACCACAATTTCTTCTTTAAAGATCACATGCCCTGCAAACTTAACTTCGCTTAACCAAAACTCATCTTTGGTGAGCTTAGCACACAACTACTCCTCTTGCAGGATTCTCCACACAATCCTGAGATGTTCCTCATGCTCCTCCGGATTCTTAGAATTAGTCACAACGAATCCAAATATAGTCTAAAGGTCCAATTCTTATAATCCATAAAAGAACAGGTGCATTAGTCAATCCGAACGACATTATTTCCTACTCATAATGTCCGTATCGAGACCAAAATGCAGTCTTAAGTGTATCCCTGTCCCGAATCCTGATTTGGGGTTAATCCAACCTCAAATCAATCTTAGAAAACACTTAGACTCCTTTAACTTGATCCAACCATAACCATTTTAGCAACTTCTCTACGTGTTTCTTCCATTTGACCATTCCCAATGGTACCATATTATAAGAGTAGTAAAGATAGAATCAGCTTCAAGAATTAACTTGATTCCAAACTCTATCTCTTTACTCAAGGGTAAACCTGATATCATTTTTTGCAACCAAGATTTCTTTAACCCCCTTCTCCCAGCGGATGTTTTTAGTGGGAATCGAACCCGAGGCTACTAGTACCCTTGTCAATTGTTTTTAGTGTCATAACTTAGATGATATGCTATTGAACATCATATACATATAATGTCAATTGCGAATAATATGACCAATAATACTATTGATTGGGTTTTAATACCACTAAAATACTAAAAAGATATATTTAATATGTTGATAGCATTAGTATTTTCATCCTCGTTTGGTGGCAAATGATGTAATAAAATGCAAATAATACGATGTTATGGAAGTAACATTTAAATGGAATAATAAATTGATTTAAAATGACATAATAAAGAGCAATAAATAAAATTTTTCATCCCTGAACAAAGCATTTTACCTCTAGTTCCATGTGGATTATGGTTGAATATTTGAATCCATGCATTATTTGCTAAAATGACAATGATGCTGAAGTTCCTTTATTTATTGATATGGGTCTTGTTTGGGCTAGATCTCCTTCCTCTTTTTTTTTCTTTTGGAACTATTTTAGGCTTGGAGCCTATATTTAATTTATTTGTTATTTTTAATTTTTTCTGGTATTGGGCTAGATGACCCATCTTTTTCTCCTTCTTCCTAAACCATTAGCAGCTGCACCCTTCCGTTTTTTTTAACCTTTTTTGGGCTTTGGAGCTCATATTCGGTTTTTTTTCTTTTTTTTTGTGGGGGGCCTATTTTAGGCCTCCTTCGTTCTATATTTTTAAATTGTTTTGGACTTTAAGCCTATATTTTTTTTTACATGTCTAAGGTCCAATATCATTTCTTCCTAGATTCTTTCACAATCTGAGCTTGAAGCCCTGCATATTCTTCTTCATATAATTGCTCCTCAGAATAAGGGTTGTACTGTAACATATAGCTTTCAAAAGTTAAGTTGTAAAGTGTGAGTTATTCAATTAAATAAAATACTTATTCTTTTTTTAGTGGACTTGTTGACCCATCTTCCCTTTTTTTTTAGAACCTAAATTGGGTTTGGAGCCCACATTCGATTTTTTAAACATGAATTGGGCTTGGAAGCCTATATTCAACTCTGTTTTTGGAGTGGGCTTGTTAACCCATCTCCTTTCTTATTCTTCTTTTTTTCGGTTTGGGCCTTTTGGCCCATTTATTTTTCATTTGTCTTGGATTGGGGCCGGTGCCCATCTCCTTTCTTTTTTTTCTCTGATTTGGGCCTTTTGGCCCATTTCTTTTTCCTTTGCGGAGGACAACGTTGCATTTGCAAAAGGGATGCTACCAAAGAGTAGTAATGGCTTGTTGGCCCATCTTTTTTTTTTTGTGGACTTGTTTTGGATCTCCTCCATCATATAAATTAAAGATTAAACAAAAATATTGGAAACAATTTTTTCGGCAAAGCTATCATGCCAATATGTATACCACTACCGGTTAAAATAATTCGAAATTAATTAAATGATAATGCAATGTGATGACATAATATATGTCACGAATAAGGAATGACAATTGGAAATAATAATTACAAGGGAGAATAATTTAAATGATTTGTTTGTATTAATTCCAACAAATAACTTAACATGGAGAAGCAACATACTTCGGAAGTGGTGCAAGTCAATGCACTCTAAAAATAATTGTTTATTTTTTATTTATAAATATCATAAGATCGGTATATAATATCGTAACTCATATGATATATATTGAATATAATAAAACACCATAAATAAAATATCATTGATTGACTTTTATGTCACTAGAATGATAACAAATATACCAACATTTCATTGGTAATTGTCAAAAAAATGTTAAAAATGGCATGAGCAAATTAAGGCATGGCCATCTTATACTTATTCTTTTTAGAAAAGCGTCCTTTTAAGAAATGTACACAAAGCAATTTAATTCGGAAAGTAAATGCAGTTAAATAATATTTTTGCATATCATAAAATTGGTGTCTAGATTTTTTGTTGTCTTTACTCTTTGGTCTGTATCACAAGTGTCCCCAAGAGCACCTTTAATATCAAGGAACCCTTGAGACTAATCTTGTACGTGGTCGCGTTCTTATACCTCTCCCAGCGAGATGTGTTAATCAGGAACCAAACTTGAAACTTCTTAGTGGTGTCTAGATAACATTACCCAAATAATATGCATAAAATATTACTACGCATGGAATATAAAAAGTTATATTTAAGTCATTCAAATTAGAGCGTTTGATACCATTAAAGTAATGTCATTATTATTTTACACCACAACAATAATACTATTTATTTGAATAGCTTGAATTGTGCGTGATTTATGCAATTAACATATAAATGCTATGATAACAATATCCACATTTTCAAATTGGAGAATGTGACATTAAGTCTTTATTAACACAATATCGAAATAATTAATATGATATTTTAATTATATTAAAAAAAAGAGATTTTTACTTTCGTGACTAGTTAAACAGCTATATGTAAACCAAAAAGAAAAAAAATAGCTATATGAAGTATTTGCTTTGAGTATGACCACTTTTTTTTTTCCTTTAGTGACTCGACAACTGCTTGAATGCTTCTTCTTCTCCCTTTGTTTTTTACATGTTTTGGGCTTTTTAGCCCCTCATTTTTAATATTATCTTTTTTTTGTTTTCGGAACGGGCTTGAAGCCTCTTCCTCTTTCCTTGGGGAGATAACCGCAGCTCCTAGTTATGGAGAGCGACGACGACAACATGCTCACAGAGAGAGAAGAGGGCGTCATGATGCCGCTTACCTGTGTCAGGCAACAAGGGTGAGTCATTCTTCACCAACGACTCCCTTTTTATTGACAAGGGTTTGGTGCCTCATTCCCATCCTTCCCCCTTATGGTGGCCAGAGGAAGACGGGATGACGACGACAAAGAGGAGACCGAGACACAGTCATTAAGTCATAATCGAACCTGAGGGGGAACCAACTGTAAGTCCCAACTTCTTCCTCCATAAAATCGTGACAATGAATGTCTGCACACGGTGTCTTCGTCTTCTCCTTCAACGGGTGTTATTTGCAAAGATCATGGTAGCTCAAATCAGACATGGTTCTGTCTCCCGTGGGTCGCCGGTGATGAATGAGATTTCGTGCCTCCATAGCAGTGGCTTGCCAAAAACCAGATACGGTGAATAATATTTGGAACATCGAACAAAACTGTTTGGTCAATGAATTCAGTTCGCGGTGATCTTTTTTTTTTAACACTTGTTCATGATGATTAGTGTTTGATGATGAGGTTTGGAACGGTAAATAACTCATCATGAATTCATGCTAAAGATGATGTAGGTCTTCACTTCATGTGTAGAATAGGAAAATCATATGGATCTAAAAAAATAATTTTCAAAAAATAATCTCTAGCTGTTAGGAGAGAGCTTATAAATTTTGATTATTTTTTCAAGAATATAAGTTAAAATTTTATAATATGTATTGTAAACAAACATAACAGATTATGATTATTTTTGAAAAATAAGCCAAAGAAAATAATCTTCATCCTATCCAAACATACCAGCGTGTGGCTTTATTGTTTCTGGAATTGATTTTCTTCCTCTTTCTCTTTCTAAATCATCATGTGCACATTGCTCATCCTTGTGTCAAGGTGGATGTTTCACTGAGATATTATGTATGTGTTGGACATGGTAGTTTATGTGAACATCAATATAGGACATTATGAACATTTGCAATTTGGGCACAACCGTAGAGCCGTATCATTGCTCTCTTCCAGTTTTTTTTTATTTTTTTAGTCATTGATATCTCATGGAGATAGATGAGACAAATATGAGATGACGATAGAAATAAGGAAGTTGCGGTGGTGGGAATTAGCTTTCTGCTTCCGTTGTGGTCGCCAATATTGTGGGGTGACGTACCGACAAGCCGATTTCTTGATGTCTAATGATGATGACGGGTTCTCGGTTAAAGAACTCTGTCAGCTGTGTCATGGAATTGGGGGGGTGGTGTTTGTTCCATGTAGGAGATGAGACTTCAGAGCCTTACCTTGGCTATTACGTGTTATTTACAAGGAGGAGTATGAGGTAATGTAATGATGAGCCATGATGTTGATTAAGGTAGCGGGTCTAACGGCTCCATGAATGTCATTCTGAGCAACAATAATGTCGAACCGTTACAACGGTTACTCATTGGCGGCTATTAACATTGGATTGATGCTTATTGGTTCATGATATCGGTTCTTATTTATCCGTGGAATCGATCCATAACAGGCTAGAAGGATTTTCGTTTCATAAATTGCGTAATCAATATATATATATATATATGTATACCACCACATAATTATCCAAGTAATACTAAGAAAATTAATATGATTTTTTAGAATTCTCACAACTTTCCAAATACCCAAGACCCTACCATGATTAGTATTACATACCAAAATTAATTCTTCACGAAAAAAAAAAGCAAAGATATGAACTATATACTACATGTAACAGCAGAATGATTTTGTATTTTTGATACTAATAATAGCATGCAACAGAAACAATATATTGTATTCAATATACAATATGACACATACTGGTGAGTATTTCATGTATTCAACAGGAAGAAAAAAATTATGTTCTTTAAAGGAAATTGTTTACTAAAAAATACTACTAACGGAACATGATTAAACAATAAAAATAACTTTAACAATTTTATTTTCAACAAATTTTATAGAATTTCATAAAATCCTTCCGCGGCAATTTCATAAACAAAATTCAATTGCATACTCTTTGAAAATCAAATAATTTTTTTATCTCAACAAACTCTACAATCTACATTAATCCAAATCAACAAAAAAATTTCCATAGTATCAAACCAAATACTGAAATATATAAACCAATATGAAATCACAAATTCTAATAATAGGCACCCTCACATTATAAAAATATGGTTTATATTCATTATGTAAAAATCAAATTTTACATCACATTGCCTAATATAGATACATACCACAAAATTATATTAAATGTATGTGGAAAACCTTAGTTAATGAGAGACTTCCCATAGTGAATTTTATATTCATCATTCCTTTACATAGGACATTGCATTCCCCTCCTTTCTCCATAATAGTGTAGGAGGTAACGCATATATGTTAATGTAGAATATGCTACTCAAACTTCACCACAATCACCAAATTACCAATTGATCTTATAGCCAATCACCACATATTATCCATATCAACCAAAATAATATTTAGGAGGGTCATTTTCTCTGTATTTGTATTAAACAAAACAATATTTTGACATACTTGTCACTCGATAACGTGAACCATTTCTCGTTCTTTCTTCAAGATACTGTAACACCCCAAAATTTTAATCCTGGATTAATAAAAGTTAATTATAAATTTTATTTATAATTAATTATTATTATAAATCCTTGATTAAATTAGGTATTCAACTCTTGCAAATAGATGGAAATAATTCACAATTATTTTCCATGCAAAAATTAGATTTTTGCATAATAGTCCTTGTTGTGGGACCTAAGTGCAATATTAGAAAGATTTTGGAGGGAAAAAGGAATAAAATATTCATTTTTCAAAATTGAGTCGAAAGACTCGAGTATTTCGTACAATACTCGAGTATTCTGGGTAGAACTGGTTGAATTAGTGCGTTTGATGAGTCATCAATCCACTAACTCCAGATGTTGACACGAATTCTATATGGCAACACCTCAAGGGTGTCATGTCGATCTGCATGCGACTGGAAAACGATTATTTAAGCTCATCAACAACGAATTCAAGCTCTTGTTGATGAATTTGTGAGATTTAGGGTTCTGATTTCGTCTTCAACGATTCTCCTTCATCTTTGAGTGTTAGTTTGAGAGTAATACACCATTACGAAGCTTACATCTTGAGCTTCGTAAAGATTCTAAGCTTGTGAGTTGAGGATTCGTGTGCAAAGAGAATTGAAGCTCGAAAGATTGGGGTCTTTGCTGAAAAGTGGTTCGGGAAGCTTACTTGGATCCTTGATTTTTGTAAGCTCTTGAACTCTTGAGACTTCAATTTCGTTTCATTCTCTTATGCATGTGAAAGATAAAAAATTATAATCATTTTCCCCAATTATTTTGCATGATTTGATAATCAAAATCCTTGGTCTTATGACCCTACTCAAAACTGTGTTGTTGTCCAATGGTGTTTGGGGAAACTAGCTTGGAGGTTGAGTCTCTGTCAAATTTCAGTTCCTACACGATCTAGAGGTAAGTGGGAAGCTATACATTCACTAGAATAAGGTTTAATTACTTGATTTTATGTTGAAAGCCACCATGAGGCTTAAAGGGCTAGTTTGAAATAGGATATTGGCTTAGAGGCCATTTTGTGTGTTGCAACTTGTTGGAGGATGTTTGTTATGTTGCATGTAATCTAAATGCAAGTTACTTTCATGTTATAAATACTCAAAATTGAAATTGGTATGCCAAGTTGTTGAAAACATGATTTTTATGCATAATGAATGCTCAGTTTTGATTTAGTGTAATTTGATGTAATTTCTATGCTGGAACATGTTTAATATACTTAAACTTAACTCTATTGAACATTAGTTTTGGTTAAAATTGGTTAGAATTGAATTTGGCATGTGAAAACTCAGTTTTAGTGTTTTACTATCATGAAATACTTGAGTCTTTGGCTCGATCCTCAAGTAGTTCGTGGTGCACCAGTGTGTCTGGTAGCACCAGTACTCGAGTGTTTGAGCTGAGACTAGAGTATTGTCTGATGCACAAATTAGAAATTGTGATGAACCACTCGAGTCTTTCGTGAACTACTCGAGTATTCTGGATGATAAACTACTCGAGTATTTCTGGAAAATCTGAAACTTTACTTTTCAGTAAACGTATGAACTACTCGAGTCTTTTGGTAAGATACTCGAGTCTTTTTGGTCAGAATACTTAAATTTCATTTTTCAAATCTAACCAAGTTATTTTCACTCAAATTATAAATTTTTAAGTTGTTTAATCATGTTCCAAGAAATTAATGAAATTGTAAGATTAAATCAATTACGTTGAATACTTGGGAATAAATTATTCCATGTTGGATATACATTATGATTAAAGAGGTTTTAATCTTAAATGGAATATGTCATTGCATTCATGCATGGTGTTGGGAATACGTCGTTATTTTGTCATGTTCCAAGGTTACTGCTTGCTCGACCCCACTTCAAGGTCGACATTGTGGGTCTTATGTCTAGATGACTATGTAATACAAGTGATAGTTTACATTTTGGCGACGTAACGTTCACTAGATAAAGTGACGTTGTTTATTACTTTCGGGCAAGTACGCCATACATTTAAGGAACATGAGAAGGGCCTCTGGGAGTGCCAAAGGTTACTGCTTGCTCAACCCCACTTCAAGGTTGACGTTGTGGGTCTTATGTCTAGATGACTATGTAATACAAGTGATAGTTTACGTTTTGGCGACGTGACGATCACTAGATAAGTGACGTTGTTTATCATTTTCGGGCAAGTACGCCATACGTTTGATAACTTATTTTTGTATTCTGGAAATACAATGAAGTTATGGAAGGACGTCCATTTGAGTGACTAGTTGGAGAATTTTTAGTAGAGTGAGATAGCATGCATCATATCATCGTTGATTTAATTATGTGATTAAATTTGATATGATTATAAAATGTTAATTGTTATCTTTGCACATTTATGGATTATCCTTATTTGATTATGTGTATGTATATGCTTACCCATGTGCCCTTGATAGGTGATGACACGTTACCTAGCATGCGTAGAGATCAGGCCCATCCCTAGCGGGATATGGACGTATGAGGAGCACCGAGCGACATTTGAGGGAGAGGTGGAGTTTACACTCTTCCACCCTAACCCCCTCGTTCATGTGCGCCCTCGTAGGTTTAGGGTACCTATTATATATATACTATGCACATCCCTGCTTTTTATGTTTATAGAGGACCACCCCCGCCAGCTCGACCTGTACGTAGGTTTCACAGTTTTCGTTTCCGTCCTGCTACTCGTTCTCATCCCTCTGCCTACCGAGTTTTCACTGACGAGGATGTTCCTTCATCCGATCCGCTAGAGCTGGTAGGACTACATCAGCTACTATTTTTGGACCTACTGATAGGTCTGCCACTCAGTCGGATGGGATAGAGGAGGATCCCGAGGAGGGGGAGAGCGAGGAGGAGGAGGTACCAGTCGAGCCGGTTCCCAGACCTCGAGGAGTACCCAGTGGTTCCTAGTGGTTGCATAGTATAGATGATAGGGATCCCGGACCGACTTTTGCTGTTGCGGTGGACCAGACAGATGCATGGAGGACCAGTTGACCTGCTCTCTGACACTTTATTTTTGAGTTGTGATATATTGTATATATTTTGATAGTGTTTTGAGGGTTCAGGTCTTATTTTCAGTCTTATATATGTATTTTCAGCTTTATGGACATGACGACTTGTACTCTGATGACTTGATGTACTGATGGATCCCTTTTTATGATGCTATACATATATATATATACGATGTTTGACTCAACATGGATCCTTGGGTAATACTATTTTTCCGCGCACTCTCATTTTGTTAAAAGGAGAATTCGGCAACTATTATTATTTGGAAAATAATATATGCGAACAACAAGGCAACACTATGTTTATAACTATTAAAGTCTAAATTTTTTATTAACAAATATATGTTGTCTTGCAAAGATTAAGTGTTTTAATATTTTAATGTTAAGTGTACAGAGCCGAATTCGATAATTTCTTGTATGATTTAATATCAAGTTAACTTATCCAAATTATTAATGTCCATAAATAATAAGATTAATAAATAAAGGGAAAGGGTGTCATAGATACCACGTTTACTCAATAAAAATAATAATATGGATTGACCAATCCTCTCTTAATTCATTTGTTTCTCATTCTTATTTTCCCATGCAAAAAGAGCTCGCTTATAGCCTTGTAATGCACGTCAACGCCCTCAAAGCAAAGAATCGAATGAATTATTAGAACAAGCACATATTCTAATAAAGTAATAAAATTCTTTTACTCTTTATCCAATAGCTATGATAAAATTTATTCAATTTCATTTAGCTTCACTATTTTTCACATAGATAAAAATAGGGTTAATTACAGTTTGCCCCCCTGTGGTTTGCCTAAAAATCAGTTTTCCCACCTGTGGTTTCAAGTTAAACAAACTGCCCCCCTGTGGTAAGCAGTTAACTGAAAAAGAAAAATAAACCGGACTAAACCACCAAACCAAACCAAACCAGCTACGAGAAAAACTTCTATAAAACCACCAAACCAAACCAGTGAAAAGAAAGAGAAAAACAAACAAACAAAAAAATATACTCCTTTAAACATAGGAAAAAATATATTTATCTTAATCTAAAATACAAGTAAAATTATTAATTTTTTTTATTTTGTTTATTTTCATTGTATCAAGACATCTCAAAACTTTGTGAGTAGTTTCACCATCACGAAATTGTTTTCCTAGAGAAATCAAGTGACTAATGATATGTGAAAATCTCTTTTGTAAGTCATCAATGGATTCATTAGGGAACATGTGAAATAATTCATATTCATGAGTCAAAGAATTTAATCTTGCATTTCTCACTTCACTTGTTCCTTCATGAGTGACTTCCAAAGTTTCCCACATTTCTTTAGCCGACTTGCATTGAGAAACTCGATAAAATTCATCATGGGACAAGGTGGAGAAGATGATGTTTTTAGCTTTCAAATCAAAAGATACTTTCTTTTTTCATCATCACTCCAACTTCTCCTAGGAATTTCAACGACTTCTCCATTTATCATGTGTCTAGGAATATTTGGACCATCTTCTATTGCATCCCAAATTTCGGTATCTATTGCTTCAATAAAAACTCTCATCCGGATCTTCCAATAAGCATACCCTTCACCATTGAAAAATGGAGGGCAGTTTATTGAAGAGGATCCTTCTTGGTGATTGCTAGAGCCCATAGTTTCCAAAGGATCTTTTCAAAAAAGCTTTTACGCTCGATCTTTCGATCGAGCTCTGATACCACTTGTCGGAAACCAACAAGCGGGCTTAGCAATTACTAGAGGGGGGTGAATAGTAATATGAAGGCAACAGTGACTAATTTTCGGATGTAATTAAGGAATAATTGATTTAGTGCTGATTTTTCTGAAACAGGGCAAAAATACTCGAGTCTTCTGAAGAATACTCGAGTGAAATGGCAAGAACACTCGAGTGAATCGTGCAGAGGTGCTGAAAATAGTTTCTGAAAAATTGGCACTTTAAATCAATGAAAATAAAACCAGTCCAGAGCAGATAAATAACAGAGAAGTGAGCAATTAAGCAAGGCTATAGCAACTTAGAAACAACTTAATTTCTGCGGAATTACTACTCAAATTAAAAATCCCCTTTTGAGAAAACTTAGGTTTGGTTTTTGCTTGAAAGAAAAGAAAGCAATAAAAAGAGGAAAAGAAAGCAATACTCCTTTAAACATAGGAAAAAATATATTTATCTTAATCTAAAATACAACTAAAATTATTAATTTTTTTATTTTGTTTGTTTTCATTGTCATTTTCATAAAAAAATTGTTATTTTATTTAATTTTTGTTTCATTCTTAATGATACTTTCCTAAAATACCTCTATTTTTTTAAAATTTGATAAACATAAAATTAGTTATTTTTGCTTATAATATGAACAGGAAGATGTATAAAGTTGTATTATCTATCTGCTGTAGTTATACAAAAATTTCTTCTTCTATATAAATCATTCTTTGTCGGGTAAGTTCCGACCCGCACGAAAGGCGTAACGATCTGCATTTTCCAACTGAAATGGAATATTACTACCGAAATTGCATTGTACATCCAGAATAGCAATTTGGGATCCTCATTTTGGTCAATCGATTAGCTACGGCACCAGGTGCATTTCCCCAAGGGTACGGTGCCCTAAAGTTCCGCCACCGAATTGGAGTATGGAATATAGAAGAAGAAATTTTTGTATAACTACAATAGATATATAATACAAGTATATTCATCTTCCTGTTCATATTATAAGCAAAAATAACTAATTCTATGTTTATCAAATTAAAAAAAAAAATATGTAAAGTGTGGAAAGTATCATTAAGAATGAAACAAAAATTAAATAAAATATCAATTTTTTTTATGAAAATGACAATGAAAATAAACAAAATAAAAAAAATTGATAATTTTACTTGTATTTTAGATTAAGATCAATATATTTTTTTCCTATGTTTAAAGGAGTATATTTTTTTGTTTGTTTGTTTTTCTCTTTCTTGTAGCTGGTTTGATTTGGTGGTTTTATAGAAGTTTTTCTCGTAGCTGGTTTGGTTTGGTTTGCTGGTTTGGTCTGGTTTATTTTTCTTTTTCAGTTAACTGCTTACCACAGGGGGTAGTTTGTTTAACTTGAAACCACAGGGGGGCAAACTGATTTTTAGGAAAACCACAGGGGGGCAAATTGTAATTAACCCATAAAAATATATACAAAAACCAATATGATTTCTAATACTATTTTTCCAATTAGTAATTGTGGCGGACCTACCCTCGGTCTGAGCAGGTAGCATTAAAGCCGACCATGCAACACTTCAAACTGACCAAAATCCATATGAAGATCAAAAAATCATCATCCACCGACCACCACATGGTCCGAAGACATATCCGAGCTGTGGATACTTAGACGAATATCAAATCGTAAGGGCCACAGCTATGCACGGATGATCACCATGCTTATCCTAATAGCTACGGCCTCACTACTCGAGATTCTCTCCTATTTTCCTCACACTCAAACCACAAGGAATAAGCAACGTATATCTCATAAAGGTTCTAGAAGGGTTATCAACTACATGACCTTTCCTAGTCCTAGCAGAATACGTCTACCTCACGGGCCCAGTAGAGGCTCACACGCACCCAGACGCTCCCTTATAAGTAGAACCATGCTATAGGGGCTAAGGTACGTTCTCTCATCCCTAAGTTGACACTAGCATACACTTTGTTGACTATGGAGAGCCTGATTATCCCAACTGGATAATTAGAAATTTTACTAAGTCATACATTAATACTTGACTGCGTTTAGGTTTAAGGCTTCTTCATAGTCTTAAGCCAAACTTGGTTAAGGACACAATATTGGCACCAAGGAAGGACATGAAATCTCAAGTCATTGCCGATTTCGTCTCGGAATTCACTGAGACAACAACGAGCTCAAATTCCTTGACCTGGTTAGTTTATGTCGACGGGTCGAGCAACATGAAAGGGGCAGGTGTCGGCATCATAATTGAGAATGTTGAAGGGCTGAGCATCTAATATTCACTAAAGTTCGAGTTTAAAACCTCAAACAAACAGGCCGAATACGAAGCAGTCCTTGTCGGGCTAAGAATGGTCAAAGAACTTGGAGCCACGAAAGTCAAGGTGTTCAGCGACTCACAACTAGTGGTTTTCTCAAGTAAAGGGAGACTACCAAGCGAAGGAGCCAATTTTACAAAAGTATTTAGAAGAAGTCAAGCGCCTAATCTCGAACTTTTCCAAGTTCGAGATCACCCACATTTCGCGTGACTCAAACACTCGCGCATAACTCTTGTCCAAGCTATCCAGCACCAAAGGGTCCGAGAACAACAAGTCCCTGGTGTAGGAAACCGTGCCGGTGCCGAGCGTAGTCCTTTCTTGGAATTCGCCAATAACAACTTTGGTGAAGAGTACAAACCCAAGGTTGGTGAACTATTTTGTGACGAGAGTGGGTCAAGCCATGGTTGTATATGCTAGAGGGAGAAGGTATTGCAACAGGTTGGTAAAAGCTATGGAGAAAATTCAGGAGCTTGCATGTTCTCATCAAGTCTGCATATATGATCTTGCTAATATGAGCTTCGAAGTTGAAGAAGCATTCAATCTTGTGGCACAAAGTGGCGGTCAATCATGGTGGGGCTCATAACATCACATAGAATGCCAATGTGGGCATTTCCAAGCATATCATTATCCATGTTCCCACGTCATTGCTGCATGTGTTGCTGTGAGTATTAATGCTTATCAATATGTGGATGATGCATATACAATACAAAACAACATCAATGCTTACTCTCTCGCATGGAGGCCTTTGGGAAATGAAGAAGGGATTATCCATCTACCTAGGTCATGGGAATTGGTTCCAGATTTGTCTATTTACGCCCTAAAGGTCAATCGAAGTTCACTCGTATAAGAAAAGAAATGGATTGAATAGAGTCACAACCAAGCCAAAAATGCGGGATTTACAAATCCGAGGGTCATAACAGAAAGTGGTGCCCACAACGAGTAGGAGGATCTGGTTCTCAACAAAACTAGGGAGACAATGTTTAGGATATGATTTAGTTGCCAAGTTTAACTTCTCTTTCTCAATATGTTCATGTATTTAATTATGTTCATGTCGACGAATATGAAATTAATTAAGTTCTCTTTCTCTTTAATTATGTCCATTTATTTAAAATCTAGTAATATAATTATGAAAGTAATCGACAGTTCCATATCAAACATAAATATATACATCACAAATATTACATCAATCATCATCTTGGTTCTGATCAAGTGGAGATAAAATGCAATGTCAATGTCAATTTCTAGCTTCGCGATGAGGGTTTCTTCTAATTTTTTTCTAACAAAGCGGCTTATTCAGCTTATTCGCTTGACGAAGCAACAACCAAAAAATAGATCAATACCATATCCTGGAGATAACATCAGCGACATCAACGTGTCTTGGATGTGTTAGATGAACGACGTGTAACATGGCTGAGAGGATGAAGAGGGGATAAATGGTGATGGTGTGTAACATGGCAGTGAGAATGATGATGGCATGTATGGTGATGGTGCGTAACATGGGACTGATGATGAAGGTGCCATATTTGGGGTTGTTTATCCTTATGAGGATAAAGGTGACCAGAAATACCGTTTTGGTGCTTGTGAAGGAACATAATACACTCCAAGCGCATGATCGTTGATTTGCTCAATGGTGACATTTTTTTGGATGACCGGCCGCCTACAACGTTGTAGTCCATGACCTTAAACTCTGTTTCATCAGCATGTTGATTCGGAGGCTGAGATGACACAAAAACTTCACTGATTCTATTTGCCTCATTTATTGGTGATGATATTTGTTTCGTTAAAATTCTAATCTACTCAAATTCTAAAAGCAGGTCAACATGTCCAGAACATATATAATGTGCATGCAAAATTGAATCAGCCTGCACAACAAACAAGAGACAATTCTATATATCTTTACATATTTAATGTTTTACATATCTTTACACGTTAAAATAAAAATTGGCACGAATTATTTAGATTTATTAAATTATCGCAAATCCTTGGCCTGTAACTTTTTGGGTGATCCATCTACGTGTGTGATGCATATATGACATCATGTATTCAGACTGAAAGCTCATAATATTTCGTTCATGTGGAGCTGTGAATACCATGCTTTGTCGATGGTCTCATATTTGAACAACATGAGCTAATATTTCCACCCAATTATCTGCCTGTTTTCCTTTTAGTGATTGGTCATGCAACCAAACAGGTTGTGAGGATGCACCAAGAATATGTTACCTCATGCCAAATTGTCTCATGACATGATCTGGTATGCCATTCGACAATGTTGAAGCATATCAATGGGACAAGGGCACTCCACACGACCATTTCTTCAAGAACAGTAGGCGGACAGTAGGGATGGCAAAAAAAACCCATACCGGCTTGAAACCGGCCCGATTTTGGTGGGGAAAACCCGCTCTGCTTGGGTTTGGAGAAACCCGAAACCGAAATCTGTTTTAAAAAGATGGGGGTGGGGCAAGTCTAGTATTTTAAGTACCTGCCCTGCCCCCGCTCCCAAACCCGATATAAAATTTAAATAATTTTCATTATAAATATAATTAAATAGCAAAGCCAAACTATCATATTTAGCTAAAACGATGATTTAATTCTTAAGTTTTTAAAGAATTTTAAAATTTGATGTTTATTATTGTAAATTATTTGAATTATAATATATTTTATGTTATTTTTTGTAATACAATAAAAAATAATTGGATGGGTTACCCACGGGTTTCCCCGAACCCGGCGGGGATGAGTTTGGGTTTCACTTTTTCATACCCGCGCTCCTAAAACTCGCACCTGAATCCGCCTCACTCTTGATGGGTGTAGAGTTGGTATTGTTAAAATTCGTCCCAAACCCGATCTGTTGCCATGCCTAGCGGGCACATTGGCAAAACGTAACTAATAGTGACAAGTACATTTTGTGAGACATGTACATTTTGTAAAACTAAGAGTGACAGGTCAATTGGACCTGTTAACATTTTGTATCATCTACACAATATTATTAGAGTGTTAAGGTTAACTAGCATTTTGTATCATTTACAAAATATTATTAGAGTGTTAATAATAAATGATAAAATTTCCAAGAAAAATTGATAACAACCATTATAAATAAATTAAATATAACGTTGAAAAAATATACAATACTTTACCTATTAAACAAGAATAAGAAATTTAAAAATAATAAAAATTAAAATACTTTAAACTATTTGCCTAAATTGTAGACTCTTGAAACTATTTCTCTGAGAGAGGTTAGAAATAATTAAATAATAAAGAATAAGATGTAAGAAGTACTATGAAGGTATAAAATACTTTACATATTTCACAATTATAATGAAAATTTAAAAATAATAAAAATTAGAATACTTAAAACTATTACCTAAATTGGAGACTTTTGAAACTATTTCTTTGAGAATGGTTGAAAATAATTAAATAGTAAGTAATAGAATATAAGAAGTGTGAAAGTAGTATGTTTTGTATAAAGATATGCTCGAGATATAAATAGTGTAAATCTCAATTTGGAACTTAGAAATTCAGTGAAAATTTGCCTTTTTTTTATAAAAAACATTTTCAACTTTTATTCCCAGAATATTTCCTGTTCAGTTATCACATCCTTAACTTAAAGAAACTTGATTCATCAATAGTAAAATATGATTCTTTCCAAATTGAGATGTTGCCAACACTTTCCTCAAAAAGTCATTTCATATATATCAATGGTTAATTTGCGGAAGAAAAAGCCTTTCATTAATTTATAAAACTTTACTCATATCCAAAAGTAACAATTCGTTATACAATTACAAAAATTCATTTATTATAAAACTGGGGTTACATCGGGCTATAGCAATAATAATTGTTGGTTTTGGCCTCAAAATCTCGAGAGGGTGGGTGAATCGAGTTTTATTAATATACTGTAAAATCCTTTATGAATTAAAAAAATTGATTTGAGATGGAGAGATTAGACGTTTGAGAAGGATCGCGGAAACGATAAATAAAAATAAATTGAGTAGCGCGGAAACGTAAATAATTGAAATATGCGGAAAATAAAGAGATAGGGATAGAAAAGCTTGCACCAGAAAATTTTATACTGGTTCAGCCTTCCCGTCGAAAGGCCTAGTCCAGTCTTCCCGTCGAAAGGCCTAGTCCAGTCCCCAAGCGACCCGCTTGAGAGTTCTATAATCAGCAATAGAGCCGCACCCTATTACACCCAAGAGCACCCCGCACACTACTAGAAGAAATTTTATTTAAATGAGCCATGTGGATGTGACCTATTCCACGATGCCATAGCCACGATTCATCCTCTTTACTTAATAAACATTTCGCATCGTTTGAGGGTATTGAGTTAAAATCAATAACATATACATTGCTTATCCTGCGAGCAATTAGCTTAATAAGATTATCAACTTTACCCTCGATAATACATCTATCAGAATCAAAAATAACTCAATTGCCCTTATCACACAACTGACTAATACTTAGCAAATTGTGTTTTAGGCCCTCAACATGTAAAACATTCTCTATGCAAGGGTTAGGAGGTGTACCAATTTTACCGAGTCCGAGAATCTTTCCTTGATTGTTATATCCGAAAGTCACATGTCATTGGTCCTTTGGAACGAGATGCGAAAATTTAGATTTGTCTCCCGTCATATGTTTTGAGCATCCGCTGTCCAAGTACCACCACGATTTTCTTTCTTTCGGAGTAACCTACAAGCAAAAATTCAAGGTTTCTTTTTAGGTACCCATATCTTTTTGGGTCCTTGAGTGTTACTGTAGCCATAGTTCAAATCATGCCACCTTTTAGTTTCATTGTTCAAGATATGCTTGTTTCCCTTTTCTTGGATTGGAGGCGCCTTTTTCTGAATTTTCTTTTTTTTTTTCAGCTGGTAGCAGTCTGCTCTGATGTGACCAGGCTTGCCACACTCATGACATGTAATGGATGACCCTCCACTTTTGTTGTTGTCCCTTCTATTGAAGTTGCTTTTCTTCCTCAGAAATTTCCCGAACTTTTTAACCAACAGACCCATGTGTTCATCATTTATCAGTTCTTTGTCCGAGTCACTTTCTGTTGCTGGTGTTTCAGCCTTGAATGCCAAACTTTTGACCTTCTTGTTCTCCTCTTCGTTTTGAGCCAATCTTTTCATTTCACTTTCATGCTCTTGTAACTTCCCGAAGAGAGTTGCCAGCATCATAGTTGAAAGATTTCTTGATTCAGCAAACACCGTCACTTTGGGTTGCCATTCTCTTCCCAAACACCTTAGAACTTTGTTGATAAGATCCTCATTGGTGAATTTCTTCCCTAATGTTGTTAGCTGATTTACAATCATCGTGAAGCGTTTTTGGATCTCTTGAATCGATTCTCCATCTTTCATTCTGAATAATTCGTATTCACCAGTCAGAGTATTGATTCTCGACCTTTTCACTTCAGTTGTACCTTCATGCGTGACTTCTAGCGTATCCCACATTTGTTGTGCTATCTCGCATGTCGATATCCTGAAAAACTCATCATAGCTCAAAGCAGATGTTATAATGTTTTTCGCTTTCAGGTCGTACTGGACTCTACATTCCTCCTCCTCCGTCCACTCAGCCATAGGCTTTTCGACGGTGTTACCATTAACCACATAGGTAGGAACATAGGGACCATTTATGACGACATCCCAAACTTTTAATCCAACTCCTTGAATAAAAATTTTCATACGGGCTTTCCAATACGCGTACCCTACCCCATCAAACATGGGAGGACGGTTAATAGAACTCCCTTCACCACCAAACAGAGAGTTTGAAGCCATACTCTTGAGACGGTTAAGTCTTAACACAAGAGACTAGCTCTGATGCAAATTGTTGGTTTTGGCCTCAAAATCTCGAGAGGAGGGGTGAATCGAGTTTTATTAATATATTGTGAAATCCTTTATGAATTAAAAAAATTGATTTGAGAGGGAGAGATTAGACGTTTGAGAAGGATCGCGAAAACGATAGATAAAAATAAATTGAGTAGCGCGGAAACGTAAATAATTGAAATATGCGGAAAATAAAGAGATAGGGATAGAAAAGCTTGCACCAGGAAATTTTATACCGGTTCAGCCTTCCCGTTGAAAGGCCTAGTCCAGTCCCCAAGCGACCCGCTTGAGAGTTCTATAATCAGCAATAGAGCCGCACCCTATTACACCCAAGAGCACCCCGCACACTACTAGGAACCTCCGTTCGCTAGGGGCCTCAAGATCACACAACAGGGTTCCTCGCCCTACGGTCCACTAAGGGATTCTCTCCCTAACCACTAAGGTTTCAAAATACAATGAATATGAGAGTGATTACAATAGCAATGTGTGTTCTCAAAACACTGATACAACAATATGTTCTTCTATGATAATGAAGTTCTTCTTGATAAGATTAAATGGCCAACAAGGTTTAGAGTTCTTCAAAAAGATTTTTCGTTCAGAGCAGAGAAAAGTTGGAGAAGAAGAAGAACGTGAGTTTCAGAAAAACATAAGAATGAATATCAGATTGTTGAGTTTTTAATGTTGGAGTGAATATATTAGAGTACTTTTATAATTCAAAAAGATTTAGAATTAGTAAAACAAAATCAAAACAAAATAAAATAAGATTTTGAAATAAGTTTTAAAATCAAAATTAAATCAAAACGATTTACGAAATAAAATAAAGATTTGATTCTTAAAATGAAAAAGGAAATAATTCAAATTTAAAATCATTTTCGAATTTTATAAAATAAATCAGAATCTTATATATAAAAACAAATCAGGAAATAATCAAAATTGTAACACCCCGATTTGGCCACTTGAAAAATATACTGCTTTAATTTCCAAAATGTAGTGAAAATGTGGGCCAATTTTTTTTTTTTTTTGAAACATGTAACGTGGTTGAGTAGCATGAGCATGAGAACCACTAAGTTTTCAAAACGCTTCCATAAATAAAAAGGGGTTCGCACACATCATGCTAAAGTTCAAGTTCCAAACCGAAGTGTCACAAGGCACTACACTTTGCAACTTGATTCTTCTCAACTCCATTATCATAGCCCCTTAAACTAAATTTCTTCCACAAAAGTTTGGGGTTACATCATGGCATTGCAATGAAACTAAGTAAATACAAGGAATACAAAATACTTCCGGGAAAATGAAAGACTACCACCAGGCCCATTGAACTGAAGACGAAAGTCCACGGGAATGCTTTGTTAAAGTCGGTCTCGATCACGTCCGCCTCCGAGTATCTATGTCCTTGTCCAGTTCCTCTAGCTTCTCAGCCTCGGGGTCAATGTGTGCAGAGAAAAGCATTGGGTATCCACCATAATAGTCAGCTGACCCATTGATCTCGGAGTAGTCACGCCACTTCCAATCCTCCTTCGTCTCGAACGTCGAACGTGAACATAGCAGGATCCATCGACTAAGGGAATAGACACCATAACAACAAGCAGATAGAATAGAAGACTAGAGAGAGTAAGTATTCCCAAGCATGTTATGCCAACGATGTGGGATTACGATAGGTAAGATATTAAGAAATAACAAAAACATATAAACAAACCATACATACAAGCAATCATATTCAAACCTCTACTTGACTCCATTACTTTTCTTTTCTCAAGACTTTACATTTCCACAGAACTTCCGTCAATCGCTTCCGCTGCGAACTCTGATTCCAACATCCATCTCATCCTCCTTTCCAAGCTGTCTCTTAAGAATTATTTCTTCACAATGCAAGTTATCTTTTCTTATTTAAGTTTTATGAATTCGTATCCGTCAATGATGCGGGGGATTTAAATCATCATTGAGGAGGGTCGCTTTCAAGGTTAGCACACACGTCTACATCTCCTCGATCATCCACCCAACCTAGTCGGAAGAAAACAGGAGTACAGGACCTTTACCACGCGGGCACGACAGCTGTCTCAACATATAAATGGTCCCAGACCAGGAGGATCTCGTCCTCAAATCAATTCAATAATATCAAGGCTCACTGTCCACGCAGTGGCAAAACACAATGCCCCGTTCCAGTCCCTCTCACTGTTCTCGATTTGCAATCTAGGGGGCGACAGTATATTTCTAGGGAGCTCGCAGAACTTGCCACGGCATTGGACCCAGTCCCCACCACGTTAGTGCGCCACTTGTGGAGTTCGTTTTGCCTAGAAACATACTCTAGACTTCTTGACGTTTCACCGTCATCGTCCTCCTCTAATGCAATCTCCTCCTAAGTATCCGCAGATACCTATGGTTCCTTCCTCTCCACTACTTCGCACTCTCATACCTCACCACGTATGTTAATGTCTTTTAAAAGTCTTTTATCTTTTTAAATCAACCTAATGGTCGGCCCATCCTTCGTGCATCCCTTCAATGAGTCCCGACCGCTATCTTTGCACAATCTTTCCTCTCATCATTTCTCACGTAGCACGGAGTTGGGATCACATCAACCACTTGCATCTCATTCCACAGTTTCCTTTAACAATCTCCTTTCAACTCCCTTTTCTCAAAATCTCATTTCATAAACTTTCGCAAAATATCGATTCGTAAACTTTTTCCCAAAAATTGCTTCTCATAAATTCTCTCCAAATCTCTTTTCAAAACCTTTTTGAAAATTTCTTTTCACCCACTTTTCCCAAAAACCTCCGTTCACAAAACTTTTCAAAAACATTTCTTCTCACGATCCTTTTCCCAAAAAAAAAAGTCTCCTTTCAAAAACATGTTCAAACTCACATTTCGTACTCTGCTTCAAAAATCTCGTTTCAAAAACTCTTTTCAAAAATTCTCATTTTCAAAACCTTTTTAAAATAAAACTTCATTTCAAAAACTTTTCGAAAACTTATTGTTTCAATGAGCACTAGCGGAGAAGCAAGCTCAACTCAACACCAATCTCACTTCAACAATATCATAAAGGAACCGAGCTCCTTCTAAATCCCATCTCATTCCTCAACACAACATCACTTTCCCTAGCTCTGGATCATCCACATCATGTTCATCAATTCTTACTCATCAGCGATCATAAATTCCACAACATCTCAACATCTTTCCCAGACTTTATCTTACATTTCTTTTATTCTTCTTATTCATTATTATTCACATTATTTCCACTCTCATCATGCATAATAACTCATCAAATAAACGAATAAACAACATACTAACATTCAGATGCCATCATATAAATTCATTACCTAATTTCACGTGGTCTTTGTCTCCTTCACACGAGTGGCCACACAATCAAACAATTGCCACCGTGCTACTGACTCAGAACCACTAAGTTTCGACTATTGAGATGGTCGAAACGCTTAATATGTTACATAAATACCACGGTGTTTGGGGAAACTTCTCTCTCACCTCAACCGATGACGATTTTCAATGCGCTCCTTGGTTTCCATTGCGACGTTCGTAACTGCTTCCCGATCGTTACTGGAACTCAAATAATTCTCTCTTATTAAAATCATTCTTATTCAATTATCCCAAAAATAAAGCAACGTTACAAAACTTTCATTTGAAAATAAGCATTCGTTTCTTCTCAATAATTTGAAATCACTTTGGGTTTTAAACTCACAATCAAAAACCAAGTAAAACGTTTACTTAAAAACACGTTTAAAAAAAACTTAAAATACTCTTTTCAAACACTGGTTAAAAACATAATTAGTTCTCTGATCTCTTTAAAAGTCACATTTATCTTAAGAGTTGGTAAATATAAAACACCTTTAAATTAAAACCACGTACTTTAGAAATCATATGAAAACCTTTTCAAAACAATACTTTTTCAATCAAATCCCTTTATTTTTTGTCAAAACCGAATTAAGCCAAAGAAAATAACACAAAGAGTCCAATTAAAAACCTTTTGCAAATATTAACATTCAAATCATTTTCAAACACATATATTGAACATGTTAAATCATTTATAATTCATGCATGTATACAAAATAAGAATCAAACACAAACTCCTATTATTTTCTATACATGGCCGAATCCTATCACACCTAAGGCAAGGTTTATATTTATAATCTCAAACACTCATGATTACTAGCACTTAAACAAACATGCATGTATGGAAAATATTCACTTAAATACTTTTTCTTACTTTAAACATCATTGCCGAAAATAATTATTAAAAGAAAAGGAATATCTTCAATTAAATTCATGTTAACATCTTTCAAATCATTTAGCTTTATCCCTAAATTAACATGCAAATGAAAATCGATTTATTTCTTTTATTTCTTAGTCAAGCCGAATGTAGCATGAGAAAAATAACTCAACAAGATAATCACATACCAAATTCACTCATTTAATCAAAGCTAAACTCAAACAATAACTCACAAGAAAATAAAAATAGCTTAGGTAAAACTTGTTCCTAAAACCGAATGGGACCATGAAAATCACCTTTAAGTTTTTAATCAAAAATTTAGGTTTTCATATGCTTGAAATTCATAGATCTATCAATGAAACACATATGCAAAACAAAATAAACAACTTTAATATTTATAAAGACAAAATCGTGAGCTCCATACAAAATTCACCAATCTTTAATTTTATTTCTTTAACTAAATTTATCACAACAAAATCAAAGGTTATATCAAAAATCTTTAGATCACATAAATTTCATCATGCATGTAACTAGAATAAGGATCAAGCATGATTTCCTACTTTTCCTAGGTTTGGCCGAATACACAAAGGTAAGATCTTAGGTTCTATTTTCACATGTAAAGCTTTAAAACAACATTTTCTTTTCAAACATCAAGAAATCATCATCACACACACAAGATCTTGGTTTAAAAATCCTTTTTATACCAAAAATCATTTTTAAACTTGTTATCATAATTTACTCCTTGAAATCGTGACATGCCTCAAAGAAAACCAAAACTTTTTACTACAAAACAAACACACAAAGTTCAAACTTCATGCCTTTGCAAAGATCTACCATAAATCAAGACATGCAAGAAAAGATCAAGGTAAAAACACAAACTTCAAATAAAACCGTGAAGAAGGAAATTTATAAGTTGAAGATCAAGCTTTTCAAGCAAAAGTAGTCAAGATCAAGCCATAGAAATTACATGCAAGACATTCAAACTTCAAGATCATGAAGAAATAAATACATGCATCACGAAATCAAAGTTTAACAAAGTCCATTACAACGTTCTTTACAAAACTAAGATTATTACACTAAATCTTTCTTAGACAACTACCTTAAATAAAAATTCTAATCTTCAAGCTTCAATTCTCCTCTCTTCCTCCTATAGTTGCTTCGGCCTCTCCTTCTTAGGGTTGATAGGTTGGTTTTCTCCTTAATCTTTGAAGAAGGAAGTGATGGGAGAAAGAAATCAAGGATATTTGGGTTGGTAGTTTGGGTTTCCACTCTTCTTTTTCCTCTTCTCTCCTCTCGGCTACTCTCTTTCTCTAAGGTCTCAAGAGCTTTGTGTTGCTCTTGGGACTAAGGTGTTTATGTTGGTGTGAGAAAGGGATGAATGAAGGAAATGAGAAGGAACTAAATCCAACACACATACACACACACACGGTTCCATATGGGCAAAGGCAAAGGGGTGTAATTTTCCTCTTCTACCCTCGGTTCAAGGTGCTAGCTTAAGGGCAAGTTGGTTCACTCCAAATATTGCATGGGAGGTCTTTTCGTGGGAGACAAGGTGGAAAGAAAAGTCTCTCTTAGGTATCATGAGTCATCACCCTAGGTTTCCACTTGTTTTCCATTCAAATTTTCTATTTTCTTAATGCTTAAGAAAATGCATTCCTCTTGGCCTTCCTAGTCCTAATGGCCGAACATACACATGCACACATGCACACCACACACATATTTTCATTTCATCATAGCAACACATAGCATTAAGTTATGAAATCATGCATGTATTAACACATATTCAATCATTCCTATACACATATGCATACAACACTTTGACATATCATGTTTTCTACTCAAGCACACGGCACACATACACATCATACATGCATCATGAATACATCCACATTCACACAAATCATGCATTCATCCATCTTAAATTTACTAATTAAATTTCATGCATAATTTATGGCATTTCAAATTTATCATTCAATTTTATTTCTTAAGATAAGAAAACACACATTCATATTTCAAAAATTCCAAAGATGCAACTTTAAAGAAAATCATTTCACTTCATCAATTTAATTTCAAAATAAGTTTATCTTTGAAATAAAATCTTACTTTCACACAAATCAAAGACTTTCCAAGAAACCATTTATTAAAACCTCAAATCAAATAAAAAGAAAATTCGTTTCTTTGAGAAATCTCAAATGACAAAATCATAACTTGGTTTTTTATGAAATCAAACTCAAATAAAAATCACTTGCTAAAACATTTTTCTGAAAATCCTTCTTAAATTCTAAAAAATTCTTTTTAAATAAAACCTCATTGATTTATTTGAGTCCAGAAGATGCGGGATGTTACAAAAATGATTCTGACAAGTTTTTCAATAAAAGTAGAAGTAATCGATTACTTTCTGAAGGTAATCTATTATTCCTTCAAAAATAGAAATTCTTAAATACATTTGAAAAACAAGTAATCGATTAAACCAACAATGATTAATCGATTACATAACCCCTGTTCAATATGTGATGCAACTCATTTAATCGATTACTACTCATCAAATAATCGATTACTGAGTCTCTGATCATTATGTGATGCAACATATGTAATCGATTACTACACAGCCTATAGTCGATTATTGTGCCTCTGGAAAATATATGATGCAACAAATCTAATCGATTACTTGGACAAGGTAATCGATTACTCTCATAAGAAAGTAATGGATTAGCAAAGTTCACTTAATCGATTACAACCTCTCTGATTTTTCTATGATGCAACAAAGTTAATCGATTAACTCAAGAAAGTAATCGATTACTCTCTCTTGCATTCATACAAATATTCAGATTTTTGCAACATCATTTATTTTCACACAAACTCAGATATAAAAACAATTTTTCATGAAAACACATTTTTCTTCTCCTTTTTAAAAGAAAAACTCATTGGCCTTTTAAACTTCTTTAATATCAAGAACTTCATTACCTTACATATGTCCTATGGGAAAAGGCTTCTAAATTATGTCTTGCTTGAATCTTCATTCTTGATCATGAAGGAAACTTGTGAGCTTGAACTTGAGTTATTTTGTTATCATCAAAACATCAGCTTGATATATACTTGAAGTCCATGAGAGAGTTTGAAGCATGTCTTCCAACACTAGCTTGACTTCCAACAATAATATCCTAATAACCTTAAGATAGGATATAAAACATAACTAAGATATTCCCTATCATCGATGCCTCATCTGAATCAAAACTTCACTCCATGGGTTCCTCTGCGGGAACTTCCTAAACCACCGGCTCTAGTAACTCTATAGTCTCATCTAGATCAGCTAGCTCAATGAATCCTTCCTCGTCGTTCCTGATGGCCTCTCGCAAGAGTACGAGAATGGTCAAGTTATAGTATAAAAAGTATCATATCCATAGAGATTTTGTAACTGAGTACCAACAAATTATAGACTTGATTATCCAAACCGATTAGGAAGTCCAAGAATAGTGGAATTCAAAAGCAATAAATAATTGTAAATTAAGTTGTGATTGATGGATAGAAGTTCTAAGGATTTGGTTTTGGCCACAATAAATGTAAATAAATAATAATGATTCTTTCCTCTTGTTATGTTTTATTCATTTAGAAGGTGAACAATCCAAAGTTAGATATTAGCTTCTCTCGAAGTCAAATAACGTATTTAATATGTATAACTTCTACTTTCGTGATAATTATAACATATTAAACTCATTAAGTTTTATGATTGTTCATTGGTTCCTCTTAAAGATTAGATCTACTTTCGTGATCTAATACCTTAAGTTCAATTATAAAGTTCGGATGTCAAAGTTCTCCTTTCGATACTTCCTTTAACATCTTTTATCTTATAACATTGTTGTCAATAATTATAAGCATTAAGCATAATAGAATTGAATCGTAAATGAATAAAGCTAGAATACTAATGAATAGGAGGTATGACCATCCATTAAATTGTTGTCAATTAGGAGGCATGGCCATCCATTGAAATAATAAAAATGAGGAGGCATAGCCATCCATCAAAGAGTTGGTTTTAGCTTTAATTGTCAAAGGTGGCTTACCCTTCCAATCCTTTATTAATAATTCATTTAGTATTTAGCCATAACAAGAGTATGAGAATCAAAATAACATTATTTACATTTTATTTGTTTAATACCGCATCCTTAGAATAAGAGGGTTACTCGGCCATAGTTTCGGTATAAATCATAAACAAAACTCAAAGAAAGATTAATACAAAAGAGTTTAAAGAGGAATTACAAGTGTGAAAACCTCCAAGCTTAGGATCTTAACTTCAATCCTTAGCCTAAGGCCGCCAATCTTGAAAGCTTTCACTCCCAAGAATCTCACTCAAGAACACTCACAAAAACTCCAAAGAAATTCTCAATCTAAGAATGATGCGTAGAATTTGAGAAGAAAATATGGTGAGAAGTGTTAGGAAATAGGATGCGACAAACGCAGCGAAAAAAAAATAATAAAATTATCCTATATCCATCCAGGATCCATGTGAAAACATGATTTGAGATAGGGAATAAAATTACCTTTTGCAGGGAAGAGGAGACCAACGAATCTTATCACGAACGCTTCGTCAATCACGAGCACATCAATGTGTTGTGCCTCTATTGGTATCCACACGAACAAATTCCCAATTGGAGTCACGTCTCTCTTCTCAATGCTAGTAGAGAAGAGAGAGTCTGTGTATCACTCACTCTCTGATATGACGGCTAGGGTTGCCGTTCTGTGTCTCACACATCTCTTAATCCCCTAAAGCTAATAATATTATATTTATAATATAATCAGACCAACTGGTTGGGCTTTTTAGGAGATAAATTTGAATTCTATCTTATATGTAGAAGATAAAATCAAATTTATATCTTATACATAAAGGTAAAACGAATCATATCTTAATCATATCAGAAAGATTTAATTTTATAAAAATACAACTATTGTATTTTTATCAAATGTAATATCTCCAATTTTATCTGCTCTTAGTGTGTGACCCTATAGGTTCCTGTAACGTTGGTAGTAATGTTAAAATCACATTTTAACTTTACAAGCAATGAGCGGTATCTAGCAACACATCATTGCTACCCAAGTGACAAGAATGTCTATGATTTGACTAAACCTTTTACTGTGACCAATGAACATGTGTAAGTTTAATCCCTTTGTCCAAATATCATAGTTACACTCATGGCATGGAATGTGTCACCCATGAATAGTGTAACCTATGGTTTCTTGATCGCTGAGTAGACGCGTCTAAACAAGTCTCGTCAATATCTCATACTGACTATCTTGAGTATGGCCATACATTTCACCGTCTCACTCAATCACGGGGCCCAGAGATATAATTCCTATTGATAAGGAAGGACAAATCCCATCTACGTCACTCACATCCCTCTACATGATTTGTCATATACCCGACTACAACCGTTATGATCACCTGGTTAAAGATGACGTTTGATTGCGTGAAAGCATATAATTCCTCATGTTGGGAACCGTAGCGACTTCAGGTCGAAGGACCATGTACACCATTGTCACTATGAGAATCGCTTATGACACTCACTTAATAACCCATGTAGCATTCTCATGGAGGGTCAATCCAGTACACAAATGTCCCAATGTGTACTTACGTGAAGACTTGATATCCCATATCCATGACCGGTGAGATACAGTCATCAGTCTGCCACATACTAGTCTCGACGTATTATAGTTGTCCTTATTAACTATACTACTCGACTAGGGAATCTTTAAGGATAATTATCAATCAATAAGATCTCACTATCAAGTCATGTACTTGATATTCTTATGACATTGAACTTATAATCCTAAGGACTTTATTACATCTATTTTAATTAAACAATTAAAGCATAAATATAATAAATGAAATGCCTCATTATTATTAATAGTAATAATCCATAAACATGAAATAAGTACAAGTAAAAGAGAAAATACGATTGCCTCTAGGGCACACTCCAACAATCTCCCACTTGCACTAGTGCCAATCGTTCATGTATCTAATACCATAAGCCCTAACATGTCCCTCATGCTTTTTAATGGCAAGAGGTTTAGTCAGTGGATCAGCAATATTATCATCTGTTGAAACTCTGCATATCTTCAAATCTCCTCTCTATCAATTATCTCTCGAATGATGTGAAAACGCCGAAGTATATGTTTGGATTTCTGGTGAGATCTCGGTTCCTTAGCTTGCGCAATGGCTCCATTGTTGTCACAATAGAGGTCCACCGGAAACTCAATACTAGGAACAACATCAAGTTCAGTTATGAACTTCTTAATTCAAACCGCTTCCTTTGCTGCTTCTGATGCAGCTATATACTCAGCTTCTGTTGTAGAATCGGCTACAGTCTCTTGCTTTGACCTCTTCCAGCATATAGCCCCACCATTCAAACAAAATACAAATCCAGATTGTGATCTGAAATTGTCCTTATCAGTCTGGAAGCTAGCGTCGGTGTAACCCTTTACAACCAGCTCATCTTCACCTCCATATACCAAGAAAGCATCCTTAGTTCTTCTTAAGTACTTTAGTATATTCTTGACTGCTGTCCAGTGACCTTCACCTGGATCTGACTAGTATCTGCTCGTCATGCTCAAAGCATACGAAACATCAAGTCGAGTACATATCATGGCATACATGATAGATCCAATTGCAGATGCATATGGAATTCTATCCATGCGTTCCCTTTCTTCCTTAGTGGAAGGACACTGTTCCTTTGACAAGGTTATACCATGTGACATTGGCAAAGATCCCCTTTTGGAATCCTGCATGTTGAACCGTTTCAACACTTTATCTATGTACGAACTTTGAATTAGGCCAAGCAATCTCCTTGATCTATCTATATAAATCTTGATGCCTAATATATAGGTTGCTTCACCCAAATCCTTCATAGAAAAGCAATTCCCTAACCAAGTCTTAACAGACTGTAAGGTAGGAATGTCATTCCCGATGAGTAGTATGTCATCCACATACAACACAAGAAAGACAATTGCGCTCCCACTAACCTTCTTATATACACAAGACTCTTCTTCGTTCTTGATGAAACCAAATTGTTTGATTGCATCATCGAACCGAATATTCCAACTCCTAGAAGCTTGTTTCAATCCATAAATGGATCGTTGCAGCTTACAAACCTTTCCAGCATGCTTTGGATCAACAAAACCTTCAGGCTGTGTCATATACACATCCTCTAAAAGATTTCCATTAAGGAAAGCAGTTTTGACATCCATCTGCCAGATTTCATAATCATGAAATGCTGCAATAGCAAGCAAGATCCTAATGGATTTAAGCATGGCAACCGGTGCAAAAGTTTCATCATAGTCAATACCATGAACTTGTTTGAAACCTTTAGCAACCAATTGTCCTTTAAAGGTATGTACATTACCATCCATGTCAGTCTTCTTCTTGAAAACCCATTTGCACCCAATTGGTTTTACCCCATCAGGTAGATCAACCAAGATCCAAACTTGGTTGGTGTGCATGGACTCCATCTCAGATCTCATGGCTTGAAGCCATTTATCATAGTCAGGGCTGTTTATAGCCTCTTGGTAAGTAGTAGGTTCATCTTGATCAAAAATCATAATGTCATCCTCTTTGAGGAAACCGCAATTGGTGGTTGAAACAACTAAGGAACACTAGGAATACACCTAGAAGGGGGGGTTGAATAGGTGTAAAAGAAACCTTGAAAGATTTTCGAATGAAACAAATCGAAACAATTAAAACAAATGATTTTTTGCAAATTCTACAGCACTTAATCGATTAACCTGCAATTTAATCGATTAAACCTGAAAGTTCAAAAGTCCTTAATCGATTAAACGAACACTTAATCGATTAAAACTATCAGAAACTGAAAAATCACTTTTCAATCGAATACGAAAATCAATCAATCAACATGTAAGATCAGAGATTCAGCGGAAACAATTAACACCTATATTATTATTGATTATCCTAGTTATGAAAATGATTTTCCCTTTATCAATTTGAACAATAAAGATTCAATTCAATCAATTATGAAAATCAATCTTTCTAGGTTTTCAACCAAGAACGCAATCAAATGACTTGAATATAAAGAGTAAGGGTTTAGAGATACGACACAGCGATTTATCCTGGTTCACTTTCATCCGCTTGAAAGCTACATCCAGTCCCCTCTTCAACCAAGAGAGATTCTTCACTATGAGGAATTAGAGTTCTCAAATTACAAGTGATTGCCTCACAAGACTTCCTTCTTGCTAGCCTACAAGAGATAACCGACACCCTTGCCTTGTAATCCTATTGATCTTCTCTCTAATCTAACCTCTACCCCTTGTTGATAATCGACACAACATGTCTTCAATTGCTTGATGATAATCCAAACACCAAGGCTTCTCCTTGCTTGATTCACAACCAAGACTTCTTCTTCAATGAACGTTGCTTGATGATAATCGACACACCAAGGCTTCTTGTTTGTTGTAGTGGCTTGCCTTATTGCAAAGATTACAACTCAATGAATACACATAAAAATCCTAATGAATCTCAATCAATAGCTATGACAAATCACAATAAGAGATTCAAAGGTTCTTGATCAAAGAATATGAAAATAAAAAAACTTTGATCTTTGAAATTGAGAGAGAATAGAGTGGCTTGATTCTTTGTAAAATGAATATCAAAATGATAGATTATAATCACAAAGGTTAGGAAAAGGTTTATATAGAATACCCAAAAGTTATGGCACTTGAAAAACTGATTTTGAGAAGTGAAAAACGTATTTTAAAAATCAGTTCTGCAGTATCTACTCGAGTAGATTGCAGCATACTCGAGTAGTACTCGATTAAACCAACTCATACTCGAGTAAAACTATACTGCACTTGTTTAAAACTTGTTTTCTCAAAAACCAACCTTTCCTTTCAAACCTTTAAGCCACCTATTGATTCTAGGTTAAGTGAAAACTCAAATTATGATTAAATCATGACTTATGAATGAGATTCACTACCCTCTAAACAAACTACCCAAATAAAAGACCTAAGAAGCTTGAGAGGCAAAAGATAAAACAATTACAATTACACTCAAACTAAGTCTTCATGAGCTTGCTTTCTCTCTTCTTCACTTGATGTTTGTTGTTGCTTGTTGAACTTGAACTTGATCAACACATGATAGCTTGTTCAAAACACTTTGTCATTATCAAAACATTCATCATGGAACTTACACTCTTGAGTCAAGAGAAATCCATATCTCTCTGGCTGAAGAGGAATCCTACTTGACCTACGCAAAACTTGTGTAACTTGAGCAGGTTATACATCCACAACATCTTGTGGAACTTGCTCAACATCCATCGCTTGGTCTTGGATACTTTGGGATTCTTGAATCTCATCAAGATCTATTTTCCTCCCACTATTTCCTTTAGAGAGAAATTCTCTTTCAGGAAACACGCCTGTGCGAGCGACAAACACTTTGCCTTCTGTGGGATTGTAGAAATAGTATCCCTTAGTTTCTTTGGGATATCCTACAAAGTAGCATTTGTCAGATTTGGGACTGAGTTTATTAGAAAGTAGACGTTTCACATAAACATCACAACCCCAAATCCTGAGAAAAGACATACTAGGACGCCTTCTAGTCCATATCTCACATGGTGTCTTTTCAACCACTTTCGATGGGGATCGGTTAAGTGTAAAAGCAGCTGTAAGTAGAGCATGTCCCCAAAAAGAGATTGGAAGGTCCGATTGACTCATCATACACCTAACCATGTCCAACAAGGTTCGGTTTCTCCTTTCTGAAACACCATTCCACTGGGGCGTTCCAGGAGGAGTGAGTTGAGATACTATACCACACTCTTTTAGATAGTCATCGAACTCTTGGCTAAGGTATTCACCACCTCGATCAGATCGAAGGGCTTTAATACTTTTGCCAAGTTGATTTTGTACTTCATTCTTGAATTCCTTGAACTTTTCAAAGGTTTCATGTTTGTATTTCATCAGATATACATACCCATATCTACTAAAATCATCAGTAAATGTAACAAAGTACAGGTAACCTCCTCTAGCATTTGAACTCATAGGCCCACATACATCTGTATGTATGAGTCCCAAAAGTTCATTAGCCCGTTCACTGCTGCCAGTTAATGGGCCCTTTGTCATCTTGCCCAACAAACAAGACTCACATGTCTCATAAGATTCAAAATCAAATGAGTCTAAGAATCCATCTTTATGAAGCTTAGAAATGTGTTTCTCATTTATATGGACCAAACGACAATGCCAAAGAAAAGTTTGGTTTTTATCATTTGATTTAAACCTTTTAGCATTAATGTTATAGACTGGATGATCAAGATCTAACAAATAAAGACCATTTATTAATTGTGCACTGCCATAAAACATCTCATTCAAATAAATGGAACAACATTTGTTCCTTATTGAAAACGAAAAACCTACTTTGTCTAAACATGAAACTGAAATAATATTCCTATGAATAGTAGGTACACAATAAACATCCTCTAGTTCTAAAACTAATCCACTAGGTAAGGTTAAACTACAAGTTCAACAGCAATGGCGGCAACTCTTGCTCCATTTCCAACTCGCAGTTCGACTTCACCTTTAACTAATCTTCTACTCCTTTTTAGATCCTGCACATTAACACAAATGTGAGATCCACATCCAGTATCTAATACCCATGATGTTGAAGCAGAAAAATTAACTTCTATAACAAAAATACCTGAAGAAGAGACTCCGCTTTTCTTCATTTCTTTCTCTTTAAGGTAATCTGGGCAATTCCTCTTCCAATGTCCCTCCTTGTTACAATGGAAGCAATTTCCCTCCTTAGCCACCCCACCTTTAGGCTTAAGAGCCTTAGCTACTCTAGCTTTGCCCTTATCCTTAGGTTTTTGTGCTTTCCCTTTGGCCTTACCTTTGCCCTTTCCATTTTGAACCAACAATACAGTTTTTCCCTTGTTGATATCATGCTCAGCAGTTTTCAACTTCCCTAACAATTCAGTTAGAGTGCTGTCAATGTTGTTCATGTTGTAATTCATGACAAACTGACTAAAGCTCTGTGGTAAGGAATGCAGAACTAAGTCAACGGCCAACTCTTGACCTAGTGGGAAACCCATCATCTCAATGTTCTCAATATAACCAATCATCTTGATTACATGATGACTAACTGGGCTTCCCTCTGTCATCTTACAAGTGAAAAGGGACCTTGTGACCTCAAAACGCTCATGCCTTGCTTGCCCTTGATAGAGCTCCTTAAGGTGTACGATCATATCGTACGCACTCATGTTCTCGTGAACCTTTTGAAGGTCAGGGGTCATAGTGACAAGCATGAGAGTTGCAACTTCTAAGGCATCATCTTGATGTCTACGGAAAGCATTCCGCTCAACAGCCGGTGCATTAGCGGGGGGTGCTTCAGGGAGCGGTTGCTCTAGCACATACATATTTTTCTCATTCCTAAGGACAATCCTTAGGGTTCGATACCAGTCCAGGAAATTAATTCCCGTCAGCTTGTCCTTCTCAAGGACGGATCGCAGTGATAAGTTATTTGAATTGTTTGAAGCCATGGTGATCTAACAACAAAATAAAAGCAGAATTAAAATCATGTTTATTAAATATTTAATAAGGACTTTCATTAAATATTACTCCCACTGTTTTCCTCAAATCAATAACCCTCAATATTGACTCAGAAAATCTCAGCGTAAGATTTTCTAGTGGGACCAAGATCCATATTTCATCTTATTATGAGTCAAACTTTAGTTGATCTCCCATAATTTAATTATTTAGGTAGGGAACCCTTTCCCAATCACATCTCATGTGACTCTTGGATCAATTGGGTGAATAACATTTATTCAAAATTAACTTATTAATTTATACCCAATTCTTTTGCCTATAGATCTTCAATCCTATTGAACCATCCATTTAAGTTAAACCCAATGGTTGACATAACGAATATTACATTTATTCCTTCGCGTCTGACCAATGTAGATAAACGTACTCTACTTTAGCAGACCCACATTCAAAACGACATCAATCAAGACGAGTGTCAAGCATTGGAAGGCATATAACTTAATATTTCAGTTTGAGGGGTATTATATTTAAGTGATCTCACCTATTTTATCTTACATTAACATACATTATAACGATAACATGCATCACATACATACTATAATTATAAACTACGTGATATGGTCATGGCCTAGAAAAACTAATTCACCCAAGCCAATGAGTGAATTAATACAAAGATCCTAAACGCATAGCTTCTTCTCCAAGAGCATTCCTTGAATGTATGCACCGGTCCTTCTCCAAGAGCCTTCCTTAAATCTCCTTTCCTTTTCATCTTCAAGTCTTTCGCAATTTTTAATAAAAATATTACAAATAGAAACCTCGTTCATGAGGGGATTTAGATGAGAAAAGAAATACATATTGAATAGAATATAGAGAGAGGCACGACACGCAGGCCGTATTTAAAAATAAACCAAAAGAAAATAAAACATACACGCGCGAAACAATCTAAGATGCCATGACCATTCACCATACAACGAACAACATATTAAATATAATACATTATTATTTTATTAAAAAATATGTTTGTTACGGCCAAGGAATCAAATTCCAATTCGTCTTGCCAAAGAATCACAGCACAAGAATTCATTAATTCTTAGCATGCGGCAAGGCACAATTCTATGCGGTGTATCTTTTGCAAGTTCATGCGGCCAAAAAAAAAAAAATTCACGTGACAAACTAATAGAAATTCTATTCTCATGGTGTGACAAACTAATATTAATTCTATACTCATGCGGCCATGAGAATGCCTTTTGGTTAATATTAATTCATTCATGCGCGCATCATCACCAGAGTAGCGCAACAAAATTGATACTCTTAAGTTCATGCGTAACTAACTGATTCATCAATTGATATATATCAATTGATCCGCAAGAACTGTATGATAGTGCCGCAAGAACATCACAGCGAAACGTTTTTTTTTTTTTAATTTTAATTTTTGATTAATCCCAACACATCCTAATCATATTAAAACGTGTTTAATCAAAAATAATCAAATCATGGTTTCGCAAGTGGCTCTGATACCACTGTTAGGAAATAGGATGCGACAAACGCAGCGGGAAAAAAAATAAAATTATCCTATTTCCATCCAGGATCCATGTGAAAACATGATTTGAGATAGGGAATAAAATTACCTTTTGCAGGTAAGAGGAGACCAACGAATCTTATCACGAACGCTTCGTCAATCACGAGCACATCAATGTGTTGTGCCTCTATTGGTATCCACAAGAACAAATTCCCAATTGGAGTCACGTCTCTCTTCTCAATGCTAGTAGAGAAGAGAGAGTCTTTGTATTACTCACTCTCTGATATGACGGCTAGGGTTGCCGTTCTGTGTCTCACACATCTCTTAATCCCCTAAAGCTAATAATATTATATTTATAATATTATCAGACCAACTGGTTGGGCTTTTTAGGAGATAAATTCGAATTCTATCTTATATGTAGAAGATAAAATCAAATTTATATCTTATACATAAAGATAAAACGAATCATATCTTAATCATATCAGAAAGATTTAATTTTATAAAAATACAACTATTGTATATTTATCAAATGTAATATCTCCAATTTTATCTGCTCTTAGTGTGTGACCCTATAGGTTCCTGTAACGTTGGCAGTAATGTTAAAATCACATTTTAACTTTACAAGCAATGAGCGGTATCTAGCAACACATCATTGCTACCCAAGTGACAGTAATGTCTGTGATTTGACTAAACCTTTTAATGTGACCAATGAACATGTGTAAGTTTAATCCCTTTGTCCAAATATCATAGTTACACTCATGGCATGGAACGTGTCACCCATGAATAGTGTAACCTATGGTTTCTTGATCCCTGAGTAGACGCGTCTAAACAAGTCTCGTCAATATCTCATACTGACTGTCTTGAGTATGGCCATACATTTCACCATCTCACTCAATCACGGGGCCCAGAGATATAATTCCTATTGATAAGGAAGGACAAATCCCATCTACGTCACTCACATCCCTCTACATGATTTGTCATATACCCGACTACAACCGTTATGATCACCTGGTTACAGATGACGTTTGATTGCGTGAAAGCATATAATTCCTCATGTTGGGAACCGTAGCGACTTCAGGTCGAAGGACCATGTACACCATTGTCACTATGAGAATCGCTTATGACACTCACTTAATAACCCATGTAGCATTCTCATGGCGGGTCAATTCAGTACACAAATGTCCCAATGTGTACTTACGTGAAGACTTGATATCCCATATCCATGATCGGTGAGATACAGTCATCAGTCTGCCACATACTAGTCTCGACGTATTATAGTTGTCCTTATTAACTATAATACTCGACTAGGGAATCTTTAAGGATAATTATCAATCAATAAGATCTCGCTATCAAGTCATGTATTTGATATTCTTATGACATTGAACTTATAATCCTAAGGACTTTATTACATCTATTTTAATTAAACAATTAAAGCATAAATATAATAAATGAAATGCCTTATTATTATTAATAGTAATAATCCATAAACATGAAATAAGTACAAGTAAAAGAGAAAATACGATTGCCTCTAGGGCACACTCCAACAAGAAGTGTATATTCCAAGAGCATAATGTCCTCTAGGATATGGTGTGTGTTTTGAAGCTTGTTTGATGGGGTATTTATAGGGAAAGTTGCAAACAAACTCGGATTGAGTTTGTGAGTTGGAGAAAAGTTGGATGCTGCAACTTGGCCGCTTATTTTGACCCTTTAAACAGACGAATTTGACAATGGCTATTTCTGATTGAATTGTGTGTTTTTGAATCAACTTTGTATACACACCAAGGTTGACAAATTTGGAGTTCTAAAGCGAAAGTTATGCCCAAAATACTGCTGATATGTCAAGGATCATGGTCAGCTAGCATGTTACACATTTAAGGCCGATTTTGACCATGTAAACGGCCGAATTGGATAACGACTCCTGCTTCAAAGTTGTAGGGAATTCTCTTAGCTTTCCAATGATACTAAGTTTTTCATTTGGATGATCCTAGCCCGAGTTATACTCTGAAGACTAAGACATGTCAACCAGCCCAAAAGAAACGGGTTAGGAAGCAATAATTCATAACTCTCTAATTAGGCTCAACAACACACATATCTTTCTAAAACCTAAAATTAAGCATGAATGGAGTGTAAATGAACTACATGATACACACCAACTTATGACTAATCAAATTATTTATTTTTATTTTATTTTGTCAATGTTTGCTTTAAGGAACGAAATTGGATATTATTCTTGACAATGTTAAGCAATAATCCAAGCTTTTGAGGAGTAAAACCAATAGAATATCATACTAATTGAGCACTTATCACACCCCAAACTTAAGATTTTGCATGTCCCAGGCAAAACTATAAAAGTTCTCTAAATTATCTCAACCATTTTTGGATTGTAATCACATGTTTTCAAAGGAATCAATAAGTAATTTTTTAATACAACTTTTTCAAAATGTCTTTTTGAATTTTATTCACCAAATAGCAAGAAAAACAATAATAAGAATATAAGTGGTCAATTAGTGTGCACTCATACTTTCTAAATCTCCCAATGGTTTGGCTCAAGTGTTTACACTCAATTTCACCAAATGAGTAAGGAATTACCATAGGCTTGTAAAAATTCTTTCACAATTGTAATTGATTCTAAGCATGTGTAAATCAAAGGGCTTTAGGGTCAAGGTAAAAAGTGTCATTCGAAAATCGTCGATAGTGAGCAATTTCAACTTTTTCTAACAACATTTGAACCATTTCTTTTGCTTTTGTTTCAAAGCTTTTTCACAAAGGTATAGAAGCTTTTTCACATTTTATTTCTTTTCTTGTTTGCTTCTATATTCCTTTTGATACACTTTCTTTTGCATTGCATAACCTTTTATTTTTCTTTTGATTTTTTCAAATTGCTCACTTGAAATCAGATTTTTCAATTTAATTTTTGTCAAGTTGGGCTCATGAAAAAAAAATTGATTTTTTTGTGTTTGGCTCAAAGGGTTTGCAAAGGTTAAAATTTGTTGATTGAATATCATTTTGGCTTTTTGAAAAAACTGCCTAATCATTTTCACACATGCTTTCGAATTTTATTAACAACTTTTGGAAAGAATTTAGACAAGTTCTAGAATACCCAAAACTCATTGAGAAAAATCCCACATGGAATAAAAATTGCAGTAGCATTTGTATGACCACTTTAATTAAGGCTCAAATCTCACACGGTGGGGTATTTTATTGACCATTTTATTCAAAATTTGTTCAAGTCGCTAATTCGGTGTCAAAAATTTTATTCTAGCCATTTTGAATTGGTTGAAAAAAAAATTCAAATTGATTCTTTTTTTTTATTCAATTTCTTGCAACTTCAATTAGTGAGGTTAATTTTAAGAAAAATTTTATTTGTTATGCCTAAGGTCAATTTAAAACTCATGTTGGGATTGAATTAGTGAAAATTTTGTTGGGATTGAATTAGTGAAAATTTTGTTTGAAACTAATGGTACACTCCCCCAAAATTAAATCTTTGCTTGTCCTCAAGCAAACGAAAAAAAATTAAATAAAAATTGACAAAATAAATTGTAGCGGTATTTAAATACACTTCCCTTTTTTTTTGATATCTTGCTCATTGAATCTATTGTTGCATGTTGAGAGAATTTACTTCTCAATCATTGTTCCTGTGGCAAAATTAGTAAAGTATTTCTAGTACTTCACTTTGAACAGTTAGAGCATACTACACAAAAATGGGATCAACACAATAAAATAACTTAATGAAACACACATTGAAAATAAAGTAAAGTACACATTAAAAGAAAAATATTTTTGTCGACCTGACCTTATTTACATCTTCCTACAAAAGGTCGAAAAAAAATCGGAAAGGCACTTAAGCTGACTCGACAAAATTACACAAATTAAATAACAAAAATCTACTCTCTATGGAGTCTAATGGTAAATACAAGTTTAAAATAAACAATAAAAATAAATAACAGCAAAATAACAAGGAAAAAGGAATCAGGTACAAGAAAAAGAAGAATGGTAAGCACGCCAAGCATACATGCAATATACGCAAGCGCGTACAATTTTATTGCAAACATGTCTTCTTCGAAGGGCATATTGTAGGACCTTTAGTGATAGCAATTATTGGAGGGGTAATAAAAAAAACACGGAGGGGTACACGGAGGGGCACCCTCCTTTAATAGGGAAAGAAGGAGACACCCGGGCAACGCACGAGCCGAGGGTGTCAGGCGCGTGCGTTGCACGCACCGGCTGTCGGTCAATCAACGTGAGCCACATGGAGCTCACGTTGAATTTTGTCTGGCGCGTGCGTTACACGCGCTTGACTGTCGATCCAATCAGAGAGAGACACGTGGCGCTTGTCTGGCGCCTCACGCTTGTCTGGCGCGTGCATTACACGCGCTTCACCTTTTTTTTTATAATTTTTTATTATAATAATTTTTTTTATTTTTAGTAATAAGTAAAAGTTGCAAAAATTAAATGACTTGGGTTACCTCCCAAGAAGTGCTTAGTTAACGTCATAAGCTTGACATTAACTCTTTCTTAGGCAGTAAGAGGGATTGCAAGGTTGTATGTTGCTCCTTGCATGATTGGCTCACCAGTTTGATAGTGCTTTAACCTTTGACCATTGACTTTAAAAACTCCACTTTTCTCGCTCCAGATTTCTACCGCTCCAAATGGGTACAACTTTGTTACTTTGAAAGGTCCTGACCATCTTGATTGAAGTTTACTAGGAAAAAGCTTTAGTCGGAAGTTGAAAAGTAGCACAGAGTATTCACGACGTACGATGCCTTTGTCATGCCATTTTTTTTGTATTTTCTTTATAAATTTTAGCATTTTCATAGGCATCGAGTCGAAGTTCTTCCAATTCAAGCAGCTGTAGCTTCCTTTTGTTTCCAGCTTCTTGGATATCAAAATTCAGTAATTTGATTGCCCATAAAGCCTTGTGTTCCAGTTCTACAGGAAGATGACAGGGCTTCCCATAAATCAGGCGAAATGGAGACATTCCAATCGGGGTCTTGTAAGCTGTACGGAATGCCCATAGTGCATCTTCCAATTTTGATGCCCAATCCTTTCGGGATTTGGCAACAATTTTCTCCAAGATCCTTTTAATTTCCCGATTAGAAACTTCCACTTGCCCACTTGTTTGTGGGTGATAAGGAGTTGCTACTTTATGGGTTACCCCATACTTCTTGAGAAGGCTTTCGAATTGCTTTGAAATGAAATGTGAGCCTCCATCACTGATCACCGCACGAGGAACTCCAAATCTAGGGAAGATGATTTTCTTGAACATTTTCAATACAACTTTGGCATCATTAGTTGGGGATGCAATGGCTTCAACCCACTTTGAAACATAATCGACCGCCACTAGGATGTATTTGTTGTTGAAAGATGAGGGAAATGGACCCATGAAATCAATCCCCCAAACATCAAAGATCTCAATCTCAAGAATGTTGTTAAGCGGCATTTCATGTCTTCTTGAAATATTACCAGTACGTTGACATGAATCACATCAAAGAACATATTGTTGAGAATCTTTGAATATTGTAGGCCAATAAAAACCAGACTGTAGAATCTTTGCAGCTGTTTTTGAAGAACTGGCATGGCCACCATAAGAAGAAGAATGACAATGATGTAGAATGCTTGGGACCTCTTCTTCAGGAATACATCGTCTAAACATACCATCAGCACATTTTTTGAAAAGAAGAGGTTCTTCCCAGATGTAATGTTTCACATCGGAGAAGAATTTCTTCTTTTGTTGGTAAGTAAGTTCAGGTGGTAGTATTCCACAAGCAAGATAGTTAGCAAAGTCAGCATACCATGGAGTGTTGGCCTCTGAGAAAGCAAGGAGTTGTTCATCAGGAAAAGAGTCATCAATGGGGATATCTTCTTCAGTGTTTGGATTATAAGGAAGTCTAGAAAGATGATCAGCAACCACATTCTCAACACCTTTCTTATCTTTAATCTCCAAATCAAATTCTTGGAGAAGAAGGATCCATCGGATGAGACGAGGCTTTGCGTCCTTCTTTTGAAGTAGATATTTGATTGCTGAATGATCGGTATAGACAATCACCTTTGAACCAATGAGATAGGAGCGGAACTTCTCAAATGCAAATACTACAGCCAATAATTCTTTTTCTGTTGTTGCATAGTTGACTTGAGCATCATTTAATGTCTTACTGGCATAGTATATTGCATGGAGCTTCTTATCTTTTCTTTATCCAAGCACGACTCCTATTGCATGATCGCTTGCGTCACACATGATCTCAAAGGGGAGACTCCAATCGGGTGCTTGAATTATTGGAGCAGAAATCAGAGCTTCCTTTAACCTGAAAAAGGCATCTAGACACTTTTGATCAAAATCAAATGTAACATCTTTACTTAATAGATTTGTCAAAGGTTTAGTGATTTTTGAAAAATCTTTAATAAATCTTCTATAGAAACCAGCATGCCCTAAGAAACTCCTTACTTCTTTAATAGAAGTGGGTGGGGGCAATTTCTCAATCACTTCAACCATTGCCTTGTCTACTTGGATTCCTTTATCAGAAATGAGGTGTCGTAACACAATACCTTCTATAACCATGAAGTGACATTTTTCCCAATTCAAAACAAGATTCATTTCTTTACATCTCTGAAGTACTTTTGAAAGATTGTTTAGACAGTTATCAAAACTAGTACCGTACACAGAGAAGTCATCCATGAATACTTCCATAATGTTTTCAATTAGGTCAGAGAAAATAGCGGTCATACACCTTTGAAAGGTGGCAAGAGCATTACATAGACCAAAGGGCATTCTCCTATAAGCAAATGTACCATAGGGACAAGTGAAAGTAGTTTTTTCTTGGTCTTGTGGATGGATGGGTATTTGGTGGAAACCAGAATATCCATCCAAATAACAGAAATGTGAATGCTTTGCCAACCTTTCTAGCATTTGATCAATAAAAGGAAGTGGAAATGGTCTTTTCTTGTTGCTTTATTCAATTTTCTATAGTCTATACACATTCTCCAACCTGTTACTGTCCTAGTGGGAATTAGTTCATTATTTTCATTTATTTTTACAGTCATTCCCCCTTTCTTTGGCACCACATGCACTGGACTTACCCATTCACTATCTGAAATAGGATAGATTACACCAGCATCTAGCAATTTAAGGATCTCTTTTTTCACGACTTCCTTCATGATAGGATTTAGTCGTCTTTGAGGTTCAACAGAAGGCTTATGACCTTCCTCCATGAGTATCCGATGCATGCATAATGAAGGGCTTATCCCTTTGATATCTGAAATTGTATATCCTATGATTGATCGATGCAATCTAAGCTCTTTAAGTAATTTTTCAGTTTCAAGCTTGCTTAGATTAGCATTAATAATCACCGGATATGTTGAGTTTGGTCCCAAGAATTCATACCTGAGTGATGAAGGAAGTGGTTTAAGTTCTACCTTTGGAGCTTCTCCTTCATTCCATTCTGATTGGCTAGCCTCAGTATCTAGCTTTTCAAAGTGAGCTTTGTTGAATGATGCGCTTCCTTCAAGGAGTGCAGAATACTTTCTTGTTTCACCATAATCATCATCATCATCATCATTAATCTCACCGACTAAGCACCGTTCCAATGGATCTTCGGAACGATACTTAAATTCCTTATCTACCACTGTTTGATGAATAAGGTCAACTCTACAACATGAGTCTTCAAGAGGTGGTTGTTTAACCATGTTGGAAATGTCGAACTCCACCTTCTCTTCATCGATAGTCAAAGAGAGTTTACCATTCTTAACATCAATTATAGCACCAGCAGTGGCTAGAAAGGGTCTTCCCAAAAGAATGGGAATGACAGTATCTTCTTCCATTTCCAATACTACAAAATCAACAGGGATGAAGAAATTTCCAACCTTGATCGGGACATCCTCAAGAATTCCAACAGCATACTTGATAGATCGATCAGCCAATTGAAGTGAAATCCTTGTGGGTTTGAGTTCCCCAATATCAAGCTTTTTACAAACAGAAAGAGGCATCAAACTTACACTTGCCCCTAAATCACATAAAGCTCTCTCAAAGGTCATATTGCCAATCAAGCATGGGATATTGAAACTCCCAGGATCTTTCAATTTGGGGGGTAGCTTGTTTTGTAAAATGGCACTACATTCCTCCGTTAAAGCCACTGTTTCGCATTCCTCTAGCTTTCTTTTGTTAGAAATAATATCTTTTAAAAACTTTGCATAGGAAGGCATTTGTAACAGTGCTTCAGTGAAAGGAATAGTAATGGAAAGTTTCTTTAAAATTTCTAAAAATTTCCCAAATTGTTTATCAAGTTTGGCTTTTGCTAACCTTTGAGGAAATGGGATTGGACGTTGGTATGGAGCAAGTGGAACATTTGATATTTCTTTTTGTTTGTCCTTGCTCGAATTATCTTGCCTTGTTTCCTCCTCTTTGTTTTGTGGTTCACCAGTCACCACTTTTGGTTCTTCCAATGCTCTACCACTCCTCAAAGTGATAACATTACAATGCTCATTTGGGTTTGTTTCTGGCTTTCCAGGTAGCATACCGGGAGCTCTAGATAATGATGATGCCTGTTGAGCAATTTGATTTTCTATCATTTTGTTGTGTGTTGCTAGATTATCAAATTTTGAAGAAAGTTGTTTGATGGCATCATTAACATTTTCATTTTGCTTAACTTGGGTCATTACGAATGTTTCTAATAAGCTCTCCAAGTTTGATTTTTGAGGAGGGGGTGGATTGTTGTAATTCCTTGGTGGGAAACCGGGTGGTTGTTTTTGGAAAGAAGAGGGGTTTAGGACATTGTTGTTTCTGTAAGAAAGGTTGGGGTTGTTGTTGTTTCTTTGGTTGAAATTATTGATGTAGTCCACTGTTTCTATTGGTTGTTCTTATATAGGTTTCACAAGTGAACAGTCTTTAGCAACATGGCCATTAGTTCCACAAATTTCACAATTTGAAGAACTAACAGCGTTGACAGGATTAGAGTTCATGAGTTCAATCTTCTTTGTGAGAAGATCGACCTTGCTTGCAAGCACTCCAAGTGCATCTACTTTGGAAGCTAGATGAGTAAGAGCACTTACTTAAATCATTCCGGCGAATGATGAAGTTGATGTTGATGGTGATTTGTTGGTAGAACCTCTTGCAGATGAGTATCTTCTTCTATTCAAAGAGACTCTATCAAGTAGAGTTATGGCTTCTTCAGCATTCTTTTCCATGAAAGAACCATTAGCAATTGAGTCCAGGCTCATTTGAGCATCGGGAGTCAAACCATTGTAAAAGGTTTGAATCAGAAGAGGCTTGGGAATGCCATGATGAGGGCATTTTAGCATTAGATCTTTAAATCGTTCCCAAGCTTCGAAGATGGACTCACCTCCTTTTTGGATAAAACTCATTAGTTTGCCCCTATATTCAGTAGTTTTTACAGGGGGAAAGAAATGAGTGAGAAAGTGTTCAGCGAGCGTGTTCCAGTCCTTGAAGTAGTTATGAGGAAAGGATCTAAGCCATCTCGCAGCATCGTCTCTTAAGGAGAAATCAAAGAGACGAAGGCGAACAGTATCGGGAGAGACCCCATTCATCTTTACAGTGTCACAGTACTTCAAGAAGTTGTCAATGTGGAGTTTGGGATCTTCTAGTGGTGATCCACCAAATTGATTTTGTTGGATGGTGTTCACTAGACTCATATTTAGCTCAAAGTTGTTAGCCTCCACATTGGGTCTTGCAATGCTTGAGTGAAGACCTTCTAGAGTAGGAGCACCATAATCCTTCAAAGGCTTATCTTCTTCGGCCATTTCTTTGATTATAGTTTGTTGTATTTGGGATTGGAAGTGTTGTTGTCTTAATCTCCTTCTCCTTCTTAGAAGAGTTCTTTCAACTTCGGGATCTCCTTGAACGATTGGTTCAAGTTGATCACGGGGCATAAAAGACCAATACCTACAAAAACAAAGAGAAAAAAATGTGGTTTGATCTAATCTTCTACAATAACAGTCAATATCAATTAAACAAAATCCCCGGCAACGGCGCCAAAAACTTGATGGCCTCTCGCAAGTGTACGAGAATGGTCAAGTTATAGTATAAAAGGTATCGTATCCACAGAAATTTGGTAACTGAGTACCAACAAATTATAGACTTGATTATCCAAACATATTAGGAAGTCCAAGAATAGTGGAATTCAAAAAGCAATAAATAATTGTAAATTAAGTTGTAATTGATGGATATAAGTTCTAAGGATTTGGTTTTGGCCACAATAAACGTAAATAAATAATAATGATTCTTTCCTCTTGTTATGTTTTATTCATTTAGAAGGTGAACAATCCAAAGTTAGATATTAGCTTCTCTCGAAGTCAAATAACGTATTTAATATGTATAACTTCTACTTTCGTGATAATTATAACATATTAAACTCATTAAGTTTTATGATTGTTCATTGGTTCCTCTTAAAGATTAGATATACTTTCGTGATCTAATACCTTAAGTTCAATTATAAAGTTCGGATGTCAAAGTTCTCCTTTCGGTACTTCCTTTAACATCTTTTATCTTATAACATTGTTGTCAATAATTATAAGCATTAAGCATAATATAATTGAATCGTAAATGAATAAAGCTAGAATACTAATGAATAGGAGGTATGACCATCCATTAAATTGTTGTCAATTAGGAGGCATGGCCATCCATTGAAATAATAAAAGAAGAGGAGGCATTACCATCCATCAACATAATAAAAATGAGGAGGCATAGTCATCCATCAAAGAGTTGGTTTTAGCTTTAATTGTCAAAGGTGGCTTAGCCTTCCAATCCTTTATTAATAATTCATTTAGTATTTAGCCATAACAAGAGTATGAGAATCAAAATAACATTATTTACATTTTATTTGGTTAATACCGCATCCTTAGAATAAGGGGGTTACTCGGCCATAGTTTCGGTATAAATCATAAACATAACTCAAAGAAAGATTAATACAAAAGAGTTTAAAGAGGAATTACAAGTGTGAAAACCTCCAAGCTTAGGATCTTAACTTCAATCCTTAGCCTAAGGTCGCCAATCTTGAAAGCTTTCACTCCCAAGAATCTCACAAAAACTCCAAAGAAATTCTCAATCTAAGAATGATGCTTAGAATTTGAGAAGAAAATATGGTGAGAAGTGTATATTCCAAGAGCATAATTTACTCTAGGATATGGTGTGTGTTTTGAAGCTTGTTTGATGGGGTATTTATAGGGAAAGTTGCAAACAAACTCGGATTGAGTTTGTGAGTTGGAGAAAAGTTGGATGCTGAAACTTGGCCGCTTATTTTGACCCTTTAAACAGACGAATTTGACAATGGCTATTTCTGATTGAATTGTGTGCTTTTGAATCAGCTTTGTATACACACCACGTTTGACAAATTTGGAGTTCTGAAGCGAAAGTTATGCCCAAATTACCGCTGATATGTCAAGGATCATGGTCAGCTAGCATGTTACATATTTAAGGCCGATTTTGACCATGTAAACGGCCGAATTGGATAACGGCTCCTTCTTCAAAGTTGTAGGGAATTCTCTTAGCTTTCCAATGATACTAAGTTTGCTTCATTTGGATGATCCTAGCCCGAGTTATACTCTGAAAACTGAGACATGTCAACCAGCCCAAAAGAAACGAGTTAGGAAGCAACAATTCATAACTCTCTAATTAGGCTCAACAACACACATATCTTTCTAAAACCTAAAATTAAGCATGAATGGAGTGTAAATGAACTACATGATACACACCAACTTATGACTAATCAAATTATTTATTTTTATTTTATTTTGTCAATGTTTGCTTTAAGGAACGAAATTGGATATTATTCTTGACAATGTGAAGCAATAATCCAAGCTTTTGAGGAGTAAAACCAATAGAATATCACACTAATTGAGCACCTATCAGTTCCACTCTATGATCAACTCTTCGTCATTCTGAGTGTCTTCCTCTTGTTCTTCTTCCTGTACCACTCCGCTATTTGAAATCTCAGTGCAACAAATGACCTCTTCTACTATCTATGGACATCATTCACGAATGCCCACAGAAAAAGGTAAAACAGAGAGTAAGCGATCTGAACGAATTAATCGTTGACGGCATGGACTTACTCTAAGGGATCACATTAGGATCAAACACACACAACTATATATGAACAATAACAACATTACACACGACTATCAGCATTGTTATTACCACGATAACACAACCATTCACTTAACATAGTTCACAATATCTGTATATCCCAAAAGCATATTTCCAAACTTTAACTTAGTTTTTTAAATCTTTGAATCTTATTTTCGAAACATAACCATCAATGATTAGGGAGGAAATCATTGAGGTAAATGGGATAAGTCAGCACACACGATACATCTCCTCCTCAATCATCCAACCACAGCCTAAGTCGGAAAGCAGAGGGGACGCACATGAACCCTAACCACACTGGCATCGAAGTCGGAAAACAAAAGGCTATAACCAGACTCTTGTGGTCAACAAGATTTCAAAATTCATTTAAACAAAAGGTTGTAACCAGACTCCGGTGGTTAGCAAGGAAAAGAGCCCATCACCTACTGACTTCTAGCCTCGTTCAGGTTTCCTCTCACCATCTCTGAGTTGCTCAAGGGGGTGACAACACTTTCTCTAGTTGGCCTGCAATCCTTCCTACGACCAAAGCCCAGACTTCGGTGAACATGGTCATTGTAGTCTCGTCCCGCCTAGAGAAGCACTCGAGGCTTCTTGACGCTCACCGTCCTTGCCCTCCCCTATCACAATCACCACTTGAAGGGACTCCGACCTCAAAGCATACTGTATCTTTCCTCTCCACTACTTCTCTCTCAAACGTAGATAGAATGGATTATTATTTTCATGTCTTTTAAAGTCTTAAAGTCTTTTACGATAAAGGTTTTAGTTTTATTAACCTATAATTGGTCGACCCTTTCTAAGCCTCGCTTCTAACGGGCCTCGATCCTCTAAGGGAAAAACGAAAGAAACACCTCCCTAAGTACAATTGCAACCACAGCATGTCATTCACGTGGTCAGCTACTTAAAATCAAACACGTCTAAAAGACAGTGCGATGAGGGATATACATAAAAAGTCATTAGTTTTCCACGCACCTTCATCGTACACTACACGATTTGAAATACTTAAATTATAACCGTATTGCCTTAACCAAGGTCTTATACCCACCAGGGATCCACAAAATAATCAATACCTTAATGGTAAGGACTTAACACAAACTTGACATTTCCAACATTTTTTCAGGATAATCATTTCTTCCCATATTTCTTTTTCCAATAGATAATCAGTTATCACAACTCATTCATGAAGCAATATTATTCAAAGCAGTAAACATAGTACTCATAAAACATAACAACACAAATTAATAATAAACAGATAATCACATAAACAAGAGTTATTGTCTCAAAGTTGCCTTCACATGCATTCACATATAACCATAGAGTTTTGATCTTTGATATACTAATAAAATCATATTGGTTTTCTTCGAGTATTCGTTCAGAATTTCGTTATGTCATTTCTGTTTGGAGAAAGAACAAAACCCTAAAACCCCGGAGCGAGAGAGATAGCGAGAGCGAGAATGTTGCTGGTGAAGAATAATACGGTGGAGAGTGAGAAGAGAAATTATAGGAAGAGATTTGGACTTGATGTTGATGTTGATGATGATGGTGATGGTGATGATGGGATTTTGAGAAAGCCAAGGGAGAGGCAGGTTAGGAGGAGACGAACATGGCAGCATTCTGACTCGGAAGAAGATGAAGAAAGGTTGATAGATAAGAGAGAGAAAGAGGAGCTGGAGAAAAGTATGAGACAAAAAGACGAGGCTGCGACACGCAAGTTGAATCACACCAAATTAACCCTTCCTCGGAAGGTGGTATGATGCTGCGAAGAAGAATGACCATGATGATAGATTATGATTATGATTTTCATGTTTTGATGATGATGATTATGATTTTCATGTTTTGAGAAAGGCAGCAATACGTTAAGAAGAGGTAGATAAGAAGGTAAAAGAACTGAGAGACGAGATTCTCGATGACCAATATCTGTTTCACGGTGTGGACCTTACAGAAACAGAGAAGCGCGAATCGGTACAAGAAAGCTATCTTTGATCTTGTCCAGCAGCGGCAGCTGTCCTCTGTGGACAATTTGGATGAGTACACGATGCCTACAGACAAGCCCATGCATTGTTATACCAATGCAACTGCTGAGAAGGAAAAGGAAAAGGTCAACTCAACTGCTGAACAACAAGAGGCATGGGAAGAGCATCAAATGGAGAAGGCAATGCTCAGGTATGGTTACAAAAATAGAAAGCATGATTCTGATTATTTTCAATTGTTGTTTGAGGATCAAATCGACTTTGTCAAGGCTTCCGTTATGGCTGGAGATGATGTAGATATTATGGTTGATTCACTTGACAAATCATCATCAAGATTAAGAGAAAAGTCCGCAGCTTTAGAGGCTATACGATGACAGGAGAAAGTTGCCCATTTATCCGTACCGTGATGAAGCAATTGTTGGTGAAACTGGTTCTGGAAAGACCACACAGATTCCCCAATATCTGCATGAATCTGGCTACACAAAGCGTGGTATGATTGCATGTACTCAGCCACGGCGTGTTGCTGCTATGAGTGTTGCTCCTCGAGTTTCTTAGGAAATGGGTGTTATTGTGTTAAATTAGGACATGAGGTTAGCTACTCAATTCGTTTTGAGGATTGCACATCCGATAAGACTATTATCAAATACATGACCGATGGAATGTTTAATGTTATTGAGGGAATTCCTTGGTGAGCCTGATCTTGCAAGTTATAGCGTTGTCATTGTGGATGAGGCTCATGAAAGAACACTGTCAATGGATATTTTGTTTGGTTTAGTGAAGGATATTTCTCGTTTCCGCCCTGATCTCAAGTTGCTGATTTCTAGTGCTACACTTGATGCAGAGAAGTTTAGCGATTACTTTGACTCTGCTCCAATATTCAAAATTCCAGGGAGACGGTATCCTGTTGAAATCAACTTTACCAAAGCTCCTGAAGCCAATTACTTAGACGCATTGATCATCACAGCTCTTCAAATCCATGCCACTCAACCTCCCGGAGATATCTTGGTCTTCCTTACTGGCCAAGAAGAAATTGAGACGGCCGAAGAAATTTTAAAGCATCGAACTAGAGGTTTGGGGACCAAAATTGCTGAGTTCATGATATGCCCCATCTACGCCAACTTCCTACAGAGCTGCAATCTAAATTTTTTGAACCCGCCCCCGAAGGGGCGCGAAAGGTTATCCTTGCTACTAATATTGCTAAAACATTATTGACAATCGATGGTATCGAGTATGTTATTGATCCAGGTTTCTGTAAGATGAAAAGTTATAATCGAAGAACAGGAATGGAGTCCTTGTTAGTGACTCGCATCTCGAAAGCTTCAGCAATGCAAAGAGCTGGTCGATCTGGAAGAATTGGTCCTGGAAAGTGCTTTAGATTGTATACTGCCTACAATTATCACAATGATTTAGGTGATAATACTGTACCCGAAATACAGCGGACCAACCTTGCAAATGTAGTTTTGACTTTAAAAAGCCTTGGTATTCATGACTTGCTGCACTTTGATTTTATGGATCCTCCACTTGCTGAGGCCTTATTGAAAGCCCTTGAACTTCTATTTGCATTAGGTGCGTTAAACAAGCATGGCGAGTTAACTAAGGTAGGTCGGCAGATGGCAGAGTTCCCACTTGATCCTATGTTGTCAAAAATGATAGTGGCTTCAGAGAAATACAAGTGTTCAGAATACATCATTTCCATTGCTGCCATGCTTTCGGTTGGCAACTCCATATTTTGCCGTCCAAAGGATAAACAAGTACATGCAGACAATGCAAGGATGAACTTTCACGCCGGGAATGTTGGAGACCATGTTGCACTGCTGAAGGTAAATTACATACAGGTAAGTTGCACTGCTGAAGGTAAATTACATACAGGTAAGGAGTATGAAACGGGCTCGGGATATTCGTGATCAACGTGCAGGTCTTTTAGAAAGGGTTGAGATAGAGCTTACTTCCAATTCTAGTGATTTAGATGCCATTAAGAAGTCCATAACATCTGGGTTTTTTTCCACATTGTGCACGATTGCTGAAGAATGGATCTTATTGGACTGTCAAACATCCACAGACTGTATACATACATCCTAGTTCAGGTCTGGCACAGAGTCTTCGGAGATGGGTTTTATATCATGAACTAGTGGTGCTCACAACCAAAGAATATACAAGGCAAGTCACAGAGTTGAAGCCCGATTGGTTGGTGGAGACAGCCCCTCACTATTATCAGCTGAGGGATGTTGCTGATCCGGTTTACAAGAAAATGCCTCGTGGACAAGGACGTGCTGCATAGTTGGACAGAGTGGTGGCATATCTTCTCCGATGCTTTGGAAGGAGGAGGTACAGTAGTGAGGTTGTTTTCTTATGCTGTTATAACTAGGGGAGTATATGAGGTAATTGCATTAGTGTTTGACACTGAGCATCTTGTACTTGTACATTTTAGATAATAAAAGATGTTATATTTACTTGATCCATTAATGAATCAATTATTTCCTAGACTCTAATTCATGTGCCAATTAGATAGAGCTGATTATAATGTCTAATAATCAGCTCTGAGTCAGCTAGTTACGTATGGATTATATTAAACATGTCCTAATTCTAAAAATATATATATATATATATATATATATATATATTTTTTTTTATGTATTTCTAACAAGAATTAATATAAATATATGTGAGAGATTAGAAAGATATGACACATTTAAAAGATTTGTGTTAGATTTTGTTTCTAGTTAGAAACTTCCTGAATTAATGAATAGCATATAAAGGAATACTGATCTTAATGTTCCAGTTGAGTTTACTATTGTTTCTCTGTATGATTCTCAGCATTTGAGTATTGCTCTACTTTGTGACTTTTATCTTTTGAGTTGCTTTGTTCTGGTGGTCTAATCTCAGGTCCAAGTGGGATGAGGAATTTGGGAGAGGTGCTCAGCTCTTTTTCTATTTGGCCGATGAAGGTGGTAATGCTCTGGATGCGAAAGTATGTGGTTTGGAGATTTTTTTAGGGTTTTGTGTTGATTACTCTGCTTTTGTGCTTGTAGATAAAAAAGCATGCTTGACTGCAACTTTCTGACTCATCAGCTAATTCTGAAAATTTATTATTTTGAATTTAATAGAGTATGCATATACTTTATGAATAGAGGAGTGTGGCATTGATCTTACATGTTCTTTCCCCCTCTATAGTGTTTGTCCAAAATATTTCTTGTATATTGATGTGCTTTCAAGAGAGAGAGAGAGAGAGAGAGAGAGAGAGAGAGAGAGAGAGAGAGAGAGAGAGAGAGAGAGAGGGAGAGGGAGGGAGAGGGAGGGAGGGAGGGAGGGAGGGAGGGAGGGAGGGAGGAGGGAGGTATTATTGCACTTGTGCCCATGCTGGGATATTCATTGATATGTGCCCATGTGCTGGATATCATTGGACGCTGGTTAGATTTGTTGAATATTGATGAATGGATAACATGTGAGCTAATTCTATGGGCTGAAGCACTGAGGTGGAGTTCTAATTCTATGGGCTGAAGCACTGAGGTGGAGTTCAGCACATTTTGTTCAAATGATTAAATTTAAAGGTTTTAGCCATCCTAGTGACACAGGTTCTTCTATACTTGTTGTAGGGTCCCAAAGGAATATGTTCCTCAGCGTCCAACAAATGGAAATCCTCCAACTCTGATTTTAGCATGAAGTGTTCATTTGTTGTTTCTTTTCTGTTTTCCTCAATATTTCTTTTATATGCTTGTTTCATTTTTATTACTTATGACAATCATTATTGTTTATTTGTTTTAAAAATAAGACTTTTTCTTTTTAGCCCCCACCCATTACTCTTTGGCCCCCAGTTGCCCTTAATTTACCGACTGGCCTTAAGCTATGGCTTGCTTAAACTCACTAATAAGAACATATTTGTTGCCTTTATTTTTAGACTTTTTCTTTTTGGCCCTCACCCATTACTCTTTGGCCCCCATTACTCTTTCCGCTTGAAACAAGGCGGAAACAAAATATAAAAATTTCCGCCTTATGCAAGTCGTATTATCTTTCGCCTTTCCAGTCGGAAATAAAATAGAGTATTCCGCCTTTCATCAAGCGGAAACATTAAAAATTTGTTATAATACCAAAATTGTCCCTCCGTTCATTCACGTACAAAAGGGAGGTGGAGGGTTCACAGAGGGGCATTTTTGGGATTTTAACATTTTAATTGTTCCGCTTCTTATATGGCGGAAGTATTTCCGCTTTTAAATAGTTGGTAATTCTTCCGCCTTATGCAAATCGGTAGTAAATTAAAATAGTTTCCGCCTTTTGAAATTCGGAAATCATCTTTTCACAATTCAAGTTCACTGCGCCCTTTCAATGAAAGGGGCTTGCTGGTTTTTCCATCATCCAATCCACAACAAATCGAATGAAACCTGGCGAAAAAGAAGTGAAGACTTTGCTACTGAGGAATTTCTCATACTCGAAAGAGAAACAAAGCTTCGTTTTTGTTTTTCTTCAAACCCCTATCCGCTCTCGCTCGCCGCTACTAACAGGGTCTCGGTTGATTTCCCTTCCTTTAGCTACTAAGATGTTTCAGTTCGCTAAGTTTTAAAAGTCCAAAGAGCGCAGACTAGCCGCGGAGCTTGGATACGGTTTCCCGATCGGAGATCCATGGATCACAGACGGTATCTCCCCATGGCCTTTCGCCTCTGAAAGCGTCCTTCCTTCTCAATGCCCAGGCATCCATCCAATGCATTCTTTTCGATCTTGTACCCAGCAAGAAAACTCATGCACGTTAGCCCTTTATGTCTTTAGATAGCTTAAGGCAACAAATATGTTCCTCAGCAACCCCTGGTCCTAATATCATTGTTAGTATTATTTTGGTTTTAATTTCTTTCTGTAGTCATCTACACTTCCAATCTAAACTATATCGGTACCATAAAAGGTTAATCTTGACATAAACAACCGTGGGCACTGGGCATGCCTAAAACTGAAGCTAATAATGTTCAGGCAATCGAAGATGAAATTTATGGATAGATTGCTATAACAGCAGGGTAGAAAACTATTTAAGCATAAAGCTGCAAATACAGTTGTTCTAGAATTCTTTTCATGGTGGTATTAGCATTTTACCTGACAGAATACAATAGGACTTCTATTTCCAGAAAAATTGGCCCTATGGATGGCTTTCACTAATACAAAAGTCATAACCATGTGCACTGGATGAGTTTGAAACATGAATTCTCCACTTCCAGTTATGTTCTTTGAAGTTATTACATACAAGGATCATGTAATAATGCCATCAGTGTTAATGTTGGTTGATTATGACTAAACTTTCCTTATATGTTGTACTGGAATTGAGCAGAGTACAGTGAGTACTAGAATGTAAAGTAAATACTACAAATGAGATAGAAAATATCAGAGAGAAGGGATTCCTTCTATGCCCTGTGACTGATGTCACTGTCCTATTCCATCCAATAATTGCCCCTCAATCTGTACACTCCCTATCCCTTATATTCCCTACAACCTCACTGATTCCTATATTACCCCCACCATCCAGCTTGTGCCAAATGTCCAGTTGGTTAGAGCTAGTGTTGGTGTCATGTGCATGAGACACCTCTTTATTGCTTCCCATATTACCTCTTTGAATTCTCTTCTTTCTACGATAAACCTCTTTAACTGGTGGCCCAACAATTTGTTACTCTCATTGGTTGCCGAATATAGCCAGTGGAACTTGTGATATTCTTTTTCCTCTTTTACTTGCTTTTCTTGTCCTATAATGTTGTGCTGTCACTGTCACGTGTTGCTTTTCGGCATTATCGGGACATCACACAATCGACATAGTTGTACAGCACTACAGCTTCTGCATTCTTCTTCTATAATCTATATGTTGGAATTGTGCTGGGATTTCCTGTGGATGATGTGGATAATTCCCGATATTGAATCTATTTGCGTTTTCTTCTTGGACGAATTTTCTTCTTCAAGGAGCTTTGAATATTTCCTTTGAGGGCTTCATTGACTTCTGACATCTTCATACATATGATCATTTCTTCTGTTCCGGTGCTTCCTCACCCTATTCCCTCAGAAGAATTCTTGCGTGGAGTATACTTCGCATTGTAGAGATTTATCCTTGTAGAACTTGACTCCATTACATACAGACAAATGTTCGTCACTTGTTTGCTTATTCATTTTACTTTGATCATTTGTCTTCAGACTTGCTTCTGGGTGTTTTCAGTTATAGCTCCATCATGAGTTAGCCTTTCTTTTCTGACTTCCATCCTTGACTCCTTCCAGTGTACTCTTTGTTTGCTATAGTTCAATACGCGCATTGTGGCTTCTGTTTGTTTACTTCCACTACAAGAAAAATGCTGAATTAGGATGATTGGTGACCATTGGTTTAATAAAACATGGGAAAATGGTGAAGAAATGTCTAATTTGTTACGCTGATTAAAAAAAGGAGGAAAGCTAGCTTAACTTGACAACACTAATACAAAGGCAAGGTCCTCTCTCTCTCTCTCTCTCTCTCACTCATTTCACAAGCTCTCTTTCGTTCTTCTTCTCATTGTCCCTCAAACATCGATCCTTCATGGAGGTGCATTGAACATGGTGAAATTGTGCTATTTTATAAGGACCTAGATGGTTGATGATAAATGAGAGTAGAGGTAGTTGGAAGGGGAAAACAGGAAACTCTGTTAGATTGAAGTTGCTATGATGATCATGATTGAAGTTTCCATCCTGCAGCTATTCACATATGTGATTGTTTCATGGGATATTTAGGAGTTGCAATACTAATGGCTCTTCCTCGATATATTGTATACTTGACAGATTCACAAGTTTGGTGAGTGGTGATTCATTTCATTTCCATTATATTCAGTCATTGCAAGTCTTGTATGCTGCACTATTACACAGATGTGCCTCTGCTTCTTATCTGCTCCATCAAAAGTGTGCTTCTGGAGTGGAACATGAGGCTTATTTTAAACATTTTCATTGTTTTTATTTATGTTACATGTGTTCAGTGTTTTGCACTTGATGCTTATTATTTGTTTAGCCAATCCTCTGTTTTTGTTACCTTCTAACAAAGAGAGTTTTTGGTTTCTTTGTAGGTAAACCTTGTTGATGATTCTGGACTCTTGTACCAAAGGGTGGGAACCATTGATCTATGAGATGTACAGTATCATATTGAAGATTTGAATTAATGTATCAAGGTGATTTTGTTTTTGTTTCTAAGTTTAAACGATGTTAATCTATTTGAACACGGAAAATGCATATTATTTCTTAGGCTTAAATATTCTTTTGGTCTTTTATCTTATTTTTATGTTTTAATTTGGTCCTTTATCTTTAATAAGAGTCAATTTAGTCTTCTATGTTTTTAATGTTTGTCAATTTCATCATTATGTCGTGACAGTGTTAAATTTTCATTAGAATATACTGATTTTGCCTGAGATTCCTTTTCAAATCACCATAATCTGCATTGTATCATCGTAATTTGTAATTTATAAAACAAAAAAGACAAAACTGTGAACAAAAAAGTGGAACGACATTAAAATTTTATCAATTAAAGTATCAAGTATGATTAAAAAATGTAGATTTCGACGAGAAAATGCAGGTTCTGGTGACTGGAATAAGAAACCTATTACAAAATCAGTATATTTCGGTGAAAATATAACATCATCATGACAAAAGGATAAATTGACAAATATCAGAAACATAAATGACTAAATTAACTCTTTAAAAATAAAGGACCAAATTGAAACCTAAAAACAAGATACAGGACCGAAAAAGCATTTAAGCTATTTCTTATTAGTTTGTCATTATTGTAATACATAATCATGCATTTTATTATAATTTAGCTTGCATTTAATTCATATTTCACTTGGAAAGATTTTTTTTGTGTTTTTGATGTGTAGATTGATTATTTTTGAGGCTTGGAGGTTTGGAAAATAAAGGAATAAATCAAAAAAGATATGCGAAGAGATTTTGTGAGCAAAAATCTAGAAAAAGATAGAGAAAGAGTAATGTGAGAGGAAGGAGATTGCTTATGGGCCTGTTTTGTTATTTGGATCCAGTATTTGGAGGAAGGAAAAACTATAAGAGGAGGAAGATAGAAACCCAATAACATAACATAGTAGATATTAAAGTAGTATTAGAATTAGAATCAGGATTACAATATATCATGGCCAGAAACAAATTAGAAAACAAGGATTCAAGATTGCACAATTCTCTTCATGAAGAACTAGAAGGCATTTGAAGACAAAAGAAATTCTTCTCCTTTCATCTTTTGGTTATTCTATCTGTTATGCCTTTTTTTTTTTGGTTTGTATTATGATTATAATTGAGTAGTTTTTCGTTTATAAGGATTAAGATTAGTCCATGGAGGCATTGACATGATATTTTGATATTTTCTCATATTAATATTTGTTTTTAGATTTAATTATGGTGTTTTTAATGCTTGTAATTGTGTCAGATCCCACTATTGCATGATCTCACATAGTGAGGGAGGTACGTATTAGAAAATACATAATTAAAGTTAAGGTTTTAGATTACGAAGTAGCTCTAATCCTTGATAGGATTCAATCAATTATTAAACATTTTTATGGATTTAATGTACCCTAATTATCACGAAAGTCTGAATTAGGCCTTATTAGGTGCGGTGTTAAGATTCTGAAAGGAACTAGTATTCGACGATAGGATAGTTCACCTTCAAAATAAATCTAATTTAATAAGAGATATATCTTTATTTGATTGTCAATGTTGATAAGTGGTGAAACCAATCCTTAGAATATTTAATTCTTATCTTATTTCATATCTTTAGATTTATTTTATTTTATCTTCATCAAAATCAATCTTTTATGTTATCTCATAAATTTCTAATAGATTAGTTTAGATTATATATACTTATAATTTATCGGTAATTAACAAATGAAATCCCTGTGGTAGTATAAAAAGATATCGTCTACACATGGATTTTGTTTGTTAATTACCAACAAATTATAAGTATAGATTATCTAAACAAATCTATTAGAAATTTATGAGATAAGATAAAAGATTGATTTTGATAACGATAAAATAAAATAAATCTAAAAATATGAAATAAGATAAGAATTAAATCTTCTAATGATTGTTTTCACCACATATCAAAATTGATAATCAAATAAAGATATATTTCTTATTAAATTAGATTTATTTTGAAGTTGAATTATCTTATTGTAGAATATTAGTTCCTTTCAGAATCCTAGCACCGTAACTAATGATGCATAATTCCTACTTTCGTGGTAATTAGGGTACATTAAATCCATTAATTTTTTTTTGGTAATCAAATCCAAATCTTTGATAATTTGTTGAAACCTCTTAAGGATTAGAACTACTTTCGTAATCTAAAACCTTAAGTTTAATTATGTATTTTCTAATATTAAGGATCACCTTTCAGTACCTCCCTCACTATCTGAGATCATGTAATAGTGATATCTGAAACAATCACAAATATTAAGAACATCATTATTAAATCTAAAATAAATAAATATTAATAAGAGAAAAATATCAAAATATCATGTCAATGTCTCAATTGGCTAATCCTAATCCTTAGAAACGGAAAACTACTCAATCACAATCATAATACAAACGAAAAAAAATAAGAATAAAGCATAAAAGAGAGAAATAACCAAAAGATGAAAGGAGAAGAATTTCTTCTTTCTTCAATCGCCTTCTAGTTCTTCATGGAGAGAATTGTGCAGACGTGAATCCTTATTTTCTTATTCGTTTCTGGCTATGATAGATTTTAATCCTAATTCTATTTCTAATCCTACTCTAATATCTACTATGTTATGTTACATGGTTTCTATCTTCTTCCTCTTATAGTTTTTTCTTCCTCCAAGTGCTGGACCCAAATAGCAAAATAGGCCCATAAGCAATCTCCTTTGTCTCACATGACTCTTTCTTTATCTTTTTCTAGATTTTTGCTCACAAAATCTCTTAGCATATCTTCTTTGATTTATTCCTTTATTTTCCAAAGCTTCAAGCCTAAAAAATAATCAATCTATACATCAAAAGCACAAGAAAACCTTTCCAAGTGAAATATGAATTAAATGCATGATAAATTATAATAAAATGCATGATTATGTATTAAAATAACGACAAACTAATAAAGAAATAATATGCATGATACGCACACATCAGATTCCCTCAAGCTTGAATCTTTGCTTGTCCTCAAGCAAAACATAAGCAAAACATACAGTGCAATGAATGAATCCTATATGAAATGCAAACCAACTCATCAACCAGGCAACAAAACTCATAATCCATAAATGACATACACAAAACACAACTTCCCTAAAATAAATTTCATCAAGTGACATAACTTGTAATTCACTCAAAACTCACATCCACTAACCCATCATGAAATAATCAAAAGTTTACCGAATTAGAATCTCAAACTTATCACACCTTGCTCATCACTAGAGGGGTCATTTCGCTCATCACTTTCTCTCAATGTGTATAAGAGGGTAAAGACATTTCACTCAAATTCACCTATGAAAGTGAATTACCCTGAGCTTGACCATAGACCAAAATCTCCATTGAAACTATTGAATGCATGCAAAAATCAAAAGGTCTTAATTAGGTTGTAATGGGGTCATAGCTAAAGGTGTCAGGTGGGATATAAGAAACAGAGGATCACTCAAAGGGCTTAAACAATGTAATCATAAACACAATATCTCTTTGAAAATATGAATGAAGCATACAATCACTATCATTACACATCAACTCCAAAAATCAGTCATCCTTCATTCTTCTTTTTTTCATTTATTCTCATTCTCTCTAAAACATTTGAAGGTTCACAAAATCATTTGAAATCTCATTTTGCAAAAACCTCAAGTGCTGAATTTATTTTTTTTTAACACGCATAAACAAAACTTAATTAAAACCAAACCAAAACAATTCAAGCCTCTACGGTTTCATTTTAAAACTCGCGGGTAAACCTTACGCTAACAAACTAAAGAAATACGCTGATTAAAAATATTAATACGTCAAACATCTTTTGTTATAAAAGCCAAATAACAATAGGCACATTGACAACATCCAAATAAAATAAACAATAGATTTTATTTATAACATTTACACTTGATATACTTGCTGAAACCATTTTAATAAGGTTGGAAAACAACTCCAACTTTTACAAAATGCGATTAAATCCTTTCTACATTCATGGCCTGTAAATCCTTAAGTTTGAAATCACCATAAATCACTTTCAAGCTCCTTGTACCTTAATAAATAATTCGGGTCAACATCTATAGCATATGAAAACAAGTCTTTTAATTTCATCAAATTAACTCAAAGTTCTTTGAACAATTTTCATAAAACTTTAAGAGATCTCATCATTTGAAATTAACTATAACTAATATGAAAAAAGCCATACACTTTATACGTACACTCATATATTACAGAGCACTCTCGTATCCAAAAATTCAAGCCAAACTTTATTTTTCTACTTCCTTCGCAAAAAATCAAAGGTAAATACATACACAAAGTAAGTTCAAGTACCAAATCACTTAAACAAATCTTGGGACAACATTTAAGCACAAAACAAAATTCATCATTCCAAAACAATCAAGTTATTTCAAATATAAACAAAGCACTTTTCAAAAGCTTAGATTCCATTTGCATTCACGTAACTAAAATTAGCCTTTTTAAAATACATTTCTTGAACAACATCTTCATTCTAAAACAAAATACTTTTTAAACAAATAACCAAATCCTATCCGAAAACAAATTACGTCACTTAAGAACTCATAAGTCTTAGGCATAGGGTCATTACCTTAAGCTAATATTTACAAAAATGCAACTTCGGAACAACATTAAATTAAAACAAGTATTCTTTTATAAAATCTACTCAAACACTTATTACATCAATTGAGCTTTCAAAAATCTTTTCACCTATCATCAAACTACATTTTTCAAATCCTCGAAAACACTTTGTATCATTCTTGGACAGCATGTACCTCTTTCACATATTCCTTTTTGAAAATCATTTCATGCTTGTCCAAAAATTGTTCATTTTGTAAAGGATAGTTCAAGTATCAAATATCATTGACATTAAAATATAAACCATTGCAAAAACACTTTTCAAATGCTAAACCAAAACACTTAAACAAAAATTTCCACTTGTTTCATTTTAAATGGGCCCATTCGGCCTCTTCTTTTTCATGGAGAAATTGGGTTTTTCAAATGTTTTAATTCACAACCTTATTCAAATCAATAAAAGAGTAATGAACTTTAAAATCTCCAAGTCTAAAAAAAAAGGAACATCAAGGTCACATCATTTTAATTTAAAAATCAAGCTCTCTATATTTTTCAACTTATACCTAATTAGAATAACAATTCATATTTTTTTGGTAAATAAAATAATTTTATTCTAAAACAATTATGTAAATATGGTAATCCAAACCTTTTTTCACAAATCAATACAAGCATGCGAATGGCAAGAATCAAAACTTTGTTTTCAATTAGAAATGGGGTTCACGACCTCCTCTTCATTATTGTCCAAAAATGGGTTTTCTTTAACTCTAATTTATATTCCAGGTTCTAAATCAATATGCGTTACAAAACAAATTAGCAAATCATACTCTCTTACAAATTTAAGCACAAGCCAAAACAAAACTTTCAAAGTAACTAGTCCCTCTCAAACTTAGGGACCGAAAATAACAAATGAACTTTGTAAAGTAATCTAACCAAAACAAATCAAGTGAATTGTGCGGAAACATTGAAATCAAACGACAAAGCTTTCATCAAACATAATCGTTCCTAACTTCTTTTGAACTTTGCCAAAAACTCCTAATCAAGTTATCAATTAACATACTTGAAACCAAAAACCAAAATAAACTTTTTCTTCTTTCTTCATCAATTCGGCCACATCATAAAATAAAACATGGTTATTCAATTTTTCACACTTAGCAATAAGAACAAGATTCTATCTTTTAAAAATAAGCTTTGAAATCAAATCAAAATCAAATTATCAACATGCTTTTGGACAACTCAATTAAATTAACAACATCTATTTAACAAAATCAAGTCCTTTGGCTTTATTCATAATTTAAAACACTGACTCACAAAACTCCTAACACTTTCAATTTTATCAATACCAAAAGTCCATGAAAACCAAATATACACTTATGTTGGAGAACTAGCAAGTATACTAGATCACAAATAATATAATGAAAGTAAATTATCGTTCCACTTGGGGATTGCAAATTGTTTCTAATAATTCTTAGGCAACTAGTAATCAATAGTGAAACTTGAGTTTGGTTTAGATTTTGAGAAAGGAGTGTAGAATAAATAGAATAAGACAAAACAGAAAATAAAGAGTATTTAGAACAATTTTGGAAAATGTTAGGAACATGGTTTCATTGCCGGACCTAAGTTACTAATTATGAATCTTATTCTGTTTTTCCCTAAATCCACGACATTCTAGAGGTAATAAAAACTAGATGTCTCTGTGAATTTATGTTTCTTATTCAATATGAGAATCCTTAATGTCTTAAGCGATTTTGACATATGAATAACCACTAATTAAGCACACTGAAATATTCAAGTCATGTAAGCCCTAGATGTATGTCTACAAACTAGGTGGTTATAATATTTGGAAGAACGACCTATTCTAACCTCAGATGTCTCTTGTTGGATCAGAGATTCTAAACATAACATAAATTAGTTACTTTCATGAATTGGAATTAAAACACAACCAAACAATAGATTTGAAGGAAAAACAGGAAACATAATTCAAATAACCATTCTAGCATCCATACAATTACACCATATTCCTAACAAGAGGTTTAGTTACACATAATGAGAGAAGAAAAACAAGAATTAAGGGAAGAACTCATAATCATAGACAATAATGAATTTACCCCAAGAGATCTTCAAACCTTCAATTGGATCCCTCCAATGTTGATCTTCAATTCTTGCCTTCCCCTTGCTCTCAATGATATGTTTTTAAGTTTAACCTTTTTTCTCTAGTCCTAATTGTATTCAATATTCTCTAATGTATCTGAATTGCTACCTAAACCTAATGCTAAATCCTAGTATATATAGACAAAGCTAAACCTTAAAAAATCTAAAATAAATCTTATCAAATAAATCTATCTAGAATAAATAATCTAGTATAAATCTAGAATAAATCTAAAAGATAAATCTATCAGAATCCTTGAAATCTTCAATATAGATAGGCCCAACTCATAGTACGCACGCCTAGGCGCACAGGATCCACGCCTAGGCGTGGCTCAGAAACTTGGCTCCTCTTCTTCTCACGATGCACACGCGCCCAGGCGTGGCATACCTCACGCCTGGGTGTGAGCTCCCCTGAACTGGCTAAGTTTTTCTTAATTGTTTTCTGAATTTTTGCACTCCAACTCTTGACATTTGAACCTCATCTTCTGACATTACTAAACATCATTTCTCTCCATTCCAGCTGCAATCTCATGGTCTTCAAAGCTCTTTTCCATTCCATAGCACAAATCAACAAATAAAGCTTCAAATTCCTGAAATCAAAACCCAAAACGGATCAAAATGTTCAAGGTATCTAAATTACCTAAACTTACTAAAAATATAATAAAAACCTAATATTTACTCAAGAAACAAGCCAAATCCATAGTAAACGGGAGTGAATTAATGCTCAGAAATATCATATATTAGACCCAAATCACTCCCCAAACTTAGCATTTTGCATGTCCCAGACAAAAGTAAAATAAAAATTCTAAAACACAGGACCAATTTCTAAATTAATATGCAAACACCTAATCTAATACTCCAGACTCATGACTCATACACTTTTCTTCTCAAGAAATAATTTCAATCAACAACTGGTTAAAGAAAAAACTCCAAAAGAACCAGAAACTAGTAACACTCTCAACCTCACTGTGTGTATCTCTCATATGTAACAAGGGTTATAAAAATTCACTCAAGTTCATCCAATGATAATGTGTTACCATATGTTTGACCATAGACCCGAATCTCCAATGAAATTATTGAATACATGCAAAAATCAAAAAGGTCTTAAATTGGTTGTAACGTGGCCATGGCGAAAGATGAAAGGTGGGATAAAAGAAACAAAGATTATACAAAGGGCTAAAAATATGTAATCAAACAACATCCCTTTAACATATGAATAGAGCATTGGTTTTATAACAAATATCAACTACAATATTTAATTATGTTTCATTCTTTTTCATTCCCATTCTCTCTATTCTCTTCTCTTTTCCATTATATTTTTTTTCTTTTGGAAGAGAAATAGTGATCACAATTAATACATTCACCTCAACACTTTCTGAATCAACATATTCCCAATTGCACCATTCACATTTCAAAGGATACCAAAAATATATAATATTTATGAAAAAGGGTACCAATGAAATCATCTATCAATAGGCTCAAAGTGGGCCACTAAGGGATACTATTTATCAAAAATCTGTTGAAGGTCAGAAAAACACAATCCTAAGTGTTTTAATCATCTTAATGCATGCAAACAATTATCAATCTCAAAATGGTCGTTGGTCAAGTTCTAGAACACAAAATCAAATTGAACACACTCATGAAAGAATTAGGGGTCTCAATCACAAAATAAAATCAATATAAGTCACATGCCCCTGTCAAGTGTATAGGCTCAAAAACTCACAAGCTAAACAGTCAATTCACTAATAACTTGTTCCAAAACAGTTTATCAAAATAATTAGTTCTCAACAAAACTTAAAACTCAATCCCATCAGTGTTATACAATCAATGAGTCATCATCCTATATCAAGTACTCACATATATAATCAAAAAAATAGTCCTACACCTAGAATAATCATATACTTCTACCCAAAACACAAACCAAATCCAAATATGGGAGAACAATTCAAGTCTGAAAAATTAATTTTTATTTTGTTCACTCCCCCAAACTTAGGGGTTGGCTTGTCCTCAAGCAAATAAATCTAACCTAAACTACAAAATAAAAATTAAAAAGAAAAGCAAGGACTTAGAAACTTCCCTTTGTAGCACAACATTCTCTCTTGATGCACCATGGAGGAGACTCCCCAAACTTATTCACCCGTGTAACATAAACAACTAAAAATAGTGCTAGAAGTGTGACGTCCTGCATTTTTCCTTACCTAAATAAATCAATAAGGTTTTATTTAACGTGAATTTTGAGAATTCAAGAAGGATTTTTAGATGAATGTTTTATAAACTCGAAGCAAATGATTTTATTTGAGTTTGAATTAATGAGATATAAGTTATGGTTTTGTTATTTGTAATTTCTTGAAGAAATGAATTTTCCCTTATAAACTAAAGTGAATATAGTAACTTTGAAAATGCATATCTTTTCAACCGTAACTCGGAAAATTATGATCTTTATATGAAAACGATCGCGTTGAAACGTAGAATTTGAAAATAGAATTTTTATAATTTTCTAGATCGATTTACAGAATGTTATTTTCCAGGTTTGTAAAGTGTGAATTTCGAAAGTATTGAGTGTTGAAAATAATTAGAGACCTCAAATAAATTATTCCTTTTGGAGATCTTTTAATTATGTGAAAATATAGTTTTAGAAAATAAAGCGGAGCTCATACCTATAGCCAATTAGTGCAGTTTATTAATTTCCTTAAGAAGTATATCTTTGGAATTTTCAAGTTTGTAAACATTAGTGTTTTCTTATCATAAAAGTAAAATAAATTATATACAAATTTAAATAGTAGATTTGAGATGAGTGAGTGCATGACTTGATGTGAATATGAGTGTGTGTATGATGTATGATTTTGAGTTGTTTTACTAAGAAATATAATGCCCTAAAGCATTGCATATATGTTTGTTGTGTGTTAGATGTTATGCCTTGAATTTTTAGGATGTTCCATGATTTAATTTTATATGCTTGTAATTGTTCTTTTTCAACAAAATAAAAGGAAAATTTTATTTTCCCTTCTATGTGTATATTTCGGCCATGTATGGAGCAAAGAGGACAAATTTGAAGCCTATTTTCTTATGAATTAAGAAAGTTAAGAATTTGAGGGAAAATAGTAGAAATAAGTTAAGAAATGTGAGGTGGTGAGTGCTATGATGCATGACAAGACTACTTCCCTAAATCACTCCACTTTGCTTTACCATGATAAGACCATTTTCATGCAACAAGTGGGTTGGACAAAATTGCCCTTGCATGTGAACTTTAGACCCGAAATTAGGAGAGGAAACCCCATGACTTGACCTTGTCTATATATATATATGTGAGTGTTGGCTAGCTTGGTTCATTTCATTTCATTCTTCAAGCTTCTACACACCAAGTCCAAGAGCAACAACAAGCTCTTGTGATATATATATATATAGAGAGAGAGAAAGAGAGAGAGAGAGTGAGGCCGAGAGAGAAAGGGAAAGGGAGAGAGTGAGATGATTCAAGTTTCACACACACACCCTTGATTTTCTTTCACAACCACCCTTCCTTTCTCAAAACTCAAGAAGAAGATCACCTATCACCCAAAGGAGAGAAGGCCGAAAACTAACCTAGGAGAAGAAGAGAGATCTTAAAGTTTGAAGTTAAGATTTTTGAATTAAGGTAGTTGTTTAAGCTTTTTAAGTGTTTAATGTGTAGTTAATCTTGTGTTGTAAAGGACTTTATGATGAACTGTGTTTGAACTTAAAGATCTATGATGCATGTGTTTGTTTTGAAGTGATCTTGAAGCTTAAGTTACATGCATGTCATTTTTAAGTATTGATCATGAATATTTGTGTTAGAAAGTTTGGATATTTAACTTGTGATCTTTCTTTGTCACGGTTTTGACTAGAGTTTGTGCTTAAATTTGTTTGTTTGCCTTGATCTTCATGTGCATGTGATGATTTATGTTTGATCTATGATAAAGCATGGAACTTGAGTCTTGCATGTTAACTTGGAGTGAAAAGATTTAATTTTCCCTTGATGCATGTCATGGTTTTGAAGAGAAATTAGGGTAACAAGCTTTAAAATTGATTTTTAGTATAAAAAGGATTTGAAGCAAGATTTTGTTTAAATGATGATGATGATTCGGTTGATGTTTGAAAAAGAAAATGGTGCTTTAAAGTTTTGTATGAACAAGAACATGGTGTGATCTATGAGTTTTGAACCTTGCATGTGAAAATGAAAGCAAAGATCTTGTCTTTTTACATGATGACATTCGGTCAAGCCTAGGGAGAATAGAAAATCATGTTTGATCATCATTCAAGCTACATGCATGATGAGATTTATTTAATCTAAGGATTTAAAGTGCATGCATGAAATTATTAAGATTTGAAAGATAAAACTTTGATGTGATGCTTGAGGTGGTGTATTGATTGAAGTTAAGAAATTTAATTAAAGTTTGTTAAATTTTATGTGAAGCTCACGGTTTTACTCCCATAAATATCAAAGTTGATTCATTTTGTCTTGCATGTATGTTTCCTTGATAGATCTATGGATTTTAAGCCTATGAGAGCCTAGATCTTTGTTTAAAAACTTGAAAGTAATTTCCATACTCCATTCGGTTTTGGAACAAGTTCTACTCAAGTCATTTTTTATTTTCTTTATGTTCTATGGTTTGAGCTTAGCTTTAGGCAAATAAAGTTGATTTGGTACACGATTATGTTATTAAGAGTTTGAGTTATTTTTCTATACTCAATTCTGTTTTGGTCAAGAAATAAAAGAAATAAATTGATTTTACTTTGCATGTTGATTTAAAGATAAAACTAATTGATTTGAGTAATCATTGATATAGCTTGATTTGAAAGATGTCAACATAATTCTAAGCAAGGATATTCATTAATAATTATTTCGGTCGTGATGTTCAAAGTAGGATGATATGTTTAAAAGGTTATTTTCCATATGTTCATGATTTTGTTTATGTGTTATAAATCACTGGTGTTTGAAAATCGTGAATAAAAACCTTGTCTTGTGTATGATGAGATTCGGCCATGTTAGAGAAATAGGAGCCTATACTTGACTCTTATTTCATGTGCATGCATGATGAGTGTACACTTGATACATGGATTTTTAAGTGACTTGAAATGCTAAGTATGTATGTTTGAAGATGATTATAAGGATTTAAGAATAAGAATAGAGATTTTGTTCTTTACCGTGGATGTCATTATGCCTTGTTTGAACATAGGAATCTTAGAAAAGAAAGACAAATATATATAAATAAATAAGAGTAACTTAATGTCTTATATGGTTAATATTTTAAATGGTTATCAACTTGATCCTTGTGTTGTCTTCTTTGATTCAATTCGGTTTGAAAGAAATAAAGTGAGTGAAGTAATTTGGTTAATTGAAAAGTATTACTTTGAGAAGATTTTCATATAATTATTGAAGTGTATGGCTAAAGAATTTAATGGTGGCTTGTATATGAAAACCCTTAAGATAAATGTGGCCTTTATGTGAGCCAAGGAACTATTCATGTTTTGTTTTAATAAGCAAGTGTTTGAAAAGAACATTTCAAGTTTTAAATTCCTGAACGTGTCATTAAACAAACAATTGCATTTAATCATGATTGCGAGTTTAAAACCCAAAGTTGATCTCAAACTATTGAGAAAAAGAGAATACTCTATTTTCAAATAAGAAGTTTTGGTAATGATGTTTTGTTTTCGAAATGATTGTATGAGAATGATTTTAATGAAAGAGAAATATTTTAGTTGCCAGTAACGATCAAGAAGCGGGTACGAGCATCGCATTGGAATTCAAGGAGCATATTGGGAATTGCTGCCGGTAGAGGTGAGAGAGAAGTTTCCCTCAAACACCGTGGTATTTAGGTAACATATTAAGCCGTTTCGACCATCTCAAAAGTTGGAACTTGGTGGTTCTAAGTCAGTAGCAGAGTGGCAATTGTATTGTGGTATGGCCACTTATGCGAAGGAGACAAAGACCACGTGAGATTATGTGATGAGTTTATGTGACGGTACTTTGATACTAGTATGCTTTTGTTTATTTACTAAAGAGTTTATTATGCATGATGATATCTGAATTGCTATTGATTATGTTAATTATGCTGATGGACATCTGTTATGCCCGGATTGTGGTCTTGAATTGAATTAAGAACGTGATATCGAAAAGAAAGAGAAATAATTAATACGAAAATGATCGAAAAAGAGATACGAGCTAAAGTTTGAGAAAGATTTGAGATATTGTAGAATTCGTAAGAATGCGATAAGGGCTGATGATAATGATGCTACTGAGCAAGAACTGTAGAAAGAAATGCTGATGAGACTCACGAGAAAGAGGCATGACATGAGTTGTGCTCCTCAATTGCAAAAGTGAAGCCGAAATGCTGATGCCCTGAGCAGAGACATGAGATTGTATAGTGAAAGCCCAAGAGATGAAATGCATGTTGCTAATGCTCAAGCCTTGTGCTAAGTTAAGAAAAGCGAATTATCTTTTAGTGGTCGTGACTCGTTGAAGGGATGCACCAAGGATGAGCCGACCTTAGGATTAAGATGTTAATTAAATATTTAAATTATTAAAACTCTAAAAGACTTGGATTAACGTGGTGAGTTATGAGTGCGATATCGAAGTAGTGGAGAGGAAGATACTACGAGTAATCTGCGGATGCTCGGGTGGAGATTGCATTAGGGGAGGACGATGACGGTGAAACGTCAAGAAGTCTAGAGTACTTTTCTAGGCGAAACGAATACCACAAATGGTAACGGGTGATCGATCCCGAACGGCCGTGGTAAAGTTCTGCAGCGCAGCTAGAAAATTATTGTCGCCCCCTAGATTGCAAGTCTAGAACAGTGAGAGGGACTGGAACAAGGCTCTGTGATTTGCCACTGTACCGGATTTTTCTCCAGTGTGCCTTGAGTTTATGATTTGAGACTGTACCGGATTTTCTACAGTTCTCCTGGCATGAAGTGATTTGTTGAGACAGCTGTCAAGCCTGTGTGGTAAAGGTCCTGTACTCCTGTTTGCTTCTGACTAGGTTGGGTGGATTACCGAGGAGATGTAGACGTGTGTGTTAAACGACCTCCTCAATGATGATTAATTTCCCCGCATCATTGATGGATAAGAATTCATAATACTTAAATAAGAAAAGATGAATTTTGTAATATTAAGAAATGATTCCAAGAACAAAAGAATGGAAAAGCGAATAAGATTGTATGAAGATGGAAACGGATACAAATAAGAGACCCACAGAATGTGATGTGGTTATGTAAAGAATTTTGAGAAAGAGAAAGTAATGATATCGATAAGCGTAAGTGAATTGGATGCTGATGATGGGAATGAATATGAGAATGCTCGTTATCTGTTGCCTGGTTGTATGATGTTGTTATTTCTTAATATCTTGCCTATTGTAATTCCACATTTTTGGCATTGAATGCTTGGGAATACTTACTCTCTCTCGATTTATGTTTTTGTGTACTTGTTTATATGATGTCAATCCCATAGCATATGGACCCTGTCAAGTTTACTTTCGACATCCGGGATGATGGAAGATGGGAAGTTAATTATAGAGGTTGGGAATGGTGTGGAGTCACTGAGGTGCGCATCTTTGACCCCAACCATACTCTACAAGGGACAGCGCCTGATGCTCGCACCTGTCGTTTTGTGCTTGCGAACTTGCAGACTGGTGAACCAGCTGACTATCATGGTGGGCATCCGATGCCTTTACCTGCGCGGATTGATCCCGAGGCCAAGGAGCTATAGGAGTTGGATGAAACTCTGGATGATCTATCGGACGAGGCTTTCGAGGCTATGCAGGAGGACGACCCAGAGGAAGATCCAGAAGAGGATCCTTATGAGGACTTAGACTACTCGGAGGCTGAGGTGTACGAGTTTGATCCTAGTGAGGCACCTCATGTGGATCCTTCAACATCAGCTTAGTGTGGGTCTAGTGGTAGTTCTTTTCTTTTATTTGAAGTATTGTGTTTCCCTGTACTTACTTAGCTATTCATTGCAGTACCAACATGTAACCCCTAACTTATGTTTACGAAGTATGTTTTAATTGGTACCAATGATTCAAGTTGTAAAAGAAGAAGGGCTGTTGCAAATGAAATTAAAAGAAGCAAGTTTCAAAGTATGGTGTCTTGTGACATCTCGGTTTGGAACTTGAAGGTTAACATGAGACGTGAGAACACCAATTTTAAATACAAAAGAGTTTTGGAAACTTAACGGTTCTCATGCCCATGTTACTTGTAAAAAAAAATTGACCCACATTTTCACTACATTTTATAAAAAGGGAATATATTTTCAAGTTGCCAAATCGGTGTGTTACAAGAAGCACCTCATTAGCAATTACATATAGAAAGCTCTAAACTCTTTATTCAATCTACTAACTAGAAATTCAAATCCTACACTACTACATAACTAAAGAGAATCCACCAGGATCCCAAATCCTATGGGTCAACTCCCATGTGATGCAGGAATAACAAGTTACTCCCATATCCCATGGGACAAGGCATGGATGATGGTGGAGGAAGGAAGTTTTAAAAATAAGTTCAATCCCACCAGGGTCAAATGGTACATTCCTTACTCCATACATCATCACATGGTGCTTGCCTTTTCTACCATTCATCATGAAGGTGTCAACTAGAAAATTGACCTTTTCAAGCTCCCTATTGTTTAACAATGACTTATATTGATTTTGAGAATTTTCATGAAAGCATAAAGGTTGAATATAATGGAAAAATTTGAATCATCTAAGCATGTAATAGATTTAATGCAATTTTTTAGTTCATGAAATTCATCATGCAAAGATAAAGCAAATTCTCCTACTATATTCATACCTTTTATTGTTTTATTTTGGTCCACTTCCTCCATATTATCATGCACATTCTCTTTCTCTTCCATGGTCACATCCATCACCACTATTTTTTCCTTTCGTTGTGGAAAGTCAAAATTAGTTGGTGATGCCTGTGACTCCTGCTTTGAAATTTGCTCAATTTGTAATTGATGGTTCCTAATACCAGCACTTTGAATTTGAAAATTAATTTTTGTTTCCTCAAACACATCTATTAACATCTTGAGCAAGTTTCTCTGCAGCTACTTCACATTGACCTTTAATCTTTATCTCTTTAATTTTTATTTGCTCAATTAGAATTTCAAGAGCTTTTAATTAGGCATTTTGGCTTCGAAACCAATTTATAATTTCTTCTTGCATGATATAAAAAATATTGAGCAAATTTCTCTATAGTTGCTTCTCATGGCTCTTTCCTACTACTTATGTTATGTGCATAATAATTTGAAGAAGGTGAATCCGAAATAAATCTCATACAATCTAAGTCATCATTAACAGAATAGTTATACATGAAAAGTGTACAAGTTACACAAGTAATTACAAATAAAACCTAACAATTACTAGAATCAAATTTCAATCCCCGACAACGGCGCCAAAAAATGTTAGGATTGGCAGCCGTCACCCAAGAGGCGGGGTGAATTGGGTGTTTACGAAAACATTGTCAAACGTTGGTTTCAAATCGTTTTCAATAAAATTAGATAAATCTTGCAATGGAAAACTAATATATTGAATAAAAACGATTTCGCGGAAGCTCTAATAATAATAATAAAAACTAATATGCGTGGAACACAAATAAGTTAATAACAACAAATATCGTTACCGCGCTAATTAATTTAAAATCCTTTAAATTAATTATTATGAAAATAATCGCTATGTTGCAAGAAGGATAATAATAACAATAACGCACATGCAACAATAACAATGGAAAATAAAGAGATGAGGGATAGAAGATTATGCACCGGAGATTTTATCCTGGTTCGGCAAAACGGCCTACATCCAGTCCCCAAGCGACCCGGTTGAGCTTTTCTATCAATAATCCAAAGACGCCTCCGCGTCCCCGAATATAATCAGAGCGCCCCGCAAGCTACTACGAACCTCCTTTCGCTAGGGACCTCAACAACAACAACTAGGAAGACCCTTCTTAGATTTCCCAAATAGCCTAACTACTAGGTGACCCACTGTTCGTCTAGCACTACCCAAACACAAGGGTTCTTCACCCTACAAACACGAACGCCGCACGTTCGAACTAGGAGGTTCACTCCCTAATCTCTAAGGGTCACACACCCCTTTACAAAAATGGTTACGGTGATTGGTACAACAACTATAATGCACTCTTATTAGTGTTGATACAACAATGAAGGCACTCTAACAAAATTGTGTTCTAGATAACACAGATACAACAATTAAGCACTATGATAATTAAGTTAAATTACAAGAGTATAGGTCAAAATAAAGTTTTTTTCTCAAAAGATATGAACGTGAAAAACTTAAGAAGAAGAAGAAAAAGAATGAAGAAGAAGAAGAAGAACGCACGTACAGAAGAGAAAGGGTTCAATCAGAAAATAAGAATTATTCAAATCATTTTAAAAACACAATTTAACACATGTTTAAAATCAAAAATCAATGTTAAAGATTTAAGAAATAAAACCAAAGATTTGAAAATATTTGAAATTTGAATTTTGAATTTGAAAATAAAATCAGAATTAAATCAAAAACAATTTTGGAAATAAATCAAATTTAAAATAAGAATTAAAACAAATCAGGAAAATTGATTTTCTGAATTCAAATAAATAAAATAATATTATTGATATCCAATCAAGGAGATTTAAGAATTGAAATAAAATAGAATAAAATCAATTTTGAAATCAGAAACAAATAAAATAGATTTAGGAGATAAATCAAAGATTTGATTCTTAAAAACAAATAAGGAAATATTTCAAAATAATATTCAAATTCGAATTTTGAAAATAAATCAGAATCAATTATGTAAAAACAAAATAAATCAAAGTGATTCTGACACATTTTTCAATAAAACTTGAGGTAATCGATTATCTCTTTAAAAATAGAAACTTTGAAATTCTTTTGAAAAACCAGTAATCGATTATCACATGCATGTAATCGATTACTGCACTTCTGTTTAATGTATGATACAACTCACATAATCGATTACCACTAGTCTAATAATTGATTACTGAGTCTCTGATATTTGAATGATGCAACATCATGTAATCGATTACTACAAAGCAATAATCGATTACTTTGCTTCTGGAAAATGTATGATGCAACATTGTTAATCGATTACTTGATCCAGGTAATCGATTACTCTTATTCAAAAAGTAATGGATTAGCCAAGTTCACATAATCGATTACGCACACTCTGGTTTTTCTATGATGCAACAAAGTTAATCGATTACTTTAAGAAGGTAATCGATTAGTTCTTCTTGCACTTGTAAAAATAGATTTTCATAACATAAAAACATTCAGAGTTGTTTCATTAAACAATTCCACGGAAACTAAGTTAAAAACAGATTTTTCACTAAAACTCTTTTTTGCAATTAAAAACATTTTTCATAAAAAGTTATTTTCTTCTCCTTATCATTGAAAACTCAATTTGGCCATTAGACACTTGTAATAAAAATTCATTACCTTACAATATTTCCTATGGGCAAAGCTTCTAACTTAAAAACTCTATTAGCTTGAACTTGAGCCTTGAGCTTGATAAACATGAAGCACAACTTGAATTAGCTTGTATGCACTTGATACTTGAAAGAGCTTGTTTGTTATCATCAAAACCATCTTCTAGAAATCTTGTAGCAAAACTCCATTTCGACCTTGGGAAAGCTTGACTTCCAACACTCCCCCTTTTTGATGATGACAAACCCATTCTGAGTATCTGCATCACAAGTGTTAACCAAGCAAATATATATAACAGTATAATCCAATACTTCTACCCAACTAGGAAATATAATTGAATTAGCAGGGAATAATATAAGACAAACGATAAACTCCCCCTGCAAAGATGGTTAGAAAAATATAATGCTAGCACATCATCTCAGAATTCTCCTCCCCCTTTTGGCAACATCAAAAAGATGTTGGGAGGACTTTGGCAGGAATAGGGTTCTTCTCCCCCTTTGTACTATACTCCCCCTAAAATACTGAATAGATACATTAATACTGTGACACCCTTACCCTTTACTATAATATTATCAGTAACTCTCATTAGAAAATATTATTTATGGACATTAATTGTTGGATAAGTTAACTTGATATTAAATCATACGAGAAATTATCGAATTCGACTTCGTACATTTAATGAATAAAATATTGAAAACAATAAATTATTTGCAAGACAACGTGTATTTGTTAATCAAAAATTTAGGCTTTAATAATTATAAACATAGCGTTGCCTTGTTGTTCGCATATATATTATTTTATTCAGATCATAATAGTTGCCGAATTCTCCTTTTAACAAGATCAGAGTGCGCGGAAAGATAGTAGTACCAAGGATCCATATTTAGTCAAACATCATATATATATATATATATATATATATATATATGTATAGCATCATAAAAGGGATCCATCAGTACAGAAGTCATCAAAATACAAGTATCCATGTCCATAAAGCTGAAAATACATATATGAGACTGAAAATAAGACCTGGACTCTCAAAACACTAGAATATGTACAATATATAAAAACTCCAAAAATAAAGTGTCAAAGAGCAGGTCATCTGGTCCTCCATGCATCCGTCTGGTCCACTGTAGCAGCAAAAGTCGGTCCAGGATCCCTACTAACTATACTATGCATACTCCTAGGAACCACTGGGTCCTCCTCGAGGTCTGGGAACCGACTCGACTGGTACCCCCTCTCCTCGCTCTCCCCCTCCTCGGGATCCTCCTCTATCTCATCCGACTGAGTGGCCGACCTATCAGTAGGTCCAAAAGTAGTAGCTGGTGTAGTCCTACCAGCTCCAGTCGGATCGGATGAAGTAACATCCTCATCGGTGAAAACTCTGTCAGAGGGATGAGAACGAGTAGCAGGACGGAAACGAAAACTGTGAAACCTACGTGCAGGTCGAGCTGGCGGAGGTGGTCCTCTAAAAACATAAAAAGCAGGGATGTGCATAGTATATATAATAGGTATCCTAAGCCTACGAGGGCACACCCGAACGAGGGGGATAGGGTGGAAGAGTATAAACTCCACCTCACCATCAAAAGTCGTTCGGTGCTCCTCATACGTCCATATCCCGCTAGGGATGGGCCTGATCTCTACGCATGCTAGGTAACGTTCCATCACCTATCAAGGGCACAAGGTTAAGCATATACATACACATAATCAAATAAGGATAATCCATAAATATGCACCGATAGCAACTAACAATTTATAATCATATGAAATTTAACTACATAATTAAATCAAGGATGATATGATGCATGCTATCTCACTCTTCTTAAAATTCTCCAACTAGTCACTCAAATGGACGTCCTTCCATAACTTCATTGTATTACCAGAATACAAAAATACGTTATCAAACGTATGGCATACTTGCCCGAAAGTGATAAACAACGTCACTTTATCTAGTGAACGTCACATCGCCAAAACGTAAACTATCACTTGGATTACATAGTCATCTAGACATAAGACCCACAACGTTAACCTTGAAGTGGGGTCGAGCAAGCAGTAACCTTTGGCACTCCTAGAGGCCCTCCTCATGTTCCTTAAAAAATACGTTATCAAACGTATGGCGTACTTGCCCGAAAGTGATAAACAACGTCACTTTATCTAGTGAACGTCACGTCGCCAAAACGTAAACTATCACTTGGATTACATAGTCATCTAGACATAAGACCAAGACCCACAACGTTAACCTTGAAGTGGGGTCGAGCAAGCAGTAACCTTTGGCACTCCCAGAGGCCCTCCTCATGTTCCTTAAAAAATATGTTATCAAACGTATGACGTACTTGCCCGAAAGTGATAAACAACGTCACTTTATCTAGTGAACGTCACGTCGCCAAAACATAAACTATCACTTGGATTACATAGTCATCTTGACATAAGACCCACAACGTCAACCTTGAAGTGGGGTCGAGCAAGCAGTAACCTTGGAACATGACAAATCACGACGTATCCCCAATCACCATGCATGAATGCATTGACATATTCCATTTAAGATTAAATCCTCTTTAATCTTAATTCATATCCAACATGGAATAATTTATTCACAAGTATTCAAAGTAATTGATGTAATCTTACGATCCCATTAACTTCTTGGAACATGATTAATCAACTTAAAAAATTAATAACTTGGTTTAAAATAACTTGGTTAGATTTTAAAAATGAAATCTAAGTGTTCTGACTAAAAATACTCGAGTATCTTACCAAAAGACTCGAGTAGTTCATATGTTTACTGAAAAGTAAAGTTTCATATTTTTCCAGAAATACTCGAGTAGTTCATGAATTACTCGAGTAGTTTATTACCCAGAATACTCGAGTAGTTCACGAAAGACTCGAGTAGTTCATCACCATTTCAAATTGGTGCATCAGACAATACTCTAGTCTCAGCTCAAACACTCGAGTACTGGTGCTACCAGACGCACTGGTGCGCCACGAAATACTCGAGTATCGAGCTAAGGACTCGAGTATCTCATGACAGTAAAACACTGAAATTGAGTTTTCACATACCAAATTCAACTGAGTTAAGTTTAAGTATATTAAACATGTTCCAACACAAAAATTACATCAAATTACACTGAATCAAAACTGAGCATTCAATATGCATAAAAATCATGTTTTCAACAACTTGGCATACCAATTTCAATTCTGAGCATGTTTAACATGAAAGTAACTTGCATTTACACTACTAAAAAAAAGTTTTTTAGTGACCACAAATTTCGGTCACTAAATAGCAATTTTCGGTGACTAAACATGTTAGTGACCGAATTAGTGACTGAATAGGTGCGGTCACTAAAAGTGGCGTCACAAACAAATTAGTGACGAAAAAATTTTCCGTCACTAATTTGTGACCGAATTTTGCAGTCACAAAAATTTCATTCCGTCGCTAAAATAGTTACCAAATAAAACGGTGACCAATTTAGTGACGGAAAATATGACGTTGGTGACCGAATATTTCGGTCACTAATTATTAACCGTCACTAATAGTGACGGAAAATATGACGTTAGTGACCGAATATTTCGGTCACTAATTTTTAACCGTCACTAATAGTAACGGAATTGTAAGTTTTGTGACTGCGGTTTGCAGTCACTAATAGTGACGGATTTCTACATTTTGCGGTTACGTTTTTCCAGTCACTATTTAGTGACGGATTTGTCATGTTAGTGACGGAATATTTCCGTCACTATTTATAAAATTTGTGACCATGATTTTTTAATCACTAATCATTGTTTTTATCCCTGTTTTTATCGCAAAATATATATTATTAGCTACACTTATTTCACAAAATTTAGAAAAATAAACATTATTGACAAATAAAAATATAAAATAAGCTAAGATTTAATATTGTTATATAGCGCTAGCATCGATCTATCAACAAATAACATAAACCATGTCCTAGCTAGTAATAATCCAGAAATTCTAAACCAAACACAAATTGTCATAAACATAAACACAAACACCAACACGCTATCAAAAATACCAAAAAAACGGTTCAATATTCAAATTAGTAATGACTAAAGGGTAAGAGGGACATGGTCATCACCATCATCATCACCACTAGCAACACCACCAGCAACACCACCACCATCACCATCACCATCACCATCACCATCACCATCACCATCGACAAAATCATCAACATGATCATCAGCAAGGTGGACACTGCTCTCAGTGCGCATGCTACGAGCCTAAGGCATGGTCATCCCCAAGTGATCCAATTCAAAGATTATCTCTAAAGAATAAGTGAGAGAGAGTCAGGAGTCAGGACAATGAAGCAGATTTTTGTCATCAACATGCTAATTTTCTTATTATCTATGGTCTCTGTGGAATATTTCTTGCGAATGAAAAAGAAATGCTTAATGATGATATTGATCCTAAAAATTGATGGATTTATTAAATTTTAATACTTAAATATTTTAAATTTCTGACTTTAGTACTTTTATGTCAGTTAAGTAATAATGTGTTAACATTATAATTGAATATATCAGTAATTAGTAGGTTACATGCCACATATAATGTATGTCACATCATAACTAGAGATTAAAACACAAAATTTGTAAAGGAGCAAGATAAATTAAAAAATATTAGGTACTAAAATCTTGGTCAGTGCTCTAGGAACAAGCTTAAATGGATGTTTCTTAGTGTACGAGAACAAAATTATTGTTGCATTGAGTTGACCCTTATTGCTATTGTCTTTCTAGTTTTATCTTCTTCCCTTGCTTCTCCCCTCTCAGTCTCACAAGTCACTAATATCTTCTCTGTTTTCACTAAGGAACAAGAATAGAAAAGAACAGACCAAGGATTTGTTCCCTACATAAATGATCAAAACTCAAGTACCAGTTGTGGAATTACCAACACTCCAACTGACTCAAATAGATAAATATAACTAGTTTACCTTCAAACGATGTTTTCCAAGAGGTGGTTGTAACTTGCCAAAAGTAGTTAACAATATATTTTCAGAAGAAGAAACATCTAACAGCTGTAGTAGATCACATGCAGAATAAGAACATGATCAATGTTTATTTTCTCCGGTAGAAACAGACTCAATAAAATTACAAAACACCGACAAGCATGCATGCCCAAACACACATGAATCAAAATGCAATGTAACACATGAATTTAGCTAAATGAACTGAACCCACTGATTCCAAAACGCAATGAAACTCGCTATTCAGTGTAATATGAATTTCACAAGTTAGATGACGTTTTGTTGGCATGGTAAATTGTCTAATTGAAAAGAACGAAATTTGTTCTTAAAAAAAGCACTAGCAAAATAAATTTAAAGAGATTAAACAAATAAAAAAAATACATATGAAGATGCATGTTAAGTTTGCATTTTATTCATGCATTTAGAAACTATTTTTCCCTAAAACATGCTGCCAAGCCATACATATATTTGTCCATTAATCAACCACTTTCTACATATTAGAATCAACAATGAGCCTAGAAGACATATTTTATTGCAATATAGTCCAAGAAGCCATCTTTTTTTTTTTTTAGTTATTTCTTAATGTGCCCTTATTACTTTCTTTTGCGTGTTTCATATTCAAAGTCTAACTTGAATAGAGCTTTGTGATTTCAATTTCAAATCTTATCAAGCAAACTATTAGCAAAGGTGTTTAGTTATGGCCAATACATGAATTATTAACTAGAAAAAAAAAGGACAAGTTAACAAGGACCAAGAGTCTAAAATTGTTGTATGTAGCCTTTAGTCACTCTTCATCATTTGAGTATGAAAAACATAACAAATATTTCCAACTAATTATCCAATATATATTCATAATTTGTTATATACATTTCAAAATAGGACTAACTCCTAGTGCATCTTAACAGAAGCAAAATATAGCACTCCATTTTGATAAAGAATGAGAGGGAGAGTAGTAGGGGCTAATACATACTTGGATTAACTTAATTCATGCACAAAATAACCTATAATCAAAAGCTTATTTATAGAGCTTTTGATTAAAAAATAAAAGTTATTTTCCCTCAAAAATAAGCAAAACCAAACATGCTACACTATAATAGTATAGTACTACTATTGTTTCCAAATTAACCATATGAATTATGATTAAGCTTGAATCACTTTCCCCTGTGGTAATCTGACCCTGAACACATGTTCCTCCCCTGTGCATTTGTCTACCTTAACAACCCAACGACTTTTGGTCCTCCCCATTATTCTGCTTCCATATTTTGGACTAGCATCACTTGCTCCAAATCTAGTCACCAAAAGCCCATCACCTATAGGCAGCAACAGAGTCTTAGAACCACATGAACACCATGACCCTCTACACCTAAATGCATTGTATGCTACAACCACTATACCATTCTGCTTCCTCCTACCCTCTTGAACCATTTTTAGAATCTCTTCATGCTAGGCATAAATTGTGGTTAAGTCATGATCACCGTGAACCTCTCTCATTATCCCTCAAGTCACAGCAAATCATATCAAACTATATCTTCGCATCAGGGTAGCAGCATTGGATTATAGTGTTAAAAACAAATGTTGAACAGATTTAAACACATAGAATAATGCTATCTTAGGATGCAAGGTTAAAAACCAGGGGGAGAAACAAAACTCAAAGCTATTGTTGCGATCCTGAGCTAAGGATTTTCTCTATTTCTTCATCAACTCCTATTTTATCAGCTTTCATACTCTCTAAAATCCCATCCACTTCCTTATTTTTATTAATCCACCGGGGAACAAAAAAAAGGAGACTGCTACTAAAAAAATTGGGTCTCAAGAAAAGTTTCTGACAATCATTGAAATCGTACTCTGTAAATTTGAAAGCAAACAAAAATGAAAAACAACTTTCACTTCCTCTTCTACAAACAAGGCTCACATGCTGTTTAGAGCAAACAATTTATGTTGTTTAGTAGAAAAGAGAAGGAGGTTTCGAGAGATTTGGGGATTAGGGTTTTATTATCAAAATTGAAATGTTGCTACTCACCGCAAGTCGAAGTCGAAGTCGATGTCGAAGGTTGGAGTAGAGCAGAAGATGGAGCGGAGGTCGTACGGAGGCTGTGAGCGGAGGTCGTACGGAGGGAAGGTTGAGACGGCGAAGGAGGGAGCAGGTACGGCGAAGGAGGTACAGCGAAGGAAGGAGGTAAGGCTGTGAGCGGTGAACAACTTGAAGGAAGAAGGTGGACGGCGAAGCTAAGGAAGAAGGAACTAGTGAAGCTAGCTAAGGAAGAAGGAGTACAGTGAAAGTGTGAAACGAAAAAGGAAGCGCGAAATGAAAAAGACATATAGAGCCAATATTTGAGGGATCCGAAAATGAAAATGACATATAGAGCCAATATTTGAAGGGATTATATTATAATTAGTGACTGATTTTAGTGACTGAATTCACTAAATTGTACTTTAAAAAAAAACTTGTTGGTGACTGATTTAGTGACTACTATTTAGTGACTGAAAATTTCAGTCACTATTTCGATCACAAAATATTTTATTTCCAATATTGGTCACTAAATCGGTCACTATTTGTGACCGTTTTCATTGCGGTCACTAAATCGGTCACTATTTGTGACCGCAATGAAAACGGTCACTATTTGTGACCGTTTCCATTTCGGTCAAAAATTTTGGTGACTAAATCATGGTTTTTTAGTAGTGTTAGCTCACATGCAACATAACAAACATGCTTCAACAGGTTATAACATACAGAATGGCCTCCAAGCCAATATACTATTTCAAACTAAGCCCTTTAAGCCTCATGGTGGCTCTCTAACACAAATTAAGTAATTAAACCTTATTCTAGTGAATGTATAGCTTCCCACTTACCTCTAGATTGTGTGAGAACTGAAACTGGACAGAGATTTAACCTCCTAGCTAGTTTCCCCAAAATCCATTTGACAGCAACTAAGTTTTGAGTAAGGTTACAAAGCCATTGATTTTGATCATCAAATCATGTGAAAGAATTGGGGAAATTAATTAGAAATTGTCCTCTACAACATGCATAAGAGAATGAAACTGAATTGAAGCCTCAAAAGTTCAAGAGCTTACCAAAATCAAACTCCAAAGTAAGCTACCCGAACTATTTTCCAGAAAATGACTTCAACTTTCGAGCTTCGATTCTCTTAGTACACGAACTCCCAGCTCACAATTTTTGTTTCTTTACAAAGCTCAGGATGTAAGCTTTGTAATGGTGTATCACTCTTAGCCTAACACTCAAAGATGAATGAGAATCGTTGAAGACGAAATCGGAACCCTAACTCTCACGAATTCATCAACAAGAGCTCGAATTCGTTGTTGATAAGCTTAAATAATCATTTTCCATATACATGCATGTCGACACGAAGCAGTTGAGGTGTTCCTTAACTGATTTCGTTTCGAATCGAGAGGAGAGTGGAACAGTGACTCATCAAACGCACTAACTCAGCCAATTCTACCCAGAATACTCGAGTATCGAACGAAATGTTAGAATAATTGGTGGTATTGGCTAAAATCACCCAAGAGGGGGGGCGTGAATTGGGTGTTTATAAAAACTTTGAAATTCAATCGCAACAAACGTTCTTTGAAAGATTAACAGAGATTAAACGAGCGAAAGACTTTAAGAACGAAAGAAAAACGATTTTCAGCATATAAGGACACGATATTTAATATTAATAGGTAAAACTTATTATACGCGTGATTGAAGACATAAAACACAAAAACGCAAAACACGCGTTAAATAGATTAAAACGTGAAAAATAGCTTTTATCCGCGAAGCTTATAATCAACACAAAATAAACATGCGGAAAGTAAAGAGATAAGGGATAGAGAAAATTGCACCGGGGATTTTTATCCTGCTTCGGCAAACAACGCCTACATCCAGTCCTCAAGCGACCCACTTGAGCTTTTCACTAAGCCAAGACGCAACGCGTCCCCAAGTACATCCAGAGCGCCCCACAAGCTACTAGGAATCCCACCGTTCGCCAGGGACCTCGAACAAAATAGCCTAACTACTAGGAATCCCACCGTTCGTATAGCGCTACCCAATACAATAGGGTTCACTCACCCTATGAACGCGACACACGTTCAATCCTAAGGGAAAACACTCCTTAATATCTAAGGTTGTCACACCCCTTACAATTAAAATGATTTGCACGAAGAAAATGTGTGCAACTAACAATAAAGCTCTCTAGATAGAGCTACTACAATAGAGTCCCATGACAAATGATAACCTTAAGCAAACTCAATGTCAAACCAATATGACGATGATGATGATTTTCTTCTGCAAAAGAATTTTTGCCAAGAAAAAAGAGAAGGAGAAGAAGAGAGTCTTGTGAATGTGAGTGATCGTGTATTTTTAAAAAGGTAGAAGAAGCTGCTTCAAATCAGAATCATGAAAAGTAAATAAATCATTCTGGGAATCAGATTGATTTCAACACGTTTTTCAAAATTTTGAATTGAGTAATCGATTACTTTGGTCAGATTAATCGATTACTTGCTCTCAGGTTTTTCATAAAAGTTGCAGCATTAAAAGGTAATCGATTAGCAGCTTCAAGTAATCGATTACTGTCACTTAAATGACCAGTTCAAGGAAGTAATCCATTACAAGAACCTAATTAATCCATTACTTACTCTCTTGTTATAAGTTGCATCAAGTAATCGATTATTGCAGAAGGGGTAATCGATTACTCCACATTAAAAACAAATTTTCATGAAAATTTGTAACCAAAGGTTTTCGCAAAACATTTTCATAAAGATTTTCCTGGAGCAGAGGTTTAAAAATAATTCTTCTAGGATTTTCAATAACAAAACATATATCATCATCATAAGGTTATAATTGAGTGCTTTTTAGATTACTAATTGCCTTACAAAGAGTTCTAAGTCTTAAACGACTAGATCTTCAACCAGCATACAATCTTTGCATCATCAAAGTACCTGAACCTGTTCAAACATAAAATATTGAGTTGTGTTGTGTCGTCATCAAAACATCATAAAGGGAAACCATGAGTTTCAACACTCCCCTTTTTTGATGATGACAAACACTACCTGCAAAACAAAGGTTAGTACAAGATATATAAAAAAAATAAGACATTCAGCTCTTTAACACGTAAGAGCTCAACTCTACACAAGGAGCACAAAATCACTGAAATCATAACTCCCCCTGAATTCATGACTCTTTTCATGAATCATTCATAATTGCAGCCTGTTCCTGTTTCCTGTTTTGCTCAAGTCTTTTCTCAAGACAAAGAGGTAGTTCTCCCCCTTTTGACATCATCAAAAAGGTGAGATGCCCAAATAGACATAATGACATCACATGACAAAAAAATAGCAAACCAGTAAAAGTGCAATTGACATGATAAGTCAAACCGAAATATCCAAGCATAACAGAGAAAAGAAAAACCAAATCCAGAATCAGGTGCAAAGAATTTAAAAACTAGGAGTTAAGACAGCAAATACTAAAAAATAATCCAAATAGCAAGTAATAAAAAGATGATAAAAGAGTGGAGCCACAAGCTAATGATCACTGGTGAAAGGTGGTCGATTCTGATGCCTCAGGTGATAGAGGTCCTGCTGCATCGCCTCCATGTTGACATGCATCTGTTCCATACCGGAGGTGAGCTGAGCAAGAGAGGAATCGACTGAACGCATATGATCATCAGAACGCCTCATATACCCTCTAACATCATCCATGAAGAGCTACATGTACGGAGGTATATGATCAGGAGAATAAATAGCTTGTAGCGGTGTGAAGTCAGAATCATGAGCTGGTGCATCATATTGATGTTGTTGCTGCTGCTGTTGTTCTTCCTCATCATCGGGGTTATAATTGTGATTGGACTTGCGTTCCCGTCGATGAGTCTTTGGCATCCAACCTCTATCTTCCATGTTTACCCATCCCCATGTTTCCCAAGAAGTTGGTATCCATGCGCATGTCAGCGTTAGGAGCAGTCCTAGCTTCTCCATTCAGAGGAATTTGGAAACGTCTGAGGATGTTGGTGATTAATGTTGCATATGGAAGTTTGGATGTCTTCAGCTTCATATCCTTATCAATCGATCGACGAACTTTGCCAGCAGTCTCAATCATATGGTTCAAGACAAACCAACCCCAATTGATGGGTTTGTCGTGAAACCAAGCCCACAAGATGATATAATCCGAATCCAGCAGTCTGAAATAGTTACCTTGCCTTGGAATCAGACAACGATTCAGGATGAAATGCAGCACTCGATACACAAACTTCAGATTACCCGAAGTCAAGACCTTTCCAGTAGGAATTCGATCATCAATAAATTCTTCTTTAGCCGCTTTCTTATCATATCCATCTCCCGACAAATTTTCTGAACAAGAGCCAGTATACGTGATTCCATCCATGGGCAAGTGAGTGATGTTTATCCATGTTCTCAAACTGATTTTTATGCTTTTCCCTTTAACTTCAGAATATAGAACCTTTTCATCAGAATTCCAAATGAGATTGGTGTAGAAGACCCTGACCAAGTCTTCAAAAAAATCGCCTCCAATAGTGCTAAATTCAAATAAACCCTTTTCCTTTAGGAGCACTACGGCAGGGAGATTGCAATCTTCGCCATCAAAGGTTTCAGCATCTAAAAATTTTGGAGAGATCACAGAGCATGCTGCAAAGTATTTTTCATAGTCCATAATCTGAGTCGGATTCGAGAACCAACGATTCAACTTTTCTATAGCAACGGATTGATGAACTGGAGGAGGTGGAGCAGAAGTACCGGCGTTACTTTGTCTAGGTCTCGATGGCCTAGCAGCACTACTGGACGAAGGTTGAGCTTGACTCTGAGCAACTGGAGGAGACGGCTCATCATCATCGGATTCATCAATAATAGCCCTTCTTTTTGTACGACGAGTCGACATGATCACACAAACTCATACAATCTCAAACAAAAGGAGATTCAGAACCAGCCAAACTACTCAACTTAATGTTGCACAGACAATCCAGCAAATACAGATTCTTCAGCACAAAACCCAGACTATAATGAGAATGACAACTACTCAATGCAGCTATATCAAATTCTGAAAATCATCACAGTGGCAGCATACCATATCTATGAGCACAGAGATACTGAAGAAGACAATGCACTAAACCGAAAAACCTGAACCGGAGAGGAACTGAACCGCTAGCAGAACCAGAAAACACTGACCCAATACTCTGAACCGTGAGGAGAGGACCAGAATGCCAATGAACCAAAGCTGAACCAAAAGCCTTGTTGAACCAAGCAGAACCAAGATGGCAACCAGGGGGTACTGAACCGATTTCTTCACTGAACCAGATGAACCGGAGAGATGAGAGACACTGAACCAAGAACCTTTGCATGAACCGAGAGCGTGAACCAGTTTGAGCACTTGAGAACCCCACGAACGAGTGAACCAATGACTTGCTAAGAAGGAGGTTATGGTGGTTATGAAGGTTTCAACAATGGTGGTTTTAATGGTGATTGGTGGAAGGAAAACCGAATGGGAGAGGAGAAGAGAGAGGTTCAGTTTTTGAGGGAAGGAGAAAGAAATAGAAGGTTTATGAGAGAGAGAGAGTAACACTGAGTGATAATGGTGGAGGTTTTATGAGAGTGGCTATGGAGGTTGATGATGGAGGAAGAAGAAATAGAAGATGAAGGAAGAAGAAGAAGTATCGTGGAAGGAGAGAAGGGAGAGGCATGATTTTTGTTTTGGAAGGAGAGAGAGAGCATGTGAGGATATGTGGCTAGGGTTTAAAGTCAAGGAGAGGTCCACAAGAGTCAAAACGGGTCAAGGCCCATGGTCCACACGAGTTCTTCTCTTTTTCCCTTTTTTTTAGATACAGTAGCCGGTAATCGATTACTAGCAGTGGTTTAATCAATTACTTCCTCATTTAATCGATTAGTTACGTGCTTTTAATCGATTATGCCTCCTCTGGTGAGAACCTGATGCAACTTCTCTAATCGATTACTGATCTGGTTTTAATCGATTATTTGCTGGCAGTTAATCGATCACTTCAATCCTTTTAATCGATTACTTTGCCTCTGATGGATTGCATGATGCTGCAGATCTAATCAGTTAAACTGAACCTTCTAATCAATTACTTTGCCATAACTGATCAGAACTGCTGCACAAAAACACTAGGTAATCGATTACTATTGCAGAGTAATCAATTACTTCTACATAATTTTCCAGAATTCCTCTTTTACTGCATAACCAACCTTCATTGCATTCAACGAATCGACTTTCTGATGCTAGGGAATATGAGTGACATTAGCTTGTGGTCAACTTACCTTTAGGGGAAACTGTTTCCTGCAAAACAGATAGTTCTGGATATCTCCAATGCTCAAGTTAGATAATTTGTCACAATAAACCATAAGAGCTATTGAAGAAAAAAATATGAACATTAGGGGTAGAACACAAGATCATATACTCCTTTATAACTATGAGTTATATCAAGTTCAATCATAATATGCATTTAGATGCCAACTTAATAAATTCAAGTTTGCACTAAGTAACACATTATGAGTGAGGTACTCCACTTTTCAAGGTATTAGAATCATGTGTCAAGAGGATTAAAAAAAATTTGTCACACATGATTTGTTTTTAAAATTAATATAACTTGGAATGGTCAAAGTATGCTCTTGAATAATCATGGTTATAATAAGAATATGACTTGTTTACCTCAAACTTTGTGTGCCATGGAGATTTTGCCTTAAGCCATTGCTTCCTTTTCTCAAACTTTGTGTGCCATGAAGATTTTGTCTTAGACCATTGATTTCTTTTCTCATTTTTCATCAGGGTGAATTTTTCATTTCTTCCAGTGAGTGCTTTGGTTCTTGTTGATGCTATCTTCCTTTGGTCATTCCATCTATCTTTAGATATCCACCGAGTTATTTTGAAGTAATTCTCTCTTTGATTTCCTCTTGGTTTTTCCTTGGGCAAAAGATGTTCTACATTCCTGTTACAAGGAGAAACTCTTGGTACCCATCTCATTTTGGGTCCAGGGGGATTAGGCTTGAATTCCTTAGAAGATATTGGAACCCATTTCATTTTATTTCTCATATGATAATTTTTCTTATAAAAGCATAAATGAGAAATGTGACCCGAACGTCCACAATAATTACAAACAATGGGTTTGGGAGATGCTTTGAATTTTCTAAAATCATTTTTGTAAAGCATAGACTTATGATTCTTGTATTCAGAATCACATTTGACAACTACTTTACTTGACTTTTTAATTTCCACATTCTTATCAGAATTGTCAAATAAGGAGTTGGAGCAAATGGATTTTGAAATACACTGAGAATCACAAGAAGCAACCTCAACTGATTTTTCCATAAAATTGCAATTTTCAATATTTGTAGAGGTGCTATTTTCAAAAGAAATATTTTTCAAATCATCTCTCAAATCATTATGAGTAATATGAGGATTTTGGGAATGAGAATCCATTATAGTTACCTCGTGAGGAGTGTATGAGTATGGTACACTTTTGTTGTCTACAGACTCCTCATCTGAAAAACTTGATTCCAAGTGAGATTCCAATAATGGTTCAAATAACTTTTCTAAATCATCATCTTGTTGGAAACCAACAAGCGGCTCAATATAGTCTAGAGGGGGGGTGAATAGAATATTGAAGCCTTATTACAGATTTTTCGTCCGCCTAAGAGAATGGTTTTATGAAAATAAATTTTCTTAAGAATTCAGTTCAGATTACTCGAGTAACTCAAGCCTTCACTCGAGTAATACGAACCAAAAATAATTTCACTCGAGTATTCAGCAAATCACTCGAGTATTACGAAAGCAAATTTTAAATCACTCGAGTAACAGAAAACCTACTCGAGTAATGTTTATAAACTGAAAGCAGATTACTCGAGTGACAAGAACTTTACTCGAGTAAACTGGGTAAAATTCAATTTAAAACTTTGTTTTCAATGGAGTTCTTCAAGAATAACAATGCTATGATGATTCAACAAATTATGAATGATTAATATGAACAATTTCAAGTAATATTAACATGCAATTTTAGATCAATTGAGTAGAATTAAGAAAACCCCAATTCTAACCTAAAAATGCAAATGTTAATGAATTAATGAAATACAAGGAATGAAAATAAAAGAGACACAAGGATTTATCCTGGTTCACTTTCACCCACTTGAAAGCTACTCCAGTCCCCTCTTAAATCAAGAGAGATTCTTCACTAGAAATCTTCAAATGTAGATTTTACAATGTTTTAAGATGCAACTAGATTCTTAGTTCTCCTATCTTAAAACCCAACTCAAAGTGTGTACCAAACACTTTGATCTAATCTACCCCTTTTGAGAATTCTAGATTTCCTTGCTAATTGATTGAAGATGCTTCCAACCAATCCTCTTTTCTTGCTTTGATTTGATCCTCAAAGTCTTCCTTGTGAGATTCTTCACTTGTGTTGAAACTTCAATGATGCAATCACAAATTGCAAATCTTCAACAACCACTAAGAACAAAAATATGATCTCAAGAATATTTGAACAATGATAGAAAATAGAGTGAAGAATGAAAAGTTCTTTGTTGAATCTTGATAGCTCTTGAAAGATGTAAAATAGCTCTTGAATTACTTTTCAAAGTGTATTAGAAAATTGTAATAATGAAAGTCTATTTCTTTGAAAGAGAAAATTAAGTCCTTTTAAAATTTTCCCAACACTGATTGAATTACTCGAGTAAACCAAACAACGTCACTCGAGTGAAACATGTCAGATTAAGTTACTCGAGTGATGTGTAAACCATTACTCGATTAACCTGTCAGAACATAAATTACTCGAGTGAACCAATACTCATTACTCGAGTAAACTGATCAGAATCTGAATAAAAACAAAGTTTTTCTAAAATGATTTTCACAAGCTATTTAATCAAGATTTAAAGTATCTTCACTCTTAATCAGACATTATTTAAATATTCTTAAAAACACCTAAGCTACCCACACCAATGAGATGCATTGCATAAAATAAAGATTACATTGAAATAGAATTAATAAAAATCCTAATTCTAATCTTCATGTGGTGTAGCTTGCTTGTTGCCAATGTTGTTGCTTGGAGAGAGATTGTTAGCATCAAAACATGAGAATCCTACAAACTCCCCCTTTTTGATGATGACAAACCTCCTTTCAAATTAAGCACTAAGTTTTAACATACTCCCCCTAAATGTAAAACATCTAGGAAAAATATAATAAAACTTAACCTACAAGAACAACATCAACAAAATATTCTCCCCCTTTTGGCATCATTAAAAAGATAATATTTTTGAGAAAAGTCCTTTGCCAAAAGTTGAAGGTAAGTAGTTCACAATGGTATAGAAAATATATAACAATAAAGACAATACCAAAATAAACCACAATAGTGCCTCAACGTATATAAACAACGAATATAAACGAACAACGAATATAGCACCATAAATCAGAGTATCAGAGCATCACACTATGCAGCAAATCATAGCAGATAATCAAAACGAAAACTAAACAAACTAGACCATACACAAGGTCCTAAAGTCATAGTAGCAACAGAGTCAGAAACATGAAACAGAAACATAAACAGAGAATATGCAAATGAAACATGCAACAGAAATCAACAGCAAACATCATCAGCATCCACAGGTCTAGGAATCAGGTGGAGGAGGAGGAAAATGATGAGAAAATAATCCAGACATGTAATCCATCAAACGATGCTCCATGGCAATATTCTTCACATCCTGTCTCATCTCCAACTGAGTGAATTGAGCATTGATGTGCTCAACTAATGACTCATGAGCAGCTTGTGCATCAAATGGAGTACCAAGATTATCCAAATCGATATAGTCCTCAATACGATCGGTATCCATCGGATCAGTAGAAGTAGGAGGAACAGAAGAGGATGCACCAGCCCTATCACCAAGTAAATTCCTTTTCCTAGTACCTGAAACTCTTGCAGCCTTTGCAGCTTCAGCCATTTCCTTAATCTGTGATTTCCATAACCAAGTGCGACTGTCCCTATGCCAAGCAATTTTCATATAACTAATGTGCGAATCATTAAGACACCAGTTATTTTTCTTTTCCTTTTCAGCTGGCTCATCATCAGGGATTGGAACACGATAATACCTCATGATCTTGGTGACATGCATAGGATATGGCAAGAATTGGGTAGGAGGAGATTGAGCAGCAGCTTCCATACGAGCTAAAAACATTTTATTCCAATTCATCTCATACCTCTTTTTAATCCCATGAAACAAAGTAAGATCATCATCTCCCAATTGAGCATAATTTTGATTGCATTTTGGAATCAAACAATAAGAGATAATATACATGAGCACCCTATCCACAGCATGCAAAGGTGATACAGTTCTAGTAGTTCTATCACCCCAAGATTCACCAGTACGCAACAAATCAGTATAAATCTTATTAGTATCCACATCCAAATCCAGACATTCAGTATCACCAATAAAAGTTCCCTTGTTTTCTAAACCAAACATCATAGTCAAATCCGCAGGCTTTATAACAAAATGATGTCCTCTAACCATTGTTTGATACTCACCATCTAGCTTAGTAAAATTTTGATAAAATTGTCTGACAAGCCTAGGGTAATAATGAGTCTCAAATTCCAAAAACCTCTTCAAATTCTGAAATTCTAAATCCTCTACAAACGGAAATTGCTCCTTATGCAACCAAGCAAATTTAACATACCTTGTAAGACCAAAAGAGCGATTGATAAATGCCGGTTCCCGCAAATCTCGGTTGATTCCAGAAAACCAAGTATCATTACGACCTGCTCCTTGCTTTGCTTTCTTTTGAGGAGGTTGATAGTGAGAGGAAGAAGCCATTGATTCAGAAAAAGCAAATTCGGTTTTGGGGGGTTAGGGTTTTGATTTGGGGTTTTCGGATTTTTGGATAAAATTGGTGAAATTGATGAATGAAAGGAGTAGAAATGATGATATAATGATGAAATATGGAAGAAATTTGTATGATTTGTGAGTTTTGTGGCTGAAAGATGATGATTTGATGAAGACCCGTATGAGAGAGAAGAGAGAAAGACGAACAAGAGAGAGAAAAAATCGGGAAAATGATGCAGATTTCAACAGTTCAGCTTTTAAAATCACGTAAGTTACTCGAGTAATGTTCATACGTTACTCGAGTGATTCGAGCAGTACTCGAGTGAAAGAGTATGTTACTCGAGTATGCCGAAAGATAAAAAGATTTTACTCGAGTGATGGATGAACTTAATCGAGTGATACGCAAGTCATTTTAAAATTAATCGAGTGACAGACAGAATTACTCGAGTAATACGAAAGAGTTTTTAAAATTACTCGAGTGAAATTTCTGTTACTCGAGTGAACTGTCCAGAATTTCAAAAATTTCAATTTTTCATGCAAAATCATTTTTCATGCACAAACACAGAGAAACACTTAGCATGTAGCAAGTAACACACATACAAATAAAGCAATTAGCATATTATAGAAAACATACACACATAACTGCATAAAAAAAAATGATAAACACTTTAATAAGATACAACAACTCAAAATACAAGTCACATTGAAATAGGCTTGAAGGTGAGTATAAAAAGCATCAAATACAATTAGCTAATAGTTAATTCATCAAAAATACCAAGTTCTCTTCGAATCTTATAAAATGTGTCCCTTGGTAATGGTTTTGTAAAGATATCAGCTAATTGATCCGAAGTTTGAACAAACTCAATAACACAATCACCTTTTTGAACATGATCTCTCAAAAAGTGATGCCTAATTTCAATATGCTTTGTCCTTGAGTGTAATACTGGATTTTTAGTCAAATTAATTGCCGAAGTGTTATCACACTTTATAGGGATATTTGTTAAATTTAAACCAAAGTCAGATAATTGTTGCTTCATCCATAAAATTTGAGCACAACAACTACCTGCAGCTATGTATTCGGCCTCCGCGGTTGATAAAGCTACACAATTTTGCTTTTTAGAAAACCACGATACAAGTGAATTACCAATTAAATGGCATGTTCCGCTTGTACTTTTTCGCTCAACTTTACAACCAGCAAAGTCAGAGTCCGAATATCCTATAAGTTTTAGAAAAGCATCCCTAGGATAATAAAGTCCAGTATTCGTTGTACCCTTTAAGTATTTCATTATTCTTTTGACAGCAGTTAGATGCGACTCTTTCGGTTTTGCTTGAAAACGTGCACACATACATACACTAAACATGATATCAGGCCTAGATGCAGTTAAGTATAACAAACTACCAATAATACCACGATACTTCGTTACCTCTACCGCTTTTCCAGCCTCATCTTGATCTAGGTAGCATGCAACGCTCATTGGTGTAGAAGCGGATTTGCACGAATCCATTCCAAAACGTTTGAGAAGCTCTCTACAATATTTACTCTGATGAATATAAATGCCATCATTAAGCTGCTTTATTTGAAGGCCAAGAAAGAATGTAAGCTCTCCCATCATCGACATCTCGAATTCACTTTGCATCAATTCTGAAAACTTCTTACACAAGTTATCGTTAGTAGCACCAAATATAATATCGTCAACATATATTTGAACCAATAAAATATCCTTACCGGAACGTTCAATAAAAAGTGTAGTGTCAACAGTACCTCGTTTAAAACCTTTTTGTAATAAAAAATTACTTAGTCGGTCGTACCAAGCTCTAGGAGCTTGTTTCAAACCGTACAAAGCCTTTTTCAGTTTGAAAACGTAGTCCGGATGCTCAAAACTCTCGAATCCGGGAGGTTGTGACACATAAACTTCCTCTTGAATGTATCCGTTAAGAAAGGCGCTCTTAACATCCATTTGAAACAATTTAAAATTCATAATTGAAGCAAAAGCGAGAAGAATACGAATAGCTTCTAATCTAGCAACGGGAGCATATGTCTCATCGTAATCGATTCCTTCTTCTTGACTATAACCTTGTGCTACCAACCTAGCTTTATTCCTAACAATAATACCCGATTCATCTAACTTATTCCTATAGACCCACCGAGTACCAATTTCAGGACGATCATCGGGTTTTGGCACAAGCTCCCAAACTTGGTTTCTTTCAAATTGATTTAATTCTTCTTGCATGGCCATAATCCAATGATCATCTTGAAGAGCCTCTTTGATATTCTTAGGTTCTATTTGAGATACAAAGGCAACATAATAACAAAAATTATTTAAAGTGCGTCGGGTTACCACTCCCTTCGCAATGTCACCTAAGATATTAGAAATCGGATGATTTTTGTTGGACTTCCAAGCTATTGGTAATTGAGGTTGTATCTCTTGTGCTAAGTCTTTATCTTGTGCTTGCACCTCTCGATCTTCATTTTGATTCTCTTCCATTTGTTGTGGTGTTGAATTCTCATGATCCAAAAATGTACCTATATAATCATCACAAGAAACAACACAATCTCCTTTCGAAGATTCATCAAATACAACATGCACGGATTCCTCAACAGTTAATGTTCTTTTATTGTAGACTCTATATGCTTTGCTATGAGTTGAATAACCTATGAATATGCCTTCGTCGGCTTTAGAGTCAAACTTGCCGACCGGTTCCTTTCCGTTATTTAAAACAAACACCTTACACCCAAAAACATGAAAATGTGAGATATTTGGCTTTCGCCCTTTTAAAAGTTCATAAGGTGTTTTATTTAAATGCGGATGAATAAGAACCCTATTAAGCACATAGCAAGCGGTGTTTACCGCATCAGCCCAAAAAATATTTAGGAACATTTGATTCTATCAACATAGTACGAGCAAGTTCCACTAATATTCTATTTTTCCTTTCTACAACTCCGTTTTGCTCCGGAGTCCTAGGGGCCGAAAATTGATGATCAATACCAAACTTATCACAAAACGCATCAATCCTAGTGTTTTCAAACTCACCTCCGTGATCACTTCTAATAGACACAATTTTCAAACTTAGTTGATTTTGGATGAGTTTGGCAAATTTTTTAAAACATTTATAAACTTCACTTTTTGCGGATAAAAATAAAGTCCATGTGAATCTAGTAAAATCGTCTACTAAAACAAATCCATAGTAATTGCCACCTAAACTTTTAATTTGTGAAGGGCCAAACAAATCCATATGGATTAGCTCCAAAGGCTTTGTTGTGCTTATCACATTTTTAGGTTTAAAAGAACTTTTAACTTGCTTGCACTTTTGACAAGAGTCACAAATGCCATCAAGTTTAAAGTTTAGTTTAGGCAAACCAATCACTAAATCTTTTCGCAAAAGTTTGTTCAATTGATTCACATTCACATGAGCAATTCGTCTATGCCAAAGACGAATTTCATCATCAAAAGATTTGAAACATTTTGAAAATAGTGAAGTTATCTCATCCAAATCAATTAAGTAAGTGTTATTAGAGCGACGACCAACAAACTTAACACTATCATCTATAGAAGACTTAATGAAGCATAATTCCGGAGTAAATGTCACATAATTGCCCATATCACATAGTTGGCTTATACTAAGCAAGTTGTGTTCTAAGCCTTCTACGTATAGGACATTTTCTATGACAAGATTAGATACGTTACCGATTTTCCCGACTCCTAGAATTTTGCCCTTGTTGTTGTCGCCGTATGTCACAAATCCACCATTTTTCGGAGTAAGTTCCATGAAGTGCGTTTTGTCTCCCGTCATGTGTCTCGAACAACCACTATCCAAGTACCATTTTCGCTCTTTGGTTCGAAGACACACCTACAAGTAAGATATCATTTGGTTGACTTAGGTACCCAAGTGGTCTTGGGTCCTTTGTTGTTAGCATGAGGAGAAGTCCCCTTAACAATCCAAATATATTCACCGCTTGGTATACCAAATTTCTTTATATTACATTTATTCGTGGTATGCCCAAAGATTCCACAATAATGACAAGTTGGGTTTTTAGAAATCTTATTCTTTGAAAATCCACCAACTTTGCGATAATTGCGTTTCTTAGGTTTGGTATAGCCAAGACCGGATCTATTGCTATTGTTCCTTTGAGTTGAAAGCAAATGATCTAAAGAAGTATCTCCTTTCATGAGCCTTGCAAGTCGATCATTCAAATTAAAAACTTCTTTTTCCAAAGACTTGCAATTTTCACAAGATGGAGTCTCATTTGATTCCAATTCACAATTGCATGTAGAGTTTGCATAAATGAGTTCTAGAGTTTCATTTTGAAGCTTAAGTTCTTCTAAATCTTTTTGAAGTTCAATTATCTTTTCATGTTGCTTCATTATGAAATTCTTTCTTTCAACATTTATTTTAGCAAGTTTCTTCAACTCTTTATGCATCTCTACATACACATTGTACAATTCATTGAATGAAGGAGAATTAGAACTTGAGCTAGCATCGGAAAGATAATCTACCTCATTGACGTTCTCACTTGATTTAATGCTCGAAGATTCCTCTTCATCAAGCTTTGTCATTAAACATAGATTTGCAAGTTCTTCATCATCCGATGAGCTAGATGTTGATTGACTCTCCACTTCATCCCATACTATGTAAGCCCTTTTTCCTTTAGAAGAATTGAATTTTGAGTTGTCACCTTCCGACTTCTTAGAATGAGTTGGACAATTCGATCGATAGTGACCAAGCTTTCCACATCCATGACACTTGATGTGATCCTTGTTAGTCTTATTTCTTGGTTGTGAGTCCTTAGAATCTCTTTGTCTATTTCTATTAAAGTTCCCCTTTTTCTTAAGGAACCTACCAAGCTTTTTAACTAGCAAGCCAAGGGTCTCATCATCTATATCGGAGTCCGAGTCATCCACTTGAAAGTTTTCCTCTTGTGCCTTAAGGGATTTTGAAGTTGATTTAAGAGCTATCCCCTTTTTCTTCCTATCGGCATCTTCATTCATGGATAACCGTCCAAGCTCCATTTCATGCTCTTGAAGCTTTCCGAATAGAGTTGCTAAATCAATTTGATCCACGTCTCTAGCTTCCATAATGGCCGTCACCTTAGGTTGCCATTCCCTGCTAAGACATCTCAAAATCTTATTAACAACTTCACCATTAGATATAACTTTTCCAAGTGCAGAAAGATGATTAATGATATGAGTGAACCGCTTTTGCATGTCACCTATGTTTTCATTAGGTAACATACGAAAGAGTTCATATTCATGCATGAGTGTATTTAGCCTAGCCCTTCTAACCTCCGAAGTGCCCTCATGTGTGACTTGTAATGTGTCCCACATTTGTTTAGCATCAACACATTGAGATACTCGAAAGAACTCATCATAAGAAAGAGCGGACGTGATGATATTTTTAGCTTTTAAATCAAATGCAACTTTCTTCTTATCATCATTGTCCCAACTCGATTGAGGTTTAATTGAAACAACATCATTTACTTTCGTTTGAGGAACAAAAGGTCCATTCTCTATGGCGTTCCAAATTTCCATATCTATGGCTTGAATAAAAATTTTCATGCGGACCTTCCAATAAGCGTAACCCTCACCACTAAATAGTGGAGGACGATTAATGGAAGTTCCTTCACCACCGAAAGGATTTGAAATTGAGCCCATTGTTTCCAAGTAAAAAGGATCTTTTCGAAAAAGCTTTTTAAGGCTCGGATTTTTCGTCCGAGCTCTGATACCACTTGTTGGAAACCAACAAGCGGCTCAATATAGTCTAGAGGGGGGGGTGAATAGAATATTGAAGCCTTATTACAGATTTTTCGTCCGCCTAAGAGAATGGTTTTATGAAAATAAATTTTCTTAAGAATTCAGTTCAGATTACTCGAGTAACTCAAGCCTTCACTCGAGTAATACGAACCAAAAATAATTTCACTCGAGTATTCAGCAAATCACTCGAGTATTACGAAAGCAAATTTTAAATCACTCGAGTAACAGAAAACCTACTCGAGTAATGTTTATAAACTGAAAGTAGATTACTCGAGTGACAAGAACTTTACTCGAGTAAACTGGGTAAAATTCAATTTAAAACTTTGTTTTCAATGGAGTTCTTCAAGAATAACAATGTTATGATGATTCAACAAATTATGAATGATTAATATGAACAATTTCAAGTAATATTAACATGCAATTTTAGATCAATTGAGTAGAATTAAGAAAACCCCAATTCTAACCTAAAAATGCAAATGTTAATGAATTAATGAAATACAAGGAATGAAAATAAAAGAGACACAAGGATTTATCCTGGTTCACTTTCACCCACTTGAAAGCTACTCCAGTCCCCTCTTAAATCAAGAGAGATTCTTCACTAGAAATCTTCAAATGTAGATTTTACAATGTTTTAAGATGCAACTAGATTCTTAGTTCTCCTATCTTAAAACCCAACTCAAAGTGTGTACCAAACACTTTGATCTAATCTACCCCTTTTGAGAATTCTAGATTTCCTTGCTAATTGATTGAAGATGCTTCCAACCAATCCTCTTTTCTTGCTTTGATTTGATCCTCAAAGTCTTCCTTGTGAGATTCTTCACTTGTGTTGAAACTTCAATGATGCAATCACAAATTGCAAATCTTCAACAACCACTAAGAACAAAAATATGATCTCAAGAATATTTGAACAATGATAGAAAATAGAGTGAAGAATGAAAAGTTCTTTGTTGAATCTTGATAGCTCTTGAAAGATGTAAAATAGCTCTTGAATTACTTTTCAAAGTGTATTAGAAAATTGTAATAATGAAAGTCTATTTCTTTGAAAGAGAAAATTAAGTCCTTTTAAAATTTTCCCAACACTGATTGAATTACTCGAGTAAACCAAACAACGTCACTCGAGTGAAACATGTCAGATTAAGTTACTCGAGTGATGTGTAAACCATTACTCGATTAACCTGTCAGAACATAAATTACTCGAGTGAACCAATACTCATTACTCGAGTAAACTGATCAGAATCTGAATAAAAACAAAGTTTTTCTAAAATGATTTTCACAAGCTATTTAATCAAGATTTAAAGTATCTTCACTCTTAATCAGACATTATTTAAATATTCTTAAAAACACCTAAGCTACCCACACCAATGAGATGCATTGCATAAAATAAAGATTACATTGAAATAGAATTAATAAAAATCCTAATTCTAATCTTCATGTGGTGTAGCTTGCTTGTTGCCAATGTTGTTGCTTGGAGAGAGATTGTTAGCATCAAAACATGAGAATCCTACACATCTTCATTTGACAAATTACTCCTCATGCTATTTATGTCATCATTCAAAACTTCATCCTGGGAGATATTCAATTCATCCTTTGAACTTGTCTCTAGCTGAGTTTCCAGGTTGTATCTGTGAACACTTACACTTTCTAAAAGATCATCAGTAGCATAGAATGTGTGTAAAGTATCCCAAATACATTTAGCATTAACACAATCCTTGATCATATCATATGCATCATCGTTTAAGACATTTCTTAAAATCTGCATAGCTTTAATATTCAAGGCAAAACATTTTTTGTCAAATTCGTTTAAAACATTTTTTGGGTTTAAATCAAAACCATTTTGCACAATAAACCACAAACGATAATTAATTGACTGCAGATAAAACTTCATTATAGCACTCCAATACGCATAATTTTCTCCATTGAAAATTGGTGCATCATTGAATGAACAACCCTCCATTTAAAATCAAACAAATATCCCAATAAGCCAAACCGCAAAGGATCTTTAACTCAAGCGATTAAGCTTGTTACCAGAGCACGAAGCTCTATACCAATTGTTGGAATAATTGGTGGTATTGGCTAAAGTCACCCAAGAGGGGGGGTGAATTGGGTGTTTATAAAAACTTTGAAATTCAATCGCAACAAACGTTCTTTGAAAGATTAACAGAGATTAAACGAGTGGAAGACTTTAAGAACGAAAGAAAAATGATTTTAAGCATATAAGGACACGATATTTAATATTAATAGGTAAAACTTATTATACGCGTGATTGAAGACATAAAACGCAAAAACGCAAAACACGCGTTAAATAGATTAAAACGTGAAAAATAGCTTTTATCCGCGAAGCTTATAATCAACACAAAATAAACATGCGGATAGTAAAGAGATAAGGGATAGAGAAAATTGCACCGGGGATTTTTATCCTGGTTCAGCAAACAACGCCTACATCCAGTTCTCAAGCGACCCACTTGAGATTTTCACTAAGCCAAGACGCAACGCGTCCCCAAGTACATCCAGAGCACCCCGCAAGCTACTAGGAATCCCACCGTTCGCCAGGGACCTCGAACAAAATAGCCTAACTACTAGGAATCCCACCGTTCGTATAGCGCTACCCAATGCAACAGGGTTCACTCACCCTATGAACGCGACACACGTTCAATCCTAAGGGAAAACACCTTAATATCTAAGGTTGTTACACCCCTTACAATCAAAATTATTTGCACGAATAAAATATGTGCAACTAACAATAAAGCTCTCTAGATAGAGCAGATACTACAATAGAGTCCTATGACAAATGATAACCTTAAGCAAACTCAATGTCAAACCAATATGATGATGATGATGATTTTCTTCTCCAAAAGAATTTTTGCCAAGAAAAAAGAGAAGGAGAATAAGAGAGTCTTGTGAATGTGAGTGATGGTGTATTTTTAAAAATGTAGAAGAAGCTGCTTCAAATCAAAATCGTGATCATCCAGAAAAGGAAATAAATCATTCTGGGAATCAGATTGATTTCAGCACGTTTTTCAAAATTTTGAATTGAGTAATCGATTACTTTGGTCAGATTAATCGATTACTTGCTTTCAGGTTTTTCATAAAAGTTGCAGCTAATCGATTAGCAGCTTCAAGTAATCGATTACTGTCACTTAAATGACCAGTTCAAGGAAGTAATCCATTACAAGAACCTAATTAATCCATTACTTACTCTCTGGTTACAAGTTGCATCAAGTAATCGGTTATTCCAGAAGGGGTAATCGATTACTCCACATTAAAAACAAATTTTCATGAAAATTTGTAACCAAAGGTTTTCGCAAAACATTTTCATAAAGATTTTCCTGGAGCAGAGGTTTAAAAATACTTCTTCTAGGATTTTCAATAACAAAACATATATCATCATCATAAGGTTATAATTGAGTGCTTTTTAGATTACTAATTTCCTTACAAAGAGTTCAAAGTACCTGAACCTGTTCAAACATAAAATATTGAGTTGTGTTGTGTCATCATCAAAACATCATAAAGGGAAACCATGAGTTTCAACACGAAATACTCGTGTATTTCGACTAAAATTTGAAAAATAGTTATTATTCCTTTTTCCCTCCAAAATCTTTCTAATATTGCACTTAGGTCCTACAGCAGGGATTATCATGCAAAATTCTAATTTTTGCATAGAAAATAACTATGGAATAATTTTCCCCCCACTCGCATACTAAATACCTAATTTAATTAAATGTATTTATAATAACAATTAATTATAAATAAAATTTATAATTAACTTTTATTAATCCAATATTAAAATTTTGGGGTGTTACAAATACTAACAAGGGAGTAAATACACATAGACACAGTCAATTTTTCTCCCCCTATTTGACATCAGCAAAAGTAAGTATGGGATACAAAACAATTTCTTCCCAATACACAATAAAAAACCGCATGATGTCAAAATGGGATGAAGAAGCAAAAACATGTTTTTAATGCAAATATTCAAATAATATTTTTCTTCCCCTTTCTAAAAGGTTTTTCCAAAATAAGCCTAACATGAAGGGAGATGAAAAATGCATCATAAAAAAACATGTGAATGCTCACTATCATCAAAACTTTAAAATCCTATATGCCATGACAATAATAACATATAATTCATGATAGCACATATTGTCATATAAGGCATATATCACATAAACAAGTATCACATGATAAATAAAATAATAAAGGGACAATGATACTTATCGTCGGTGATGCTTTCCCATTTAATAGGGACAATTAGCTTTAGAGTTCCTTCCAATTTGAGATTCAACATTTAGTATTTGAAGGAATTTCCCAAATACTTCCAAGAGATCAAGTTTATAATGCAGTATCACTTTCAATTGCTTGAAATTGGCAAGTCCTCTCTTAAATTGACAATGTTGATCATAAAATTCTAGAGAGCATTGCAAGGTTGATAATTGCTGTAATACCTGCAAGACTAATTAGCAACGTATCTCTTGGTATCCAACATAATTGAATCCTTAGAAATTAGTGGCGCATGTATATATATAACCAATTATGACTTTTCCAAGTATCATTGTACATGAAGATATAACATGACATCATATTCAGATGCATGAAATACAATGGCATGAACATGTAATCCATGTAGTCACCTAGATATAGCTCAAGAAATATGATATGCTGAAAAATAATAGATTTTCCTTCAAAGAGAATGGATGCACAAATATAGCACAGAAGGAATAAATCATTAAAAAAAATTTCTGCAGTCAGATACACATAACACATAAGACATGACAAGAATATATATTATTCAATTTAACATAATTGTCATGTTGAGCACATATCACAAAGACAAGTATCACAAGATAGTTAAATAAAAATAAGGTCTGTGATACTTATCATAGGAGATGTTATTCCATGTAATAAGCTTGTGTACTTGTGAGGTTCTTCCCTAAAGAGTTTTGCCATTCTTTGCTTTGAAGGAAGTCTCCACCTTTTTAATATGTTCCCCTTCTTTAGTATTTTTCCTCATGCATCATGATGAAAGAGAGTCTTAATTCCTCCTTTGGAATTCTTTCATTTAATTTCAATGTGCATACCTTCTCTTGTACTTGAGGCATTGCCTGTAAAAATACTTAGGAACATTTCTTTTGGTATACAAAAACTTGGATCCATATAGATTAGTAGCACAAGCATAAATATGCATTTTGACTTTTCAAATATTGAAGCACATGAAGGACAATCAAATGCACTTAAAAAATATGCTCATGTACACAAATGCATGTCTTATATTAATATATATATCTCTAGTATGTCATGACTTGTCATCAACACATAAAGAGTGTATTCATGTGATAAAAAGAATTTTAAAAATATTTTAACACACATGATAAAACTCAATATATGGTAAAAAAAAATAATGCAATGCACACACAAAAATATAATCATGTGCTTAAAAAGATTTTCAAGCAAATTACAGCACACATGATCCAAGGAATGATCATGATAAATAAAAGATTTTCAAAAAAAAAAAGGTTTCAGTACTCATGATACACCTTGGTATGTGCAAAAGATAGAGTAGTCCAGATATATCTTTGTGTAGTCGTTGTTATAGGTGGAATGAGAACATGATACCTTGGACTTGTTGATCAAAGAGGTGTTTGTCCTTACCCATTGCTTCTTGCTTGAGGTCCTAGACCTTATGATATCACCTTTAGGCATGTGAGAAGCTTTGGTTGTAGGTACTTTCCTCCTTTGACCAATCCATCTATTCCTTGGTCTCTTGGAAATCACCCTTGACACTTTCCCCTTTTCTTCTCCACTTGTTCATCCTTTTGAATAAAATTATGCACATTTGACACACTGGGAGAACACTTTGGTACCCATTTCAACTTGGGTCCTAGGGGGTTAGTCCACACAAGTTTATTTCTCATATTATAATTTTTACGATATAAGCATAAATGAGAAATATGTCCTAAACAACCACAATAATTGCAATTAATGGGTTTGGACAATGATTTGATTTTTTCAAAATTATTTTCATGAAACTTGGAATTTTTGTACTCACATTGAAAAATGTTATTGTCAAATACTTTGCTTGATTTTTGGATATCCACATTATTTTCAATTTCACATTCAAGCAAGGAATTTGAACAAATGGATTTTTCAATGTTACTATATTCAAAGAGTGCATCCTCAACTTGTTTTTCAATATCAATGCAATTTTCAAAAATAGTTGAGGAGTTATTTTCTAAAAACATCTCTTTATCAAAAATATCTCCATTTTTCAAAATATCAATTTCATTTTCAATTAGAGATAATTTTTGTAAAGAGTCCAAGTTTCTATTTTCCAAAGTTATCAAACCATCATTCAAATCATTATATGCAAATTGTAGAGTTTTAGAACAAGGACTAATTGAAATTACCTCATGGTCCTCATGTGTCAAGTAGTCGGATGTTTTAATTTCATCTGCCATTGATTCCTCATTCGAAAAGCTTGATTCCTCCATTGAGTCCATGAAGCTTTCAAATAATCTTTCAAGTTCATCGTACATTGAGCTACTCCCCACGCTTTCAATATCATCATATTCTTCTTCCAGGGAGTCAGTTCTTTCATGCTCCACATCACTTTCTTCTTTCTCCTTATTCCTATGGACACTTACACTTTCAACAAGATCATTAGTAGCATAGTGTAGATGTAAAGTGTCCCAAATATCCTTAGAATTTTCACAATTTTCAATAATAGCAAATTCATCATGGTTCAAAGCATTTTTCAAAACATGCAAAGCTTGAAAATTCAAGGAAAAAGATTTTTCATCAAAACCATAAACAACAACATTCCATAAACGAATGTTGATAGATTGTAAAAATATTTTCGTTCTCGCACTCCAATAATGAAAATTATTTCCATCAAAAAATGGTGCTTCATCGAATGTAAATCCCTCCATATTAAAACAAATAAAAATATCTCAATTGGTGCCAATTTGGAACGAATCTTTAACTCAAGTTGTTAGGCCTTTACCAGAGCACAAAGCTCTGATACCAATTGTTAGGATTGGCAGCCGTCACCCAAGAGGGGGGTGAATTGGGTGTTTACGAAAACATTGTCAAACGTTGGTTTCAAGTCGTTTCAATAAAATTAGATAAATCTCGCAGCGGAAAACTAATATATTGAATAAAAACGATTTCATGGAAGCTCTAATAATAATAATAACTAATATGTGCGGAACACAAATAAGTTAATAACAACAAATATCTTTACCGCACTAATTAATTTAAAACCCTTTAAATTAATTATTATGAAAATAATCGCTATGTTGCAAGAAGGATAATAATAACAATAACACACATTCAACAATAACAACGGAAAATAAAGAGATGAGGGATAGAAGATTGTGCACCGGAGATTTTATCCTGGTTCGGTAAAACGGCCTACATCCAGTCCCAAGCGACCCGCTTGAGCTTTTCTATCAATAATCCAAAGATGCCCCCGCGTCCCTGAATACAACCAGAGTGCCCCGCAAGCTACTAGGAACCTCCTATCGCTAGGGACCTCAACAACAACAACTAGGAAGACCCTTCCTAGATTTCCCAGATAGCCTAACTACTAGATGACCCACCATTCGTCTAGCACTACCCAAACACAAGGGTTCCTCACCCTACAAACACGAACGCCGCACGTTCGAACTAGGAGATTCACTCCCTAGTCTCTAAGGGTCACATACCCCTTTACAAGAATGGTTACGATGATTGGTTACAACAACTATAATGCACTCTTATTAGTGTTGATACAACAATGAAGGCACTCTAACAAAATTGTGTTCTAGATAACACGGATACAACAATTAAGCACTATAATAATGAAGTTAAATTACAAGAGTATATGCCAAAATAAGATTTTCTTCTCAAAAGATATTAACGTGAAAACTTTAAGAAGAAGAAGAAGAAGAATGAAGAAGAAGAATAAGAACGCACGTACAGAAGAGAAAGGGTTCAATCAGAAAATAGGAATTATTCAAATCATATTAAAAACACAATTTAACACATGTTTAAAATCAAAAACCAATGCTAAAGATTTAAGAAATAAAACCAAAAATTTGAAAATATTTGAAATTTGAATTTTGAATTTTGAATTTGAAAATAAAATCAGAATTAAATCAAAAACGATTATTTTGTCGGTACAATATTGCCTCTCAATTGTTTGATTTATCTTACGAATCACTCATTAGTATAGAAGATCGTTTTCGTGAATGAATTAGGTATAATATCATCTTATGTACACCATCGTGAATGTTTTTGTTTCATGTTATCATCTTATGTACACAATCAAAGAAATTGGCTCAATCTCATAATTTTGTTTTTGTTTCATGTTATAGTAATTAGGAAATTCTTTTCTCATGCATATTTTTTTTTGGTTAAGTAGCAATTTTGTAGTATTAATACTAACTCTCAAATTTTATAGGATCTGTGACTTCAAATCCTTACTTTAAATAAAGGTGTCTTTGACTGCATTATGCTTGCATCAATGACCTAATTGCTTATGATTCTTTGCAAGAATTTGCAAGGATTGAATAATCTTATATAGTTCAATTGCATAATTAATATGCTTGTTGTTACTGTCAAAAGTAGTGATTAAATTAAAGTACAAAGACATATGATTTTGGATGAGATTAGAAAATGAAATTTGTAGAAATCATGTTCAATTTTGCCTTCTCTTATACATAAGTAGAGCAATAAAATATGAAATGAAGCGGTGAGAATCACCCAAGTTTTGCCCAATGCTTCAACCCAGTTTTAAGATTAGAGGTAGAATAAAGCAATTTTTTCATGCTTGGTTAAAATGCTTTTGAAATTCAATATGGGATGAGTTTACTAATTTTGTTTTGGTATGCAATCTAATACAAGTTTGCGATTTACATTTATTCATAGTTGTGAATATTTAAGTTCTATAAAAAAAGTTTGATACTAATAAAACTCTTGAAAGAAGTTTTGTCTTAAAAAGGAAAAATGTCCGTTTAGTTTTCCATTTTTATTAAATTATTAGATAATTCAAAAAGAACATATTCTTCACATCAATGCAATTATAATGCATTAATGCTCCCATATTCAATCTTTTTTAAACATCGTAGAGATATTAAGTTTCTTATGTAAATCAATATCTAACCATGAAGTGGATATTATAATTGCTAAAATTTAGGCATGTGTATGTCAAATAAAAAAATTTGAACAAAATGCTCACATCATAAAAATTTCTAAAAGCAAGATAGATAATCATACTTTTCGCTAATCATGTTGTTTGGCTGTGCAAATTTGATTTAGTATAAATGCTTGAAACATTAAAAATAAACAATATTATACGATCCTAAATAATATTGGATTATAAAAAATATAAAAAATTATTATCAAATAAATAATTTTAATCTACTTAACTTCCACAATTTAATTTAATTTCGTTAATATGTTTTCACGAATTTGATCATTTGAATTTCATCACATAATTTTTTATTTACAAATTAAGTGATACTGATTCAATTCGAAAATTCATAATGCATTTGAATTATTTAATCAAATTATGTAAAAATATATCAAAATATCTATTAAAGTTATATAATACTCTCTCCGTCCCTAATTATAGGACCCTTTAGAAAGATTTTACATCCATTAAGAAAGTTGATTAATTTAGTTAATTGTATTTGGAAATGTGAATTTTTTATATGTATTTTCAAGATTACCCCTATTAATATTATGGAGAATCTAAAAAGTGTTAAATAAATATGGGTGTTTGTGGAAAAAAGTAATTAATGGTCATTGAAAATTGGTATAGAGTTTTATAAATAGGGACAAAATAAAAGTGTCAAAAGGATCTTATATTTAGAGACGAGAATAATAATAGTTAACTAATAATAAGCTAACAAACAAATGCTCATGCACTATAAGCAAAATAACAAGCACCCCAGTGCATAGGCTTAAAACTAGTTATTAAATGTTTTGTAACTCATAACTACTAATAACTTAACACATGCATACACTGACACAAGCTCTCCCCTCTCTGTATGTCTATACTGCTAGAAATAGGGATCAAATACGCAGCGGAAAAAAAAACGAAATCCCCTATTTCCAGAACAGGATCCATGCGAGAGAGCATGATTCGAGATTAAAAATGTTTACCTCTTGATGCGAAGAGGAGAACGGCGTTGTTCAGATCGTCTACGAACAATCCACGTCAATCACGAGCGCAGCAAGGTAGTCGCGCCTCTATTGGTATCCGCACGAACAGATTCCCAATTGGAGTCACGTCTCTCTTCTCAGTGCTAGCGGAGAAGAGAGAGATTCAGTGTATCACTCACTCTCTGATATGGAGGTTGTCGTTCTGTGTCTCACACGTACCAAAACCCTAAGGCTAATAATAGTATTAGACTAGCGGACTGGGCTTGGCAGCACATATCAGAATGCGTCGCACGGTCATACTGTGCATCGCACGGACATAAATTTATAAAAATACAACTATTGTATTTTTATCAAATGTGATATCTTCAATCTATCTGTTCTTAGTGTGTGACCCTATAAGTTCATATAACGTTGGCAGTGTAACACACCTAATTTTGTCCCTTGGATATTTATATTTATATAATAAAAGTTTATTTTCCAAATTACAAAGTTTTCTTTTAAATCGATTAATTATATAAATAATGTGCATTTAATTAGTAAATATTTTTAAACGAGTAAATTATGTGAAAATATAATTTTCATAGCATGATCCTTAAATTAGGACCTAATAATTATATTAGAAAGGTTTTTGGAGGGAAAGGAATTAAAAACTAAATTTTTGGAATTTTCCCAGCATCTAACCGGTTAGATGTGCCCTGTAACCGGTTAGACGATGAAACCAGAAACTGATTTAGTGGATTTTGATGAGTAATCACTGCAATTACCCCTTAATTGCCACGAATCCCACTCGATTCATAGTGGGAAACGTGTGTCGGTCTGCATGTTAATCAAATCCCTCTATTTAAGGCTCAATGTTTGATGAATTGAGCCCATTTTTGCCCAAGTGTGAGAGATTGCTCTGTGTTAGGGTTCTGAGGTTCGTCCTTGCAATTCTCCTTTGTTTCTGAGAGATAGAGTTTGAGTGATACACCATTGTAAAGCTTACTCTTCAAGCTTTACAAAGACACAAAAATCGTGAGTGGAGATTCCCTGAGCAAGGAGAACGAAGCTTGCAAAGTCAGGAGTTCAAGTCTGTCAAAATTCGTTTATGGTTTCTGGAGCTTATTTCAAGCTTCTATTTGAGTAAGTACAGACCCTCTCTGAGTCTCAAATTGGTTTCATTCTTCCATGCATGTTGCATAGAACACAATCTAACCATTTTCCCCAAATTGTTTCTCTTTTTCATGTGTCAAAATCTCTGGTCTTTGAACCCTATAAAAATTGTCTTGCATGAGAGCAGAATTTGTGATTTTGGAGTGTCTCTGTGGTAATCTTGTTGTTGATGTGTTGATCTTCATTAAGCACGACTCTAAGGTAAGGGAGAAGCTAATTAATCACTAGAATAAGAATAATGAATAGGAATTTAGGTATGAGTCACCATGAGACTCATAAAGGGCATAGACTTTAATGGTCAAAGGCTTGGAGGCCAAATTCACTTGTTCCAGGACTTAGAGCAAGTTTTAATAAGTGCATGCAAGCTGAATATATGACTAATTGGTGTTATATTTCAGTATATGTGAATTTGGTATACTAAGTTGTTATTCATACCTTCATGCAATTTGATATGTATATTTGAAATGCATGTGTGTTGGATGAAAGCAAATGTTGGAACATATTTATTTCCTGGAATTGAAGTTATATTTATGGTTAAATTTTATTGGAAATGAGTGGACTGGGAAATGGCATGAAAAACCCCAAAACAGTGTTATGTACTGCATGTTTTAACCGGTTAGGTTATCGTGTAACCGGTTAGAACTGATAGACAGGGAAAAATGAAGTCCAGAAATTTAATCACTGATTTTTATAATATTTTCAATGGACTTTTCCAATCAAACTTAGCTGTAAATTATCTATTATGAACTGAGAATGTTGATGGACTTAAGGTTTTATACTTGAGTTCCATATTGTAATGGAAGTTATGTAATTGATTTGGTTTTGAAAAATAAGTCCAATTGAAATTGAGTTCTATGAGACTCTCAATATAAAACAAGATGAATTTGAGGCATATGAATTATTCCCAACCTGTTTTGAAATTGGGATTGGATTGGGAATTAAAATGGCATTAAACACTAAAGAAAATTCTGGTTTGGCTGCAGGTTCTAACCGGTTAGAATCTGTTGTAACCGGTTAGAGACTGACAATAACGAAAAATCAATTGAATTATAACTTAACCTTTCTTGTGCCATTTTAATTAACCTTTTTCAATTTAATAACAATTTAATTACCTTAAATACAAGAGTGTGGTTTGTGGGATAATTCATAAAACCTCAAGTTAAGCTAACTTACTAAGAAAGTATGAAATTCTTAGTAATGTTATAAGCTATATATATTGAGAATGGAAATTGAGAAATCAATTAATGGCCAACCAAACCAAGAAAAAAAACATTATATGCATTCATGCATGGTGTAACACCTAGGATTTAAACCCTTAATTCCCCCTTATAATAAAATACGGACTTGAAAATTTCTTTTTATTACAATAAAATCAACCGTCAAACGGACGGAGTTTTGTTTGTTTTTAGGACTATTCCCAAAATTTAACCTGCGATAAATAGTTTCAAAATAAACAATTAATAGCCAGCAGGGCTTCCGGTTATATTTCTAAATCATGTCAAGACCTTATTGGCTCCAGATATAACAGAGACATCAAATATTCAGAGTTCAGCGGAAAGTACAAAGTCTGATCATTAAAAACTAAAACCTAAAATTTTCTCAAAACAAAACCTCCTAAGCCTCACTTAAAAATATTTATAACACATTTACATCAAAAAGAGTGTAGGAGGCTTAGGTTCATAATATCCACCAAAACCCATAATAACCCTACTATCCCTGTAAGGGAAAGTACTCCTGCTCGGTCGGGGGCTGTGCCAACTCAATCTCCGTACCTAAAAATGTAAGGGAGTGTTGAAACTGAGTGTTGAAACTCATGTGTTTCTCTCTCAATGTTTTGATGATGACACAACAACAACATCGTATATTGAATATATTGCTTAACAGGTTCAGGTACAAATGGAGATTGCAAAGGCTTGATATGCGTTAGATTTATCCTTAGGCTTAGAAGTCTTTGTAAGACAATTTAGTTTTCTTAAAGCATATAGAATTATAGTCTATGTGATGATGTTGATGTTCTATTTTGAAAACTTAGAAGAAGCATTTTTATAAATCCTTGCTCCAGGATATCTTTTGAGAAAAATGGTTTTGTGAAAACCTGGTTACAATTTTTATGAAAATCAAATTTTTACTTGGAGTACCCTTATGGTATAATCGATTATTTAATGCAAACTGTAACCAGAGAGCATGTAATGGATTATTTAGGTTCTTATAATGGATTACTTCTTTGAACTGGTCATTTAGAAGTAAGTAATCGATTATCAGAACATAGTAATCGATTATATGTTGATGCTGCAACTTTTGTGAAAAACCTGAGAGCTTGTAATCGATTAGCCTGACCAAAATAATCGATTATTTTAATTCAATTTTTGAAAAACGTGCTGAAATCAATCTAATTCCCAGAATGATTTGTTTCCATTTTTGGAGGATCACGAATTGAATTTTTGGTTGCTTCTTCTCCTTCTTTTTATATCTTTCATTTTTGAATTTTAAAAAAGAGAGCTTCTTCTTCTTCTTCGGATTCTAGTCATTTTTGTTAAATATCTTTTTAGAAGAAAAAGTTCATCATCATCATCATCATCATAAGTCTATAGTTTTGTGTGTGCTTTAGAACATTATATTGTCATAGGTCTTTTATTGTTGTATCCGCTCTATCTAGAGAGTATATTGTTAGTTGCACAAATTCTATCGTGCAAATTCTTATCTTTGTAAGGGGTGTGACAACCTTAGTGATTAAGGAGTGTTTCCCTTAGGATTGAACGTGTGTCGCGTTCATAGGGTGAGATAAACCCTTGTGTATTGGGTAGCGCTATACGAACGGTGGGATTCCTAGTAGTTAGGCTATTTTGTGTTTCGAGGTCCCTTGCGAACGGTGGGATTCCTAGTAGCTTGCGGGGCGCTCTGGATGTACTTGGGGACGCAGTTGCGTCTTGGCTTAGTGAAAAAGCTCAAGCGAGTCGCTTGGGGACTGGAGTAGGCTGGGTTTGCCGAACCAGGATAAATTCTCTGTGTACAATTTCTCTATCCCTTATCTTTTACTTTCCGCACATTTAAATTGTTTTAAATCTTATTTTCGTGGATAAAAACTATTTTCAAGTTTTAACATATATCACACGAGTATTGCGTTTTGTATGTGTTGTTCTTTCTAATCAATCTCGTGTTTATTATGATTTCAATATTCATAATAATAATATGTTTACTTCTTGCTTAAAAACGTTTTAAATCGTTCTTTAAGTCTTCCGCTCAATTTAATCTCTGATATTTTGTAAAAGAACGTTTTAATTCGATTAGTTTTCAAAGTTTTCTAAACACCCAATTCACCCCCCTCTTGGGTGATTCTCGCCAATTACACCGATTATTCCAACAATTGGTATCAGAGCTTCGTGCTCTGGTAACAAGCTTAATCGCTTGAGTTAAAGATCCTTGGTTAATTGGCTTATTGGGATTTTGTGTTTTTGATTTTAAAATGGAGGGAAATTCATTCGATGAAGCCCCAATTTTCAACGGAGAAAATTATTCATATTGGAGTGCTAGAATGAAATTTTATTTACATGAATTATCGTTTATGGATTATTGTGCAAAATGGTTTTGATTTCAATCCAAAAAATGTTTTAAATGATTTTGATAAAAAATGTTTTGCCTTGAACATTCAAGCGATGCAGATTTTAAGGAATACCTTAAACGATGACGCATATGCTAAAATCAAGGATTATGTTAATGCAAAAAATATTTGGGATACCTTACACACTTATTATGCTACTAATGATCTTTGTGAAAGTGTAAGTATTCACAGATGTTATCAAGAGACCCAGGAAGAAAAAATCTCAAAGGATGAGTGGACTATTTCTCATAACAAAGTTTTGAATGATGACACCCATAGTATGAGGAGCAGTTCATCAGACGAAAAAGGTGATGATGAGTTAGAGAACTTATTTGAAGCTTTCTTGGAAACTCTCGAGGAATCAAGTTCTTCAGATGAGGAGTCAGTAGAAAACGAAAATGCATTACAGTCATTTACTCCTCACGAGGTAACTGTGATTAATTCTAATGTCCAAAACCCTCATAGTGCTAATAATATTTTGAGAGATGATTTAAAAAATAATTTTGAAAATAGCACCTCTTCAAGTAATGAAAAATGTATTTTTATTAAAAATTCTGAGGTTGCTTCTTGTGACTCTCATTGTATTTCACAATCTATTTGTTCAAACTCTTCTCTTGACAATTCAAATAAAAATGTGGAAATTCAAAAGTCAAGTAAAGAGGTTAGCAAATGTGATTCTGAGTACAAAGATCACAAGTTCTGCAAAAATGATTTTATAAAATCCAAAACTTCTCCCAAAATCATTATTTGTAACTATTGTGGTCGTTCTGGTCATATTTCTCATCTATGCATATTTAAGAAAAATCATTACTTGAGAAATAAAATGAAATGGGTTCCAAAAGTTTCCGAGGAATCAAAAATTAACCCCCCTGGACCCAAAATGAGATGGGTACCAAAAACTTCTTCTTGCAACAGGAAAGAAGATTATTTTCTACCCAAGGAAAAATCAAGAAGAATTCAAAGAGATAAACTCATTATTTGGTCACCGTGGAAATCTGAAACAAGATGGAATAACCAAAGGAGATCAGTGCCATCAAAGTCAAATATGTCACATAGAAGATATGAAAATCACACATGGTCAAAAATTCGTAAAAGGAATCATTGGCAAAAAGGAAGTGATAAGAGGAATTATTGGCAAAAAGGAAGTGACAAAAGGAACCATTGGCAAAATTCAAAATCTTCATGGCATGCAAAAATTGAGGTAAACAAATCATATATTTCTCATAACTATGATTATTCAAGAGCATACTTTGATTATTCCAAGCTAAATTATTTTTAACATAAATCATGTGTTGCTAAGTTTATCTTCACATCCCTTGGAAAAATCAAAGATTTTCATAAGATGTCATTTAGTGCAATTTTGAGGAAATCAAGATAGCATCAAATGCATATTATGATTAATCTTGATATATCTTATAATTATGATAAGCATATGATTTGGTACATTATTGTCATTAATTTATTTCAATTAATTAAAAGTGCTCATTGTGATTATCATGAATATTATCTAACTTGACCGTCAGAGATAGCCAGATTTATCTGTTTTGCAGAAAACAGGAATTTTAAAGGTAAGTTGTCCACAAGCTTAACGTCACTGAACGGATTCAGGCATCAGGAATCATGTATCAGAAGGTATTGGGTTGTATCAGTCAGAAAAGGAAGAATTCTGGAGATTTGTGCAGGAGTAATCGATTACTCTGCAACAGTAATCGATTACCAGGTGGATTTTTTGAATCAGTTATGAAGATGTAATGGATTAGAAGATCAGAATAATGGGTTATATTTGTTGCATCATTTATCTCATCAGTGGAGAGATAATCGATTATATGTCTCAGTATAATCGATTATCAAAGTTGCATCAGTTATGGACAGAGAGGCGATAATCGATTAAGAGAATGGTAGTAATCGATTCTTTTGCAAAAGTAATCAATTACATAAGTAAGATAATCGATTATTTGGATCAGTATCTGAAAAAAAAAAAGGGAATAGTGCAGAAGGTCGTGTGGGCCTTGACCCATGTTTGACCAAGTGTGGACCATGTTAGAATAACCCTAGCCACACAATATCTCTTACACACTCTCTCTCTCTCTTCCCACAAAATAAAAAAAAAAATATTCGGCCTCCTCTTTCTCTCTTTCTCTCTTTCTCTCTTTCTCTCACCCACGATAACACCCTTCTTCTTTTTCTCTTCATCTTCTTCAACCTCCATAAAACCTTCATAGTCCTTCACCATACTCACTCATTCTACTCCTTTCCTTCATAAACCTTCATTCTTTCTACTTCACTCAACCAAAACCGCCCCAACCTCTCTCTCTCTCTTTACCATTCGGTTTTTCACTCTCAACCACCATAACCACCATTAAACCTCTTGCTCTTGCTTCACCTTGTCCAAAACCTTCTCTTCACACTTGATTAAACTTGGTATTTACAAGGGTTTCATGATTCTTGGCTCTTGTTCTACAAGTTTCAGATCCGGTTCATCTTTGGTTCATGCATGTTGATGAAGGTATTGGTTCACTGGTTTGAGCATTCGGTTTGCTGATCAGAATCTCACTCGGTTCACTGGTCCGGTTTGGTTTTCGGCTTGGTTCAGATTTTTAGTTTTTTGGTTCAGTCTTGGTTCGGGTTTGCTGGTCTGGTTTGGCTTTTGGTTTGCTCAGGTTGATGTGTGCTGCTCATTGTTCGGTTCAGTTGATAACTTCTCCGGTTCAGGTTCACAGTATCTTGGCTATGCATTATCAGTACCTTCATGCTTTCTATTTTTTTGATATGAAGTTATTTTTCTGCCATTGATGTTGTGAAGTTGAATTTGTTAAGTTGAGTATTTGAGTTATTATCTGTGTTGTGCTGCATTCTGGTTGGAAGAGTTAGTTGATTCAGAATTCAGAATTTCTTTTGAGATAGTTGTGTTGTGCTGCATTTAGTTGAGATGACTTGGATGTTATTATCTGTGCTGTAATCATGTCTGCACGTCACTCTAAAAGGAGAATGGTTGTAGAGGAATCAGAGGATGATGAGCCTTCACCTCCTGTTGTTCAAAGAAGGGCTCAACCATCATCTAGTCGGGTTCCTAGGCCTCCAAGGACACGTCAAAGCGATGCAGGTCCTTCAGCTCCACCTCCACCAGTTCATCAGCCGATCGCATTAGAAAAGCTTAATCGATGGTTTTCTAATCCAGCTCAAATAATGGATTATGAAAAATACTTTGCTGCATGTTCAGTCATTTCACCCAGATTTCTAGATGCTGACACATTTGATGGCGAAGATTGTAATCTTCCGGCTGTAGTTCTGTTGAAAGAAAAAGGACTTTATGAGTTTTGTACCATTGGAGGAGATTATTATGAGGACTTAGTCAGAGTGTTCTACTCAAACCTTGTCTGGAATGCGGATGAACAGACACTCTATTCCGAGGTCAAAGGAAAGGGCATCAAGATCAATCTGAATACTTGGACTAACATGACTCACTTGCCCATGGACGGTGTTACGTTCACTGGTTCTGGTTCAGACAGTTTATGGGGTGATGAATATGACAAAAAGGCTGCTAAAGAGGAATTTATTGATGATCGTATTCTGGCTGGGAAAGTAATGACATCTGGGAATCTAAAGTTTGTTTATCGGATTCTACACTTCATTTTGACTCGTTGCTTAATCCCTAGGCAAGGGAATTATTTTCGGATTCTTGAATCTGACTACATTATCTTCTGGGCGTGGTATCATAACAAACCAATTAATTGGGGATGGTTTGTGTTGAATCATATGATTGAAACGGCTGCTAAGGTTCGACGGTCTATTAACGAAGATAAGAAGAATAAGACGTCGAAGCTCCCTTATGCTACTGTGATCACTAGAATCCTCAGGCGATTCAGAGTTCCTGTGAATGGGGAAGCTAGAACAGCTCCCAATGCTGACATGAGGATGGATTCTAACTTCTTGGGAAATATGGGTTGGCTCAACATGGAAGGCACAGGTTGGAGACCAAAGACACAAAGGCGTGAGCGCAAATCCAACCACAATTATGATCCTGATGAAGATGATCAGCAGCAGCAGCAGCCACCACAGCCTGATAGTGCACCAGTTCATGATTCAGATTATGTGCCACTTCAAGCTCTTTATCCACCCGAGCACATTCCACCATACATGCAGTTATTCATGGATGATGTTCGAGGGTATATGAGGCGATCAGATGAACACATGCATTCGGTTGACACCACTCTTGCTCAACTCACATCCAGCATGGAGCAAATGCATATGGATATGGAGTCAGTGCGAGATGATATTTACCATTTGAGGCATCAGAATCGTCCTCCGTTCCAGTGATCGTAGAGCTTGTGGCACCGCACTTCACTTTGCACCACACTTCACTTCTCTTTATCTATTTCAGTTATTTGGATTATGTTATTTGGATATGTTTATGCTTGCTCTTAACCCCTAGTATTTCTATTTGCTTGACTTGCTCCTGGAATTTATGTTGTTTTCTCTAGTCCTGTTCGAACTCATTATGATGCGTATGTCAATTATTTCTTCGGTGTGCTTATTTAATGCGTTGTCATATGCTATCTATTTCTATTATGCCTTTTCACCTTTTTGATGATGTCAAAAGGGGGAGAAAAAGGAGAAACGTGAGAAAACAGGATACAGGTCAAAGGTTGTTTTTGTTCATGAGAAATCATGAATTCAGGGGGAGCTTGGCTTGATGAGCTTGGCTTGATAAGCTTGAGTATTTTTTTTTATACTTTTATGATATGCTTTAATTGATTATATTCGTACTAACCTTTGTTTTGCAGGATTGTTTGCCATCATCAAAAAGGGGGAGTGTTGAAACTGAGTGTTGAAACTCATGTGTTTCTCTCTCAATGTTTTGATGATGACACAACAACAACATCGTATATTGAATATATTGCTTAACAGGTTCAGGTACAAATGGAGATTGCAAAGGCTTGATCTGCGTTAGATTTATCCTTAGGCTTAGAAGTCTTTGTAAGACAATTTAGTTTTCTTAAGGCATATAGAATTATAGTCTATGTGATGATGTTGATGTTCTATTTTGAAAACTTAGAAGAAGCATTTTTATAAATCCTTGCTCCAGGATATCTTTTGAGAAAAATGGTTTTGTGAAAACCTGGTTACAATTTTTATGAAAATCAAATTTTTACTTGGAGAAATCGATTACCCTTCTGGTATAATCGATTATTTAATGCAAACTGTAACCAGAGAGCATGTAATGGATTATTTAGGTTCTTATAATGGATTACTTCTTTGAACTGGTCATCTAGAAGTAAGTAATCGATTATCAGAACATAGTAATCGTTTATATGTTGATGCTGCAACTTTTGTGAAAAACCTGAGAGCTTGTAATCGATTAGCCTGACCAAAATAATCGATTATTTTAATTCAATTTTTGAAAAACGTGCTGAAATCAATCTAATTCCCAGAATGATTTGTTTCCATTTTTGGAGGATCACGAATTGAATTTTTGGTTGCTTCTTCTCCTTCTTTTTATATCTTTCATTTTTGAATTTTAAAAAAGAGAGCTTCTTCTTCTTCTTCGGATTCTAGTCATTTTTGTTAAATATCTTTTTAGAAGAAAAAGTTCATCATCATCATCATCATCATAAGTCTATAGTTTTGTGTGTGCTTTAGAACATTATATTGTCATAGGTCTTTTATTGTTGTATCCGCTCTATCTAGAGAGTATATTGTTAGTTGCACAAATTCTATCGTGCAAATTCTTATCTTTGTAAGGGGTGTGACAACCTTAGTGATTAAGGAGTGTTTCCCTTCGGATTGAACGTGTGTCGCGTTCATAGGGTGAGATAAACCCTTGTGTATTGGGTAGCGCTATACGAACGGTGGGATTCCTAGTAGTTAGGCTATTTTGTGTTTCGAGGTCCCTTGCGAACGGTGGGATTCCTAGTAGCTTGCGGGGCGCTCTGGATGTACTTGGGGACGCAGTTGCGTCTTGGCTTAGTGAAAAAGCTCAAGCGAGTCGCTTGGGGACTGGAGTAGGCTGGGTTTGCCGAACCAGGATAAATTCTCTGTGTACAATTTCTCTATCCCTTATCTTTTACTTTCCGCACATTTAAATTGTTTTAAATCTTATTTTCGTGGATAAAAACTATTTTCAAGTTTTAACATATATCACACGAGTATTGCGTTGTGTATGTGTTGTTCTTTCTAATCAATCTCGTGTTTATTATGATTTCAATATTCATAATAATAATATGTTTACTTCTTGCTTAAAAACGTTTTAAATCGTTCTTTAAGTCTTCCGCTCAATTTAATCTCTGATATTTTGTAAAAGAACGTTTTAATTCGATTAGTTTTCAAAGTTTTCTAAACACCCAATTCACCCCCCCCCCTCTTGGGTGATTCTCGCCAATTACACCGATTATTCCAACAGTGAGCATTGCACATGAAATAGAAAGCAGTTTCTAACTAGACATAACAACCCACTAGGTCAAGCACAATTAGCAAATAAGCATATTTTCACATATAGCATACCACACTCATTTCATTATTTCCATACTCATTACTTATTTCACATTTCCATCTTCATTATTCATTTCAACGTCCAATTTCACTATTCATTTCAACATTCATTTCCTTTATTAATTTACTCATTTCACATACTTATTTCATTTCAATATCCATTTTCATTCTTCATTTCAACACCCCTTTTCTTTTTCTTTCCATTTCATTCTTTTAAGATGCATCACACACCATTGTACTTCACCTCCACACTGGAAGGTACCTCATACATTTCCTTATTTAAATTAGGTGTCCCTCAGGTCAGAGGTCAACACATTTTAACATTTTATTCATTTCGTGCCCCTCAGGTCAGAGGTCAACACATTTTTAACATTTTATTCTTAAAAATACATTTCGCGTCATTGTACTTCACCTCCACACCGGAAGGTACCTCATACAATGTGGCCTAGGGATACTTCACCTCCACACCGGAAGGTACCTCATATCGTTGTACTTCACCTCCACACCGGAAGGTACCTCATATCGTTGTACTTCACCTCCACACTGGAAGGTACCTCATACAAGTTGGCCTGCAGGTACTTCACCTCCACACCGGAAGGTACCTCATACCATCGTACTTCAACTCCACACCAAAAGGTACCTCATACATTTGGCCTATGGGTACTTCACCTCCACACCGGAAGGTACCTCATACAATTTGGCCGATGGGTACTTCACCTCCACGCCGGAAGGTACCTCATACAACCACCCAGATTATACTTAAACATTAATCTCATGATAAACAATTCATTCATAAACACATTTAACCACAATCAACACATAATCTTTCATGTAATTTCCGTATTCATTTCCTTTCTTAGTTACCACATTCATACCAAATAGTGTTCTCTTTCATAGCCCAACATTTAGATTTTACATATATCATCTTTTACTTTGTTTTGCACGTAATCCTTTTACTTCCATTTCCTAGTTTCACATGTTCAATTCCTAAACCATAACCCTTATTCACAATTGATAATACTTAACATTTATTCTCATTTAGAATTTAGAAACAACTACGCACATTCATCTCATATAGTCATTTTCATTCCATCTTCTTCCTATATCAATTTATTCCATAATACATACATACATTTGCAACATCAATCAATTATCATTTTATACAAAACTTGACAATTAAAATCCTTAGTCATAGAAATCATTTATATCATCTTCCCTACCCGATTACCAAAATCTTATTGTACTTCATTATCATCATTAACAAAATTTCATTTATCAAATCATTCATTCTCACATTATTGGGTTTCCTTTTTCCTAATCTTAACATCAAATCATCATGCATATTTAATTAATTAGAATTTTATATTCCATAACCTAGGGTTTTATAATCTAATTTTCTCCCCTAACACATAACCCTAACAAGCATTATATACTAACTAGACCCAACTCCCTAGAACAAGGCAAAGCTCACTATATCCACCCCCTTACCTCAAGTCCTTAGAGATTAGGAGATTCTAGCTTGCTCTACTTTGAGCTTTTCCACCAATAATCTTATAACCAACAAGAGAGGGAGAGAACCTAAAACAAGAGTCATAAAGAGAAAGGGTTGTCATTTATGACATGGTTCATATCAAGACTCAAGAAAATTAGAGTTTCATAGCTTAGAAGTTGAAAACCACCATGGTTTGTAGAGAGAGAAAAGAGCAAACGAATTTTTGAGAGAGAAAGAGAGGAACTCACACACAACACTTACTTGAAGATGGTAATAACAATCCTTGATGATGGAATGAGTGCCACCCACTTGATCCTTGGTCAAATGGAAGTGAGAAAATCTTGAACCCTAGAGGAGAGAGAGAAAGCACGAATTTTAGAGAGGGAAGGAAGAAATCAAAACTTAAACACTTATCTTGAGATGAGAAAGAAGAAATTACAATGATAGAGATGCAAAGATTACTTGTTCTTGGTTGATTTTTGAGGAATGAAAATGGAACCCTATGGAGGAGGAGGAGGGAGTCGTGAATGAGAGAGGAAGGAAAAAGATGAGTTTGAGAGAGAGAGAGAGAGTGGGTTATGAGAGTAAGAGTGAGTTTGTTTTATTGGGTTGGGAAGGGAATGAGTGGACAAGGATTAAAGCCACAAAAAGAGATTGTTTTTGTGTGGTTGAGAGTGCAATCACGTGCACTCTCTTTTCCCCCTTTTTTTTTGTGCAGACCCTAAAATAATCGATTATTCTAGCCAAATAATCGATTATTTCTTCAATGCAACATTTCTCAGTACATTCACAAGAGGCCTTATAATCGATTAAAGCCCTGAAAATAATCGATTATAGCTCAAAATAATCGATTACTTCATATGAGGTAATCGATTAGAATTGCTGCAACTTTTTATTGTTTTCATCAGGGGCCTTGTAATCGATTACTGACCATCCAGTAATCGATTATTTAGTGGAAAAGTCACATTTTGATGATTTTTCTAACTCCAATTCATTTCCTTAGGTCCCCATATCCCTTTAGTTTTGGTTTGATACTTGAAACCTTCCTCGAATCTTGGAAATATTTCCTAATTAATTGGCATAATTTCCCATTATGTCGGAATCAAAATTAGGGATGTTACAATCCTCCCCCACTTATTGGAATTTCGTCCCCGAAATTCCGTTAAGTTTAGTAAGTGGAGAACCATCCCACCAATAGAGTTCGTGATTTCTGTCTTTACTTCCCTTCGGGTTCTTTCGTCAACTTCTCGATTCGCACTTACTTAACCGGAATTTAATTTAAGTTAAGAAATGCTCCCCCACTTTGCGTCGACATACCCGATTACATCCAATGCTGAAAGATATAGGATGGATTGAATTCACTTTCGGTTGTTTCTCAATTAACTCTAAGGCAGGAGTTGTAAGAACTAGTTAAAGAAAACTCAAAATTCTTAGCATTCCGGCAAAGTTTTAGAATCTTTCCCGAAGAGATGCCCTGAAGTTGTGGCATGCGAAGATTCTTATAGAATATAACTCCTTAGAGTTTGAATCTTACAAAGATCGACTAGCACCGGTAGGATTTAGAGCTTTCCAAAAACAACAGGTATTCAAGAACGAGAAACAAATCAAGGATTAAGAGTTTCCCCCAATGCTTAGTTGATTAGAGCCGACACCACTCCTACTAAATGCTCAACAATCAACTTCTTCCATGAATCGATTAAAAGAGTAGGAAGGAAGAAATCCACATTAGTTCCAAGATTTACCCAACTACCAAAGGTGAAGGGTACGACAAGCATGCCGTTGGCTGGGTCAATCATCAAGATGGTTTGGTCTTAACGCAGGGATTTCACAAATTTGGCACAACCAGCTATTCTTACGAATGGTTATTTAGGAACGGGAAAAGATTTGAAGCAATTGTCAAATTGCTCAATGATTGGTTTAGTTGATGTGAGGGTTGTGAATAATTTCTGGAGGGTTTTCTTAACTCACCCAAGGGTTTAGCACTTTAGCTATACTACTTTGGTTGTCTATTTTCACTTCAAAGGTTACAATGATAGCATTTATTGATAGATGCAAGAATTGAGGTGATCAATCCCAACCTCACGTCTACCAACAACACATCACTGTCAGGTTCTGTCAATGATGTCATCATTTAACAAATGCGAGGATTAGAGTGATCAGTTCTAACCTTACATTACATCAAATAGCAACATCACAACATAGTATTGGTCACTTGATACTAGAATTTTCAGACTTAAGAATTCCTTCTAAGGTCTTTCATATGCCACCTATTATATCCTAAGACATTACTAGCTCACTATTTAGCTAACTAAGGGGAAAACTAACTCCACAACAATCGAACTTAGAAGCATTACGCATAGACTTGACAACGTTAGTTACCTGCGACCATATCAGCTGGATCCACCTCGTCACCCTCTACGGTGAATAGCTTCCCCTTCGGCAATGATGGACCACCACGGGCCCTCTGTGCCTTAGCAGCATTAATCTCCTTCTTCATTGTGTTCTTAGGACAATTTGAAGCAAAATGTCCGGGTTGTCCACAGTGAAAGCATAACCCCTCCTTTCGACCCAATGTCCAGCATAATCCCCTATGCATCCTGCCACAGCGCTGACAAGTTGGTATTGGACCATAAGCATTCACTGTTGGTCCGAATTCCCTAGGAAAAGTGATCCCGGGATGAGAGTAGGGACCTGACTTCTGAATCGGTCCCTTGTCCTTACTTTGACCTCCGATTCTCTGGTTTTCCCGAGATCTCTCATCAGCTAGCTTTCGTTTGAGACCCTTCTCATAGGTGCTTGCCATGTTGACCAAGCGAGCAAAGTTGTCAATGTTGTGATACTCACACGAAAGGCGGAGGTCACTCCTAAGCCCGGCTTCAAACTTAACACACTTGCTATGGTCACTTGCATACCGATAGTTAGAAAAACGGATGAGATCTTCAAACCGAGCTGCATAGTCCCCAACTGACATAGAACCTTGAGTCAATTGGAGAAAAGCAATCTCCTTCTTCCAGCCATACTGCTTAGCCAGAGAGAACAGACCAGGAAAACTTAACTACTAAAGGTATACATAGCACTATAATTATCCTATTATAATCTTAGACTAATACTATGAGCATCAATTACTCGCTGGGTGAGTAATCATTTGGAGTTTGTATAACTCCTTGGCCGAGGTGAAACTGCTCTGATACCATAAATGTAACACCTAGGATTTAAACCCTTAATTCCCCCTTATAATAAAATACGGACTTGAAAATTTCTTTTTATTACAATAAAATCAACCGTCAAACGGACGGAGTTTTGTTTGTTTTTAGGACTATTCCCAAAATTTAACCTGCGATAAATAGTTTCAAAATAAACAATTAATAGCCAGCAGGGCTTCCGGTTATATTTCTAAATCATGTCAAGACCTTATTGGCTCCAGATATAACAGAGACATCAAATATTCAGAGTTCAGCGGAAAGTACAAAGTCTGATCATTAAAAACTAAAACTTAAAATTTTCTCAAAACAAAACCTCCTAAGCCTCACTTAAAAATATTTATAACACATTTACATCAAAAATAGTGTAGGAGGCTTAGGTTCATAATATCCACCAAAACCCATAATAACCCTACTATCCCTGTAAGGGAAAGTACTCCTGCTCGGCCGGGGGCTGTGCCAACTCAATCTCCGTACCTGAAAATGTAAGGGAGTGAGCATTGCACATGAAATAGAAAGCAGTTTCTAACTAGACATAACAACCCACTAGGTCAAGCACAATTAGCAAATAAGCATATTTTCACGTATAGCATACCACACTCATTTCATTATTTCCATACTCGTTACTTATTTCACATTTCCATCTTCATTATTCATTTCAACGTCCAATTTCACTATTCATTTCAACATTCATTTCCTTTATTAATTTACTCATTTCACATACTTATTTCATTTCAATATCCATTTTCATTCTTCATTTCAACACCCCTTTTCTTTTTCTTTCCATTTCATTCTTTAAGATGCATCACACACCATTGTACTTCACCTCCACACTGGAAGGTACCTCATACATTTCCTTATTTAAATTGGGTGTCCCTAAGGTCAGAGGTCAACACATTTTAACATTTTATTCATTTCGTGCCCCTCAGGTCAGAGGTCAACACATTTTTAACATTTTATTCTTAAAAATACATTTCGCGCCATTGTACTTCACTTCCACACCGGAAGGTACCTCATACAATGTGGCCTAGGGATACTTCACCTCCACACCGGAAGGTACCTCATATCGTTGTACTTCACCTCCACACCGGAAGGTACCTTATACAATGTGGCCTAGGGATACTTCACCTCCACACCGGAAGGTACCTCATATCGTTGTACTTCACCTCCACACCGGAAGGTACCTCATACAAGTTGGCCTGCAGGTACTTCACCTCCACACCGGAAGGTACCTCATACCATCGTACTTCACCTCCACACCGGAAGGTACCTCATACATTTGGCCTATGGGTACTTCACCTCCGCACTGGAAAGTACCTCATACCATCGTACTTCACCTCCACACCGGAAGGTACCTCATACAATTTGGCCGGTGGGTACTTCACCTCCACGCCGGAAGGTACCTCATACAACCACCCAGATTATACTTAAACATTAATCTCATGATAAACAATTCATTCATAAACACATTTAACCACAATCAACACATAATCTTTCATGTAATTTCCGTATTCATTTCCTTTCTTAGTTACCACAGTCATACCAAATAGTGTTCTCTTTCATAGCCCAACATTTAGATTTTACATATATCATCTTTTACTTTGTTTTGCACGTAATCCTTTTACTTCCATTTCCTAGTTTCACATGTTCAATTCCTAAACCATAACCCTTATTCACAATTGATAATACTTAACATTTATTCTCATTTAGAATTTAGAAACAACTACGCACATTCATCTCATATAGTCATTTTCATTCCATCTTCTTCCTATATCAATTTATTCCATAATACATACATACATTTGCAACATCAATCAATTATCATTTTATACAAAACTTGACAATTAAAATCCTTAGTCATAGAAATCATTTATATCATCTTCCCTACCCGATTACCAAAATCTTATTGTACTTCATTATCATCATTAACAAAATTTCATTTATCAAATCATTCATTCTCACATTATTGGGTTTCCTTTTTCCTAGTCTTAACATGAAATCATCATGCATATTTAATTAATTAGAATTTTATATTCCATAACCTAGGGTTTTATAATCTAATTTTCTCCCCTAACACATAACTCTAACAAGCATTATATACTAACTAGACCCAACTCCCTAGAACAAGGCAAAGCTCACTATATCCACCCCCTTACCTCAAGTCCTTAGAGATTAGGAGATTCTAGCTTGCTCTACTTTGAGCTTTTCCACCAATAAGCTTATAACCAACAAGAGAGGGAGAGAACCTAAAACAAGAGTCATAAAGAGAAAGGGTTGTCATTTATGACATGGTTCATATCAAGACTCAAGAAAATTAGAGTTTCATAGCTTAGAAGTTGAAAACCACCATGGTTTGTAGAGAGAGAAAAGAGCAAACGAATTTTTGAGAGAGAAAGAGAGGAACTCACACACAACACTTACTTGAAGATGATAATAACAATCCTTGATGATGGAATGAGTGCCACCCACTTGATCCTTGGTCAAATGGAAGTGAGAAAATCTTGAACCCTAGAGGAGAGAGAGAAAGCACGAATTTTAGAGAGGGAAGGAAGAAATCAAAACTTAAACACTTACCTTGAGATGAGAAAGAAGAAATTACAATGATAGAGATGCAAAGATTACTTGTTCTTGGTTGATTTTTGAGGAATGAAAATGGAACCCTATGGAGGAGGAGGAGGGAGTCGTGAATGAGAGAGGGAGGAAAAAGATGAGTTTGAGAGAGAGAGAGAGTGGGTTATGAGAGTAAGAGTGAGTTTGTTTTATTGGGTTGGGAAGGGAATGAGTGGACAAGGATTAAAGCCACAAAAAGAGATTCTTTTTGTGTGGTTGAGAGTGCAATCACGTGCACTCTCTTTTCCCCCTTTTTTTTGTGCAGACCCTAAAATAATCGATTATTCTAGCCAAATAATCGATTATTTCTTCAATGCAACATTTCTCAGTACATTCACCAGAGGCCTTATAATCGATTAAAGCCCTGAAAATAATCGATTATAGCTCAAAATAATCGATTACTTCATATGAGGTAATCGATTAGAATTGCTGCAACTTTTTATTGTTTTCATCAGGGGCCTTGTAATCGATTACTGACCATCCAGTAATCGATTATTTAGTGGAAAAGTCACATTTTGATGATTTTTCTAACTCCAATTCATTTCCTTAGGTCCCCATATCCCTTTAGTTTTGGTTTGATACTTGAAACCTTCCTCGAATCTTGGAAATTCTTCCTAATTAATTGGCATAATTTCCCATTATGTCGGAATCAAAATTAGGGATGTTACACATGGTGAAAGGTGATGAAAAAGGTTGGCAAGGAACGTTTGTCATGTTCTGAGAACGAGGAGGGTACTCTGGGAGTACCAAATTGATGCAACCTACTTGATGACACATTCTGGGAATGTGGCCAGTGTCTGGGACATGGTTTTTATGCGTTCTGGGAACGTAATGCACACTCTGGGAGTGGTGCTCGTTTTCCAAGTATGGTTTGTCATACGTTCTGGGAACGTATGTTAGTGTTCTGGGAACACGTGTATTGGATGGACGTCCGAGATTGATTAGTATTGGAGGCCTCAGGATTGTGAGATAGAAAGCATGCATCATGCCATTAATATAAAAGAATAAATAATTATTAAACCGAGTGTTCTCATATGTAATTGCATACTTACTTATGTTTGAATATTTGTGAATGTTAGAATTATTCTTGTTTGATTAAGTGATTATATTATGCTTACTCTCGTGCCCTGTGTAAGTGATGGCACGCTATTACCTAGCTTGCATCGAGATCCGTCCTATCCCTAACGGGATATGGAGGTATGAGGAGCGCCGAGCTACTTTTGAGGGAGAGATAGAGGTTACGCTCTACCATCCCAACCCCTTGGCCCGAGTGCAACCTCGACGGTTTCGAATTCCCATTATTTATACTATGCATGTACCCCCTTTTATACTTACCATGGACCACCCCCTGCTCGACCTGTTCGTCGTTATCGTACCTTTCGTTTTCGTCCCTATACTCGTTCTCACCCAGTTGCTGCTAGTGTTGTTCCTACTGGGACTCCTTCACCTGATTCTTCGGATCCTGAGAGGACTGCACCGGTTGCAGATCCTGTACCCAGTGGTAGGGTACCTACTCCGGTGGATGAGACAGAGGAGGACCCAGAGGAGGGTGAGAGTGACGAGGAGCCAGTCGAGCAGGAGGACATCACTGATAGTAGGATGGGTGGCCCTTAGGGATGGTCATAGTGTGAGTAGTGTGGGTCTGGATCGTAGTAGCAGCTGTAGCAGATCATGGTGATGGTGGAGCGTTCTTGGAGGACTTGATGACCAGCTCTGGAGTGTCTATATTTTGTTATGTTTATATTGTATATATATCTTTTGAGAGACTTCAGGGTTTTGATCTTTATTTTCAGTTTATGTTTTGGAACTTATCTCTCTGGACCTTGGTATCAGTTGTTGTATTTCAGACATGATGGATGTATGGTGGTACTCATGACATTGTTTTATATATATATATATATATATATATATATATGTTTTATGTCCAGTGATGATCTTATTTTCCGAAACTATACTTTTTCCGCGTACTCCGATAAATATTAAACGAGTTCGGTAGCAGCAAGGGTTTTACAAAGATTTGATAATAATTTCAATACCGAATTCAAAGTATTTTTAAAAGATATGTTTAATTTGAGAATAAACATAAAGGAAAATTTTTATACCCTATTTTTCCTATAATATCAAGTCCATGTTATATAGTTTCTTATAAGTTATTTTAATTCAAGAGCGTCACAGGCAGTAAAGTTAAAATCCCATTTTAAGTTTACAAGCAATGAGCGGTATCTAGCAACACGTCATTGCTACCCAAGTGACAGGAATGTCTGTGATCTGACATAACCTTAGTGTCATCAATGATCATGTGTAAATTTAATCCCTTTGTCCAAATATCTTAGTTACACTCATGGCATGGAACGTGTCACCCATGTATAGTGTAACCTATGATTTCTTAATCCCTGAGTAGACGCGTCTAAACAAGTCTCGTCAATATCTCATATTGACTGTCTTGAGTATGGCCATACATTTCACCATCTCACTCAATCAAGGGGACCAGAGATATAATTCCTATTGACAAGGAAGGACAAATACCATCTACGTCACTCACATCCCTCTACATGATTTGTCATATACCCGACTACAACCGTTATGATCACCTGGTTAAAGATGACGTTTGATTGCGTGAAAGCACATAATTCCTCATGTTGGGAACCGTAGCGACTTCAGGTCGAAGGACCATGTACACCATTATCACTATGAGAATTTCTTATGACACTCACTTAATAACCCATGTAGCATTCTCATGGCGGGTCAATCCAGTACACAATTGTCCTAATGTGTACTTACGTGAAGACTTGATATCCTATATCCATGACCGGTGCCACATACTACTCTCGATGTCTTATAGTTGTCCTTATTAACTATAATACTCGACTAGGGAATCTTTAAGGATAATTATCAATCAATAAGATCTCACTATCAAGTCATGTACTTGATATTCTTATGACATTGAACTTATAATCCTAAGGACTTTATTACATCTATTTTAATTAAACAATTAAAGCATAAATATAATAAATGAAATCCCTCATTATTATTAATAGTAATAATCCATAAACATGAAATAAGTACAAGTAAAAGAAAAAATACGATTACCACTAGGGCACTCTCCAACATATACATGTTCATATGTCGCTCTTAACGACCACAACCAAAGAAAAATTGAACAACTTGCTCTTCGAAAATATAATAGACCTTCCCGACCGTTGAACCTTCGATCTTCGCCACCATGAAATCATGGGCGCACTCGAACTCCTGAAGGCCAGTACTACCTCCATGTGTTGATCTTGAGGTTGGAAACAGAGCAACATCTCGTCTAAAGACCAACACTACTATATATAGGTTTCTTTCATGGACGTGATGATCCTATTAATCCGAATAAAATTGTTATAGGCAAATTAATTATTTAACACAATTGCATTTCTTGTAACTCAAAGTTAATATATTTGATTAAGATGAAACAACTTCCAACTATTTAATTTATAAATTTAAGAGAGTTTTTCCGGTACCGTCGTAATAAGATGGGTCCTGGTACCATAGAAAAGCTAACAAATAAAAATGCACCATGTCATGTATGTTGTCATATCATTATTATAGTATTGTTGAGGATGGATATTTTGTATTATTATTATTTTGTCCATATCATATATTTTAATTAAGTTTTTATTTATTAAAAAGAAAAAAATCAAATCAAATTAAAAGTTGCCTTTTTTAAAAAAAAAATTATTCGCGTTGAATCAGGTGATGTGATATATATCATATTAGAATAGAGAGAAATAGGATTTCTCCACCATCATTCATCTTCTTCTAAAGAGACCGTGCTCATTCTCTCCCAAGACTAAAGCTATAGTGTTCATAATTGTATCTTCTACTGACCACCACTTGTCACCACCTTCTTCGGCGTTCATAAAAATATTAAGAATAAAATAAAGCATATCAAAAACAAAAATTTCTAAACCTAGAAAAAAATATCAACCGTAATCAAAATTAAGAAAGATAAATTGGGGGAGACAAAAAAGGAATAAGGGGAAATTTGTTGGCAAAGTTTGCAAGTCAGATATGCAGAGAAAGAGGGTGACAATGGGTGGTGGTCGTTAGAGGAAGATTATGAACATTGAAAATATTTTGGTTAAAGAAGAAAATGAATGATGGTAGAAAAATCACAGTTTTCCTATTCAAATTTGATATTAAATCATCTTATTCAATATGAATAAAATTAAATTACAAAAAGCAACTTTTAATTTGATTTAATTTTTTTATATTTGATAAATAAAAATTTAATTAAAATAGTAGGGATCAAATAATAATAATACAAAATATCACTCTTTAATAATAATGTCATGATGTTAAAAAAAAAACAAAAACAAAAATAAAAATGTAATGACATGAGAGCATATATAACATGCATAAAGCATTTGTATTTGCTAACTTCTCTACTAAAACTCATCATTTTACACGATACCAAAAACACTCAAAATTTGATTTGATCTATGCGCATCATGGAATTTTTCTCCTACATCTTTGAATAGACCCTAAGCAATCACGAGACCAAAAAAAATTGTCTCTTCTTTCTTCTTATTAGAATCTAACGTCTAAAGCGTTATCCAAAAGAAAGAAAGCTCAAAGCTGGCCCCATTGAATAGTTAAATAAAAGATTAAAGAAATTAACTCAATAATTAGCATAAAAGAAAGCTAGCACAAATTAACAGACCGTGCATGCAAAAGCATGGTCAGTCAAACAACGAAAGATATGATATGACACGCTGCATAACAACAACACAAGAGTAACGCAAAGCTTGCAATTCATTGAAAGAGAAATCCAAAGTCATGCAACTTCAGCAAAATGCCAAAGGTGCAACAGAATAACAAAGCCTTGCAACTGTCCAACATAGCTGTTGTGGATCAGTCCAAATTCTTGAGTTTGAAAATTATTAAATGTTTATAACTCATAACTACTAATAACTTAACGCACGCACACACTGACACACACTCTCCCCTCTCTGTATCTCTATCCCTTTTACTTTATTGTCAACTTCTAGCCTTTTCTGGCACTAACTGTACACAGAGAGAACAGACTGAACCTACTACAGCAGACCCAACTCTTCCTTGTATTCCTCCTCAACCCTTTGTCTCTTTTTGTGATGAAGATCTGCTCTAGTAACAACAATTTCTCTATGCATCTCCAACTCCAAGGAAGTCAATGAATGGCTTTTGAATCTTATCACCAGATACTGAGAGATTGGTGGTCCTGTTGGCAGCAGCAACTGACTCAGATACTGAACCTTCTGAGTTTGAATCTGAATCATAGGGTTGGTCCACCACACCATTCAGGTTTCCCATTGTTCCAAACTGAAATGAACCGTTCCCAGCACGAAAAAAATTGCCCAAACCCACAGCTCCAGTTTGCACCCTCTTTTCTCCAGATAAACCTGCAATAATGACACAAATATAAACAGTAAAATTAGAGTATAATTTAACAAGCTTTTTACAAATTGAAAAAACAACATATTTTTATTTTTTTGCGCTCGAAAGATATCAAAAACTACGTTTTTAAATAATTTTCAATTACATATAACATTTTCCAAAAAAAGTTATATTATTCTAACAACTTATTATTATTAAAATATATCCCAAATAATTATTCAAATAAATTGCATTTTCTTTCATTGATTGGATTATTAATCCATGTTCTAGTATCTTTGTACTCCATATAATAAATTTTTTTTATAATTATTTTTTTTTTCAAATTAAATATTTTTTTTATTTAAAAAATTTGACTGAAAAGCATACCCAGCAGTGATCCATGGGATTCGAGATTCTGAACTGGGCCCAGATTATAAAAAATAAAATTTGGCATAGCTGAAAAAGAAGAGAGGTTAGTGCAGGTTGATGATTCACTAATAGCTCCATTGTTTGATGGACTCATACTCAAGCTCCATGGAAGGTTGAGGCTGTTTCTCCTTCTATACTGCTTCCTCTGCTCCCTAGCCTTCATCACATGCCAATGGTTCTTCACAGCATTGTCTGTCCTCCCAGGGAAGAGCCTGGAAATCATAGCCCATTTGTTACCATACAAGTTATGAGCACTTATGAGTCTTGCCTCTTCCTCTTCATTGAAAGCTTTCTTGTTGATTTTGGGATCTAGCTGATTGAACCACCTCAGCCTGCAGCTTTTGCCTACAAATTGTGTAACAACACAACAAAAGTTATACTCATAAAAAAAATAAAAAAAAAAAACCTTCAAAATTGGAAAAGTTGTTTTAGGAAAATTGGAAAAGTAGTTAAGTACATATTTAATTATTTATTTATCACAATTTTCTTGCAAGTAACTGTACGAGATTATCAGCAGTCTCATTCCTTTTTAAACAACTTTTATTAATGAATTCTTATTTTTTAAATCAAAATTAAATTTATCTTCATTAATTTAAAAAAAAAAAGCTAATATAAAATTAAAAATTTTCTTGCATTTACCTGATCTTCCATCAAGATGATCAGCAATGGAGTTCCAGTTTTGAGGACCTAATTGAGCAACAAGCTCAATGAGTTTGGCATCTTCTGCTGGCCTCCAGTGACCTCTAGTACAAAGCTTAGCTCTGCTAGCTGCCACCACTTCATGATGAAGTTCAACCTCTTGAGGTGGGCCCATCACCTCAAAAGGATTAGTAAGCAGAGGTTGTTGGGGAACCAGAGCAACAGAGGAACGAACAGGGGCTCTGTTATTCAGGTTCCCAGACGAAGCATAAGCAACAATGTTGAAGAGTTGAGGACTCATGATAACGGAAAACAAAATATGTAATGAATGGGAGTGAGATTCACAGACAAAGAACCACTATTTATACTACAGGAAAGTTAAAAAGGAAAATTATGTATTTTGGATAAAGTTTTGGCATACAAGCTAAGGCAAGTGTTTATCATTAAAAATATACTTAAATGTAAGCTTCCTTATTAGGAAAACACATGAATTAGGAAAATTATTCAAAATTGCTATTTTGTATCATACTTTTATAATATATAAGACCTTTTTGAAATTTTTAATTTGTTCTAATATATAAGATTTTGTATCAATTTCTAATGATAATTAATTATTTTTTTCACAAATATTTATATTTAATTAATATTTTTTAGATAACCAATAATATTAATAGGGCTAATTTTGAAAATATATATCAAATATTCATATTTTCAATACTATTAAATAAATTAATAATTTTCTTAACAAAAGTAAAATTTACCAAAAAGATTTTACTTACAAAGGCGAAGGGAGAGAGTAAATATCAATACTTGATATACTTTTCATGATTACTCTTACATCAATATTGAAATTTAATAAAATATTGAACCAATAAAAATTTATGTGAAAAAAAATAGTATTGTATTATTAAAAATTATCAAAATAAAGGCAAACAATATATGGTATATACGGTAAAAGCTGGTCAACGTGAGTGTTAAATGAGCAAGTAAGGTAAGTATATATTAATAAATGAATTCTTAAATGAATTCTTACATTCCTTTTTCATACTTAAAATCTTATTAAATTTTTACTATATATTAATAAATGAATTCTTACTATATTAAAATTTTATTAATGTTTTTCCTAAATAATAATACTTAATAAATGAATTCTTACTTTCACCATAAAAAAATAAATGAATTCTTACATGCTCATTTCCTATTTAATATACAAAATCAACTTTTTCTTTAAAAAAACATCCTCCCTCTATTCCTATTTATAAGACCCTTTTAAGGTTTTTATTTTGGTCTTATTTATAAGACCTGATTTCAATTTTCAATAACATTTAATTACTTGTTTCCACAAACACCCTTATTAAGTTAACACTTTTTAGTGTTCGAATAATAATTATAGGGGTAGTTTTGAAAAAGTATATCAGATTTTCACATTTTCAATGTCATTAACAAATTTAATTATTTTTCTTGGTGAAAGTGAAAAACTCCAAAAGGGTCTTATAAATAGCACGAGGGAGTAAAAGTTTGTATCATTAAACAAAAATATGTGCATTTTAAAAATATTATTCCCTCGGTTCCAATTTATCAGTCGTTTTAGTATTTTTAACTTGTTCTAAATTATTTGTTACTTTAGGAAATCAATGGTGAATTAATTAATTTTTTCCAACTTTAACCTTGCTTTTAAAAATTTTGAAATATGTGAAATGTGTGATAATTAATTTAGTGTGAGGATAATATAATAAAGTTGCCTTGTTTTTCTCTTTAAAATTAAAGTATTAAATGATTTTCTTAATCCGTATGAAACTTCTAAAGCTACATATAAATTAGAACAAGGAAGTACATACTATGTTTATATGTTGTTTAAAAATTTAACTTTAATGTATCTTTTGAAATAAATTAATACTACTTCCGTCTTATATATAAGACCTTTCTGAGACTTCTATTTTGTCCCTATATATAAGATCTTATACCAATTTTTAATAATAATTAATTATTTATTTCCACAAACATCCCTATTTACTTAATATTTTTTAGATTCTCAATACTATTAATATGGGTAATTTTGAAAATACATTTTAAATATTCACATTTACAATACAATTAACTAAATTAATCAACTTTCTTAATGGACAAGAAATCTTCCAGAAAAGTCTTATATACAAGTACAGAGGAAGTATTTATTATACTAAATTTATCTTTTACATCTTTATAATAATTAATTTTTTTACTCATTATGGCTCACATTATTGACATGAGATAAAATAATAATTAATATTGCATTAAAATTTTAAAGTGAAAGTTAAATAATAACAATTTTTCTCTAAAAATACAATGGAGATATTTCATCCCTTTCATATGTGTTGTTTATAGAGTTTTTGTCTCACGTTTCATATATATTATTCTTTTAAAAACCCAATATATAATTAATTTTTTCAATCAGTCCCTCAGTAACCACAATTTCTTTTTCTATCGCCAGTATCTTATTTATCTCTAATATATTTATTTCTCTTTAATAACGACTATATAAGGATATTATAGTCAAAATATCCCAAACTTTTACTTCATTTAACCATTTTTTAAAATTTATGCATAACACTAAAATTCACTACAAATGAAAAGAGCGCTGGGTAACAAAACGTTGAGGAAATAGTAGACCCCACACGATTCTGTTCACTTTGTTTTGCTGGAAATTCAGTGGGTACAACTCTCTCTAGAAAAAAAAATTAAAAACCATATACTTTTTTGTGAAAACAAATAAAAAAATACGAATTTTGTATCTTAAATTAAAGTTAAATAATTAATAAAATTTAAAATTTAAATTGTGATTAATTAAAACAAAATACATTAAATTACTTATTTAATAATTAACTAATGTAATAAATAAATCATTAAATATCTAATTTTTAATTTTTTGACTTTGTCATTTTACTGCTTTCGTTCCTTAACTTTTGGTCTTTTAGGTTTGGGCACATTATTAAGAAAGTGTTAATTATTGTAAGTTTTATATGTGTTTTATCTAAAATGTATTTAATTTTTTTTACTCCCTCCGTTTCATATATTTTGGCTTTTTAGGCCTAGGCGCACGGATTAAAATACGCATTGAAAATTATAAGTTTGTGTACTTTGTCTAAAATGCTCATATTTAATTCTTATCGAAAATTGTAGTAGTGTTTAATTTTTTTTAGGAAATGTGTTCATTAATTAATGTACAGTGGTTTAGATATGAGAAAGAGGATATGTAAAAGTATAATTAATGAGAAGTGAATGAAATGATTGAATAAAGGGTTAAAATTGGAAAAATTTATGTTTATGTATTGAAGTTTTTATTTTTATAGGCAAAGTTATGGTGGCGCCTAAGATTGAACCCAGGACTTCCAACTCCCAAACCTTAAGACTTTGTACATAACCATGGGCTTTACTCGTGTATTTAAGTTATAAAAGGACAAAAATTATGAAATGTTAAAAAAAAAACCTAAAAACCCAAAAGATATGAAACGGAGGGAGTAGGAAATGTATTCATTAATTAATATACAGTGATTTAAAAATGAAAGAAATGATAAAAGTAGAATTAATATCCAGTAAAAGAAATGATTGAATAAAATATTAAAGTTAGAAAAAAATATATATATTTATGCATTGAAATGGTAAAAGAATGAAAAATATGGAATTAAAAAAAACCTAAAAGAATTGTAAAAGTCAAGGAACAAGGGAGTACAAACGGATGTAATAATAAACAAGTGAAGGGCTTTACTCCCCTCTTCGAATTATAAGCAATTTCAATCACTTTTACGTTTATTAAGAAGGTTAGTTGATTGTATTTAATTTATCAAATTTATAAAAAAAATAAAGGTATTTTAGGAAAGTAATATTGAGAATGAAACAAAAATTAATTAAAATTACAATTTTCTAGAGATGTTTTAGGAAAGTGGTTTGGAAATTGAACAAAATTTAATAAAGTTAATTAATTTTGGTTATATTTTAAACCAAGAGAAATATGTTTTTTGTTGCTTATAATTCGAGTCGGAGGGAGTACCTCACTGAGAAAATGCACGAGTGTGTGCATGAAATTCGAGCACCGCTCGTGTGGGTTGTCTCTGAACTACGCTTGGTACTTTTGTTTCATGCTATTTCTCTTTCCTCTGCTTTGTTTTCGAGTTACGTGGGAAAACCAGATTATCTTTGTCTGTTTGTGAAAGCTTTTCCTCCGTACTACTTTGTTTCGACATACGGAAATAGTAGTTTCTCAGTTTTAATTTAGGCTTATTTATTTCTTTAATTCCTAAAGTTGTGAATATTTTAATTTTGGTTTTTGGAAGTTTTTTTTTACTTTGATTCATCCTTAATTGTTTTGAAAATTTGTTTTTAGTTCCTGCATTTAAAAAAAATTCGTTAAGTGCTGACGTGACTAACGAAACACCACAATAGCATACACCTGAGTAGATACTGCGTGCCATCACCGGGAAGACATGGATGATCCGGAACCGCAAGAGCAAAAGGTCCAAAACACAATCCAAATGTGTTTGTGAATTGGGCTTTGGCCCTTTTGCTTCAGCGGATCCGGATCATCCACGTCATTATATCAATGACATGCAATACTTGCACATGTGTATGCTGATATGGAATTAATCTGCTAACCACATCAGCAGTTAATGGGTTTTCCTGACGGCATGGACTAAAACCAAATTTTCAAAAGAATTAAGGATTAGTCAAAGTTAAAAAAACTTTTAGGGACCAAAACCAAAACACCTTCAGTTGGAAACCAACAAGTGGCCTAACAATCTACTAAAGGGGGGTGAATAGTAGTTTGAAGCAATAATACCAATTTTCGAATTAATTGAAAGTTGTTAAATTATGCTTGCTGGTTTTATGAAAATTGCCGAGTTATTTCCGAGCAGATGCTGATAATCGATTGTGTAAGCCGACAATAGATTATCCGAGTTTCTGCACACAGAAACCAGTTTCTGCAGTGTGAACTTAGCAAGCACAAATCAACAAACAGAGGTTTGATTTTTGCCGACTAAAATGCTCAGAAATATGCAAACACAATAAAGAACAAATAATGCAGAAAGCAGTAAAGGAAGAGACACATGAAATTTTATACTGGTTCACTCTCACCCACTTGAGAGCTACGTTCAGTCCCCCTTAAAACCTTTAAGGAGCTTTTACTCAAATCAATTTAAATGCTTACACAAGGATTTACAGGATAACCTCTCTAAACCTATCCCTTCAAGAGTGTACCAAACCCTTGAACTCTACCCCAAATAAATGGCTTAATTGCATAATTGGTCCTTTATCTTATTTATTAGATTCACTTTGATCCTTTATCTTTTTTTTGCAATTTACTGGTCCTTTATTTTTTTTAAGATTCAGTTTGGTCCTTCCTTTAAAATAAAGTTAAATGAGAAGGAATATTCCAAGAATATTCTCCCTTCTAGGCTTAATTGCATAATTGGTCCTTTATCTTATTTATTAGATTCACTTTGGTCCTTTATCTTAATATTTGAAGAATATTCTCTCTTCTTCTTATTCCTCTTCCTCTGCTCTCTCCTTACAGCGGCGGCAGCCACCATGGATGCCGCCGCCACCGTCGCCGCCATTTTTAGAAATTAATCGGAGTTGTTGAAGCGTTTTGCACGTGTTTTCACACGTTTTCCAGCAGGTTTAGAGGAGGAGAACATTGTTGATAACCAAGGTTTTAGAAAAGGGACCCTAGAATTCGGATTTTGAGGAAAAAAGAACGAAAAACATGAATTTGTTTGAGGAATAATGAAAATAAAGCTTAAAAACCGTGAAAAATTGAAGAATGTTGAAGAAATTTGAAGAAATTTGATGATTTTCGAGGGAAGAGGGTGTGAGCCCATGGTGGCTGCCGCCGCTGTAAGGAGAGAGCAGAGGAAGAGGAATAAGAAGAAGAGAGAATATTCTTCGAATATTAAGATAAAGGACCAAAGTGAATCTAATAAATAAGATAAATGACCAATTATGCAATTAAGCCTAGAAGGGGGAATATTATTGGAATATTCCTTCTGATTTAACTTTATTTTAACGGAAGGACCATACTGAATCTTTAAAAAAAATAAAGGACCAGTAAATTGCAAAAAAAAGATAAAGGACCAAAGTGAATCTAATAAATAAGATAAAGGACCAATTATGCAATTAAGCCCAAATAAATTGATGGTTGAAGAACCTCTTCAGCACTTTACACCACCGAAGTTTCTTGAAACCTTCAAGAACACCTTCATTTCAATAGGTTACAGAGATGATAGAAAGAGTATGGCTCCAACTCAAAAACCCAACAGAATATGATTTTGAAAGTTTGAGTATCTGGTAAGTAATCGATTAAGGAAGGGACTTCACAGAGAAGATTTGAAACTTAGATTTCAAATGTGAAAATGTGTTTCTCTGTGTTCTAAGAAAATTTAGTCATTGTTGTTGATGTCTTGTTCTCTTTTGTTATGTGTGCGTCATTCTGGAGAAGGAAGGCTGGTGCTTTTATACTGAACCCAGCACCAAGATATTTTGTGACACAACTGTCCTTGCAACGGATATTCCAGATATTATCTATTTTGCAATAACGTTATGATCCACGTATGTCCTTTCAGAAGCTTCTAAATCTCAGCAACGTACAGTGACAGCTATTGTCCTTTCCAAATTCAATCTCTTTTTCAAAATTGAAATTTAAGTTTGGCGGCGTTGTGACAACTGGGCTGAAGATCTAAGCTTGATGATGCTTGCACTGAAATTGACCAAGTATGAACCGAGCTTGACCTTGACCTTCGACTTCCGAGCTGTGGCCGAGCTTAGCACTCTGACTTGAGCTTAACTCTGATATCCTAGCTTTGGTCGAGCATGTGCATTATGGCTTGAGTGACCTTGACGTCCGAGCTTTGGCCGAGCAATGCAAACTGGCTTAAAAATGAGCTTTACATCCGAGTAAAGGCTGAGCTGAACTGATGTGATGCCGAGCTTGACAAGTTCACCGAGCTTGGAGACTTGAAAGATTAAACTTTTTGATGAACAGTGTGGCCGAGCTTGACATAGGTTCGAGCTTGACAACGTCACCGAGCTTCGGGACTTGAGTGAGTAATCTTCTTGATGAACAATGTTGTCGAGCTTGACAACGTCACCGAGCTTGGGTAACTTGAACCGAGCTTGATGACTTTGCACTTGGCATCTGTTCTTTCTTTGAGCCGAGCTTGATGATTGTTTGCATTTTGGCATCCTTGACCCGAGCTTGAAGATAGTCCGAGCTTCTTCTCGGTTGACTTGTCAACTACATTGGCTGAGCATCTTCGAGCTTCTGACTTGCTGCTGGTTTAACTACATTTCTTCAAAGCAACTGCTGAGCATCTTCCAAACATCTTCTGAGCATCTTCCGAGCTGAGCTTTTGTTTGACCTTAATATCTTGGCTTGTGCTACATGAGCAAATTCCGAACGTCTTCCGAACTTGCACCTGAGCACCTGCCGAGCTTGAACCTGAACTGTTGACTTGCTACAGGTAGCCGAGCATTTGCCGAACTGATTTAATTAAAGACCGAAATCAACACACGGAACTGGTTCACCAAAGACCGAGACCCAATAATCTCCATGGCATACGCGATTCATTTGACTTCATCAAAGCCTTGGCCGAGAACCGATCATTTGACTTCATCAAAATCTCTTTGATTCAACACCTTCAACTTTCAGGGACTAAAAACATAAATAAGCCTTTAATTTATCTATTGGATGAGATGAAGATTTTTTTTAAAAATAATCATAATTTAATGTGTTTGTTTACAATACAGATTATAATCTTAACTTATATTTTTAGAAAAATAATCAAAATTTATAAGCTCCCTCGTAACAGTTAGAGATTATTTTTTGAAAGATTATTTATATAGATCCATGTAATTTTCCTATTGTAAACTTATCACTCCATCACATTAACTCCACTTGTCACATGATACCATTTCTTGTAATTTACTCAGGAAAAATAATCTTCTTTATACGATCCAAATAAAACAGATCGATTTGCTTAAATTTAATTTTCAGCCAAGATACCCTAATATAAACAGATTATAATCACATAAAAGATTATCATAATCTCATTTTACCAGCTATATCAAATACGCATATTTCAAATTTTAAGAATTCGAAAATGTATTAATAAATTTTTTTTAATTTAATTTTTTTTATTATTTTAAAATATGTAAAATGTGTGATATTTAATATAATTATAAGATAATATAATAAGTTTACTTTGTATTTTTATTGAAATTTGAAAAATTAAATAATTTTCTTATTAAAAGTGAAACTCCTAAAATGATACTCTCTCTATTCTTGTATATAAGATCATTTTGGTAAACTTTACGTCTATTAAGAAAATTTTTTAATTTATTAAATGATATTGGAAATGCGAACATTTGATACATATTTTCAAAACTACCTTTATTAATAATATTGAGAATCTAAAAATAAAAAGTGTTAATTAAACATGGGTGTTTGTGAAAAGAAGTAATTATTTATTATTAAAAATTGATATAAGATCTTATAAATAGGAACAAAATAAAAATCTAAAAAAATCTTATATATAAAAACTGAGAGAGTAAAATAAATTAAAACGAAGAGAGTATAAAGAAAGATAACAAAGGGAGTTAACCATGTCCTTCCTTAACCTTCAAGTTTAAAATAATAATAATAATAATAATAATAATAATAATAATAATAGTAATAGTAATAATTATAATAATATAATACTATAAAAGTGGTTGCTACTATTTATATTTAATAATAATAACAATATATTCTTGTCTTTCAGGTTTTACCATTCTTCGATAGAATTCAGCTATCGTCATTTTTTTAATCTACCGTTAGAGAATGAATTTTTATATGTGAATGAAAAATATTACTCCCTTTTGCAATAAAAAAAATTATTCCCTTTTATTTTTATTATAAGTCATATTTTAGAAAGCAATGATATTATTTTTATTTTTTCCTTTATATTCTTTTATTAATTATTTTTATTTTTCAAGTCATTGATTAATTAATTGGATAAATCCGGAATACCCAATGATAATGGGATTAAATTAAAATTTATCAGTTCTAATAACATGAATTTAGTATTAAATGAGATAAAAGTGTTAAGATAAAATATTTTTTGTAAAACATCAATAAACAATTAAATAATATTAATTAACTTTTTCATATTTGTAATTTGATTAAAAGTGACTTATGATAATTACCATAAAAAATATATCCATAAAAACAAAACTTATTTCAATGATGTATAATGTTCAATTTGGATTAATCAAAATGGATTAATGGAGATAGATTAATCCCTTATGGTTAGTGGAAAGACATTCTTGATGCAAATAAAAAAAAAATATTCACTCATGTTCTTGATATAATTTTTTCTTGTAAAAATTCACGATAAATTAGTATTGATATTGCGTTAAAATTGATAATATTTGATATACTTTTTAAAATTTATTCTTATGATTATTATTAAAATTCTAAAATGTATTGAATAAATATGATTTTTTGAAAAAGAAGTATTCCCTCAGTTTGATATGTATTGTATTTTAAGATTAAACGTAAAGATTAAAAAAATGTAAGAATTTGGGATATCTTGATTATAGTATCTATATGTGATTATTATTGAAAAGAGAAAAAAATATTGGAAGTGAAAAAGTAATTTTGATAAACTGTAGTAAAGTTGGGAAAAATAGTACTTCCTTGAGTCTAAAATGTAAGACCCTTTTAAAAATAATTGGTCTTATTTATAAAACTACATTCCAATTACTTCGAATAATATTTAATTAATTTTTTCCTTCCAAAAACACTCATTAATTCAACACTTTTAAGAATCCCTGTAACACCCCTAATTTTCGTCTCCCGGATAATAAGGAAATTAATAATAAATAAAATTTTATTAATAATTTATATAAATTTTTCCAAGTTTATGTTTTGTATTTAATTAGCCTTGAAATATAAAAATAGGTGAAGGTATTTTTATATAATAAATATATACAAAAATATAGATATTGCATTTTAGTCCTTGGGTGAGGACCTAAATGTAATATTAGAAAGGTTCTTGGGGGAAAGTTTTAAAAGTATTAATTTTTAAATTTTACACTGATGTAACCGGTTAGATGTGCCCCGTAACCGGTTACACGATGAACCCAGAAACTGGGTTAGTGCGTTTTGATGAGTAATCACTTGATTAATCCACGAATTTGCCACGAACCCAGGATTAGTGGGAAACACGCGTCTTCATGCATGGCAACTGAATCCCTCTATAAAAGGACGAATTGTTGATGGATTTTGGGTTGATTTTCTGAGTTAAGTGTTGAAGGCTCTATTTAGGGTTCTTAAGTTCATCTCTGGAAGTCTTCTTCGTTCCTGAGTGTTGGAGTGTGAGTGATACACCTTCACAAAGCTTGAATCAAGGGCTTTGTACTGACATAAAAATCGTGAGTAGAGAGTTCTTGTGTGAGGAGAAATCAATCCAAGAAGTTGAAGCTTTGAAGGTATCAACACTGTTTCTGTTTTCCTGAAGCTGTCTTTGAGCTTCGATTTAGGTAAGCCCAAGCATTCCTTGGATCTCAAATCACTTTGTTTCTTTAGTGCATGTCGCATACAACAAGTCCTAACCATTTTCCCCAAATTATATGACCTTTAATTTTCATGCACCAAAATCTCTAGTTTTTGAACCATGTTGAACCTATGTTGGCTGAGGACAGAGTTTGAGGTTCTTGTGGATTTCTTGCAAAAGTCAGTGGTTTCACTAATCAAACACGACCTAAAGGTATGGGAGAAGTTTACCTTATACTAGATTAAGACTAAAATTATGTGTTTTAGGATTTGAGTCAACAAAGACTCAAAAGGGAATTATGTGAATAGGTTAAAAGGCTTGGAGGCCATTTATGCAGCTCAATTCTTTTTGAGCAAGTTTGATAATCTGCATGCAAGTGATTTTGATGGTTGAAACAGAATCTAAATGCTTATTATGAGTTTTGTGATATCAAGTTGTGTTTATGTTGAGTTATATGCAATTTGATGCTCTAAATGGAATGCATGCAAAATGAATATGTTTATGTGGTTAAACATGTTTGTATTAAGGTAGGTGAACTCTTTTTATGGCTGAAATTGGTTAGATTTGAGTATGGTAGAAAATGGTATGCAAAATCCCTTTCTGCAGTGTACATTCTACAGAATCTAACCGGTTATTCGAAATCTGTAACCGGTTAGATACTGTCAGTTTTCAAAGAAATTGATGTTTCTGAAATTGGCCCAGAGTTCTTACCATTGTACCCAAGTTTATACTCTAATTTCAGTTTAAACCAATTTGAAATCATGTCAAGGGACACTGTTTGTTTCAGGTTGTAATTGATGAGTCAATACCTTTTGGTTAAAAGATAATTTCAAGTGGAAATTATGCTTAATTGAAATTGAATTGTGATTTAGACTTGTGAATGATGAAATCAGTGGGGTTTGAGGTATCTAACCAAGCTAAGACTCTGTTTATGGATTGGGTAGAGAATTCAAGAAAAGGGTTTTCTGAATTTCAATGGTTAGTAGGTTCAGGTCTGTAATTCTAACCGGTTGGTCTGAAGCTGTAACCGGTTAGTACCTGAAACTGAAAAATAAAAGTTAAGTCTTTTAAGTGAAAAGTTTGATACCATTGGTTAAGTATTTCCCAATCCAAGTCTATTGGCATGTTTTTAAGTTAATTCAAGGATGAAATTTCATGCCAAAGGTTATACCTCAAATAAATCATTCAAAAGAGAATTTAAGATATTTCTAAATCACAATAATTAAATTAAAGATAAAAAACCAACCTTAGAAATTGTGCATTCATGCATAGAGAATGGAAAATAGGTTGGTAAGAAACAATTATCATATTCCGGGAATATGAGGAGGGTACTCTGGGAGTACCAAATTTGTGTAACCTACTTGATGACACATTCTGGGAATGTGGTCAGTGTTTGGGACATGGTTTTTATACGTTCTGGGAACGAATGTTAGTGTTCTCTGGGAACACGTTGGTGTATTGGATGGACGTCCAAGATGGACTAGTATTGGGGGCCTCAGTTGTGGATGGAAATCATGCATCATGCCACTTGCATTATAAGAGATATAATGTTGAAAATTGGTGTGCTCATATGTATTTGCATTATTGTCTGTCCATGATATACTTGTGATCGAAATTTTAGTCTTTATTGATTATGTATATGTGTATACTTACTCCCTATGCCCTGTTTAGGTGATGGCCAAATACCTAGTCTGCATCAAGATACGTCCTATCCCTAGTGGCATATGGACTTACGAGGAGCACCGAGCCACCTTTGAGGGGGAGGTGGAGATTACTCTCTACCACCCTAACCCTTTGGTTCGGGTGCGACCTCGTAGGTTTAGGATCCCTATAGTCTATACTATGCATGTTCCACCCTTTTACTCATATAGAGGACCACCCCCGGCTCGACCAGTGCGTCGATTTCATAGTTTTCGTTTTAGGTCTGCCACTCGTACTCATCCTTCTTCACATAGAGTTGTTACCGAGGAGACTCCTTCTCCTGGTCCGGCTGACTTTGAGAGGACTGCTTCTGCAGATCCTAGGCCCAGTGGTGGGGTCTCTGCACAATCGGGCGAGGTCGAGGAGGACCCCGTTGAGGATGAGGACGAGGAGGAGGTGCCTGTCGAGCCTACTGTTCCTACTAGAGGTGGACCTACTGGTTCCTAGGAGCTTGCATAACATAGATGTTTTGGATCCTAGGTCTAGGGATAGAGCTGCAGAGGATCAGAGGAGCTGCTGAGGACATGGATGACCTGCTCTGGGACTTCTATTTTGATCTTGTTATATACTGTACATATTTTTGAGAGGTCTTAGAGTGAGGTTTATTTTTGAGCAGCTGGTTATGTATATGTTTTACTAAAACTTGTTATCTCGACTTCGTACTTGCTACTTGATACTGGTGAGGGTGTTTTATCTTATGATATATATATCTACATGATGTTTTACCTCAGCAGTGCCCCGCAAGTATTATTTTTACTTCCGCATACTCTGATTTTGGTTAAAAAGGATTCGACAAATAAGTTTATATTCTACAAATCCGATTATATTCAAGAGACAATTAATATGTTTTTAATCAATGCTACGAATATGTTTTATTATATTAAAAAGGCGTTGTCTCGAGAGATTTTTGTAGTTAAGGTACTATTAAGCCGAATTCAAAATTATTCGTCAAGGTTAAAGGTGTTTATAATTGAGCAAGTATAAATTAAAAAAGGAAAAATTTTCTAGACCAAATTTTTGGATAGCAAGTATTCTATATTTGGAAATATTTATTATTTTCAAAGTATAAAAAAACAAGGGTGTCACAATCCCAGCAACACTTATAGGTGTACTTTTGAAAAAGTAAATTAAATATTTACATTTCCAATGTCACTAACAAAAATAACTCCACTTTTTGGTGGATGTAGATTTATCTTAAAAGGTCTTACATTTAGTATCAGATTGGGTATTAATCATGCATTGGGTTTATGAAAGAACAATACATATGTCCGCGTAAGACAGTCCAGTTGGTGACTGCATGGACACTTAGATATTGTAACGATATGATTTTTATTAATCTAATAATTATATTTAAGTATGTTTTATTTATATGAAGGCGAAGTATGAAAAATGATTTACAACTATTTTCTTAGTAAATGCATATATGTATGTAATTATGTTGAGCTAATGTGTGTATATATATATATATGTATAAGTAATTGTAATTATTTTCCTAGTGTATGTGTGTGTATATATAGATGTATGTATAAGTATTTGTAATTATGTTCTATGGTTATGCGTGTGGGTGTAAGCATATAATATATAATATAAAAATATAGTGAAGTTGAATATTATATATAAGTTTGTATCCATATGTATAAGTAGTTATAATTATCTTCTTTTGTATGTATGTGTATTTATATATATATATATATATATAATCGCACTGTAAGGATAGGTTGGGAAATGTAATCGGAGTCAGTGAGTATGCTTGAGGTGTTGGCGATTTAGGCTTTGAGTGCTTTGAATTTGTGTAGGTCCGAGTACCGGGGTTTTCCAAAGTTCGAGTGAGCGTTCTTAGTGCCTTGACCTTGATGGAGTGATTAGGTAGAGAATCCTAAGATTTGATTTCGAGTGTAAGTGTAAGCCTTAGTGTTAGCGCTCGAGGGTTTCCTTCGAACTCGCGTTTCGACCGAGTTTTGGAAAGTGATAGGTTTTGAGAGGCAATTGGATTCTATCCGACCTTTTTGGTTATGCCTCGAGTGTGAATAGTCTTGGATTAATGAGGTTAGAGAGTTGCCTTAAGTCGGTCGGGTTAGATCGAGTGTTAGACAAGTGTTAAGTCTAGAATTCGATTTTAGTTCGTTCGATTTTCTGTGTTTGTGATTTATGTGTTTAATATTATGAATTTATGATTTTGATGTTTGGTATGTGATTTAATGTTATGGGTGTTTATTTTAGTGTTAGGAAGGGTTAGGAACCTTCGAATCGGGTCAAAAAGGGCGAAAATCGGCGATTCGGGGCGTTTAGTGCGACCAGGCGCACCAGGGTGCATCAAATGCATCAAATAAGGAGCCCCTGCGCCCAGGCGCGCGCAAAGAAGATCAGCGCCGCATCAGATGCGTGACGCGTGCGCAGGCGCGCGGGTGCTGCAGAAACGCACCAGTCCCATAAAAGGCACACCAGCTCTCTTCCTTCCTCATTTTCTTCCGCCCCACTTCTCTCTCCCTCACCCACATCACCCCCAACACCCACCAAACCCTAAATCCTAACCTCCAATCCTTCACCCATGGAAACCACCTTCTCCCTCATGTATTCTCCTTCATCTCCTTCCTTTGGTCTTTCTCTCTCCCTCCTTTGAAGCTCTCTCTCTCTCCTAGGGCTTCTCTCTCTCCTCCAATCTCAAGAACGAAGTGGAGATCGGTCAAGAGAGCGGGAATCCGAGTAGATCGGGGGTAGATTCAAGGTCCTTGGAACTTCAATCGAGCCTCCCCTCTCTCCAAGGTAAGGGGAGACACTTTTCCACACTTTGAGTTAGGGATAGTTAGAGTTTATAATAGGATTTGGGATTAATAGTTAAAATGGGTTGTGGGTAACAAATTAGTGTTTGTTTAGAGTTGGATTAAGTGTGAATAGTGTATTATTGGTTGATTTTATATTAACTGAAGTAAGTATGAAAATCCTCTTTTTATATGTTATAAAAGTAGGAAGTGAAGAACCCTAGGGAGCTGACTTATTTTATGGTACTCTGAGTCATACCTGAGTATGTCGACTGATTGGTTTGATATCTGTTGATTGTTGGCTGTTATGAATTGCTGAGAATTTATTATGTCAACTAAGTACTAAATGGGTATATTTGTGACTAAGTGCTAAATGTGTGATATATAGATTAATGCTGGATATTGATTGGTGAAAGAAAGAATTTCATGGGTTAGAGAACAATTGAAGCATAATGATAACGAACTGATGAATGATCATGGGAATCGAAAAAAATCATAAATTAAAAGAGATAATTATGAGTTAATGATAAAAGAGAAGTGTGTGTGTCAGGTCGACTGCGATAAGCTGCGAATTGACCAGGCACGATAATAAAAATAAATAATAATGCGAGGTCAACTGCGATGTGACGCGAATCGACCAGACGCGATAATGAAAACATGCATTAAATTTGTGCGACCGACTACGGCAAACGCGAATCGGATCGTACGCCGACCGACTGCAGCGGACGTGAATCGGATCGGGTGAAAGATAAATAAATATTAAATTTGTGCGACCGACTGCAGTAGACGCGAACCGGATCGGGTGAAAAATAAATAAACATTAATGTGGTGCGACCGACTGCGACAGACGCGAATGGGATCGGGTGCAAAATAGATAAACAATAACATAAAAAGATATGAAAGATGTGACCGAAAGGAAGAGAACTATTATGAAAGACACTAATAAAGCAAAAGTTAAAAGAGATGATAAGACATGAGAATGAGAGACAGAGAACGAATAGATGAAAAGTAATTGGAACTGGTTAATATAGGAATGTTACCCTGTTAAGTGAGTATGATGTATTTTGTTAGACCATTGCTTGATTTGATTATTATTCTTGAGTTTTATTATGAACTGTTTACTATCCTATTATGCACTGTGTTTGAAAAGGTCTCACCCTTAGTGGTTAACATTTTAGGTAAATGCTAAGGAGCTTGAAGATCAGAGTGTCGCAGCGGAAGAGTTGAAAGAAGGAAACTCCAATTCATGCTACTTATATTATAATTGAATCCCCCAGCACTATGTATAAACTTGTTTTGTAAAAAGGAAATTTTTGAGTCCCTTATTTCATTTATAAACTGTTATTTATTTACCTTTTAAATAAGAATCGGGGTGTTACACATATGATACAAGTGGGAAAAGCTTAAATAACATTATATATGAAATAGATTGAGTAATTAATGTCATTGAAAATTGCAATAAAAGTTTCTAAATAGAGCAAAAAAGTTTCCAAAATAGGCTTATACTCTCTCCATTTCATATGTATTGTTCATAGAATTTTTCCCTTTAGTTTCATATGTATTGTTTTTTTTTATAAACTCACTACTTAATTAATATTTTTTCCCTCAATTACACCCTTATTTATCACTAGCATTGGCAATTAGGGCCAGTGGGCGAGCATGGGTCGGACCCGCAATCATCCGCATTTTAAACGGGCGGGCATGGGCGACTCATTTTGAATTTAGGGCGGCAAATCCATGCCCAGCCCGCCCACGTTTTTTGTGTGGGCGGGCATGCAGACCACCCATTTTTTTCAAAATTAAAAAAAATTCAGAAATAAAAAATAAATTACCAAAAACAATATTACATAATCAAAAATTCAGGATTCAAAAAGGAAAAAAAATCCAAAAAAAGTAAATAACGAAGAGGAGAAACAAAAAAATCCAAAATAAGAAAGAGGAAAAACAATATTACCTTCTTTACCTCTAACATTTGATGTCCTAGACACACCGTCGCCGTCGCTCCTTCTTGTGTAGGTCTTCATCAATGGCTCACTGCAGAAGTGTAATACCCGATATTTTTCATATTTGCATAAATTATATTTTTATGATTTAAAATATTATTATATTATTTTTGTTGAAAATAAATGAATTTATTTAAGTTTTGTGATCTATCAGAAGCTTCGATTTTGACGTCATTGATTTATTTTATTACAAGGAATTTATGAGGGCGTTAATTTTGTCTAATTTCAATATTTTGGGATTTAGATATGACAGGTTGATTTTATTTGTGTCAGCAATAGATTTTAATTTATTTATTTATTATCTATTATGTATGTATTTATGGATTTATTTGATTTCGCTGTTATGATTTTCAAGGGTATTACGTTTTCGTATGAGGCTCAAATAAAATGTTGCTGCAATTAAAGTGATTTGTATAAAAAGTATAGAGTTTTGTGTTTATATATATATATATATATATATATATATTTATAGTGAGAGTTTAATTTTTTATAATTTGAGAGTGATTATTATTTTTGGAATTAATTTATATAACATTGTCACAGTGTTTTGTAAATTTATTAAGAGCATGATTTTAATGCATCCTATAAGAGTTTAAAGAAATTTTCATTTTTCCCTATGCATATTTATTTTCACGGTTTTAAAATAAATAAGGATTAGGAAGATTCTTTTGAAAAATAAACCCCATATTGTTACAATATTAATTTTTATTACCACCCTAACTACTATTTTAATTAAAACAAATAAAAACCCCCATTTTTCTTGTCAAAGTCGTCCCTCCTCTCTCCCTTATTCTCTCATTTTATTTTTCTCATTTAATTATTTATTTGGGCCCTTTTGTGTTTCTTACAAAAACAACAAAAAAAAAAAAAAAATAGAAACACCCCCTCCCAATCTTATCAGATACCTTTCCCCCTTCCCCTTTAAGTTTCAGAAATAACAAACAGCAGCACATACTCCCTCCCTTGTATGTTCCACTCTCTCTCCCTCACCCAAGTCATTTTCATTTTCTTTCTCCATAAAACCAGAAGCAAAAACAGAGAGTATACTCCCTCCCAATCTCACGCCCTCTCTCCCCATTTCTTTACTGTGTTTTCATTTTCTCCTTCATGAGGGAAAACCCCAAAACAATAACACACTCTCCTTCTCCATTTTTATTTCACAAAACAAATACCCACTTCCTTCCCATTACCCATTTGATTGAGAAGCAAAGAAATCAAAAACCCCCATTGGAGGAGAAGAAGGGGACCGTAGCAATGAGGAAGGAGGAGGAGCCCACTTTCATCAATTTTTGCTTTGTGGGTAATGGTTCGTAAGCCCTTCCATTTATTCCTTTTCTATTTTATCCATTTAGAATTTGATTGTTACTTTGACATTGGTTTTGATTTTTGCATGTGTGGTTTATGAAGGTGTTGATGCTTTAAAAAAAAATGGATACTGTTATAGTAGATTTTGGTTAGTGCAAATTGATTTATTTGAGTTTTATTCATTGCATGCAAAGATCCCAAATGGGATAATGATTTCTTACTTGATTTGATTTTTTTCCTTTTATGTTTATTTGATTTGAAAATAGTTTGTGCTTAAAGTTTTGATTTTTAGTTTTGCATGTGTTATATAAACATGTATTGTGGCTCTGTACAAAATTATTTAAATTGGATTTTAACCAAAAAGTTTTGATTTTTACAAATGACAAGCCTTTCTATGTTGCATGTGCCTAATAAATTAGTAAAAGTCGAAATTTCTTATTGCATGTATGATCTAGAGCAAGAACCCGAATAAAAAGTGGCATTTTTGTGAAAATAAAATGGTAAAGCTCATGCATGTAGTCATACAGTTTTGTGCATGTGTCTAATTGTTTTTGTATAAGTTAAAAAATGAGCATTTTAAATAAAAGTGATTTCCCCCAAATTAGGGACTTTGGGGCCGAATTGACCATAGATATAGGGAAAGAACTTTAAAATTTGTTTAAGTCAAAATGATTTGTTTTTAATGAAAAGGGAATGCAATGAAGCTTTGATTTGAAGTGCATGTCGGTGATTTTTTTTAAATGATTTTTGGGTTACCTATAGGAACCTTAGCCGAATTATGTGAGGAAGAGAAAGTAAACTTTGAATTTTGTTTTATGTCTTGTTTCCTTTGGTTTTAAAGATTAACTTTAATTGATTTTGTTTATATGAATAGTAAAGGTGTTAGTGTAGAGAAAAAAAGAAACATTTAGACTTTGATTTTTTTTTAAACATTGATTTGTGTTCTTGTTATAAATAGTAAAGTTGAATTTTTAAGTTAAGAAAACATTTCTTTTCATTTATTTGAAAAGGGAACCGAATTATATGTATGTATGTACAAAGAGAAGAGACTAATTTTTGGAACTAAGTTATGCAAGAGATATTGTTTGCTAATTGATTGGTTTGGTTTCTTGAATGGAATGTGATCTTGAATGGAATGTGATGCATGTAATTGTTTTAGGACTTGAAAGTGGCTTTGAGAGATTTTTTTTATGTCTTGATGCATATTGTGATTATTTATGTGTTATCATGTGTTAGTAGCACGATTAAGACCATATAAGGGCTGTTTATTGAGAGTGCATATGGAATATGTTTATATGTCTCGATGCTGAATTTTAGAAAAAAATGTGATTTTTGCTTGTAGGAGGTTTTGGTAGAAAGTAATTCTACAAATTGGATTGCTTTAAAAATTTAGTATTTTGTTCTTGATGCTATTTGATTGTGTTATGGAAATTGGGAATTGATTTTGACTTGTTTAAGGATTTGTAAATGAACTTAGGTTGTTGGATGTGATTATGGAAAATTAGTGAGTTTGATTGCAGGAGATTTGAATGAATAATACATGCACATGTTTGATAATCTTGAAATTTTGCCACTGTTTTGATAAGGTTAATCTAAGAGCCTCTGAATTTTTGTATGATTTTTGGGATTGATTTACTAATTTTGCAAGAATTGTTTTTAAGAAAACGATTTCGGAAAAACTAGTTTTTCGAATTGAATGTGAACTGAATTTTCGAATTTCTACTGCTCCAGTGGACTTGAAATTTTTACGGTAACACCTTTCACATGTTAGGAGACTCTCTGTAAAATTTGAGATGATTTGGAGTTGATTTCATATTTTAAAAGAATGCAAAACAGTATACAGGTCTGTTCTGTTTTACAGGATTAGAGAGAATTTTAATTGGAAAAACGTGACTTAGGCGACTCCGAATAATCTGAAATTTTTAGGAGATGATCTTGAATGTGAGGAGATGTCCTGTACCAAAATTCGTGTATTTTGGAGTTGGTTTGCTATTTTTCATAAGTGTATTTTTGCTTCAGGTCCCAACAGGACTGTTTTAAATTTAATGACAAATTTGAGTATAAACCTATGCTCTGAATGTCCGAATGACTTGAAAATTTTATGAGCTGAACTTTTGAATATGTTTTAGTGTTCTATAAATTTTGGGACTGAAATTCATTGATTTGATATGGTTTGTATTTTATCTTTCCTGAATTCTCCGGGTTTGAACTAGCACAATATTTGACACTTTTTGATATGTGTGAGTCTTTGTACAAACTCTATGACTCGGCTAAACTTTATGTGTTGATTGTGATGTCTTGATGTGATTAAATGAGTATAGGGGATTAAAAATTTAATAGCTTGAGTTGATTGCTTGATGAAGGACTTGTTTATAGTTGAATAATTGATTTCATAATAAAGTTTGGTTATGTGATACTTGATTCAATTTCTTTAAGAAAAGCTAGAAAAATTAGCTGATTTTGGGTTGTTTGGTATGTAAGTTTCGGTTTAGGTATGACCATGAGTAAATTAAATTTTTTTTGTTAAAAAAATAAATGTTGTTTAAGGATATAATCGGTTTATGTGAAAATAAATTGGTAAGTTAGTTTGATTTGTTCTATGTGCTACATGCTAATTGATTGATTATGTGCTAACTTGCTTTGGATTATTTGTATGTTGAAGGAAGTGAAAAAAAATGAGTTATTTAGTTAAGTTAAAGTGTGGTGCTTTGATTTTGTTTTAATCTATATACGATGAGTATTTGATTAAACTAGTTAAGTCTCGAAAACCATTTGATTTAGGATTGATTTAGTCTTGATTTAATTGAAAATGATGGACTTGTGTAAGTGTCTTCCAAGTTTTTATGTAATTCAAAAAGTGTTCAGAAAGTGTAGTTCATGTATGGAAAGTGATTTTAAATACGATGGAATGTGTATAGGTGTGGGAACCTATTTTATTTCAATGTTGTCCTAATTGATTTCATAATGCAAAGGTTTGAAATTTTAATTGTTTAAGTGTTTGTTTTATGGTATAAATCTAGGTGAATTTGAGGTAACTTTGCGGTGTTGTTCGAATTGAGAAAAAGTGTTTCTTGGATTTAATTTGATGCTGTCTAGAATTTGTTTAAATTGTTTTTCAATTCTAAAAATGTTTTCAAGTGGTTTAAAGTTTAAGTTTTGAGTATTACTTGATTGAGAATAAAGTTTGGTTGAGAAATTGAAGTTTTTCGGTGTTTTTCGGGTATGAAAGAGCTGCTGTCCAATATGGACCAGAAACTAAATAAGTTGATTTGACATATTTTATTGATTAATCCCTAATGACCTTTATGTACTTAAAGTATTTTTACAAGTTGGAATAATTTGAGAAAATGATTGAATTTTTACGCTACCCGACAAGAAATAAAATGAGTTTTCGGAAAGTGTTTTGATATTTGATGTAACGATTACTTATGTAGACTTAAAATATTAATGTGTTGTGTTTAGCATGAGAAATTTAAGAAACGAGAGGTTGGAACGTAGCCCGCAAAGACCGATAAATCGGCCTACCCGGAAAAGAGGTGAGAGAGCAGCTTTCCTAAGACACAGTGGTGTGTAGGTAACATGTTAAGATGTTCCTGACCATCTCAAAAGCCAGAACGTGGGGTCTAAGAGTCAGTCGTATAGTGGCAATTGATTATGTACGTTTGGCCACTTATACGTAGGACTAAGACATCCCTTTACTGTTAAAATATTATGACATGATGTTATTTATTTATGATGATGAGATATTATGATATGCTGCTTTATGCCTGCTGAACTTTTATCTGAAATTGAGAGTAATCATGTTATATGGAATAATTGTCAGGCTTTGATTGTTGAAGTAAATTAATGTCGCTGATGGGAACAATGTAATGATTTTAAAAGTGCGTGATGAAAAGACTGGTGATTTGTGGAAATAATAAAAGTAAAGTGGACTTGTACAGAGAGCGTAATTGGAAAGAATGAGTTATTATGGATATGATAGAAACATGATAATAAATTTCCCTGATGTGCACCGAGTTGGATTTGTGCTATTTAGATTGAGTTTGTGTTGACCACGTGTGCAGTATGCCCGTGTGTCTGAGCCCCGATATGTTAAGCAAAGTATTGTTGAGAAGATTAATGCGAAATATTTATTTAGAGGTCGAGGTTCACCAAAGGGATGAACAAGGGTGACTCGCCGAATCTAGGATTAATAAAATACTAATAAAACATTAAAAGACTTTGAATACCGCGGCGAGTTGAGCATGAAGTAGTGGAGAGGAAGATACCCTGTTTATCTGCGGATACTCAGGTGTGTGATTGTGATAGGGGAGGGTGATGATGGTGAAACGTCAAGTAACCTAGAGTGCTTTTTTAGGTGGAACTGGCCTATACGTGATCGGCGATTAATACCCAAAGGATTGTAGCGTGTTCCACATTGCAGACTAGAATAGTACTGTCGCCCCCTTGATCAAATTCGAAACGGTGAGAGGGAGCCTGAACGAGGCGGGCAGTCGAATGATTTTGGGCCCTTGCGGTATCGCGTAAAATATTAATTGTCGTAATGACCGGCCTGTACGGTTGTGGTCTTGAAAAAGATATTATATGCTGTTGGATTTTCTCGACTGTTCGACCGGCGTAGATTAAGGTTCCTGTACGTCCCGTTTGCTTCCGACTAGGTTTGGGTGGATTGGAGGAGATGTATGTGTGCTAACCAAATTCCTCGATGACTTTCCTTAATTCCCCTGTCATCAAAGGATACGCTTCAATAAGACTTAATAAGGAAAGTGTATTAATATGATAAAATAGATTGATTAATAATGATAAAAGAGTCGTAAAAGCGATGTGGCACTAAGGGAGCCTTTTAACATGGAATCGAGGTGAAATATTGGTTGAGGAAAAGATTTGGAAGAGATGATGGATATCCATGGGGATGATAAGTTATAATGAGGGAAATGACAAATGATAATAATGGAAGTGATAATTGTGATAATAATAAGGATATGCATTTGTAGTTGGTGTGTGTTGTTTGTGACGACCCAACTTTCTATTCTTAATAAAATACTCATATTCAAAAATACCACCATTTTTTTTCTTTTTCTTTCTATCGAAAGCTAAGTCATCATCATTTCAACCTTGCGGAAGTAATCGTAGTCAAAAAGGGGAACATTAACTTCATATTATAACTTCATAGTCAAAAGGGAGAAAATCCCATTACATCAGTTTGTATTTTTAACAACTAGAAACCAAACACTAAAACTTAGTTAGGACTCTAGGTCATTACACTATTTTACAAGATATTACAACAAAATGTATAACAACCTAGAGCATATGGTTCACAACTCCAAAATATAAGATAGTAAAGGAAAGAGAAACCTGATGGGTTATATCATCCACATTCTACTCACAGGAATTCAACTCAGTCGTCAGTTCCCCACTAACTACCGGTTGAATTCTCCATGGGATCGTCATCCGCCACCTGATCAACATCTTCCACTGGGTCCTCATCCTCCTCATGTGCTGGATCAGCTGGCACATATATCGGAGTCCTACGTTGGACTCTGGGGGAAGGACTAGGGTGAGTGAGAACATCAAAAACAACTCTTTCAGTTGAGGATGATGGACTCGGTGGAAGGGTGCGTCTAGTAAAACGTCTTAGTGGTGGTGGAGGGGTTCCATGGCGAAAGACAAAGTTCGGTGGAATGTGCATAATATACTCCATTGGGATTCTCGTTCGTCAGGGACGCATTCGAGACCAAGGGTTAGGATGACGGAAAGTGATTTCCACGTCACCCTCGTACGTGGCCCGATGCCCATCGAAGTTCCACTCCCCATTAGAGAGCGGCCTCATCTCCACGCATAGCATGTTCCGTGCCATGTCCTACACACAAGGGATTATGAGTGAGTCCTAGCTAAATACAATAACAAATGAGCATAACAGGGGCTAAAAATAACATTCACATATAGCCAATTTGCATAAAGAATGCAAGTACATATGCTTAAACTATTTTAACTCTTGCTTCGTTTCGTTAGTGATATGATGTATGCCTACTCCTCATTCATGCTTCTCGGTTCGACATCCTTTCGAGATATTCCATTTCATATACCTATATTTTCATCGAACCGGAGCGAATCCATATCAAGCATCACGATTGATCGGGAACTAGTCTTCATAGAATTCTGTGCCATGGATATTCTCAGTCATCATAGCATCCTGTGCCATGGATATTCGCCTAACCTAAACTAGTATTCCGAATCAAAATCGGAGCAACTTCATTCACCATGCATGATAATGCCACATATAAGTCTCATTTTACTCTTTAATTATTCTCATAAGCATTCTTGGCGATTCATCGCCGGATACCTCATCATTCCATAATTCCATTTCCTTTAACTTTTCTTTTAGCTGGTGCTGATGCTTTCAGAAAATGGACCATCAGCGGCATAGCCACTTTGTGATGGGTTTAACTATTTCCGTTTAATAATTTCAAGAAAAGTCCATCAGCGGCCCAACCACTTTGGATGGTTTTAGAAATAGCATATAATTATTTATTTAGTAATCCATCGGGGCATATCCTCCTATTTATGGTTATTGCAACGACCCCATTCGGGACTCCTATAGGAAAATATCAACCAAGTGAATAAAACTTTCACTGGGACATCTATAGGATAAATATCGACCAAATGGGTGTACGCACTTCCGTTGGGACTCCTGTAGGAAAATTATCAGCCACTGAATAAAATTCCAGTAGGACACCTCCAGGATAGTTATCAACCAAACGGGATTAAGTTAGGTCAAATTATGATATTAAACGAGTTAAATTCTGAAAATTAAAGAAAATTTGAGTTTTATGCAATTTTGTTCAAAATACTCGAGTAGTTCATGAACTATTCGAGTAGTTCATGCAAAAATACTTGAGTCTTTAAAGAAATACTCGAGTCGTTCTTAACTTTCCAGAATACTAGAGTCTTTCCTGAAATACTCGAGTCTTTTTGTTGCAACAACACCATTTTTCTGCATTTTTAGCACCAATTCGAATTTCTCACTTAATTACTCCATTCCTGTGCAAAACAGAAACTTAAACACATAAAACAAACATAATGCAATCATTAAACATAACTGAAACAACATAAGATGGCATCAAATCACAGATTGCACAAAACTTTATAAAATGTCCATTTCAATATATGAATTTCATTTCCACTTGATTTTAAGTTCGAAACACAATCCAGTGAGCATTATTAGGTTCATTTAAACTTGTCTGAATATTAAAACCATGGGTTTCTGACCTCCAAGTTCAGATCTCTTTTAAGTTCAGATCCTTTGGATTATTATAGTTAAATTCTTAACCAACTAAGTCAGAATTGAAAATAGTGTTTCTCAGGTTCAGGTAAATTACTCGAGTATAATTCAACATACTCGAGTGTTTTTCAACTTTTCCAAATTACTCGAGTGTTCTTAGGGTTACTCGAGTGTTCATGACTTTCTGGGGATTTGGGTTTCAAATTCATTAAATTACTCGAGTAGTTCATGGGTTACTCGAGTGTTCATCATGATTTCCAGAATACTCGAGTCACCCCTGCATTACTCGAGTGGTTTGCCTTAACATGTCCCCAGGTCTTACTCGATACACGAGTACTAGACACAATACTCGAGTGTTCTTGCTCAAATTACATTGTTTTACAAACATTTTACTCGAGTACCCTGTCCAATACTCGAGTGTTTCACAGCAGAACAGACTGTAATCTTAGTTTTAACACACCATTTTCAGTTCTACTCAATTTTAGTCCAATCCAGGGATCCACAAAGTTCATATATCATAAATAGAACATGTTACAACACTCATTTCATATCAAATTACAGATTTGACAGAGAATCAATCCTTAATGCATAAAATACACAATTTGACAACTCAACACCTCAAATTGCATAATAAGCACAATACTCATGAAATAGTGTTCATTTAAGCTTGCATGCATGATTCAGAACTTGCTCAACACAGTTTTAGAGCATGACTTGGTCTCCAAACCAAAGTTCCTATTCAATCTAAGCCCTTAGAGCCTCTTGGTGGCTCTCTAATGCATTTAATGGAATTTAAACTCTATCTAGTGTACGAAATTACTTCCCCTTACCTCTCAGACGTGAATCAATCAGAGAATTTTTAGGAAAAAGGCTCCTCAACACCCAGAACAGCTTCAAGCATCACATGCAGAGCAGTTTGAGTGCACCACCAAAATTGAATTGGTTCACACATGAAACAGAGATAAGAATTGGGGATTTTATATTTTATAGACTCTATGCAACACATACTAACTATAGAAATCGAATTTGGAACTCAAGGACTCGTGAGCTTACCAGAAATCAAAATCGAAGCAAGCTCCAGACACAGCTTGACCAAGAACAGCTCCACTTCCAAGCCTTGAATCTTCCACCACACTCACTCAATACTCACGATTTTGGTGTTTATACAAAGCTCGTGATGTGAGATTTGTATTCGTGTATAGTTTATGACTCGAATCGAAACAAAGAGGGAGAATCGATAGCTTGAATTCAGGAACCCTAACTGAAGCAACACACTCGAATTTGACCAAGAACCTCAACAATTTGGTGTTGCTGAGCTTAAATAGAGTAGGGAAACACTCATGCAGGTCGACACGACTACTATGGTGGTGGCAAGGTGATGATTTCGTGTCAACAACACGGAATCGTTGATGGTGACTCACCAAACGCACTAACTCGTGCAACTCTGTCCAGAATACTCGAGTATTCCAGAAAATACTCGAGTGTTTTGCCCAGATTTTGAAAAATAATTATTTTATTTACTTTCCCTCCAAAACCTTTCCTATATTTACATCTAGGTCCCAACCCAGGGACTAATATGTAAAATACTTATTTCATGCATTATTATATTTATTAACTCAATTCACACACATATACTAACTACATGAATACAGATTTTAATCAAGGATTAAAATAGAAATCGTTAATTATAAATTAATTTATAATTAACATTTTTATTAATCGGGGATTAAAATTTTGGGGTGTTACACTACTCCCCCACTTACAAGGAATTTCGTCCCTGAAATTCAACTCATACAAACAAGTCAGGATAATCCTGACGCATCTTATCCTCTAATTCCCAAGATGCTTCCATCACATCGCCACAAACCCAGATGACCTTGACCAGATGAATATCCTTCCCTCTAAGCTGCTTGATTCTTCGATCTTCAATGCGAACATGCATAGCTTTAAAGGTTAGGTTCTCATAAATTTCTAGATCATCAGGTTGGATTCTAAGGATAATGGTGGGGTCATGGATATATCTCTTCAGTTGAGACACATGGAATACATTATGAAGATTAGCTAGTGACGGGGGCAGGGCTAATTGATAGGCTATCGGTGTAACAGCCCGATTTTCGTAAGCCAAAAATATTTACTTTTACTTATTGAAGTTGCAAAAATTGAGGCCAGATTTTTTTTATATAAAACATTGTGGAGGTGATTGAAAACATTATGAAAAGTTCCTTGATGTTTTCAACATCCTTTTCGAAAACCAAGTTGCTACTAAAACCTTTCATTTCGTAAAACATTCGTCTTCAAAAAAGGGGTTTTGTTCAAACTCATCTTGATAGTTCCCAAAAACTTCACATGGGTGAATTTTGCATAAAAAGGTACCTCATCAACTGGATTAAAACTTAGCTTTATTACATGATGGCTCACAGCATGGTAATCCTTAACTTCAACATTCATAACCTAAATTAATGCACCCTCTTTGAACCTTTCCTACTATAGACTAGCGGATGTGACTCTTTGTCCTCATTGCGTCCTCCCTCCACTCTTGATGATGATGTCGCTTGGTTAGTTGCCTCATCGTTGTTGTTGGTCGTCCTTTTTGCTCCGTCTGCAACCGTGGAACTCCTCTGCTTCTCGTACTGGGCCTTCTCCTCATAGCTCTGGAACCCTCTTACATTGACTTGCCCCAGGTGTGACTCCAGGTTCGCTCCACTCAGTTGATGTTCCGGATCCGGGATCACGATCTCCGTGTAGCCGGTCCATGCCCAACCTTGCGGAGTATGCTTCCAGCCTCGTCCGTACTTGTTCCACAGGGTGATGTCTATTCCGTACTCCATCTGCCCGTTGAAATACCAGTGGCACCGATAGGCCAACGAATAGGAGAGAGTAAGCGATCCGAACGACGAATCGTCGACGGTGTGGGAATACGATAGGCAAAATACTAGGACTATATAATCATAACATACAACACACAAGCACACATCATTCAAGCATATTATTATCTTCATTATCTCGCCTCGTTATTAATATTATTATTATTATCTCATCTTGTTATCATCTTCCATCATTATTATTCTTATAAACATTCTTTATCCCTCTCTCATTCTTTCTCCTTTTCATAATCATTCTTCTCTTTCATTCCAGACCTTTCATCTCTCAACTGGGAAAGATTTTAGGATCTTATCAAATCACTCATTTCGTTTATCAACCATCACTCACGTCTACATCTCCTCGGTCATCCATCCCACCTAATCGGAAGCCAACAGGAGTACAGGACCTTTACCACGCGGGCATGACAGCTGTCTCAACAATGGCTCCAAGCCAGGAGGTCTCAGCCTCAAAAACATATCATATAATCACAATCACATTGCCCCGTTCCAGTCCCTCTCCACTGTTGTAGACTTGCATCGAGGGGGCGACAGTATATTTCTGGTGGGCCCGCAGAACTTGCCACGGCATTAGACCCAGTCCCCACCACGTTAGTGCGCCACTTGTGGAGTTCGTTCTGCCCAGAAATACACTCTAGACTTCTTGACGTTTCACCGTCATCGTCCTCCCCTCCTGCAATCCCCACCTGAGTATCCGTAGATACCCATAGTATCTTCCTCTCCACTACTTCGCACTCTCATGCCTCACCACGTGTGTCTTTTAAATCTTTTATCTTGTTAATTTATCCTAAGGTCGACCCTTCCTTCGTACAACCCTTCAACGAGTCCCGACCACTAACTGAGCACAATCTTTTTCTCATCAAATCTCATATGGCACAGAGCTGGGGTCACATTACAACTTACGTTTTTCAACTTTCTCATGATGTCCTTCACAAACACCTTCATCAAGTTCCCTTTTTCCACACATCACATTTTTGGGTGAGTGTTAATGGAGGAGCAAGCTCAACTCCACTAAGCTTCTTCCCAAAAATGCGGTCAAGATATCACATCTCGCTCTACAATCATTCTCATTATCCCCAGCTCTGGATCATTCTCGTCATTATCATTTCTGTCTTTCCCCAAATCCAACTCTTTCTCTTTTCTAATCCAATTTGTCTCTTTACCTCATAATCAATTTCCTTTGTATTCATTTCTTTTACTCGGGACGTAACAGACGTCCATCAGGGTATTACTCATTTAATCACGGCAATAAGTATCAACGGAAATAATTAAACAAATAAATAAAAGCATGCTATCAATCACACAAACATCACACAACAACAATGTGGTCTTTGTCACATTCATATAAATGGCCATACAATCACACAATTGCCACTTATACTACTGACTCCAACCACGTAGTCCCGATCTTTGAGATGATGCGGGACGTCCTACTAAATCACCTAAAGACCACATTGTCTTAGGATAGCTTCTCTCTCACCTGGATTCGCGGTTTCCGAATCTACAAGTTCCGAGCGATCTGTTGCTTTCCTCGTGTGCCCGACTCCAACTTCTTTCAAGTCCCATAAAATAAATATGTGAGTGTTAAGTTTTATTAATTATTATCATTAAGATTACTCTTAAGACAACTCAAGAAGAATCCAATCATTGACTTCATGTAAAACCAAAACATCCACTCTCTTTAACTTAAACTTGTCCCAAGGTCCACCATTAACTCTTATACTTTGAATCATGAGAAAATAATCAATTAGATTAATTCAATTAAAAGGTTTCTTTGCTGGTCCCTTTTGGACAGCATTGAATCCAAGTCCATAAATATCGAAAAACCATATTTTTCAAATCAACTTTGACCTAGATCGAATATCCTTAAAAACTCAACCTTAAAACACCTTAAGAGCACTTTTAAAACACTTTTTAATAAGAAACATGGTTCATAAAATTCGGGACAGCATCATGTCCTAAGTTTTAAATTCATTTTCCATGGTTGAAAACCAATTCAAACGCTTAAAGGAATCAAGCACCTTGGAGAAATCAAGTAAACACTTAAGTCATTAACTTATCAAATTTAAACGCTTAGAATCATGCATGGGCAGCAAGGTGTTCATGTAAAACAAATCATTTAAACACTTCCATGTACCCTAAAATCACTCTTATTTCACTTTAGGAATCTTAGACAATCATGCATTTGACCTACACCTCACATAATCACAAATCATCAAGTTACACATAAACATGTTCACAACTTGTTCATACATATAGTCCAATCAAATGAGGAAATTAAACACTTAGCATACACAAACCAAATCATGCATCACACATACACTTAGTCACATTTTCACTTATCTTGTATTTAATTAATTTCATCTTAGCAAAACTTCATCTTATCACACTTAATTAGGTTAAAACCGTATGCATCATGGTTGGTTTAGAAAATCATTTCTTCAAGGATTAGCTTCACAAATTAACACATGATTTCATGTCATAAACACATATTCATTCAAGGAATTTCAACTCAAAGTCTAAGGTCTAAACCGTGACCTAGACTAGGTTTTCTTAAAAAGACTTTCAAGGATTCAAAACTTAAAAACAACTCTAAATCTAACAACAATTTCACATAGTTCATTCAAGCAAACAAAAGCATATTCTTAACATACTTTTATCCATGAAACCGTGGCACATATAGGTTTCTCAAACAATTTAGGTTTTACATTCTATCACTTCAAAGTCCATGGAAATCACATATACAAAACCAAAACACAACATTAAAACTCCTAATCTAAAGATCATGCACAAACCGTGGCTACTCATGGCAAACCACATAGTTTCTTTTCATTTAAAAACATCACTAAGCTCAAGGTTACAATATGCAAGGAATCAATCAAAAGAAAATCAAGCTCATGCTCACAATCATAGCAAAACCGTGACCAATCCATGGTTTTCTTAAAAGAATTTTCTTAGAGTTTTTAAACTTCTAAAACATGCTTAGAATCTCAAGACAATCATATGCACATAACAAGTTTCATCATCAAAATCTCTAACCTAGAAGATTAAATGCAAACCGTGAACAAAAAAAATCACCAAGAAATCCAATCATTTTCAAAGATCTTTGTATTAAAACTTCAACATCATGTTCTTTTCAAAAATATTTTTAAGAAATCAAGAGAAAAACTCAAGATCATAGGAGAAAACGTTTTCTTAGTAAAACTTCAAGATCAAGTTCAAATATCAACATGTATGTGAAGGAAATCATTAGATCTTCCACAAAACAAACATGCATCACACTTTCAAATCAAAAAATCAAGTATTTAGAAGAAGATCATGAAACAAAGATGAATCAAAGAATAATGGTTTTAAAACTTTTAGATCATGAAACAAATTCTTACTTAGTTAAAATTTTCAAGAATTCAAGTCCAAAGTCTTTGATCTCTCTCCTTTCCTCACGGTTTCATGTGCTCTTCCTAAGGTCCATGGTTTTTCTCCTTCTCTTTACTAGTTTAGCTTGATCTTGCTTAGGTGATGAAGATTTCAAGGTGTAGAGGTTTGGTTCTCCTTCTCCACAATTCGGTTTCACTCTTTCTCTCTCTTTCTTCACCAAGAGCTTGATGATTCTCTTGGTGTTTTGTGTTTAGCTTTGGGGAAAAGGAATGGAAGAAAGTATGTGTTTGGTGAATGAATGAAGAACTCACTCACTCACTCACGGTTTTTGGGTTGTTGTTGGTGTATGTGTTGGTGTTGTTTGTGTTGGTGTGAATGAGAGAAAGAAGAAGTGAAGAAGAGGTGATAATGAAGGATGGAAACAACTCACTCACTCTTCATACGGTTTTGGTCCCTTTTCTTATTCTCCTCCACTTTTCTTAATTGCCAAGGAGGGTTTGCATGGAGGGTTGGTTTGCAAAGCTTAGGAATTAAGCTAAAGACTTGGAGACCAAGTCTTTTCCCTTGAGTCCCCCACAGCCTCCCCCTTATTCCTTCCTTTCCTTCACTTTTTCTTCTTCCTTAGGTCATGCTTAGGTCATGGAGATGATGTCACCTTGTTGACTAAAGGGCATGCTACTTGGCAACCATGTGAACAAGCTTAGTGGCTTGGTTAGACACATGGCCATTCGGCCATAGAGTGATTAAGGTGGGGTAGATTAGTTTAATTAGGTTTAAGGCACTAATTAGGGTTCTAATCATGATTAGGGTAGGATTAGGTTAATTAATCTTGGTTTAATCCACTAATCCTCAGTAATTAGGGTTTAATCAAGGATTAAGGCACTAATCAAAATTTAATCATAGGTTTAAGGAAAACTAATTTTGGATTTACTTACTAATCAAATGGGTTTAGGGTTTAAGGGAATGATTTAGCACTTAATCAAAGATCAAGAGCTCAATTTAGGGTTTAACCAGCGATTAGGGTATCGATTAGGGTTTCTAAAGGTAATTGGACTTGATTCTTCGAAAATAATTTTTCCATGAATTATACAAAACAAAATTTCGAACAATCATAAACAATCAGATAAACAAGGTCACACACATAAATAAATCAAATTTCAAAGCATCAGATCTTATTATAAATTAAAAATCTTTTAAATCAATTCTTAAATTAGTTAAGTTAAAGTAGTTTCCTTGATTAGGGACTTGTAGAAGTGAGTCAAATAGGCAGGGTAACACGGGGTGTTACATTCTCCCCAACTTAGAGATTTCTCGTCCCCAAGAAATACACTGTGGATCGAGCAGTAGGGCATCAACATTCTCACGTCAACCGGATGTTCCTCTTCAACTGCTTCCAGATGGAGAGCTTTCATTTGTTTCGCTGCTTGAGTGTCGGGTCGGGTTAAGTCCAACGGACTAACCGAAGAAGATATCATCCTCTCGTTGGATCGTCGTTACGAAAGTCCGGCCAAGGCACGGACTTGGGGAAAAAATCAAACAAGCAAACATACACACATCTCCAAGAACAAGGATTTGGCCTAAAATCCTTAAACATTCCTCACTCTAATCTATCTCTCCCATAACTCTCTTTCTAATTCTAGGGTTTACATCTATTCTTCTAAGACTAAAGGCAATTCTATTACTACCTAGACACTACCCAAAACCCCTCCTATGGGCTGCTAATATATGTTTCCTTCCTTCCGTGTGACTCCCCAACTTGGGTTCAACTTATGACCATCTCACGACGGTCTCTCGGTTTTTTTTCGCTTAAACTATTTCTTCTCCCTTAGTCGTTCAAGCCTAATTTATTTGGGTAACTATGGTACTTTCAATTCCCCGATTCGGACGAAAGGGTTTGAAATGAAATTGGTTGGGCTACGAGGTGGTACAAGTCTTATGAAGAAAAGGGTTCAATTCTTAACGTCGAGCACTTGTGTTGTTGAAGCAATTCAACAAACATTGGGATTAAGAAATAACACCCCACATCTTCAAAGGGGCTAACTAACCTTACATAAGGGTATGCTAAGGTGAATCAAACTTAAGTCTAGCGATTACCGATGAAACAGCAGGGGTGTCGGGTTTCAAGCTCATAATCTATTTTTGGTCTATTCTTATAGGGTCGAAAGTTCCTTAAGCTAGTACGGTCGGGGCTAAGCTGTAAACCAGTTTTATGTCCTGGGAGACAAAAGCCTATCTTCCTGTCACTACTTAAACACTATCAAGCACACAGAGTTGCACAAACAAAGCATGTAAGCCCATGCTTAAGGCCACTAAGGATTACCACAGCTCTGATACCATTCTGTAACAGCCCGATTTTCGTAATCCAAAAATATTTACTTTTACTTATTGAAATGGGACCATTCTATAAGGAGCGATAGAAATGGGACCAGCTCCCGGAACTAGGTCAATACCAAATTCAATTTCTCTTCTAGGTGGCAAACCAGGGATCTCATCAGCAAATACCTCCGGAAAGTCTCTGACAACAGGGATCTCTTCCATCCTTGGACCATTCTCCTCTAATTCAGTTTTGAACAGGCACATGTAGCCAGAAGGTTTTGGGTTTCTATAGGTCACTACCTTTTTATCACAATCGATGATTACTTGGTTTTGACTTAACCAGTCCATTCCCAAGATCACATCCAATTGTGCCAAGGGTAAGCAGATCAAATCTACTTTAGAGGTTTGTCCTAATACTTCTATGCAACAGTTAGGACATGCTCTAGAAACAACTACAGGAGCATTGGTAGGGGTTTCTACTTTCAAATCATGAGGTAATTCAGACACTGGTAAACTTAACCGATCTACACATTCATATGAAACAAATGAATGCGTTGCACCGGAATCAAACAAGACATGACAAAGCTGATCATTAAGCAAGTAATTACCTTGCACCAGATTAGAGGATCAGTTTGCTTCCACACCGCTAAGCGTGAAAACCCTTCCTTGAGCCATAGATCTATCAGCAGCTCCTATTGAGTTATCCTTGACCGGTTCCTTGCAGTCTCTTGCAAAATGTCCCGGCTTCCCACAATTGAAACAACCACTTGTTCCCCAACAAACACGGCCATAGTGATGGCGCTTACACTTATCACAAAATGGAGCCTCGTTCCGAAAATTTCTTCCATCCGAACCACCAGCCTTTCCTTTACCTTTCCCTCGGCGATCATATGGACCCTTACCTCGGTTGTTGAAACCTTTACGTCTCTGAGGTCCATAGTTCTGATTGTCCTTCTTTTCTGAGACTTGCAATTCTTCAGCTTTCTTGTCATCTTCATACATTCTACACATGTCCACCAGAGCAGGAAAGCTTTGAATCCGTTGGTAGCTGAAAATCGACTTCAACTTGGGCCTCAAGCCTCCTTCAAACTTGATGCATTTGCTCCTTTCATCAAGGTTGTTCTGATAGTATGGAGAGTACTTCATCAACTCCTCGAACTTGGCCGCGTACTCACCCACACTCATACTCCCTTGCTTCAGCTGTAAAAACTCCACCTCCTTCTTTCTCCTCAAATCTTTAGGGAAATATTTATGAAGAAACTTCTCCATGAATACACCCCAATTCACATCCCTTCCTTCATATTTCAAAAGCTGAACCGTGTGATTCCACCAATTCTCAGCTTCATCTTCCAGCATGTAGGTTGCATAAGCCACCTTCTGAGCTTCCGAACACTCCAAGGTTCTCAGAATCTTGTCCATGGTATGAATCCACTTATTGGCCTCTTCCGGTTTAAATCCTCCTTCAAACTTAGGCGGATTGCAACTCCTGAAATCAGCCAAGCTCTTCGCCTCGGTGTTACCCACACTACACTGATGAGGCGGATTAACCGGTTGAGATGGTTGCTGAGATTGTCGTTGCATAGCCTCCAATACCGTGGTAATCCTTTCTAACATCGCATTGGTGTGATTTTGGTTTCTAGTTGCCATAATAGACCTGCGCTATGGGCTTATGGTCACATATGTTGAACTAAAGAAACTTCAATTACACCACCTATACTAAGGCTATAGCTTAAAATTCTAAATTCACATTCAATTGCGTCTTGTGCTCAAAAGAGACAAGATACAAACAAGTCAATTGTATCTAAAGCTCAATAAACAAGATACTAACAGTCAAGATAATGAACATGCCCTGGAGATACCTGCTTGATGTTGATGGCTACCTTTCTGAAACTACTTCATTGTGTAAGTAAGGCATGCATGTGATTTATAAGTGTTGATCATGATTTTTTGTGTTGTAAAAATTTGTGCAAATGTTCATTTTGTAAGGAGTAATTCGGCCAAGTCTAGGAAAATAAGAGTTCATGCTTTGATAATTTATTTGAGCACATGCATGTTAGTTTTAGGACTAGATCTATGAGTTTTAAGCATTTACATGTTAACATGTGACTTTGATTTTAGAGATCTAAGGTTTTGGTTGAAAATAAAATGAAAAGTGTTGATGTAAATTTTATTTATTTTAGTCTTGCATGATTTAAGTAGAAAAGTTGAAAGCTTGATTTTGCATGTTAAAGACTTGACAAAAAATTAGTCTTTTCTTCTTAAATAATTCTGCCAAGGTTGATTTAAGTAGGTTAGGATGTTTGATTTTTATAAGTGTTTGGCTTGCATGCATGTGATAAAAGTATAAAATGTGATTTTTGGTGTTAAAAATAGTAAGTGTCATGCATGTTGTATTTTTGAGTTGATCTTGAGATGATTAGTGCATGCATGAGGATTTAAGCCTTAAAAATTTATGTTTTGATTTTGGTGTGCTAAGTGAGTTAAATTTATTTGTTATTTATTTGATTTTTCGGTTTTATGACTAAGTATGAGAATGAAAAAATTGGCGTTACTGCATGTTAGTTTTTAGCAAATATTTCCTTTCCTCTTGATGCATGTTTCGGCCATGATGATATGAGTAGGAAATCATGCTTTAAAAATTATTTTGAGTATGTAAATGACTTGGTTTACGTGCTTTGATCCTTTGCATGTGAAAATTTTGAACAAAAACCTTGTCTTTTATGATGATAATTCGGCCATGCTTAGGAAAGAGTAGAAATTCATGTTTGATCATCATTTCACTTACATGCATGTTCATTTTAACTTGATCTAGGATTTTTTAAGTACATGCATGAAGTTAAAATGCTAAAAAGTAATTTTTAGTGTTGATTAGTAACTTAAAGTGCCATGCATGTTGTGTTTAGGAGTGATCTTAAGAGTCTAAGAACATGCATAAAGATTTTGATCGTTAAAGTTGTTGTCTTGAATTAGGTTTAAGGAAATGAACTTGAATGATGATTAGATTGTCATGCATGTTAGTGATAAAATGATATTAAGCTAAGAACTATGGATTTTGTTGCATGCATTTACTTAAGTGATGATAAAAATTTAATTAGTTGTTTGTGTTATTTTTTTTATGATATTCGGTTTATAGGATTTAATTAGGAAGCTTGGGTTGTTTTTTTTAGAATGAAGTAATGACATTAGTTGATGATAATATGACTTATGGATTTAATCTTAGAGTTAATAGTCACATAAGTCCCCGAAAGATACCCGTGGAATCAATTAGGTCCCTGAAAGATTTGTGGAATCTCTTAAACCCCTCAAAGATCATTTTGGCGTCACATTAGTCCCCGCCATTCAATTTCGTCAGGATGGACCTGATGTAATTCTATGTGGCACGTTAAATGCTTTGTCGGCCCTAATGCGATGTTGGAATGTTAAGAAGGAGCCACGTTTGGGCCAACAAAGCATTTAATGAGTCACATAGGATTCCGTTAGGTCCCTCATGGGGGGACTAATGTGATGCCAAATTGATCTTTGGGGGGTTTAAGACATTCCACAAATCTTTCAGGGACCTATGTGACACCCTTCCGAATATATCAAGTATAATATAGTAATTAAACTATGATAAAGGATAATACATATGGACTTGTAAGTGTTAGAAAATGTAAAAGCAAAATTTTCTTCTAAAGCGGGTGCACAAACCAAAACTTGGAATACTTGGAGAAGAACTTCTAACTCATTTCAAACAGTTGTATCGAATTCGGCAATTTCTAAAACCTTTTCATGAATTGAGTAACATTCGTGTTTCGAAATCGTATTTATATAATAGAGAGTAAATGAAGCTACCCGTGCTTTGATTTGTGAAACTGATACCATGTAGCCGAACTCGTTTAATGATTAAATCAGAGTAAGCGGAAATTAGAGGACTATGCATCTAATAGAAATATACACATAGGTTATATTTATATATGTGAAAAGAGTCATGAGTACATAGTCCCAGTAACAAAGTCTCCAAGATCCAAACAAGTCCATAACAGATCTACATCATAGTGTAACCATAGCCCTAGAGTACTCAAAAGTATATCTACAAAATATATACATAGCAAAATATGGACTCTAGAGGTGGTCACGTAGATCTGGCAGCATCATCAGTAGTAGTAGTGATAGTAGCAGTCTCCAAGAAGCAAAAGGTAACAGCATCATCATCAACACAACAGCAGCAGCAAAATCTCCTCTACAGAAATGCCACATCGTATCCTCAGATCCACATCATAAACCTTATGCACATACCTAGGGATCGTCATCCCTCCAGTCACTCCCAGTAGAATGCACGACAGGCTCGCCTCCGCTCTCGTCCTCCACTGGATCCTCCTCGATCTCATCCGAAGGGGAGTGTACCCTACCACTGGGTACAGGGTCGGGAGATGGTGTGACCCTAATGGGGCTCCTCGGATCAGAAAGGGGAGTCTCCTCGTGGACGACTCTAGAAGAAAAAGGGTGTGAGCGGGTAGGTCAAAAACGGAAACTGTGATAAGAGCGAGCTGGTCGTGTGGGAGGTGGTCCATGGTATGTGTAAAACGGGGGTACGTGCATAGTGTATATGATAGGAATCCTAAATCTACGAGGACGAAATCGAATCAAAGGGTTCGGATGGTAGAAGGTGATCTCCACCTCTCCCTCGAACACCGCGCGATGGTCGTCATAGATCCATATGCCACTAGGAAGTGGCCGGATCTCGATGCAAGCGATGTAACGAGACATCACCTACAAGGGCATAGGGGTAAGCATTTCTATACACATAATCAACAGAGTATAAAATTTGTACAATATGAGTATTTAAATATGCAACAATTAACAACAATCGCATTTAGCACTTAGCAGTTATTGAATGCAGATAGGATGCTCATACTTGTTTCATTTATTACACTTAATTTAAATGAGTGACATGATGCATGAATTTAGCTCTCAAGCCTATCTTCATCAAACTATATCACTCTCTGACGTCCATCCCTGACAACCCAGCACTCAACTGTGCGTTGTATTCCTAGGTATACAACAATTCGTACATTCACCTAGAATGTACACGACAAGCTTGGAATCCATGCCACCCGAGCATATCCCGTCATCCAAACGGACCGTCATCCAAACGGTATAACCATATCGGCATCCACTAAGCTGACCACGTCAACAACGTGTCATCAAGCAAGCGTATTGGCACTCCCAGAGGCCCTCCACATGTTTACCAAAAACATGATATACGTCCTACCATCCAACTCCAGAATGAATGCATCACTTTCTAAGCTTAAAGGAAATTGATTAATACATTACTGGCCACCTAGGCATATTTTATCTTTAAAAAGAACCGTCACCAAACGGTACACTTATATTAATCAATCTCTTTTAAGTTCAGATCCTTTGGATTATTATAGTTAAATTCTTAACCAACTAAGTCAGAATTGAAAATAGTGTTTCTCAGGTTCAGGTAAATTACTCGAGTGTTCTTAGGGTTACTCGAGTGTTCATGACTTTCTGGGGATTTGGGTTTCAAATTCATTAAATTACTCGAGTAGTTCGTGGGTTACTCGAGTGTTCATCATGATTTCCAGAATACTCGAGTCACCCCTGCATTACTCGAGTGGTTTGCCTTAACATGTCCCCAGGTCTTACTCGATACCCGAGTACTAGACACAATACTCGAGTGTTCTTGCTCAAATTACATTGTTTTACAAACATATTACTCAAGTGTTTCACAGCAGAACAGACTGTAATCTTAGTTTTAACACACCATTTTCAGTTCTACTCAATTTTAGTCCAATCCAGGGATCCACAAAGTTCATATATCATAAATAGAACATGTTACAACACTCATTTCATATCAAATTACAGATTTGACAGAGAATCAATCCTTAATGCATAAAATACACAATTTGACAACTCAACACCTCAAATTGCATAATAAGCACAATACTCATGAAATAGTGTTCATTTAAGCTTGCATGCATGATTCAGAACTTTCTCAACACAGTTTTAGAGCATGACTTGGTCTCCAAACCAAAGTTCCTATTCAATCTAAGCCCTTAGAGCCTCTTGGTGGCTCTCTAATGCATTTAATGGAATTTAAACTCTATCTAGTGTACGAAATTACTTCCCCTTACCTCTCAGACGTGAATCAATCAGAGAATTTGTAAGAAAAAGGCTCCTCAACACCCAGAACAGCTTCAAGCATCACATGCAGAGCAGTTTGAGTGCACCACCAAAATTGAATTGGTTCACACATGAAACAGAGATAAGAATTGGGGATTTTAGATTTTCTAGACTCTATGCAACACATACTAACTATAGAAATCGAATTTGGAACTCAAGGACTCGTGAGCTTACCAGAAATCAAAATAGAAGCAAGCTCCAGACACAGCTTGACCAAGAACAGCTCCACTTCCAAGCCTTGAATCTTCCACCACACTCACTCAATCCTCACGATTTTGGTGTTTATACAAATCTTGTGATGTGAGCTTTGTATTTGTGTATAGTTAATGACTCGAATCCAAACAGAGAGGGAGAATTGATAGCTTGAATTCAGGAACCCTAACTGAAGCAACACACTCGAATTTGACCAAGAACCTCAACAATTTGGTGTTGCTGAGCTTAAATAGAGTGGGGAAACACTCATGCAGGTCGACACGACTACTATGGTGGTGGCAAGGTGATGATTTCGTGTCAACAACACGGAATCGTTGATGGTGACTCACCAAACGCACTAACTCGTGCAACTCTGTCCAGAATACTCGAGTATTCCAGAAAATACTCGAGTGTTTTGCCCAGATTTTGAAAAATAATTATTTTATTTACTTTCCCTCCAAAACCTTTCCTATATTTACATCTAGGTCCCAACCCAGGGACTAATATGTAAAATACTTATTTCATGCATTATTATATTTATTAACTCAATTCACACACATATACTAACTACATGAATACAGATTTTAATCAAGGATTAAAATAGAAATCGTTAATTATAAATTAATTTATAATTAACATTTCATTAATCGGGGATTAAAATTTTGGGGTGTTACAACCTAACTGATTCCAAAATGATCTTTGGGGGTTTAAGAGATTCCACTAATCTTTCAGGGACCTAACTGATTCCACAGGTATCTTTCGGGGACCTATGTGACTATTAACTCTTAATCTTATGTATTTAAGTAATTTTATAAAAAAAGTATTAGTTGTTGTCCAACTATTTATTTTGTGGTTCTAAGATTTTAAAAAATGATGGAAAAAGTATTTTACTTTGAAGATTTAAATATAAGACTTATAGATAATTTCTTTTAGAGAATTAAAATGAAAAAAAAGTGATTTTTGGTTTTAATACAATGCTGTCCAGAATTTTTAGTTAAAGTATTTTCATTTAAAAAGTGTTTTCAATTGCTTTAAAGCTTAAATTTTAAGTACTCTTGTATAAAGTGATAGCTAGATTGAAAAATTGTCGGTGTTTTCGAACTTTAAACAGTGGCTGTTCAAGACTAGACCAGCAACCAAATCAATTAGTTTAAATTATCTTATTAGTTGTTTTTAAAAGGAGTTTGGAGAACTTAAAGTATTAGAAAAAAAAAGTTGAAGTGGTTATGAGAAAATGATTATATTTTAACTTGTTTAATGAGAACTAAAAAGAAGTTTTTAAAGGATGAACTTTGATCAAATGCAGTTTTAATGTAAATGCATTTTATTTAATACGAGGTATTTTTAAACGGTGGGTTGGAACGACAAGGAGCAACAAGGAATCGTCAAGAGCACGTATTGTCAGCAGCAGGATTAAGAGGTGAGAGAGCAGTGGGCCCTAGTCAACGTGACCCTTAGATTCATCATTCAGATGATTGTCTTAAGTTTGAAATCCTACTACTTGCTATTTGATATTTGTTTACATGAGAATATGTCCATGATTAAGTATGCCAGGCATTTTAATTTAACGATCTGCTTTGTATTATATTTGTTAAGTATGTTGGAATATATCCGTCAGATTCTGGAATTCTGGTTATGATTAAAGTGAGACAATAGAAATTGTGAAATTAGAATGAGAACAAATATATTCTGAAATTTATGAGATAGCGATAAAGAGATGAGACTTGTCCTGAAAGAAAGAAATCATGAGCTAAGATGAAAGTAATGCTGATGAGAATAATGCGTAAAGAAATATGAGATGAATTGTGGCTCTGCTTTGTGAAAGCTCAAGTTATGTATAGAGATGTGAATTCAATTGAGATGCTTCTGGAGACATGATGGCAAAGGGATGCAGATGGTTTAATGATTTTGTGATTTAAGGCTCATTGATCTATGTTGGCTCGCAAATGTTTCTTTGAGAAATTTGGAATCTTATGCTATTTGGGGAAAGAAAATAATTGTTAGTGGTTGGGACTTATCGAAGGGATGTTACGAGGATAAGTCGACCATAAGTTATTAAAAGATTAATGATGAAAGAAAACTTTTAAAAGACATTGGCTAATGCGGTGAGAATGAGTGCGAAGTAGTGGAGAGGAAGATACCCTGGGTATCTGCGGATACTCGCGTGATGATTGCATTTGGGGAGGGAAAGGACGGTGATACGTCAAGAAGCCTTGAGTATTTTTCTAGGAGGAACGAATTCCATATGTGGTAAGGGCAGATCGTTCCTATGCTGTGGTCAGTTCTGCACCCGGAACTAGAAAAGTACCGTGGCCCCCTATGGCAACTCAAGAGCAGTGGAGAGGGACTAGAACGAGGCAATGTGATATTTTTCACTTGCGTAATGAGCCAGTATTCTATTTAGTTTTGTTACGAGGTAGCAGACAGCTGTCGATGCCTGCGTGGTAAAGGTCCTGTTCTCCTGTTCGCTTCCGACCTAGGTATGGATGGATACGAGGAGTAGTAGGCGTGTGTGCTAACCAAATGATACTTAATTTCCCCACATCATTGAAGGACGCGAATAAATAAGGTTTAATGAAAAGATTTGCTTAAGAGAAGAATATGTGAATTTTTCCCCTGCAAGTTTTGAGAATTTATAAGATGATAAATGTCTCCACGAGAAAGATATGAGCTCAGAATTTAGCGTAATGTGATATGATGATTGAGATGAGGTGTTTCATTTCCTTGAAAATACTTGTTATATGCATGTCATTATTAATCGTTGTTATAAGTTTCCAGTTATTATATATGTTTCTGTTATATGATGGTTATTTGTTATTATTTTGTTACTATACTTATTTGTTATATAATTATCATCTGTTTATGTGGGAATCCTGTTTTTATATGTCACTTTGTTCGATTCTGATTTAAGCCATATTAAGTGTTTATGGTCAACGTTTGAATTATCGGAACACTGACTCTCTCCTATCATGTTGTCGTATCGGGTTACACCGATATTGCAACGGATAGATGGCGCATCTTGTAGCAATCCACGTTTGGCACTTGCTGGAGGGAGCGTGGGAGGTCACCCTTAATGGGTGGATATGGAGGCGTAATTCTTTCTTGAGATAGAGGATCCAAAACACACATTGAGAGGTACAACAAGGGATGTGCACTTAGGACACATTATACTCCGTGATTATCAGGACGGTGGGCCTCGGGATCAGTACGAGTACGGTGAACAGCCTGCACCGCTAGCAGCTGTGATGCTAGATCCTATAGAGGAGGAGTTTATGCATCATATTTTTGAGGGTATAAAGGAGGAGGGCCCAATGGACTTAGATGAGGAGGATGTGATGATTGAGTGGAAGTACTTGTCAGATTCGGAGATTAGCATGGATGGTAGTATGTTGATTGATTAGGAGGAGTACTGTGTCTGAGCATATTTAGTGGTTGAGCTATTCTCTTGTGTCTAGGATCTATATCTTCAATTGAGGATTACCAATGCAAAGTACCATTTTGTAATTCAGCTACTTTTATGTTATCATGATTAGATTTCATTTTGAAAGACTTGGGTTGTACTATTTTGAAGAATTGCACTAAACAACTGGCGATGTAGAACAACACTATGGTTTACAAAATGCTTTATGATGATGAATTTTTTCATATGTATGATAATGGTTTCAGTAACTACTCGGTTTTCAGTAGAATCTTGAGGAACTATTCTTAATTTATTATATATTATAAAAAAAAATTGGTCTCATTTTTAGCAACTTAATAAACAATAAATGGTTATTTTATGTTATGAAAATCGGGCTGTTACACCTTTTGATTTCAAACTTGTTTCTGAGTAAAGTTTGCATTTCCTAGTTGCTTAATCTAACTTGGTTTTTGAATTTTCATGGCTTAATCATGGTGCAATTCGTGGCCAAAGTTGCTTGCTGCAACTGTTTTTGCTGCAACATCAGAGAAGAGCTTTGAAGCTCAGAACCAATCCCAGCCTTTTCTTTCAGTCAAACTTTGTTTTAATCTTCTTCTAGGTAAGGGAGAAGTTAACCCAGGTGATAGAACAACAATTAATCAACTAAAAATATAGGAGTTCCATTGAACTCAAGGGCACTTTAATTGACATGAAACTTGAATTGGGTTTCTGACTTAAAGGTCAGAGATAACTCAATTCTTGATTTGAACAACTTATATTTGATGTAAGGAAGCTAAAGGAATGCTAAGTTTATGCTATTAATCACTGAAACGTTTTTCCCCAAATTTGAATGTGTTTTTCAAGTTTATGCACTTATTATGAATTGATCATGTAATTGATGTTTTTGTAAGGTTGTAAAGCTACTAACATATGTTATTTGATATGTCTAATTGCTGTTTTGAGTTGATTTTGGTTAAAGAAAGAGTTAACACGAATTGGAATATCAAAACCTCATCTTTGTACTGGTTTTCTGCGAACTAACCGGTTAGTGAAGTTAGTAGCCGGTTAGTCACTGTTAAAGAAAATTAAACATCAAAGAAAATCAAATGAAACTTAATTGGATTATGATTAATGCTTATTATACTTAAACTTTATGTATTCTAAGACCACTAAGGCAGACTATTACCCCAGTGGCATTATTTAACCCCATTTGGCGGACTATCACCCCAATGGGATTTTTTTTTCAATTTAAAATGCAAATATTTCTTACAAACCATCAAAGGTGGCTATGCCGCCGATGGAATTCTTTATGCAATGTATTTACTTTATGTTATTTTATTCTTTTAATTCCATCAAAGGATGCCATGCCACCGATGGAAGTTCCTTTACTATTATTTAATTCAAAATTGTGTATTTTACGTTGTTTTGCTAAACCACCAAAGGTGGCCATGACGCAGATGGAACCTCTTTATATGATTGATATTTAGTATCTAAGTTACAATATTTCTATAAGTACCATCAAAGGAGGCTATGCCATCGATGGGAAATTCTTATTGTCATTTATGTTTTATAAATACCATCAAAGGAGGCTATGCCACCGGTGGAGCTTCTTCATATTAAAATGTTTAACTTGGATTATTTCCTGAACGCCATCAAAGGTGGCTATGCCGCCGATGTAGTTCCTAAATGTTATAAGTTTTTATTTCGAACCTGTTCTATTTAACCATTACCTGGAATATGATGTATAAATCGACTATTACAAGAGTGATGTCCTTACGTAATTTAAAATGAATGTAATGATGAAAATGAAATCTATGTTTAAAAGACGATAAAATTGTGCATTCATATGAGGTGATATGGTTGGTAAGATAGGATGACAGGAAAGACACAGATGGTTCGAAGAACCGGATTGAGAATGTGCAGAGGTTAGGTCTGACGGTGAATCGTCAAGTGACCCGTGGGGATTATTATGGGTAAAACGGTCCTATGATGGGGGGTTCTGCAGAATTTTCCCGGGATAGTTTTTGCTTAACTGTAATATATCCTATCAACCTCTTGGGACATATCTTGACTGCGGAGGATGGTCCTTTGGCTTGGTCCGGCCCTGGTTTTGGTTTTGAGTATTCCGGATACGCATAGATGAGTTGCGTGTATCGGCCTTTGTTTGGATGAAAGGCGTTTACTCCTAGTTGCTTTCCTAGTCTAGTGATTTGATTATGATTTGGACAAAGGGTTGTGAAGATATTGATATTGGATCCAAGAGATGGAGAATGATAACATTAGTCATGCATCATGCCACTAATAATCAGATGATGATGTTTGCAAATAATGGTGTGCCATTGGTTATGCATTATTACCTGCTATCTGATTACTTGTGTTTGATCATTTTTAGTTCCTTTAATTGTTATTTGTACATGCTTCGACTATGACTTACTCCCTGTCCTTTTTGTTTGTTATGTAATGTCTTAGAAATCTATCCACATGGAAATGAGGCTACTCCCTAATTGGGAGTGGCACTTGATTGAAGGGCGCATCATGATGGAGGGGGAGGTGGAAGTAGTCATCTATCACCTGAACCCACGCGCTCAACTGCATTCCATCAGAGGAAGTATTCCAGTGGTGTGCATCCTACACCGTCCCCTTGGGGAAGGAGGGTAGAGGATGATGTGCTTTATGTCATGAGTTTCGAACCGTATGCTCTGGGTCGTTATATCTTTTGATGTAATAGAATGTAATATATTATAATGGCCTAGAGTCTAGTTTAAAGTAATGTTAGTTTTGACATATGAAACTTGCTGCTAATGATGATGATGTAATGTAACTTTACTTTTATAATGTATGATGATGTATATTATTTCATGAGATGTGTTATGTATTAATTTCAGCAATGAGTAGAGTCGTAAGGACTTAACTTATAATCCATTTAAAAATATAATTTAAAAAAAATGGTCTATAATTTTGGAATATAAGTTGGGTCGTTACACATGGGTGGCCCAGAACTCCTCCTTTTGGGAAAGGAGTGTTTTGGGAAGAAACAATTCCATTTAACTTATTTACACTTTAAACCTATGCTAGTGAATATGTATGATGAAATGATATTTTATCTGTTTGTTGAAAATGTCTTATACAGGTTAAGCAGGGAAAACTAAATTTTTTGAAAGTCAGAAAACAGAGAAAACTCTGGCGAATTTTTATCGAAATTCTCAACTCAATAAATAATCTTAATTTTTATCGTAATCAACTAGCATCATTTTCTTCGTTTCTTGTCAGTATAAAAGCATGTTCATCCGTATCATTTTTTTCACTCAACCATCCCTCAACTTTAAGGTTTTCATCCTTTTTATTCTCTCTCTAAAACATTTTCCCTCGCTCTCTTACGCTGCAGCAACGACAACAATGTCATGAGAAGCAGAGACAATGATATTGTTGAAATCTGCAAATGAAGACACCTTCAAGGTATCTCCCGAAATCACGAAGCAGATGCTAACTGTCCAAGTCTTTGTCCAAGACGAATCTTGTAACACCCTTATTTTATATACAAAATAATAAGTAAAAATATATAATTAACATGTTGTAATTAAAAATTCCTTTTTCACAAATCAAGTTTTCAATAACTTTGGGCATCCATTTACAATATAGTAGCACCCTAATAAAGTTCCCTTCTTTCCCGATCTCTCGCTGCGCACTCTGATCCACAAGCTCCTTAGCAATCACCTAAAATGTTAACCACATAAGGGTGAGACATTTTCACAACACAGTGAATCAGAGGGTAATATAAAGCTCATAATATAAACTCAAGAATAACAATCAAATCAAGTCAGGGATCAACCAATTCATTCCATTCCCATATCCTTATACATGCCTTTTTATCCATTTTCCATTATCCATAATCCTTTCCTAATTCCCTTCCGTTACCATGTTCATTATTTATTCCCTTTAATTCCCTTATTAATTCCCTTTTCATTTCCTTTATCTGTTTTCCATTATGTGTAACCTCAATCAGAGATCTACACTTCCGTTGGGCGTAACCTCAAATCAGAGATCTACACCCAGTGTATGCAACCACAAACAGTGATCTGCAAACACTCCATATCATTTATGTAACCTCAAACAGAGATCTACATAAACTTCCCTTTTCCTTTTTACCTTTCCATTATTCATTTTCCATTAATGTGTGTAACCCCAAGCAGAGATCTACACACAGTGTAAGCAACCACAGATAGTGATCTGCAAACACTTCCATTTTTACCGTACACCACTAGGATTTGGATACTCGCTAGGTAATTGGCACACCTGTCTATGGACTTGGAACACCTGCCCAGGACTTTACACCCATCCAGACCATCACCTGTAGGACTATGTACTTTTACCAATCCATTAATTATTCCAATTATTGGTGTGGAAAACTGATCCTGTGGGTCACCCGGCGCCTACAGGGCGGTTTGGCCTGATGGGTAATTGGCCTGGCAGGTAATTGGCCCTAACAGGTAATTGGAACACCTAGCCGGGTACCTAGTGTTCCGGGCCCCACTGATCAGTTTCCACTTTAGTTACCTTTACCATTTTCATTTAATCAACAGTCCATTCCATTAATTATCAACCATACACAAAGTTCCACCAATAATCATAAATATGCATAATTATAATCCTTTCCAAGTAATCACACATATATTCGTAAATAAGCATTTATCATCCATAATCATATACAGTTCCCATTACTCCCATTAAGGGTCACATTACACAATTAGCATTTATATCCATTTTCCCTTATTATCTCATAGTCCCATCTATCCACTTGCAATTCATAAATTCATTTCAAAATCAATACCCCTTTAGTACTCAAAACTAGCTCCACATATTTTCTAATAGGCATGAATACCTTTAAGTAACTAATCATATCATAACATTCAATTCCATTCAAGTTACACATCATAATTACCTTTTTCTTCCATTATATACATTTCCATTTTATTTGGTCATTTACACCACCTACTACCCAACCTTAATTCAAAATAACCTATATAACACTTAAAGAAATTCACATATATCCACAAATCAGTTGACATACTCAAGTATGTCTCAGAGTGCTTTAAAATAAATCATCTCCCTAAGGTTCTTCACTTCCTACTTATTTAATATACAAAAATTAAACATTAACAATTTCTGAAATAACAACATTACCCAATATACTACCATTACCCTCCTTTAATTCTAATTATCTCTTAGTCCATCACCCACAACCCAACTTAACTATTAAACTCAAATCCTATTATAAACCCTGACTATCCCTAACTCAAAGTGCGAAAAAGTGACTCCCCTTACCTTTTGAAGAGAAGAGGAGAAGGAGAGAGAGAGAGAGAACTCCACCGAGCTCTTGGAACAAACTCTTAAACCCCTTGTTCCTTGCTCCATGACCAATTCCTAGCTCCCTTGATGATTATCCAACCCAATGAGGAAGATTGAGAGAGTTAGGGTTTTGAATTGGGAATTGGGGATTTGAGGGATTGAGAATGAAATTGGGGTTTTTGATGATAGAAAATCATGGGGAGATGATAGGGAATGATTATGGGGTGTTAATTTGGTTTGATTTGGTGTTACTTTGACATGGGAGAAGGATTGGGGAAGAGAGAAGAAGAGAGCTTCGAATGGGAGAAGAGGAAATGAAGAACAACACTTAAAATTCGTGTTTTATGGCTGACACTACAGTGGTTAATCGATTGCTTAATCGATTAAGCTGGTTCAGTCCACTACTTCCTATGCACTTCAAATCGTCATAACTTCTTCGTTAACTGTCGGATCTTGCTCAAATTTTGAGGCAAGCTTCCTAAGACACTTATCTTCACATCCAACGGTGGAATTTGGGTTTAGAGCTTGGGATCTTCTACTCCTAACTTCCTTAATTCCTATGCTTTAATTCTCTAATAACACTTCTAAATTCCTAACATTAACCTAGCACACCCATCCCTCTTCACTCTAAGCCTATTACCACACTAAATATGTTTGGGAATAAATTTAGGGATGTTACAAATCTTTCATCCCTTCACAACCATTCCTCTCCATAATGTTAGTTCCTCCGACTTCTCCTCAACCATTGAGAACCTCAATTTGCACCACTGATAGGTCAAGCCCTCCGAAAACGAGGCAAAAGAGTTTGATGCTCAGTTCGCGAAGAATCTGAGCAACAATAAGTAGCTGGTGGACTTAATCAAATAAGATTTTCGATATGATTTTAATTTCTTACCTTGACACACCGTATCAAGGAAATTGAATATAACTTATCAACATATTTGATTAAGTCCATTAGCTACTTGTTGCTCGTGAATTGTGCATCAAAACTCCTTTCCCTCGTTTTCCGTAGAGCTTGACTTATTAGTGGTGAAAATTGTGATACTTAATCGCCGATCGGAGGAGTTGACATTATAGAGAAGAATGATGTTGGTGCCGAAGAAAGATTCGTCTTGAAAGAAGGCTTGTACAGTTAGCATCTACTTCGCGATTTCGGGAGATACCTCGAAGGTGTCTTCATTTGCGGATTTCAGCAATATCATTGTCTTTGCCTCTTCTGCCATTGTTGTTGTTTTTGCAATGTAAGAGAGAGAGGGAAAATTTTTTAGAGAGAGAAAAAGAATGGAAACTTTATATTTAAAAAAAAAATCTATCTAATTAAAGATGCTTATCTTCAACCATTAGAGCTGATGTTAAAATAATCCTTATTTTTTTTAAAGAAAGATTTCAATTTTCAATAATTTAATAAAGCTAGGTAATGAATCAAAAACAAGTTACCATAAGTGTTTGTGGAAAAGAAGGGAATAATCATTAGAGATCTTTGTGAACTTTTTTTATTTGTTAAATTTTGAGAAATACAATTTGGTTTTTTTACTTTTTTTTCTCTATACTTACCTTAAAACCTAATGTATTCATGACCGTGTGTAATTATAAGGAATCTCATTGGTCACATATCTCATTCCTCAGTCATTTGGAAGAAAATCACAAGATATATACACATACAATTCCATGTGTTGTGAACGTGAAATATAATAATGCAAAGTTATAATATAAGAATTAAAGGATGGTGGTTGTAACATCCCAAACTTTATTTGTCTTGTAATTTATGTTACGATGGTCTTAGGGTAGAAGAAATGAGGGCATAAGTTAGAAACTTAGCCAATTGAGCATGCAACCTTAGGTTTAAAACATAGGAATTTAGGAAATTAGAATAACAAGATTGGTAGCTTAAAACATAAATTCCACCATTGGATGTGAAGTAGGATAGGTGAGGAAGCTTGCTTTAAAATTTGAGGAAGATCCAACGGATAACGAAGAAGTTATGGCCTCTCAAAGTCTGGGTACTGCAAAACTGAGCAGCTTAATCGATTAAACTGCAGCTTAATCGATTAAGGTCAGAAAATGGAAAATGGCTTAATCGATTAATAATCGATTAGAGGCTGTAGATGCTGAAAAAAATAAAGGTGCGTCCACCTCTTAGTTCTTGAGAAACTCGAATTCTCTCTCTCCTAGGGCACCAAATCCTCCATTTTCATCAATCAATCCTCAAGAGGATCACTCCAAGTCCATCCCCAAGTCCTTCCTTGTTGCTCCAAGTAAGTGAATGTTGATTTTATTCTTCTCTTTCTCTCCCTAGAATTCGAATTTCTCTCTCCCTCTTCCTCCCTTGAAGCTTTATTCAACAACCTTGAGGAACTTGATGGGGTCACGAATTCCCTCAAGATTCTTGGGCAAAGTTTGATATTTTGTTCCTTTATTTTATTGATTTTAGGTTCCTCCCTCTCTTTTGAATTGTGGCTCTTTCTCAAGTGAGTTCCAAGCACAAATTCTCTCTCTATCTCTAAGAGCTTGAGGTAAGGAGTGGGTTATAGTGAGTATTACCTTACTCTGGGGTTTAGTTTACAATATGCATATAATGGGTACTAAGAGTTATGTGTTAGTTTAGGTTGTTATAATATAGGGTAATAAATAACTAGAGCTTATGACATAGGAAAATTAATTAGATGATGATATGCTTTATTTTGAATATTTGGTATATAAGCATGTGACTTGGTGTTGTTTATAATTGAAGTGCTAATTTCGTTAAATGTTTGAGTTATGATTTTATTTTATAAACCAAGGCAAAGTATGGAAATTAAGTATGAATTAAGGATAATGGGGATGATATTAATAAAATGTTGATTTTGTGCTAATTAAATTATAAGATTTAATAGTGGTGATTTGATAATGCAAATGTGTTATGTTTTGACTAATTTTGAGTAATGTACTTGTTAAACAGTTAAGAGGTTTTCTGGAAAAATGGACTGGTTAATATGATTAAGAAGGAATGTTATTTATAAAGGATAAAAAGAAAAGTGGAAAAATATATACCCAGACGCAGTAAGACGTGAGTGCACAGGGGTGCAGACGCAGTAGGTCGTGACCAGGGGAGAATGAAAAATATATACCCGAACGCAGTAAGACGTGAGTGCACAGGGGTGCAGACGCAGTCGGTCGTGACCAGGGGAGAATGAAAAATTTATACCCGGGTGCAGACGCAGTAGGTCGTGACCAGGGGAGAATGAAAAGTATATACCCGGACGCAGTAAGACGTGAGTGCACAGGGGTGCAGACGCTGTAGGTCGTGACCAGGGGAGAATGAAAACATACCCGGACGCAGTAAGACGTGAGTGCACAGGAGTGCAGACGCAGTAGGTCGTGACCAGGGACAGATTAAAAAGAATTATGATATGATTAAAGTGGAAGGAATAAATGACTTTATGAAAATGATGTATAAAAATGAATAGGCAAGATTGACTTGAGAAACCAATGGAATACTTTGATAATGAATTGTGATTTCTTGAGTTTTATTATATTGTTATTAAATTGTTAAATGTGTATGGCTTGGTATAGCATTATGTCGTAATTGGAAACTGTTTCCCCATTTTATGTGTAATACTCACTCCTTACTATTTCCACAGGTACCGAGGCTGAGTTTACACATGACCAGGCCGATCAGGATTACTCTCCCTCACAGGGAGAGTAGGGTTGGGATTAGATGCATTCTTTTGACCTAAGCCTCTATATTATTTGATGTATATGTGCTGTATATGCTCTTTTGTGAGAGGCTTAGGATAGTTTCTTTGGTGCATTTGCTTATGATTCATTTTTGGGCATAGTTGTTGATATGGTCTCTTGTTTTGCATACTTAGCACTGTTGCTGGCACTCTGACACATTGACGTTGATGTTTTACACTTGAGCCCATGGGGCAACTATGTGATGCACTTATATCTATATTTGAGCCCTGCTGGCTACTGTTGATATTAAATAAATGTGTTTATCAGGTTGAAGATTTTGAAATGTCCGAAAAACAGACGAAACTCCGTCTGTTTGACGGTTGATTTTCATGAATTAAAAATGAATTTTTAAATCCGTATTTTTGATATAAAGGAAATTAAGGGTAAATAATATAGGGTGTTACAATGGTTAAGAAACATTAATTACAGACAGGGTCTCGCTTCATCAATTGAAAAAGATGATAAAAATCAAAGTTGAAAATGAGTTAACATCAATCGAAAATCAAGAAATTATAACTAAATGATGATAAGAAGGTAGAAGAATGAAAACTCACCGAAAAATCATCAGAGAACCATACTCTTCTCCTTGTACGATTCCAGTTCCAGATTTGTTCTTTGAAACTCTTCCTTCAATCTTAACAAAAACAAAAAATTAAATAAACCCTAGACAATTAGGAGAGCGAGTTTATAATTAAAAATAAAAAAAAATAAAAAGTGAAATCAAGAAGAGAGAGAGGGGGGAGGACCTTGAGGCTCTAACGATCTTGTCAGTGGTCATAGATGTGAGCTGTTTATCTTCAAACCTTTTGTCTTCCACTACTGTTGTAACCATCCTCCATACAATGAATTGAGTTGAACAATAACCAATTGGGATAGGAATGGAATTATGAGATCTTAGTGCAGATAAAGACAAGTTTTCTAGTGTTTTAGATAATATAGACTAATTTTTGGAGAGACTTTTGATTTGAGGGTCAAAGAGGATGAAATCATAGTGATTCAGTGATTCGGTGGGGGAATGAAAACTCAGTCAGTGTTTTATATGATTGTGCAAGTGATGGATTTTGGGTTTTGGGTGCAGCGGGAGAATGAAATTTCAGCGGGACAAAAAAATGAAAGTGTTAGTGAAATTAGTTTTTTCCTACCAAACATTTCTTAGCTATTAAGTTAGCTATCAAATGTTAGGTGGCTAGAATAATTTCCTAGCTAACCCGCAGTTGTTCTATAGTTGTTTATTTTGGTAAAGAAAAAAACTGAGTACCAAAAATTAGCAAGGGAAATAAATTTTGTAGCAAATCCATAGCTGAAGAGCTATCTAATAGCTACAGAAAAAATTCCCTAGCATAATTCCCTTGTTGTTACAGAAAATACTTGTAGTGGAGAGGGTTGAGTGAAAAAAAATGAGGGGATGAGTGTGCTTTTATATTGACGAGAAATGAAGAAAATGATGTTAGCTAATTACGACATTGTTTACTTTCCGTTGTATTAATTACTTTTATGTTTATTAACATTTAAAATTGTCTTTATTTATGTAAATAGTAAAAAAAAATTAATAATCACATAAAGAAAAGACAAATTAAGAAATAAAATTTTTTTTTTGGGTAAAAAGAATAAATTCTATTAACCACATGAAAATTCAAAAACTACACAGAAAAGCCCTTAGTAGGATCTTGCCACCTTCTAGGAAGGGTTCAAGATACAACTAATGTCAAAAAATGATTTACAGTTCAACTAAAATCCTATTAACTAACACTTTATTAGTCCAAGAACTAAAATTAGGAAAGCAATTCCTAATCCTCCATGCTATTTCCCGCTTCAAAATTCTCATCAGAAGGTGCTAATTTCTCCTCCTATATGAAAAAATCCTATGATTTCTTTGAATCCAAGAATGATAAATAACACGAGCAAAAATAGCAAACACACATTGCCTTCTTTTTTTTTTCACTGAATGCATGCCTAATCCATCTCGTTCAATTCGTATACTTGTAAGTCCAGGTATCAAGACAAAGCCATAAACACATATGATCAAGGAAATTCCTAGTCCAGGCACATTCAAAAAACAGGTGATTTCGAGATTCCATAGCATCATTGCACAGAACACAAACAGTCTGCTGCACATACAACCGATCTCTAGTTTTCAGTTTATAATGAACCGTAAGCCAGGCAATAAACCTATGCTTAGGAACCAATAAAGAGTTCCAGAAAAAAGTGCTTAACTGGAAAGGAGGAACCTGACCCAAAAGGAATCTATATCCACTCTTGATTGTGTAATGACCAGTAGAATCAGTAGACCAATGGTTATTCACAAAACCAGCCTTCAACTTGTTTTTTACCTTAACAATCTGTTTCCAATGCCAACTGTCCCAAGGTTTAGTTTCACAGCCTTAATAAAATTATTGATTTATTAAAATTAACACAATTATTGTATTTTTTTTTAAAAAATTGTTTTTGTGTAATGGAATAAATGAATAAAAACAGAGAAAGTATCAATAGGTTTCTCAAAGAAAATAGAAAGAGTCAATTTCAAATTTTATTTCCCACGTTAAAAACAAATTATGGAAAATGTTAATAAATGTGATTAGAATATTGTTTAGAAAAGATAAAAAAATGCTTTTTTTATATTTAGAGTAAATGGTCTATTTGGTCCCTAAAGATACACTGGGCATTAGCTTAGTCCCCGAAAGATTTTGGGAATCAATTAAGTCCCCTAAAGATCAGAATGACATCACGTTAGTCCCATCGCGTCCATAAATCCGTTAGTCCCTCTGTTAAGTGCCACGTGTCACATTCTCATTGGTTATTTATGTCAACATATTTAGACACGAACCACAGAATTATTCTTTCTTAAAATCCCAACCGTTGGATTTATCCAACGGTTAAGATTTAAAAATGAAAAATAAAAAAGGTTTCCATTTAATTTTAACCATTGGATATATCCAACGGTTTAGATTTTTAAGCAAAAAAAACCCCTCCTTCAACCTAAATCACACCACCACACCGCCTCCGGTGCAGCCACCGTCACCACCTCCAGCCTTTCTCTTTCTCTTTCTCTTTCTCGGTCTCTCTCTCTTTCTCTCTTCTCTGTGACTCTCTCTCCCCTTCATCAAGCTCCCTCACCAAGCCACCTTTGCTCTCCGTCTTTCTCTCTTTCCCCTCCTTGGACAACCGTCGCACCGCCGCCAAACCCAGCCACACCCACTCATCTCCGTCGCTCTTGTCCCAGTCTCCCTCGCGAGCTCCCTATCTCCTTGGTTCTCAAGCTACCATAGCTGCTATACGAACTCCAATGCTTGAGATCCTCTGCCGCCACCCAAGACCAAAGTCACCGTGAACATCCAATTGCAAGCCACAATGCCCAAGTCCGGACCATCGCTTGCGGAGCCTTGCTTGTCACGCCGTCATCCACCACTCTCAACCCGTGGTCAACCACAAAGTCGCCGCCGCCGCTATGGAACGATGCTGTGTAGCCATGGACAAAACTGAAGGAGAGAGAGAGACACCGAGGAGGAAAAAAGAGTCACAGAGGAGAGAGAGAGACCGAGAGAGAGAGAAAGAGAAAGGCTGATGGTTGTGGCGGCGGTGAATGTGTGGTGGTGTGATTTAGGTTGAAGGAGGGTTTTTTTTTTTAAAGAAAAATAAAAATCTAAACCGTTGGATATATTCAACGGTTAAAATTAAATGAAAAGTTTTTTTTTATTTTTTATTTTATTTTTCATTTTTAAATCTTAACCGTTGGATATATCCAACAGTTGAGATTTTAGGATGGAATAATCCTGTGGTTCGTGTCTAAATATGTTGACGGAAATAACCAATGAGAATTTGACACGTGGCACTTAACAGATGGACTAACGGATTTATGGACGGTGGGACTAACGTGACGCCATGCTGATCTTTAGGGGACTTATTTAATTCCCAAAATCTTTCGGAGACTAAGCTGATGCCCGATGTATCTTTGGGGGACCAAATAGACCATTTACTCTAAATATTAAAATGTTAGGTTTATCATTACGAGAATCCTTTAACTTAGCTTTTTAATGACAATTTATTTTTTTTACTTTTTTTTTTGTTAGAAGAATAAATTTCATTATCACTTGCAAAATTCAAATACAAACTAATGGCCATATACATCTATCTTGCCACCTTCTAGGAAGGGTTCAAGACAAATGCATATGCCAAGGATTCAAACCACCAATAAGTCCAAAGATCTATGTGTCACATGGCGAAAAAGAAAGAAAGAAAACAACACAAGTTGTAACATCCCGAATTTTAATCCCACGTATAATTACGATAATAGTAAGATTGGAATAATAGTAATAATAATAATAATAAGGTATAGATGGGTGTTAAGAAGGCATATTTTAGTGTGAGAAATGTATAATAATAGAAAATTAAGAATAAAAGATTTACAACTTTAAACACAAATTCCTCCGTTGGATATGAAGTTAGGGGCCTGAGGAAGTTAGCTTTCAAATTTGAGCAAGATCCAATGGGTAACGAAGGAAATATGACACTTTGAATGTAAAAGGAATGGAAAACTGCACTGTCTAATCGATTAGGCAATGGGCTAATTGATTAAGACCTGTCAGTGTTTAAAAAAATAAAAGCAAATTTTACATTGGTTAATCGATTAGCCAATGGATTAATTGATTAACACGGGTCTGATCAGAAAAAAAAATAAAAGGGGCCATAAAGAACGTGGAAACCATTTCTTTCTCCCCAAGTTCTATGTTTCCCTTGTCTTCTCCAAGAAGCTTACTCCATAACCAAGCTTCTAAGCTTTCTCTTGCAAAAACAAACAGCATCCAAGGCTTACTGTTCCATTAGATCATCCTCTCTTCTCTTGTTCCTTGTGTTAATGGGGTTGTTCTCTCTCTCTCTCTATATGCCCCAAGGTTCTCAAGAGCAAAAAGAGAACCCACAACCTCCATCTTCTTCATCATTGGACACTATTCCTACACAATGGTTGGTAGCTCTAATTAGGATACAAGCTAGGATCAAACGGTTGAGGATCTAAGGATTCAAAGGAAAGGAAAAGAGTATAAGGGCTTAAGGTTCTACCTTACTCTCTCTTTGAGGTAAGGATGGGGTATTATCTTTACTTAGGGAATGATTTCTGGATTGACTATAGTGATAGCTAAGGGTAGATGAATAGGTATGATCATGAACCTTAGGGTAGATGATATTGTTAAAAATGGAATATTTAAAGAATGGAGAAAAAACCCACTTTTATATTTATGATTATATGTGATATATTATGATTTATATGAAAGTGAAATTAATTGAGATGAATAATGAACGTGTACGAGTTACCCTTGTTGAGTGTGAAGTACTCGAATAAAGAATGAACAATTATGGGAAACTTAAAAGTATAAAATACAAAAATGAAAACAAGATCGTGTACGAGGTACCCTTGCGGAGGGTGAAGTACACGGATTGAAAGAATGAAAATATGAAAGTGAGATAAAAGGAAATGACAAATGAGAAAGAGAATGTACGAGGTACCCTTACGGAGGGTGAAGTACTCAAAAATAGAACATGTACGAGGTACCCTTACGGAGGGTGAAGTACTCAAAAAGAGAACATGTACGACACACCCTGTAACGTCCATCGTTTGTCAAAATGAATTTCAATTATTTCTCTTTATTGGAAAAAGTACGAATATGAAAAATTTCTTTAAGTGTGGTACTTTAAGTTTAAGTCGTGTATTTGGAACTGAATTCGGTGGAAGTTATAATCATTTGCTAAACATTTCAAAAATCATTTTGAGATAACTCTAGTAGCACAAAATAGTTTTCGAGAATAACTTATATATAGGGTTATCTCAGGAAATCAACTTTAATAATACCTCCTTCGTACCGAACTCATCTGATAAAATCAGAGTCAGCGGAATATATTAAAGTAGTTCATTTATATTTTTGGAGTTTATAAATTGTGAGGTATGTCATTGATCCTTAAAATCAGGTGTAAAAAAAACTCAATGAGTACCACAATTATATTAAAGCATGAAATCGAAGTTATTTCTCTGACACATCTCTCAAAATATGTACAGTGTATTTACTATCAAAAATAGAGATGTTCCAGAGAGCTGGTCCTTCATCCATTCTTCCACCTGGTCGAGTCCTCAAGAGTTGTACAAAGAGTCTCTATCCCATGATGACTATGTACTTCATGAACCTAAGGGTCATCCATGTTCACTGATCTCTAGAAAATCTAGGTACCTGGCCAACACCTAACAAGGGCAGGGAGGTAAGCTATACTCATTCGCATAATCAAATGAGAATAAAGTTCTAACATCCACAAGTAAGCAATTCATCATGATAGAAATGCATAAACACATGTACCAAATAGTCAAGTGATATGCACAACATATGAGCAAGCCAATTTAATTTATAATCAATCTCATTAATTGTATGACATGATGCTTGCACACTATCTCTCAAGTCCTGAGATTATCCAACTAATGCTCTCATGCATGACCATCCAAACAACCCATATACGTGCTTAAACGTATAGTGAACCTGCTTGGAATATAATCCATAACGTCACTACCAAAGTGCACGTCGCGTCACCAAGACGTAACAGCATTCCACAATGCTGCCCACATTACCAAAATGTGTCATCCAACAAGCCACATGACTCTGCCTGGAACGTGGTCCATAATATCAATATCGATGTGCACATCTCGTCACCAAGACGAATACCCAACGTTCGCAGCAACCAATGCTGGCCACATTACCAAAATGTGACTACAGGCAAGTCATAACCACATTGGTACTCCCATAGTACCCTCCTCATGTTCCTCGAACATGACCAAATGATATGCTATCACCACATCACCATGCATGAATGCACACAAACATTCCATTTAAGGTTATTCTTTAATCTCATTATGTGCAACATGCAATAAATTCAACAATGCAATTACCAATGTAATTGATCACATCATTTCTTCTTTGGAACATAATTCATTCCTTACAATCATTCATTAGTTTAATTAAACTTGACTTAGTTGAAAATGGCATTGTTTTAGCATTTAGGTCAAAAAGACTCGAGTCCTTTTTAAAAGACTCGAGTAGTGTATCAATCTGTACAAACTACTCGAGTGGTTATTAGTAAGACTCGAGTGGATCATAGGTTTTATGAAAAGTTTATGTCTCAGATTTTCTTAAAATACTCGAGTGGTTCATGAAATACTCGAGTCTTCATCAACCCAGAAGACTCGAGTGGATCATGGAAGACTCGAGTGGTTCATTAGGAAAGTTCAATAATAGCATCAGTCAATACTCGAGTCTTGGGTCAGAGGCTCAAGTGTTGGTGCCACCAGACGCACTGGTGCGTCAGAAATACTCGAGTCTCGAGTCAAAGACTTGAGTCTTGACAGACAGATAACATTGAAATTTGAGTTTTAACACACAGTTTTCAATTCTAATCGAATTCAATCAAAACCAATGCTCAACAGAGTTAACATTATGTATAATAAACATGTTCCAACACAGATATAACATCATATTACACAATATTGGATTTGAGCACTAATTATGCAAAAAATCACATTTTAAACAACTTAACACATCAAATTCAATTCTACTCATTTTTATCATGGTTTCAGCATCAATTAAGTTCACATGCATCTTTTTAAACTTGTTCCAACAATTTTTATGGCTCAGATTGGCCTCAAAGCTAAAGTCCTATTTCAAACTAAGCCCTTAAGCCTCATCGTGGCTCATACTATTTTCTAATGCATTTCATTCTCATTCTAGCAAATGGTTAGCTTCCTCCATACCTCTCAGATGTTATTCAACAATGATTTCACAGGGACTTAGCTTCCCAGCTTGATTTCCCCAAAAGTTCTTGGACAACAACACGGTTGGATAGGGTCATAAAACCAGCAATTTTGATCATCCAATCATGCAAAATAATTGGGGAAAATGGTTATACTATGATCTCTGCAACATTAACTTTGAAATCTAAAAAGTTCCAAACCAAGGGGAAACTTGAGCTTACCACAATCGAGCTCCAAAGTGAGCTCCAAGACTCTGTTTTCTGGTTTGACAGCAAAGAGACCCAAACTTTCGAGCTTCGATTCTTCTCACACACACACACACACTTAGCTCACGATTTTGGTATCTTTGTGAAGCCCTGAACGTGAGCTTCACAATGGTGTATAATTTGTAGCTTAACTCAACACAGAGAAGGAGAATCGAAGGATTAAACTCAGGAACCCTAACATATGCATCAACTCACGAAATTGGCAAAATGAGTTGGTTGATTCGTCAACCATGGCTTAAATAGCCAATCATCAAGCTCATGTAGCTCGACACGAAGGTGAAGACGTGTTGCTGAGTTGCTAACGTGTCAACTCGTGAGGTATTCGAGTGGGTGACTCACCAAACGCACTGACTCGTGCAACACTGTGCAGAATACTCGAGTCTTTCCAGAAAGACTCGAGTCTTTCAGCCAAAATTTGAAAAATAAATATTTTTATTTTCTTTCCCTCCAAAATCTTTCTATTATTATTTTTAAGTCCTAAAACAGGGACTGATATGCAAAAACATTATTTTCACATATTAATGATTTTCAAATCAATTTCATGCATTTTCACTTACATAATTAATCAAAATTAAAATAAAAGAAATTAATTATAAACAAACTTCATAATTAAATTTTTATTAATCAGGGATTAAAAGTTTGGGGTGTTACACTACTCCCCACTTAAAAGGAATTTCGTCCCTGAAATTCATTCTCCAAAATATCATATTTTCAAAATTACATAAAAGACATTTCTGATGTTATTATTCTTCAAAATATCATTAGGGAGAATCCTCCCCCACTTAAAAAGAATTTCTTATACTTTTTCAAACTTCCTATCTCAAAATATTTCATAAGATATTTAGAATGAAGCTTCTTGAATAAAACTTTTGCGTTCCAAAGCATATAAAAATCCTTTCTCACATAAAAGTGTTTTCCTTAAACTTCCTCGAAAATTATTTCACAATTAATTCAAATGAAATCTTGTGACTAAACTTTTCCGGATAAGATGTTTCAAATACATATCTTAAATTAAAATTTTTCCCAATAAACTTTTTCGAGGAAAAACTTTTTCTGAAAATCACGTTTCAAATACATAACCCTACATTAAAACATTTTGCAATAAATTTTTCGATGAAAAACTTTTTCCGCAGCGCACTCTGATCATTCGAGCACGAGTAAGGAAATATTTGTATGACCTCATTTCTTAACATTTGTTGATACCCAAAATGAGTGGTCCACTAACAAGGCCCAATTGCATGACAAGGCCCAAATCCATCACAGAAGCTAAGATTACCAAACAAATAATGAGCTAGAAAAGCACGTGACAGGCACCTGCAGTGCGAGGGCGTCCTCTTTTGTACGCCTTCCCAAAGAAATATAAAGCATCTCATTAACATAGCCAAGAGAGAAAGAGAGAATGACCAGCGACACTACAGTAGTCGCGAAACTCGAGGAAATAGCTATGGCAAAAAGAAGGCGTTAGAAGCACCAAGGTTACGAGTAAAGGCGCACCCCGCCCAAGGCGCGCACACACATCCAAACGAAGGTAGCCAGCTGTCCGAAGGAATCTTTGCTTACTTCATTCGGCCCATCCCAAGGCAAAGCCAAGAATGGCAAGACTTGCACCCCTCTCCTCCTGCAGCCATTAAATGACAAAGCCAGAAAGATAAAACAAACAAAAGGGACCTGATAAAGAAAGAATATGCAGCGACTAAGGTGGAAAAGTTCCATGGAACGAGGGATAAAGTAAGAAAAAGCAAGGACCAGTGGGCAAAGGGCGCACTATAAAAGAGGGAGCTCCATCCTCCATGAAAAACACAAAAAAAACGGGTGATCAACTCAGAAGAGAAAAAAGGCAACCAGAAACACTTGAAATATGTTTCCTCCAAGGGTTCTGGAATAAAATTCGAGAGAAACACACATGAGGGAGATGCATTAGAAAGCGCACACCTCCAACTATCATCTCAGTAACAACAATAGAGCATAGGTTTCCCTCCTCTTCAACTTGGAGGAAGAACACAAGGAAAAAGATAAGAATACTTAAAAGGAACAAGGAGGTCATGAAGGCGAGCAGCAGAGTGCAAGCCTTCCGTCCCTGCAAACTCGTTCAACTGAACTGGTTAGAGGAAGGCAATCAACTCAATCAACTCCAAGAAACACCAAACACAAAGAAAAAACACCGGTTCTATTCTCTAAGACCGAGAGAAGGAACATCTGAAGGAACGAGGGTGAAAGAGGTGACAAAAGAAGGGGCAAAAGTCAGAGCGCACATTAGAGAAAATGCTCTACAGTTGACGTTGCAACCGCCTCACCACCGCTGGGGCCACGGCTGTAATTTGTGTATGTGATGCAAAGGGCGCTCCTGCAAAACTAGACTGGCAAGAGCGCGCCACACGACAGAAGAAGCAATACCGACAACGCCCATTTATTTATATCATCTGTAGTACTTGTAATGGGCGCCCCCGCAAAATCGGGCTAATCAAAGGCGCACCTCCCCCCCTCTGTTTGCAGAAATAATATCGGCATTTCCAATTCACCGGAGCCAAACTTCATTAAGTTTACGAACCCTCTGTAATCTCTGAATAATTATATCTTTTGCAATAAAAAGATCCGAAACAATTTGGCGACTCCACTAGGGAAGTTATGGCTTCAGGCGATGAAGGAAATGTCCCTGGAAGCACTGTTCGAAAGATAGCTCCTGAAGGCGCTCCACTGTCATCGACGACCCTCAACTAAAGAAGTGTTGTAACAAGGAGGTCGTCTCTCAGCTCAAAAACGACCTTCTCGGAAGGCGGTCTGCTCCCCAGGGGGCAACTCCCCAGAAGGCGTGCCTGTAGAAGGCGGTCAGGCGGTCACGCGACCGAAGAAGGGCGAAGGTACGCTCTCACTAAGGAACGCGCCATGTTGCGGAAAGTAGAAACTCGGGAGCAAAGGCGCAACCAGAAAGCTTAAATGTAAAAGTGCCTCGCGTCATCTGCACTGTAAGCTAAGTACACACAATCCTTGGCTCGGTCTAATTCGATCATGCTAGTGAGTGTTTCCATGAATTTGATTACAACAAAAATGAACCTGATAATATATTGTGTCCGATCACATACAAACTATTTTGTGAGAGAATAATTACAGTATGTGCATACTTGTTGTCCTGCTAGCTTTTGAATGCATCATGACAACCTTGGATTGCATTGCCATGGTACGATATGACATGTGTATGGTTTGATTTTTAGATTACGCACGACGTGACCATGTACGATGTCGCTCTGATATATGTGAGGTGTTTGACTAGAAAGGCAATAAGTAGATAACTCTGAACGCATGAATGTTTGTTGTCAAACTAAAATCAGCATATCATGCTAGTCATTCATGTTATAACCCTGGTTAACTGTTCTTAGCTCAACCGTTACATGATGAGGATAAACTATTCTAGTATGCAAATATAATGTTTGATGTTATAAACCATATGATTTAAATGTTGAGAAGGCATGCTTTAGAAAAGCGTTACATGAAAACATGATATTGGCAATGTCACATAATGATGCATAATTAATTTCACACATGATCTGATAAATAAAACTAATAAGATGGACATGCGTAGCATGAAAATATCCGAAAAATGAAAGTTGTTTATGTAGGAGCCACTTTCTAAGATTTGAGAAGTCATTAGCACGCTCTCTGGTCATGACTCACTATGTTTTGATAAGATGGTCAATACCATGGGAGGATCATTTCCTTCATCGTAGACAATAAGCGCCCGAGCTGTTTAAAACAAAGAACGCTCTCGCCCGGTGAGAAGGCGATCAAAAGTGAAGTATCCCGGAGCGAATAATGAAACATGAGCAAATTCTCAAGAGAAAGCGGCCCAGTACAAATAGAAAGGATGACAACGATCAAGCAAATCAAGATCAAGCAAAGGATTAGAAGACGACGCCCTGCCCAGAACCATCCGTCTAAAAGCATGCGTGGTTCGGTCCCGAAGGAAAGAAATGGAGAAGAAAGTGTACAAGTCCAAGAGCGACCTCAAAAGAAGGCGCAAAAAAAAAAAGAAGAGGAGGAAAGAAACGGTGTTAAAGCTAGAAATCTTGGAGGAAATATAAACCAGAAGTTGCTGAACTGGTCGAAAGCAAAGATATATCAAGAAGCTGCAATCAAAGCTGACAATGAAGGCGACTTCAAAGCAAAAGCGTGTGAGAATAGTCGAAGAGCAAAAGCAAGCACATGAGCGAAAGCTGACACAACTGAATCCAAGTATGAGCATGGATCAAACGAAAAGTACTTCCAAGCAAACTAGCCAGCCAGAAGTCAAAAGCAAAGGCGGCTGCGATCACAACTGCAAGGCGTACAACTGCCAGGCGTACACAAAAGGCGTACATGCAACGTGAAGGGTGAATGCAAGTTTTGTGATAAACAATACAGATGCAAGATTCAGAAAGTATGTTACACAAAGGCATACTTAAACACTGAAGCATGAAATCATATGCAAAAGCAAGGTGCAACATGAAAGCGGGCCAAAAGGCATACAAGTGATTGGAGCAGAGAACTGTTTAGAAACAAAGACGAATTCAGAATACTTGTTAAATTCAAGAATTCAGCCCAGTCTGCTCTCATGAGCAGGCCAAAGCACCTTGACGCAGAAATCTATAGTAATAACAAGCCTCTGAAGTAAGGCGCATCTGAGCTCATCCGTACGTCAAAACAGACTATGCGAAAGCGAGCATTGTAACATCCTACTTTTCAGACTTTAAGAAATTACTGTAAATAACATTTATTTAAGAAAAATTCGGGGTTTATAAAAATTTTGGCGGAGTTTCCTTTATAAATCGGACATTTCCCCGAAAAAATTTAAATCTGTTAGTCCAGAACAGTTTTCAATCCAGTAAAAATATAACTTTCAGTTCAAACTATACAAAATTATGAAATACTTTCCATTAACAAAAGAGGAGATATAAATTATAATTAGTAAAATACACTTGAATAGAAACATCATTATCAACTAAACAGCATTTACAAAATCTATTTATTACACTATTGAACCTATGAATGGTTGCACTATACTTGGGACCATAAGGTCACCAATACCCATATACTCTCCAGCGAGAGAATAACTTTCTCGGCCTTGACATTCGATGTGCCTGTCTCCTTGGTGTACCTAATATGACCACTGTAAGGGTGAGTACTTTGAAATCTAGATCAAAGAAAACGTTTAAAAACAGTAATAAATCATAAAGAGGCATATTCACACACAAACAATGACAATTATACATCTCACAATTCAACTAACAAGTATAACATCATATCATCATTCAATTTAGCCATTATACGTATATAAGGTATATTACTTTAATATAATGCATCAATGCATAATCACATGGTCATGCCCTGCTAACGTCACACTTAGGTGATTTAATTCTCGAATCCGATATTAAACATTTCATTTTATTTTAAACACTTTAACACCTTTGATCGGATTCGATGAATTAAAACAACTATGCAATGCATTCACACATTCCCTTTCACTTTCACACTTTTAACAATAACACTTGACCATTTAACACTTTTAACAATTGGGTACATTGTTCTGCACATTCTCCCCGAAGGAGGGTTCCTCACACAATGTACCTTAACACTTTTCCCTTTTCAAAAACAATATACAACCCTCACATACATCCTCCACTCTGGGGAAAAACCGACCAGGAGTAAGCATTTCTCAACCGAAGTACTTCACCCCTTTAGGGTTCGTCATACCGCACTTCACCCCTCTAGGGTTCGTCGTGCTTGCTTGCACACTACTTCACCCTTCGTCATACAATTTGGATTGATTTGCCCAAATTGGCTTTAGCAGAAATCACCCTCGACTGGCCAAAACGAGCCAAAGTAATGGAATTACTATGGTTTGGGTAGAACCAATCCCCAATATGGGAAGCAAACCCATATCCTTTGCAGGATCAAAGATCTCCATAATAATTCCAGTAATTTACTTTTGCCCTCATCAATCGTAAAACGACGTATGTTTTCCCCTACTCCTAACGTCCACCTTTACACCATGCATGATCCAATATTCTAAGTATTTCTCAATTGAATTCAAAGTCCTTTTTGTCCTTTAGAAAATATCATTTGTTTGATCCAAATTCAATTGAGAAAGACTTGGCACTATTAATGCATAACTATATGAATGTCATTTTATACTTTATAAACATATCATTCATACTTACAACAATAATAATTACAAGTACAACAACAATTTCTAATCAATTAACATAAAGCACACATAAAGAATAGTCATTAACTCCTAGGGTTTCTATCTTAACACTACCCTTCTAACCATCAATCTAATCAAACACTAAATACACCAATTTATAACTCTATTACTATAATTAAACCCATTCTCTAATGCTAGACCCAAAGTACACCCCTTACCTCTTGAAGAGAAGAGGAGAAAGTCAGAAATTGAGGGAGCACCAACGCCAACTCTAATCCAAGCTCCTAAGTTCTTCCTCTCTTGATTCCTATGGCTCCCGAAGCTCCTTGGACCAATTTGAGGCTTCAATTGATGAATTGCACCATTTGGGGTTTAGGGTTAATTTGGGGGTTTTGTGAGAAAGAGAGGAAATTGAGAATTGAGAGAGGGAAATACATGAGGGAGTGATAGGGAGGTGATTTGGGGGTTTAATTTGATGATTCTTGGGTGGAGGCTTGAGAAATCAAAATCCCTAGGAGAAGAGAAGAAAGAAAATTCGTGGAGAGGAGAGAGAGACCAAGTGAAAATGAGTTCAACAACGTGTTTTTAGGCTGATATAGCAGTGGTTAATCGATTAACCACTTTGGTTAATCGATTAACACTTGACAATTACAAAGGATTAATCGATTAGTCTTGTCCTTAATCGATTAGTGCCAGAATGTGGCTAAAAATCTGATCGATTAAGACACCCATTAATCGAGTAGTGGCTGAATGTTGCATAAAATTTAATCGATTAATGCTTCAGTTAATCGATTAACTCACTGAAAATTGCCTTTCTTTCATACTTCTAAGAGTTCTAAGATATCACTACTCATTCTAACTTGCTCTAAGCTAAAACCCACATCCTAAACACATTCTAATCTATCCTTAACCCATAACTCTTTACACTTAACTAAACGCGAACCCTAAACACATACTAATTCAATACCAATTAACGCATCTAAACAAAATCAAAAGCTTACGAATACTACGACACTTATCAAAATCCTACTCACTAATGCACCTAGCCACTTAGTAAATTTGGGGATGTTTACAATTCTCCCCCACTTATATGATTTTCGTCCCCGAAATTCGGCTTACTACAATGAAAAAGGAGGATATAGAGCTATATGCTCGACTAAAGGAGAGGTCTTAGCCTACTTAAGGATAGACACAACCTTGGGGATTCCCTCCCCCACTTAGGAGGCAACTTTGATAGGGTTTCTTTACTAGGTCTACTTGCTTACTAATGAGACTTTCTACAAGCAGTCCTATGACATCATTAGGGTTCTACACTTGGGATCCTATTCCATTACTATTATTCGCGACCACGAAGAGAGATAGACCTATGCTCAAATACACACAACACTATTCAATAAGATCTAGGTACTCAAACTCTCACAACACATACTACACAACAAAGATAAAGATAATCAAAACATAAAACAATCATCATTTAAGAGAATTCAATGCCACAAAATTATATTTCAAACATAAATCAAGGGGAAGATCGAACACAAAAACAAAGCATCAAAGTTTTATGGTAAGTAAAAATTTTCATTTTTGAAATCAAACATAAATTAAGTAAAAGAAACATCATTTGAATTTTATCAAAAAGCACATTCCTTAAAAGAAAAACAGAACACCAGCTCAACACAATTACGTAAAAGTTATCCATACACACCAAAGGAGTTTTGCATTGAAGGGAAGAAAAAGGTTGGAAAAATTTTGCCATGGCATTACTCCCTTAGGCTTAAAAGAAATTATTATTGGTGCATGGATACAACCAAGTTTTGTAAAGAACCAGTTAAATACATAAGGTTTAAAATCAAGGGTATAAACAATTTCTTGACAATCCTCGATAGTTACATAGCCTTCACCGGTATGTAACACGATTAGAAAAATAAGGTTGAGGATTAATAGAGATGACGCTATTAATCTTCATCCAAGTTTGTTTAACACGAACGAGGAAAGGTTTGGAATGTCCCTACATTCCGGATTGTCAATCATGGGAGAAATATATTATACAAGTTAAAACTTTAGTGTATGCTAAACATTTTCTTAAGAATAGTCAAAATTAGAAAAATACTTGGACTATAACTATGATTGAAAACATTGGGGTTATAGTGAAAATAAATACATTTCAATCCTATGTATAGAAAAATAGGTTGTCGTTTCCATTACAGGTTTATCACTTGTAAGGTTTTCTCTAGAAAGGTTACTTTGAAAAATATAGATATACTAAGGAAAGATGAAAATTCTAAATTACCATGTGAGGGAACACAAGGCAACTAGCTTTGAAAAGTTTGAGTTGATAATTAGTTAATAGAAACAAATATAGTACTCTTTTAAAATTACTTTCAATAGGAGGTAGAAAATAATCTTAGTCAAAAATCGATTTGAAATAATAGACAAAATACTTGAAAGAATTTGGAAGTTGGGAACTACCCAAAATCATAAGAAAAGGTTCATGAAAACATTTGGACTTAACATATAGTCCTAATAAGTTTAAAAATCGTAAACACATATATATAAAATTCCAGCGTTCGAAAACATTTTAAAACTCGCTTCCTATATGCACGTCTATATGCCTACATAGATATGCCTGAAACTCTATGACTCACTAAAATCGAACCTAGCTTCTACCGCCCAATCTATGAATGAAAGCTATTGAGGTTCTACACTAGGTCTAAAAGAAATTCCTACTATACAAGACTCCAACTAGCACTACACTTACTATTCTTCCTAAGGTTTAAGGTTTCCTATTTGGTTCCTTAGTCTTAAAGATCGCACAACTAAGACTTGCCCTCAAATTCTAGTTGAGACTTCCCTATTACTAACTAGACTTTGGTACTACGAATTTTATAATGGATGCTAAGACTAGAACTTTAACATTCACAAACTACATTCCATGGAAGAGTTAATAATGGTTTGAAAATGGTTTGAAAATTGTTTGCACTTCCGGAATACAGTTTGTTCAATGAATACAACAAATTCCTTGGAGTTCTATATGAACTTGAAGGAAGAAGGGGTAACATCCATTACCCTGATTTGGTTCTAGACTAGCCTTTAACTCTAGGGTAGCCACATTACGTTTAACATACCTGGCTACCTTCACTTCACATTTTCCACTTCCACATTAGAGTAAAAACAATGAAGTACCAACTTCTGTGAAAAAGGTTTGGTACTTGGTGATAAAAGAGTTTTCAAAATTTTGCATTTTTTTTTAAAATGAGGAAAAACACTTTATACTTTTGTAAATTCTTTTCATTTAAAACTTAAACAAAATTATTGTTTAGGAAAAGACATGTCAAGCACTACAAGTTCAAATCATTCATATGAGTTTTCAAAATCATTTCACATCCATTTGGAACTGATTCAGAAGATTGGAGGATTCCTTTGACAAAGAAAATAAGAGTCGTGTATAGTCGTCAAACTCAAATAAAAGGAATGGGTTCTCCGGTCAAAAGTTTAATGTCATTCACCTCTTCAAATTTTAGTGAATGCCTTTTCCTTTCATTTTAGTTTGGGAGTTCAAATTGACTAATGTCGCCTTAATTGAATTCCTATCAATTGATAATTGGTGTAACTTACGAGTAAATTACGCTATTATTTAATCAGTTAGGAATTCACATTGCGAGTAAAACTTTCTTGAAAATTAGTGTTGCGACATTCAATCAATTATCAGAGTTTGAATCAATTCTATACTTTGGAAAGTATTAAAATATCGGTGTACTTGACATTCATTGTAAATTGTAATACTAATACCTTTCAAAAATAAAGTCTTGGGAAAATCTGTTGCAAAACACTTTCATACCTCAAAAATTCATAGTACATTTATTACCAAAATATAATGTAGAGATGTAGAAGGCAATTAGGTCTTACTAAGGCGACACTTAGTAATCACAGTTAAAGGCAATTGCAATGGATTCACACCTATTCACTTTCGCTGTGCACTCTGATAAAGAATGCTCGAAGTGTATAATATAGACAACTTCTAGTACCGATCCTATTCTTAGACTTAGAAAAATAAATCCAACCATTATTTGATTAGATTCAAGGACTTAACGATATCATCTACCAATGAATACAAAATGCGAGGGATCCTTCTCGATTCTACATTGCATTGGAGATAAAATTGTTTTTGTACTACTTGAAATACAATCAAATAAAGAATGACTCATCTTCGATTCAAAAGAAGGCTTTGAAATCTCATCTTAAAGTGAAATCTCAATCCCTTGTCATATTTGAAATAGACGCGATTGATTCAAAACTAAGAGTTAGTCCTTCCCAGTGGGGTAGCAATTTCATGCTCTGTCCCGTTGGGAGTTTTCCTTTCCCTTAGTCTCTACTTTCTGTCCATTTCTAAATACAACAAAGTTATACATTGAAAAATTTGGTTAGCCCACTTCAAATTGAAGATACGCTTCTATGACTACTAAACTATGACTCCCCCTACTAAACTATACTCATTCCCACTTATAATGCATGCATGAAACACTAATGTGCACTACTTATTCAACTACCTATTAGTTATTCTCATGTGGAGTAACTCTTTGGGAGTAGGAAAATCCATACTCCGCGTCCGAGGATTGCAACCATTGCTCTGATACCATAATGTAACATCCTACTTTTTAGACTTTAAGAAATTACTTTAAATAACATTTATTTAAGAAAAATTCGGGGTTTATAAAAATTTTGGCGGAGTTTCCTTTATAAATCGGACCTTTCCCTGAATAAATTTAAACCTGTCAGTCCAGAACAGTTTTCAATCCATTAAAAATATAACTTTCAGTTCAAACTATACAAAATTATGAAATACTTTCCATTAACAAAAGAGAAGATATAAATTATACATTAGTAAAATACACTTGAATAGAAACATCATTATCAACTAAACAGCATTTACAAAATCTATTTACTACACTATTGAACCTATGAATGGTTGCACTATACTTGGGACCATATGGTCACCAATACCCATATACTCTCAGCGAGAGAATAACTTTCTCGGCCTTGACATTCGATGTGCCTATCTCCTTGGTGTACCTAATATGACCACTGTAAGGGTGAGTAATTTGAAATCTAGATCAAAGAAAACGTTTAAAAACAGTAATAAATCATAATGAGGCATATTCACACACTGATAGAGGTCGCACCCGATCAAAATAAAAGGGGTTTATTCTGTAGTACTAGGAAGGTGATCCTAGGTCATTTCCCAGCGAATATCGGTCTAGGCAAAGTATCAAACACGTAGTGTGCAGTAAAATGGGGGGGGGGGGGGTTTGTGTGTAACAATTGTGAAGAACAAAACATAAACAGAATATTAAAACTAACAAAATCAGAAACAAAAGCGGGCAAACCCCTTTGGCTACGTACACTACTCAATCCTAGCTCACTAAAGATCGATTCTTCTCCTCTCCTCTGTCCAACTCGTGACAACCAAATACTAAGCGAAAATCTAGTTGTCACTCCAAACCCTAACTTCTAATTAAGCATCAGAAACCTGAATTAGAGTTTTTACGAGTTAATACAAATTAAGCATTTATATTCATGTATTATCTCTACGAAATGGAATTAAGCAAACCACTACACATTGATAAACATGAAAACAGAGAAGAGAAAACGAAATTGCATTAATAACAAGAGCTAAATAGTAGATAATACAATACTAAAGGGATTAACCCTTGAAGTCTAGCCTTCCATGGCCATAAATGAAGAAAAACGAGTAGAAATGGGGAAGAACAAAACCCTAGCAGCCACCACCACTTGGGAGAGCCTAGAGAGAAGTTCTAACCTAGAGAGAGAGTGAGAAATTTGAAATGGGAGTGTGTGCTTGGGGGTTACACGAATTCCGTTTCTTTAGTCATAAAAATGGGCCTAAAACATGGGCCCAAGTCCTAAGAAACACTATTCTGAAAATTACAACTAAAAAGGGACCTAAATGCAAATTACAATCTTCACTTCAATACTTCAATCTTCATTTCCAAACTTCCCAAAGTGTCCTTGTGCCAAATATTACCTGAAAATAGAAATAGAATTAATTAGGCTAAATAATCCCAAATTAAACAATATTCGGAATATTAGTCCAATAAACTAAATCACTAAATCAAGCTAATCAATGTCAAATGGGCAACAAGTATCAATAATAGGAGTAAAATAATGCAAGGAATAATGGGAAATAAAATGCTCATCAAATACCCCCACACTTATCCTTTTGCACTCCTGGGCAAAACCAAAAGATAGGACTATGAAGATCAATATGCACCAAAGTGAATCATGAAACAAGATGACTACAACTAAGAAATGCAAACCTAAGAGATTACAAACTTCACAATGAATTCTATGAAATGCAAAGAAATGGGCAAACTCAAGCACACAAAATGGTTAAGGATCAAAGAGTCAAAGCATCCGTGAACATAATCCAATTACTTCAAGTATGCAAAGAAACCAATCACATCAAGAGGATAGTCACAAAGATGATAGAAACTCACAAGGATCATGTTGATTGTCTAGCAAGAGTACTAGGTCGACAAGTAATACAGATAGTAAGTGAGTATCGTTCCACTCGGGGATTGCAAATTGTTTCCAATAACTTTTCACCAATTCGTAATTATTAATGCAACTTGTTATTGAATTTTAGAAGGAGAAGGAGAATTTAAATAATAAAAAAAAACAATAAAAAGATTGAGGAGATAAGATAATTAGAAAGCAATAGAAAAAGGTTAGGAACTTGGTTTCGTTGTATGATTCACTTATTTAACTATAATTTAGATTTTCCTTTAATTCTGGACAATTCCTCTCAAATAGCAATAGTTAGATCTCTCTAACATTACCCTTATTCTCTAAATACTTAATCCTTGATCTCTCAACAAATTACAATATTAGAAAATATCATATTAAGCACAAGGGAATTACCAAGTCAATAATCATTCAATTATATCTCTATACACTGAACTGATTATACCGTTTTTTTTTGGTAAAGAAAAAATGCATTACCAACGATCAAAATAAAGAATACATCAACCAGGCAATAATATAGTTCCTAGCCACCTTCTAGGAAGGGTTCTAGGCCCTAAATTATCCCAAAAAAAATCAAAATTAAGAAATAACAATGCAAACTCTAAACAGGCCTATACTAAAGCTCTTATTCTGTGAGTAATAATACTATTTGGGCCATTAATACAAGCCCAATTGCTACTAACTCTAGACAATCTCAAAGCTAGCTCTGTCTGAATCATCACCAACACCTGAGTTGGTTGTAGTCGTGTATGTCTAAATATCCGCCGGTTCCTCTCCTCCCAGACACCATTGATGCAAGCTGCCACCACCGCCGTTACCAACTTCCTCCTCTCTTTGTTCCTGAAGCCATGTTTCAACCACCTTAGCCAATTAGGAAACCGATAGCTTGCCAAATCAACCCCTATCCAGTTCCCAGCTAGCTGAATCAATTCCATGCTCCACTTGCATTCGAAGAACAAGTGGTTGCATGTCTCCATCACACTCTCACAAAGTTCACAAAAGGGTGAGATTTGTAAGAATGACAGCTTGTCCTTCATCTTCAAACTACGATGAACAAGGAGCCAGAAAATGAAACGGTGGTTTGCGATGCTTGTAGAATTCCAGACCTGCTTGTGAAAAGGAAAAGGCTGCTGCGTTCCAATCAGGTACTCATAACCCTCCTTGATTGTATAAGATTGTTGATCCTGTATTAGTTTTGTGAATTTTGCTCCTAATCTGTCCCTTGATTTTAGTATTTGCTTCCAGTGCCAATTACTAGATTGAGTAGCTTGCATAGTTAGGAACGATTCTCTCTTTAAATATATAGCTTGGATCCAATGAAGCCATAGAGAGATTTTATTTGTCCAAATCTGCCAGGCTTGGTTACCAACAGCTGCTATGTTCCACACACTAATGTTTTGAAAACCCAACCCCCCATGTTCCTTATCCCTGCACACCAAATCCCAAGCCACCTGCGCTTTAGCACGCCCAGATTGGTCCTTTCCCCAAAGAAAACCTCTACACACTTTTTCAATTTCCCTAATCACTGCTTTGGGGATTATAAAAGTAGTGGCCCAGTAAACATGCATAGTTAGGAGCACTGATTGCACTAGCTGAGCACGACCCTGGAAAGAAAGGTTTCTAGTGGTCCACATAGCTAATCTCTTAGTTATTCTGTCACTCAACACCTTACAAGTAGCTACACTCCACTTCTTTGCATTGAGGGGTAAACCCAGATATGTAAAAGGAAAAGAGCCAGCCCTGAACCCTGTTAAATTCACCAGCCTTTGACACCCCTCCTCATTAAGACCAGCAAGATACAATTGAGATTTACTCTGATTCGCATTTAAATCTGAACTGTTAGCAAACTCATAGAACGCTCTGTGTAGGATCTTCACACTCTTTTCACTGGCCTTGCAAAAAATCATTAGGTCATCCGCAAATGCTAGGTTCACCAAGCCAATTCTCTTACACAAAGGATGGAAATTGAATTCCTTATCCTTGGCAGCATACAACAGCTTCCTAGTTAACATTTCCATCACCATAACAAAGATTAATGGAGACATGGGGTCTCCCTGTCTAAGCCCTCTTGAACTAGTAAATCTTCTGTGAGTATTGCCATTAATAACCAACCTGAACGAGACAGTTCTCACATAGACCATAACCCACCTTATAAACTTCTCAGGAAATCTTAGGGCCTCCATACTTCTCTGAATGAACTCCCAGTTAACACTATCATAGGCCTTTCTTAGATCAACTTTCATCAAACACCTTGGAGAAACATTTTTCCTTCTATAGAGCCTAATTAGATCCTGAGTGATGAGAACATTATGGAGAATTGATCTGTCCTTCACAAAAGCTGCTTGATTCTCATGAATCAAGTGAGGTAAACAATCCTGAAGCCTTTTACAAATAAGCTTAGCTATTGCTTTGTAAACCACATTGCAACAAGATATAGGACGAAAATCACTTACTTGCTTTGGGCATTCATTCTTAGGGATTAGAACAAGCAAGGTCTGAGTAGCTTCCTTAAGAAGCTTACCATTATAAAAAAAAATCCTGCACTGCCTTAACCACATTATCCCCAATCACTGGCCAGGCTACCTTATAGAAGGCAGCTCCATAACCATCAGGCCCAGGAGCCTTATCATTCCCCATTTGATCAAAGCACTGCTTTATTTCACCAACATCAAAAGGCTTAATTAAATTAAGCTGCTGCTCTGTGTTTAGGATATTCCCTTGGTTGATTTCCTCACTAGTCATACACCAAGGTCTTCTAATATCTGAGAATAAATCCTTATAGTACTCTTCAAAGGCCTGTACTATCTGATCTGGTTCTGTTTGCACAATACCACTGGACCCCTGAATTCTTAGGATCCTATTTCTATATCTTCTTTGTTTGATAACCTGATGAAAATACTTAGTATTCAAGTCCCCATCACACAGCCAGTCCTGCTTTGCCTTCTGCTTCAAAAAAACCACAGCAACTTTATAAGCCTCATAATGCTCCTCTCTAGCCTCTTTTTCAACCTTCTGAAGATGCACATTCATAGGATCCCCCTGAAGCATATCCTGAACAACATCCAGTTTTTCTCTAGCCTGCAATTCCCTTGTATCAATACCTCCATACTTCCTTTTATTCAACTCAATCATATATGGATTGATTCTCTCCAGATTCCTCATAAGTCTGAACATAACACACCCCTCACCATCATGGGACCAATTCTGACTCACAGAAATTATAAAATCACTATCCAGGGTAAGATGATTTAAAAATTTGAAACTGTGCCTTCTAGAAATAGCATTAGCATTCCATTTTATAACCATAGGACTATGGTCTGAAGTGCCGTTGTTAAGGAACTCTGTGTAAGCTTCAGGCCACACTCTACACCACTCTAAGTTCACCAACACTCTATCTAGCTTGCACAGGATTTTATCCTCCCCCTCTTGTCTGTTATCCCATGTATAGAAGCTCCCTCCATACTTCATATCTTCTAATTGGTAGTGAAAAACAAAGTCTCTAAATTCTTCAATCTGTTGAACATCCAGCTGATGACCTCCTAATTTCTCTTGCACATTCAGGCAGCAGTTAAAATCACCCAACACTACCCACTTCTCATGCATGATTTCACCAATCTCCTTCAGCCTACTCCACAATTCAACCCTCCTTTCCACATCATTATGAGCATAAACAAATGTAGCAAAGAATGATATATTCTCATGAATAATCTCTATTTTGCAATGTACAAACTGGCTAGAGTGACTAAGCACCTCAACATGGAACATGTCTTTTTTCCACACCACCCACACTCTCCCCACTGGGTGGTCATCTAAATTTATAAATGACCCCCAGTCCATAAAATTCTTATTCTTGATAACATCAAAAGAGCTAGCCCTGACCTTATTCTCTAAAATTGCCATAACACCTATATTAAATTTATTCACCAACCTTTTAACCTCTTTTTGTTTCAGGGGTTGGTTAAATCCCCTGGTATTCCAAGCACCTATACTATCCATTAATAAAGAGGGCTGAGTTGTCCCCCTTATTCACCTTACTCTGAGCCTTCCTTCTGGTTTGCACTGGGGTCCATTGGCCTTCATTCTGGTCCTTCACAATTCTTACCTCCACATTTTCATTTCCACTTGTTAACTGGGTTTCTTTAACAGTGGAGACAGCCTCTTCTGCCTCACCTTGATCTTGTAACACTTGCCTAACTGCTTGTGAAGCTGATTCTAAATTCTCCTCCGGAATCAACCCTTCTTGAATCTGCTTATTCAGTTTTAGGGCATCATCAAACTTCTCAGTGTCCTCTCTTGAGGGCTTCCTCTTCTCAACCCACACCTTCTTGGTTTGTTTTCTGCACACCTTACTATCATGGCCATACATTGAGCAAGTAGCACATATTACTGGCTTCCACTCATAGTCAACCTTTTGTGCTATAATGTTCTCTTTTTCATCTTCAAAAAACACCTCATCTGGCAAGATTGTTGGATTAACTTCCACAAGCACTCTAGCATAGTTGATTCTGTTTCTTTCCTTGGTAACATTGTCCACCATAATAGGTGTTCCCACAAGGCTAGCAATCTTACTCAAAGCATTTGCACCCCAAAACTTAAGATTGAGGTTTGGTAATTGAATCCATACTGGAACCGTTTCATGAAAGCTTTTGGACACTGGTTTCCCTGTCCAAGGAGCAATAATTAAGGGCTTTTTGTCAAAATGAAATATTCCAATTTCTAGGACAGCATTCCTAGCCTCCATGGAATTAAACCTTACTACCATTGTGCCATCTCCATTCATGAGCACTTTATCTATCCCCTGTTGACCCCAGATCTTCCTTATATAGACATTCAGAACCGCATAAGGAGGCCTTGCTCCTAGCACATAGCACACAATCGCTTGTTGCCAGTACTTCTCTTCACTTTCTATATCTGCAGCCTCAATTTTTCCCACAGCAACCCCTTCCTTAATTTTAGGTTCCACAAAATTAAGCTTCTCTCCAGCATTACGTAATTTTGTTATGTCAAATGAGTCCCATACTGAGACCCTCCTACGCTCTTCTTGATTGACATTGTTATCTGCTTGTCCTGTGTTAACTCCTGGATTTGTTTTCTGCGTTAACTCCTCCATGTTCTTCGAAGTTTCTACACTTTCATCTACAATGGCCTTTCCCTTAATTTTTGTTCTCAAATCGTCCAGCTTTTTTAGGATTGATAAAGCTTTCTTAGGGCTCAAGCCATCAATATCTTCGAAGTCTTCATCATCCAACGTCTCTAGGTCGAGGTTTTTGGGAATTATGTTTGTGGTGGGTGAGTGTTTTGTAGAGGGGGACCGACCCTTCTTTTTTGCCATGATGGCAAACGGCGGTGATCAGAGATCAACCGCGAGTCAAGCAAGGTGGCAAAAGTGAAAACCCTAGCACAGAAAAGTCAAACCCTAAGTCAAACCCTAGCAAGAAAAATATAAATTGCAAGGCCTATTCAAAATTCCTAACTTTCGTTGGAATAAAGAGATCCAAAACATAAATTGATCAGGTTTATGTATGCAATAAAAACACAATTAACGCATGAATTAAAAACAGGAAAACACTAAATCATAAATTAAAATAAGTTACACCATACAATTTACACCATGTTCCTAACAAGAGGTTTTAGTTACACATATAGAAATAAAGAAAACAGAAGCAAAGAGAAAACCTCATATCATAGACAATACAGGTTAACTCTCCAAGAGACCTTCAATCCTCACGCAGATCTCTCTTGTAGTGATGATCTCCAATCTTTGTGTCTTGCCTCCTTGATCTCAATAAGATGTTACTAACCTCTCTCTCTAATCCTAATTGAATTCTATGATCTCAAAACCTACTGAAAACTATTTACAAATCCTCTATTTAAAGAGTAAAACAAATCCTAAAATAAATCTTAATTAAATCTAGTAGATAAGGTCCATGTTTATCTTCTAATTTCTGACCAAATCTAAGATATGAAACCAAATTAGACTTCTCTTCTTCTACTTTGTTCAGAATCTGGTCAAATTGGGCCTCCGCAGAAACGCGCGCCCCAGGCGCGCAGTCTGATAACTGTCTCTTTTCCACACAGGCGCGCCTCAGGCGCACCCATCCCCGCGCCCCAGGCGCGTGAGACCTACTCCGGCTCCGTTTTGCTCCGTTTTGCTCCGTTCTTTTTCCATTTGCAAGATCTTTTCGTCCTCTTTTCAGGTCCATAAATATTTTCTTCATTTAAGCTCCAAAAAGTACCTGAAACACTAGCAAACGGATCAAAACGCTCAAAGGACCCTAAACTACTAAAAATAATTAAAATATACTAAAAAGTTCTAAATTTGCTAGAGAAACAAGCCAAATACATAGTAAAAGGGAGTCTAAATCATGCTCAAATCACTATATATTGGACCTAAATCACTCCCCAAACTTAGCATTTTGCATGTCCCAGGCAAAAGTAAAATAACCTTCTAAACAAAAGACAACCTCCCTAAATCAATATGAACACACCTCATCTAAGACTACGACTCATGACTCCAACACATATTATCACAAGCTATTTACACAATCACAAACTAGTTAACGTAACAATCCCAATCAGAACTCAGGACTAGTGAACACTCTCAACCTCTCAAATGTTTCTCTCAAAAGTGTATAAGGGTCATATTTTCAATTCACTCAAGTTCAACAATGATAATGTGTCACCATAGGCTTGACCATAGACCAAAATCGCCACTGAAATTATTGAAAGTATGCAAAAATCAAAAGGTCTTTAATTTTGGTTTAATGAGGCCATGGCTAAAAGTGTCAGGTGAGATAAAAGAAAGAAGGGGTAAAACTAAGGCTAACTCGCAAAAAATATTTACAAAAGCAAGTTTCCCTCAAAAACCATGAATGAGCAATGAATACAATAAAGACTCACACTCACATCAGGAACATTTTATTCTTCCTTTCTTTTTCAATTTTTTTCTCTTCTATTCTCTTCCTTTACATTTGTTATTTTTTAATTCTCTTTTTTTTCTTCTTTGGAAGAGAAATAGAACTCATACACTTTTCACGAATTACTTTCACTTTTTCTTTCTATATTCCTCTCAATTGCTCATTCAAAATTCCCAAGGTACTACAAAGAATATGCAATAAATGCAAGGTACCAAAGAAAAATCATAATGTCTCATAAGGCTCAAAATAGACAACTAAGGGAAAATTATCAATGCAAAACATCTGAAGGCCACAAAAAGAAACCCTAAGTGCCTTAATCATCTTAATGCATGCAATCAATTATTAATTTTGAAATGGTCACAGGTCAAGTTCTAGAACAACAATACCAAAGTGAACACACTCATGAAAGAATAGGGGTCTCAAAATTAGAATATTTCAATAAAATTTCAATAAAATTCATACCCCTCAATATAAGGCTCAAAATCTCACAGGGCTAAAGTCAGTTCACTAATCACAAGTTCTGAAAGCATTTGTTGAAATAACCTGTTCACAATCATATTTACAGCTCAATCAAATAGAGTCAAAAGTCAATGAGTCTAAGTCCTAAACTAAATATGTACATGCATCATCAGAGAAAAAGTCCTAAGGTTAGAAAAATTACCTACTCTCACTAGAGACACAAACCAATACCAAAAATATGGGAGAAAAAATTCAGATCTGAAAATTTTTTATTTTGTATACTCCCCCCAAACTTAGATGTTGGCTTGTCCTCAAGCAAACTAATCTAGCCTAAAACTACAAAATAAAAATAAACTACCTAAGAAAGCAGGACAATATTTTTGGTGAGGTACAGGTCCTGGGGTGCAATATTGAAAAAAAATTGGGGCTAATGGGGTCCAAATCCTAAATATACAAATCTAATCCTAAAAAAAATCTATCCCTAAAAAAATAGAAAATAAAAAAAACGAAAATAAATAATAAAATAAAAAAAATCTATTCTAAAAAATAATCCTAAGAAGATAAATCTAATCCTAAAAAGATAAAAAAAATTTATAAAAAGATATAAAACTAATCTAATCCTAAAAAGATAAAAACAAAATTATAAAAAGATATAAAACTAATCTAATCCTAAAAGATAAGATAAAAAAAAATATCTATTGCTAAAAATAAAATAAACAAAAAAAAAATAATTCCTAGAGATAAAGATAAATCTAATCCTAAGAGAATCAGAATTTGACCCCAAAACTGAACTTTTGCACCCCTTTGGGAAAACTAGAAAAATTCCCCCAAATTGGGTCTTGTAGCAGCTCGCGCGCCGGAGGCGCGCCACTGCGTGCGCCTGGGGCGCACGAGGTCTGTACCTCAAATTTTTTTATTTTTTATTTTTTTTTACAACTACCTCAGAATTGAAACCTACACTACTACTTATGTACAAAACAAATCCACCAGGATCCCAAATTCTATGGGTCAAATCCCATGTGATGCAACAATAATGAGTTATGCCCACATCCCATGGGGATTCAGCAAAATTTTCTTTTCTTCCATCATACATCATGAAGTTGTTAACTCCATTAGTCAAGAAGATTACTTTCTCATGCTTCCCATTCCCTAATAATGATTCAGATTGCTCTAGATATTTTTCATAAAAGTACTTAGGCTGAATATAATAGAAAAATTCTGAATCACCCAAGCATGAACTAGATCTAATTAAATTCTTTATAACAACAAATTCCTCATGCAAGGGTGGTCCAATTTTTTCTACAATTTTCAAACCTTCGATTTTTATTTTTCGATCCTCTTCCTCAAACCTATCATGCACAATTTCTTTTTCAGATTTTTGCTCCTCCAAAGGGATTTGATCATTGGTCACATCCATCACCACAACTTCCTCCTCTTTTTTAGGAGAGTAAAAAATTGTTGATAATGCTTGTGACTCCTCAAATAAATGTTTTGAAATTTGCTCAAGTGCTACTTTTATGTTCTCAAAACTTTTTCTGTTTTCTTCATCTATAAAATTAATTTCTTGAACATTACTACTAACTTTTTGAGCTAATTTCTCTTGGTTAATTTCCCATGACTCTTTCTCCACAGGGGGAGGAATTGGCTCAACACGAGGGAATCTAAAATTATTTTTGCAATCTTTAGCATAATCCTCAGCGGCTTGAGCCAATCTCTCTAGAGCTATTTCCATTGGGGTTTTACTAGGAGGGGGAGGCTCCATATGAGAAAATTGAGAATAGTATATTTCCTTTTTCATATCATTAATCTGTTGATTCATTATCTCTATATCTATTTCCCATTGGGCATTTGTAGGAGTTATATTTTGTGCAACATAGTATGGAGGATAAGGATAATATGGAATAAATCTATCACAATCTGAATCACTATTACAACAATAATTATACATGAGAAAGTACAAATTACACAAATAATTACAAAAAGTACAGAAAAGAAATTAGAATCGAATTTCAATCCCCGGCAACGGCGCCAAAAACTTGTTGATTGTCTAGCAAGAGTACTAGGTCGACAAGTAATATAGATAGTAAGTGAGTATCGTTCCACTCGGGGATTGCAAATTGTTTCCAATAACTTTTCACCAATTCGTAATTATTAATGCAACTTGTTATTGAATTTTAGAAGGAGAAGGAGAATTTAAATAATAAAAAAAACAATAAAAAGATTGAGGAGATAAGATAATTAGAAAGCAATAGAAAAAGGTTAGGAACTTGGTTTCGTTGTATGATTCACTTATTTAACTATAATTTAGATTTTCCTTTAATTCATGGACAATTCCTCTCAAATAGCAATAGTTAGATCTCTCTAACATTACCCTTATTCTCTAAATACTTAATCCTTGATCTCTCAACAAATTACAATATTAGAAAATATCATATTCAGCACAAGGGAATTACCAAGTCAATAATCATTCAATTATATCTCTATACGTTGAACTGATTATACCGTTAATTGCAAGGCCTATTCAAAATTCCTAACTTTCGTTGGAATAAAGAGATCCAAAACATAAATTGATCAGGTTTATGTATGCAATAAAAACACAATTAACGCATGAATTAAAAACAGGAAAACACTAAATCATAAATTAAAATAAGTTACACCATACAATTTACACCATGTTCCTAACAAGAGGTTTTAGTTACACATATAGAAATAAAGAAAACAGAAGCAAAGAGAAAACCTCATATCATAGACAATAGAGGTTAACTCTCCAAGAGACCTTCAATCCTCACGCAGATCTCTCTTGTAGTGATGATCTCCAATCTTTGTGCCTTGCCTCCTTGATTTCAATAGATGTTACTAACCTCTCTCTCTAATCCTAATTGAATTCTATGATCTCAAAACCTACTGAAAACTATTTACAAATCCTCTATTTAAAGAGTAAAACAAATCCTAAAATAAATCTTAATTAAATCTAGTAGATAAGGTCCATGTTTATCTTCTAATTTCTGACCAAATCTAAGATATGAAACCAAATTAGACTTCTCTTCCTCTACTTTGTTCAAAATCTGGTCAAATTGGGCCTCCGCAGATACGTGCGCCCCAGGCGCACGCGACCTCCCGCCCCAGGCGCGCAGGTCTGATAACTGTCTCTTTTCCACACAGACGCGCCTCAGGCGCACCCGTCCCCGCGCCCCAAGCGCGAGACCTACTCCGGCTCCGTTTTGCTCCGTTCTTTTTGCATTTGCAAGATCTTTTCGTCCTCTTTTCAGGTCCATAAATATTTTCTCCATTTAAGCTCCAAAAAGTATCTGAAACACTAGCAAACGGATCAAAACGCTCAAAGGACCCTAAACTAATAAAAATAATTAAAATCTACTAAAAAGTCCTAAATTTTCTAGAGAAACAAGCCAACTAAATAGTAAAAGGGAGTCTAAATCATGCTCAAATCACTATATATTAGACCTAAATTAGATCACTCAAAAGTGTTTACACTCAAGTGTTTGGGGTTAATCATTATTTACACTCAAGGCACATCATGAAAAACATACACAACCATAAGCTTGACAAGCCTCTAACATCAACTATCAACACACATGCACAAAATGATCAAAAGGTCTTTTCAGGGTTGTAATGGGGCCAAGGACAAGGTAGGATAAAAATATGGAAATGTAGCTAAAACCAAGGGAATATTGGAGCAATGGGGAATAAGTAAAAAGTAAGCAAAATCCACCCCAAAATCAACAACCACTAATTCCAATCCTCTTTGCCTCAACAACCTTTTATTCACTTTTTTTTTCTTTTTCTTTTTGTATTTTTTTGTCTTCTATTTTTTTTAGAGATATACAAAAAGAAAAGAAGAAACAACACAAATGGCATGAAGATGAAGCCATAACTACAACAACCAAAGAGGCAAAACCAAGAACTCAACCAATTGAAGCATAGAGCACACTTCTTACCTAATACCCATTCCCAAAACAATTCCAAAGCTCCAAAATTCCATAAGGTTAGGACAATCATGGTTTTTCAGTCATAGGCTTGTAATGAGCTAAAGAGCAAGGAAAGGGATAAAAAGGCTCAAAGGGGCTAGCAAAGGATACATTCATTCAAGGTAGGCTTATATGGCTAGTAGCTTATTCAAGAAAGAAAGTGCCTAAATAATTTCAAAATGTGCATGAGCAATCAAGTATCAACAAGAGTCAAGTCAAGTTCTAGAGTGCAAGTAATCCAGAGTGCAATCACACATGAAGAAAATTAGGTGGCATATATAGCAATCCACCAACAATTAAGGCTCAAATCCTCACAAAAAGGGCAATTCTATCACAGTGTTACTACCTCTTAACTATCAAAAGCAACTTTGCACACAAAAATGCATGAATTCAGACACAAGATACCAAGACTTTACTAAAATGAAGCAAAAACATGCAAGAAAATGCCCAAAACTAAGCAAAACCTAAAAAAAATCAAAGCAAAAATATGCAACCTAAACTACTCTCCCCCCACACTTAAATCACACATTGTCCGCAATGTAAAACAACGAGAAAATCCAGACAGATATACCAGCCAGCAGATATAGACAAGTGCAATAAAAAGAGTAAGGAAGGAGAAAAGAAGACTCCCTAAGTCATGGTGGGTCAAAAGTGGGGTCGACCAGTGAGGCCTCCTCCACAGGTGCATCATCCAAAGAAGGGGTGGTGAGGAAGGGCTTGAGTCGGTGGCCATTGAATTTGAAGCTCTTGTCCGTGGACTCACTCTTGATCTCCACAATGCCATAAGGAAACACCTGGGTGACTACAAACGGTCCAATCCACTTAGAGCGGAGCTTTCCACTCATGAGTCCAAGCCTAGAGTTGTAGAGCAACACTTTTTGACCAACCAAGAACTCTTTTCTGGAAATTAAGCTATCATGAAGCTTCTTGGTCTTCTCTTTGTAGAACTTGGAGTTCTCATAGGCCTCCAAACGGATCTCATCTAGTTCACTCAACTGCAGCTTCCTCTCTTCACCCGCTTGATCAAGAGCTAAGTTACATTGCTTCACAGCCCAATATGCACGGTGCTCTATCTCCACAGGTAGGTGGCATGCCTTACCAAAGACAACCCGATAAGGTGACATCCCTATGGGTGCCTTGTAAGCGATCCGATGGGCCCACAGAGCATCCTCCAATCGTGTGCTCCAATCCTTTCTATTAGGCTTCACCATCTTCTCCAAAATCCACTTGATCTCTCTATTTGAAATCTCAGCTTGCCCATTGGTTTGGGGGTGATAGGGTGTAGAAACTTTGTGCACAACCCCATACTTATTGAGCAAAGATTGCATGGATGTATTGCAGAAGTGTGTGCCTTGATCACTGACTATGGCTCTAGGTAATGCCAAACCTGCAAAGGATATTAGACCTGACAAAATCTACAACAACCTGAGCATCATTAGTCCTGGTGGCCTTAGCTTCCACCCATTTGGATACATAATCCACAGCAAGATATAATAAAAACCAAAAGAAATAGGAAAGGGGCCCATGAAATCTATACCCCAGACATCAAACATCTCACAGAACAACATAGGTTGTTGCGGCATCTGTTGCCTCCAAGATAGGGCGCCTCCTGCTCTTTGACATTGCTCACATGAGCTGCAGATGTTGCTTGCATCCTTGAAGATGGTAGGCCAATAAAATCCAGAATCCAGCACCTTTCGTGCTGTCCTTTGAGTCCCAAGGTGGCCTCCCATTGCGAAATAATGTGCCCTAAGACTATGCCTTGTTCTACCATGAAGTGGCATTTTTCAAAATTCAAGACAAGGTTAGTCTCAATGCACCTGTTAAGCACCTTAGTCAAATTATCAAGACATGCATCAAATGAGGGGCCATAAACACTAAAATCATCCATGAAGACCTCTATTCAATGCTCGAGCAAGTCAGCAAAAATACTCATCATACATCTTTGAAATGTGGCAAGAGCATTGCATAGGCCAAAAGGCATCTTCCTATATGCAAATGTGCCAAAAGGACAGGTAAATGTGGTCTTATGTTGGTCCTCTGGTGCAATGCAAATTTGAAAATAACCAGAGAAACCATCTAAAAAGCAATAATGAGATTTACCTGCCAAGCGCTCCAACATCTGATCAATGAAGAGGAGAGGGAAATGATCCTTGCGAGTCGCCTGGTTGAGCTTTCTGTAACCAATGCAAACTCTCCAACTGTTCTGCACTCTAGTGGGAATCAGCTCATCCTTCTCATTTTTGACAACTGTGACACCAGACTTCTTGGGAACAACTTGCACCGGGCTCACCCAAGTGCTATCTGAAATTGGGTAGATGATACCCGCTTGGAGCAGCTTTGTGACCTCTTTCTTAACCACATCAAGAATCTGGGGGTTCAACCGCCTTTGGGGTTGTCTCACTGCTTTAGCCCCATCCTCTAACAAAATGCGGTGCATGCACATGGTGGGGCTAATTCCAGGAATATCCGCTAAAGTCCATCCAATTGCCCTCTTGTTCTTTCTTATCACATCCAGCAATTTCTCCTCTTGATCAACAGAAAGTGAGGTAGAGATGATCACTGGGAGTTTCTGCTCATCCTCCAAGTAAGCATATTCGAGATGAGGAGGGAGGGGCTTCAGGTCCAATGAGGGTGCCTGCATAATAGATGGAACTAAAGGGACAGCAGAAATGGATTCTGCTGCCTGCACCTGAACAAGTGAATCAGACTCATGCATAACAGATATGGGGTTAGGGTTAGCATAATCTGAATCTATAACATATGAATCATCAGATGCAGTGGCAGAGTCTAGAAACTGAGCTATTTCAATGCATGCGGTGCACCATCCAGAATTAGTGCATGATGGACAAGTAAATGAATCAGTGAAAGATGGAAATTCCAAATCATGATGCAAAAAGTCAAGCATATGCTCATCTATCAACTCATCAAGCAAGTCCACATGGAAAACAAAGTGATTCTCAGGAAAATGTTTCATAGCATGGAAAATATCAAATCGGATCACACTGCCATCAAACTCCATGGAAAGTGAACCTGAATGCACATCTATCTTGGTTCGGGCTGTTTTCAAAAATGGCCTCCCCTAAATAATAGGAACAACATTACGGGGGGAGTCATCTTCCATATCAAGTATGTAAAAATCACCAGGGAAGATTAGCTCTTCAACCCGAACCAAGACATCCTCTATCAAACCTGCGGGGTGGGCAGTACTTCTATTTGCCAATTGAATCACCACACCCGTAGGTTGAAGAGGTCCAAGAGAAAGAGACTTAAAAACAGACATAGGCATAACATTTATGGATGCTCCTAAATCTTGCATAGCATTTTCAAACTTAACATTGCCTATGATGCAAGGTATAGAGAAAGTTCCAGGATCCTTACATTTTTCAGGAATGTGAGGGATAGGTTTACCTATGAGAGCGGTGACATTCCTTCCCATGCTTATCCTCTCATTGCCCTTGAGTCTTCTCTTATGAGTGCACAACTCCTTAAGGAACTTCGCATACCTTGGAATCTGTTTTATAGCATCAAGAAGGGGTATGTTGACTTCCACCTTCCTGAATGTGTCAAGAATATCCTTGTCCACCTCTTCCACCCTTTTGTTTTGAGGTACTCTTGGTGGGAATGGAAGAGGAACGGGAGGAGGTTGCAGGACAACAGCAGGGCTTGTGGTTGAAGTCGAGGAAGGTTGAGTTGGATGATTCTCTTTGGTGCTAGCTTGCTCGCCTTCATCTACCACTTGGCTCTTCCCTTTAGAAGAAGCTAGAGCATCATTGTTGAGGTGAGATTGTGGTGTGGGTGTGACAATCTGCTTTCCTGACCTCAGGTTGATGGCACTCACATTCTGATTCTGAGGGTTGATCACTGTTTGGGAAGGCAACTTGTCAGAATTTTGAGATTGCAAGTTGTTGAGAGAAGTTGCCATTTGACCCATCTGATTTGTCAAAGTCTGAATGGATGCCTCTTGTCTCTGAATTGATGCTCTAGTTTCTTGTTGAAATTGGAGGTTCTGCATGGTCATTTGCCTCACCAACTCCTCCAAGGTAGGTTGGTTGGATGGAGGGGCTGATGGTGCAGGATGAACCACTTGCTGCTGCTGTTGTTGCCTTTGCTGCTGGATTGGAGGAGGTACATATGGTGGTCTACTCGGTCCAAAGGTGTTCTGAAATGGAACATTAAGAGAAGGTTGTTGTTGTTGATCAGACCACTTCAGGTTGGGATGGTTCCTCCATCCAGGGTTGTATCTATTGGAAGAGAGGTCATGATTGTGTTGTTGTGGGCCTCTATTGTTGTATATGTTGGCCGCATAGGCCTCGGGTTGGTCACCACTGGTCATCGGTTGTTGCTGCTGAAGGGAAGGGCATGCATCTGTGGGGTGCTCAATGGATGTGCATATGCCACACACTCTAGCAGGAAGTACCATCTTTTTTTGATTGACAGCCAATTGTGTGATTGTTGTAAGAGAATCAATTTTCTGCTCAAGCTTCTCAACCTTGCCCGAGTCTGCACCAACATCATTTACATCCCTCACAACTATTGCATCACTGTTGCTTCTTGCATGGAATTGCTGACAGTTGGAAGCCATCTTCTAAATTTTGCTCCTAGCTTGTAAGGGTGCCATATCTCCCAATGTACCACCACTTGCAGAATCTACCATGTTTCTCTCCATAAAGTTGAGACCTTCATAAAAATATTGAATAAGCAGCTGCTCTGAGATCTGATGGTGGGGGCAGGAAGCACACAACCTCTTGAATCTCTCCCAATATTCATAGAGACTCTCTCCATGTTGTTGCCTGATACCAGAGATTTCCTTTCTGATTGCAGTGGTCCTATTTGCAGGGAAGAATTTTTCCAGAAATGCCCTCTTCAAGTCATCCCAGCTTGTGATGGAACCAGGGGCCAAGTCAGATAACCAATCTTGGGCCAAACCCTCTATGGAATGTGGGAATGCTCTGAGACAGACATGATCCTCTTGCACATCATGAGGTTTCATTGTGGTGCACACTATGTGGAATTTCTTGAGATGCTTATGAGGATCCTCACCTGCAAGACCATGAAACTTGGGCAACAAATGGATTAGTCCTGTTCTAAGCTCAAAAGGAACATCTGCATCAGGATACCAGATACACGAGTCTTCAATAGTGAAGTTAGGTGAGGCCAGCTCCCTAAGTGTCCTTTCCCTTTCTGGGGTTTGAGCCATGTTATCACAATGTACAAAATCAGATTGAACAGAAGCAGAAAGAATAGAAGAAACAGAAACAGAATCAGAATTAGGACTATAAGATGACTCTGACTCACTATCTAATGACTGATTCCTATTTTGTCTAACTAATCTGTGATAAGTTCTATCAATTTCAGGGTTGTAAGGATGCAAATAACTAGGGTTGCCCCTAGTCATGTACTGAATAGAACACCATTAAGCATAGCAAATTGTCACAGATATGTATGACCAAAATAGGCAACAAAATTTTTTTATTTTTTAAAATTTTTTTCTTTATTTTTTTCACCACCCTAAAATCATGAAAAGATATCATAGAAAGTTTGAGAACAAAATTTAAAAGGGAACCAAGTCAAACAATTAAAACAGACACCAAAAACTAAGAAAATAAAACTTGTAAAATAAAAAAGAAATAGTAAACAGGATTTTTCGGGATCCAAACGAAGGTGTTTTACAAAAAAGTGGTCAAAATCAGATTATTTGGAAAATTCCCTTCGATTTGATATATAATTCGCCAAATTTCGAGTTACTGGTCAAAAGTTACGCCTATTTATAGTAAGTGTTGTTGAAACTTGGAAAATTTTTCTGGAACTCACAACCAGTGCCTATCAGAGTGTCTGTGATGCATCAAAACACTAATATATCATGAAACAAGTGTGGATACCAATTTTCGTGCAAAAATTCCACCCACAGCTATGTCGAATGGCACTCACAGAAGCACTAAAATAGCATCAGTTGTGCAGAACAGCAAAACAGGGCAACTTCAATCAGTTATCAGAATGCTGATTCACACACAAACTACACTAATTACTCTAACTAACTACTGTATGATCTTTGGCAATAACCAATAATCCCCGGAAACGGCGCCAAATTTTGATCGAGGTCGCACCCGATCAAAATAAAAGGGGTTTATTCTGTAGTACTAGGAAGGTGATCCTAGGTCGTTTCCCAGCGAATATCGGTCTAGGCAAAGTATCAAACACGTAGTGTGCAATAAAATGGGGGGGGGGGGGTTTGTGTGTAACAATTGTGAAGAACAAAACGTAAACAGAATATTAAAACTAACAAAATCAGAAATAAAAGCGGGCAAACCCCTTCGGCTATGTACACTACTCAATCCTAGCTCACTAAAGATCGATTCCTCTCCTCTCCTCTGTCCAACTCGTGACAACCAAATACTAAGATAAAATCTAGTTGTCACTCCAAACCCTAACTTCTAATTAAGCATCAGAAACCAGAATTGGAGTTTTTACGAGTTAATACAAATTAAGCATTTATATTCATGTATTATCTCTACGAAATGGAATTAAGCAAACCACTACACATTGATAAACATGAAAACAGAGAAGAGAAAATGAAATTGCATTAATAACAAGAGCTCAAGAGTAGATAATACAATACCAAAGGGATTAACCCTTGAAGTCTAGCCTTCCATGGCCATAAATGAAGAAAAACGAGTAGAAATGGGGAAGAACAAAACCCTAGCAGCCACCACCACTTGGGAGAGCCAAGAGAGAAGTTCTAACCTAAAGAGAGAGTGAGAAATCTGAAATGGGAGTGTGTGCTTGGGGGTTACACGAATTCCCCTTCTTTAGTCATAAAAATAGGCCTAAAACATGGGCCCAAGTCCTAAGAAACACTATTCTGAAAATTACAACTAAAAAGGGACCTAAATGCAAATTACAATCTTCACTTCAATACTTCAATCTTCATTTCCAAACTTCCCAAAGTGTCCTTGTGTCAAATATTACCTGAAAATAGAAATAGAATTAATTAGGCTAAATAATGCCAAATTAAACAATATTCGGAATATTAGTCGAATAAACTCTAAATCACTAAATCAAGCCAATCAATGTCAAATGGACAACAAGTATCAATAATAGGAGTAAAATAATGCAAGAAATAATGGGAAATAAAATGCTCATCACACACAAACAATGACAATTATACATCTCACAATTCAACTAACAAGTATAACATCATATCATCATTCAATTTAGCCATTATACGTATATAAGGTATATTACTTTAATATAATGCATCAATGCACAATCACATGGTCATGCCCTGCTAACGTCGCACTTAGGTGATTTAATTCTCAAATCCGATATAAAACATTTCATTTCATTTTAAACACTTTAACACTTTTGATCGGATTCGGCGAATTAAAACAACTATACAATGCATTCACACTTTCCCTTTCACTTTCACACTTTTAACAATAACACTTGACCATTTAACACTTTTAACAATTGGGTACATTGTGCTGCACATTCTCCCTGAAAGAGGGTTCCTCACACAATGTACCTTAACACTTTTCCCTTTTCAACAACAATATACAACCCTCACATACACCCTCCACTCTGGGGAAAAACCGACCAGGAGTAAGCATTTCTCATCACCCCTTTAGGGTTCGTCAAACCGCACTTCACCCCTCTAGGGTTCGTCATGCTTGCTTGCACAGTACTTCACCCCTCTAGGGTTCGTCATACAATTTGGATTGATTCGCCCAAATTGGCTTTAGCAGAAATCAACCTCGACTGGCCAAAACGAGCCAAAGTAATGGAATTACTATGGTTTGCGTAGAACCAATCCCCAATACGGGAAGCAAACCCATATCCTTTGTAGGATCAAAGTTCTCCATAATAATTCCAGTAATTTACTTTTGCCCTCATCAATCGTAAAACGACGTATGTTTTTCCCCTATTCCTAACGTCCACCTTTACACCATGCATGATCCAATATTCTAAGTATTTCTCAATTGAATTCAAAGCCCTTTTTGTCCTTTAGAAAATATCATTTGTTTGATCCAAATTCAATTGAGAAAGACTTGGCACTATTAATGCATAACTATATGAATGCCATTTTATACTTTATAAACATATCATTTATACTTACAACAATAATAATTACAAGTACAACAACAATTTCTAATCAATTAGCATAAAGCACACATAAAGAATAGTCATTAACTCCTAGGGTTTCTATCTTAAAACTACCCTTCTAACCATCAATCTAATCAAACACTAAATACACCTATTTATAACTCTATTACTATAATTAAACCCATTCTCTAATGCTAAACCCAAAGTACACCCCTTACCTCTTGAAGAGAAGAGGAGAAAGTGAGAAATTGAGGGAGCACCAACGCCAACTCTAATCCAAGCTCCTAAGTTCTTTCTCTCTTGATTCCTATGGCTCCCCAAGCTCCTTGGACCAATTTGAGGCTCCAATTGATGAATTGCACCATTTGGGGTTTAGGGTTAATTTGGGGGTTGTGTGAGAAAGAGAGGAAATTGAGAATTGAGAGAGGGAAATACATGAGGGAGTGATAGGGAGGTGATTTGGGGGTTTAATTTGATGATTCTTGGGTGGAGGCTTGAGAAATCAAAAGCCCTAGGAGAAGAGAAGAAAGGAAATTCGTGGAGAGGAGAGAGAGAGACCAAGTGAAAATGACTTCAACAAAGTGTTTTTAGGCTGATATAGCAGTGGTTAATCGATTAACCAAAGTGGTTAATCGATTAATACTTGACAATTACAAAGGATTAATCGATTAGTCTTGACCTTAATCGATTAGTGCCAGAATGTGGCTAAAAATCTGATCGATTAAGACACCTATTAATCGAGTAGTGGCTGAATATTGCATAAAATTTAATCGATTAATGCTTCAGTTAATCGATTAACTCACTGAAAATTGCCTTTCTTTCATACTTCTAAGAGTTCTAAGATCTCACTACTCATTCTAACTTGCTCTAAGCTAAAACCCACATCCTAAACACATTCTAATCTATCCTTAACCCATAACTCTTTACACTTAACTAAACACGAACCCTAAACATATACTAATTCAATACCAATTAACGCATCTAAACAAAATCAAAAGCTTACGAATACTACGACGCTTATCAAAATCCTACTCACTAATGCACCTAGCCACTTAGTAAATTTGGGGATGTTACAAGCATAATCACAAAGTCAAGAAGCCAGAGCAATCTAGAAATACGAGTGTTTACAGATTGATAAGAAAATTAGGAAGAAAAGTAGCACCGATGACAAAAGGTGTTACGAAGCAATCAAGCAATCAATCAGAAGCAAGGTAGCGCCTACGAAAAGAGGTGCCAGCGGTAAAGCTTGAAGTGACACTGATGACATGAGGTGTCCCCAGAAAAAGCTCAAATGATACTGATGACATGAAGTATCGCTGTATCAAAACCCCCTCAAACAGGGTCAATAATGCCAAAACGCGAGGTCCAACACTTCAAAAAAAAAAAAAGAGAAAGAAAGAAAAAGAAAAAAGAAGAGAAGAAGAAAAAGAAAAGAAAAGAAAAGAAAAGAATGAACAGTGTTGGACCCTACCGTGGGCACAAAACGCCTTATCGCGGTACCCGGATAGACCTCTCTGAAAACAAATTTCAGGGATCAAACGCGGGCGAAGTACGCCATCGCGAAGCTAGAAAAGGTCCCGGGAAACAAGGGCGCTAGTCTTAAACGCGGGCAAAAAAAAAATCTATAGAAAAAGAGGTTGGCTAACGAAAGATCCAAGGCGATCTGTTAGTTTATAAAGCCCAAAAGCGGCAAAACTGAAAAGTCCAAAGTGACAACTGAAGGAAAAGGCCCAAAGCGGCAAAACCTGTAGAATGTGCCCAATGCGCACCCTAAGAAAAAATCTTGGAACCAATGACATGAGGGGCCATTATTCAAAAAAAAAGAGACAAAGAAGCGTGCCCAATGTGCACCCTGAAAAAAAAGAGAAAGAGCGTGGCCAACGTGCACCCTGAGAAAAAAAATTGGCACCAATGACATGATGGGCCATTATTCAAAAAAAAAAGAGAGAAAGAAGCGTGCCCAATGTGCACCCTAAAAAAAAGAGAGAAAGAAGCGTGCCCAATGTGCACTTGAAAAAAAAGAGAAAGAGCGTGCCTAACATGCACCTTGAGAAAAAGTTTTGGCACCAATGACATGAGGGGCCACTGTTCAAAAAATGCGCACATATCTGTGCATAAAAGAAAAGAAAGCATGCAGTGATAACACTTCATAAGCACCAGACAAAAGTGCATGTATGTAAAGCACCTGAAGAAAGCATCAAAAGTCTATGCCGCCTATCTCATCAAGACACCCAATGCTAACAAGAGTCAAGAAATGTCAAGAAGTTGAGAAAGTCAGTTCATACAAGGAATCAAAATCCAGCGCCAGAGTCTAGTAGTGATAAAGGCAACAAAAGTCAAATCTGATTAAAGTCATACAAAACGCGAAGCCAAAAGAAAAGCAGTAACCGAAACCATGATCCAAGGAGCAGATCGAATAACAGAAGTAGCAGCATATGCAGTGAAAATAGCGCCTACATGCTGAAGAGTGAATTCAAAGAGGTATCCCTGCAAACTTCTTCATAGGAGTGCTTCCGAGCGGCTAAATCACTAATCTCCTTATCAAGACGCTCTAACTCGGAAGTTGTCTGATCAAGCTGAGAAGAAAGTTCTTTAATGCGGGATACTAATGGAGCACGGCGTTCTTGCAGGGAGCGCTCAGCTTCAGCCAAATCGACATCATCAAACGGAGGACGCAAACTCTCAAAACCAGCAATAGCATTCTCAAGCCAAGCATCGGAATAGTGCTGAAACTTGAGTGAATACAAGCAATCTAGAATCTCATCTTTGTCCTCCCATGGCAAGGCATCCACGTCAACCGAACGAACCAAAAACAACATCTGCAGCAAGGTGCGTGAAGCGGACTCCCTGAAAAGGCGAGGAAGCGAGGCACGAGGCGGTATCAGGGCAGTGTGAGCAAGAAGGAATGAATCAAACAAAGACTGATCATCTGCATCCAGCGAACCGCGAGACCTAGCGGAAAGTGCAGCTGCAAAAAGGCACACGACAACACACGTAGAGATAATAAGACAGAAAGCAAGACAAAGAAAAGGAAAAACCCAGCTTGAATCAAACAAAGAAAGGAATACTTACAAACCGAAGAAGACCCTGGGGAAGCAGAGACATGGCCTGCCCTCACGGAAGGAGTCTGGAAATGGGAAGCCTTATGCATGGAGCGCCCATCAGGAAGAGCAGTGACGCTCCTAGGAACTTCAGTCGCGCTGGTCGAAGCCATGCCCTTTTCAGCGGAAGGGGTAAAAACTATGGGGGCAGAAGGCTCTCCAATTGGGATCTCAGCAGTAACAACAACTTGGCTCTCCTCGGGAGCAGAGGCATCTACCTCAACATCCATCTCATCGAGCACAGTGTTCGCCCCGCCAAATACATCTTCAAACCTTTGAGTATCGGCGATGACTTCATCAACAACATCAGCAGTACCTGAAGGGGCATCTAAGGGCACACCCTTGGAGGTAACGGAAACACTTTTGAAAACACCAATTGGGGGCATCGAAGAAACAGTATCCTCACAAACAGCAGATTCAAGAGGGACAGAAGGGGTAGCATCCCCACCAACAAAAGGTTGATGGCAGAAATCCATGGGGTCTTCGCGATCAGGAACGGATGGAATTGTCGAAGGACTGATAGGAATGTGGCCACCTTCAGAAACTTGAGGCGAGGGCGATGCCGAATAGTTACCACCAGAACCGCCTACACCCAAAGGAAAAGAAGAGAATCAGCAATATCATAAAGTTGCCTAAGCAAAGCGTTGCTGGAAATGAGAAAGTCAAAGAAAAAACAAAGAGAAATCCAAAGAGCCACGATAGAAGCAAGAAAGAAAAGAAGGCAAGAAATGAAACCTAGGGGGTATTCCTCCTTGGCGCCGCCACTCTCAGCAGAGTCGTTATCTCTCGCTGAAGTATCATAGTAAGCCAAGAGGGAATCATCTGAGCAAGTCTCATCAGCATCATCATGGACCAAGTCTATGTGAGTAGGAGAAGAAGGAGCAATGTGAACACCAGAAGCTCGCAAGCGACTAGATCGGCGGGAAGGTGCGGCTGCAGTCGCCTTTCTCTTTTTCGAGACAGGGCGGCGCCACTGCCATCGCCTTTAGCAGGATACTTGGAGACGGAGGGACCTTGAGAGGAGGTTTTCCTCTTGCCCCTTTTGGATGCAGTAGGGGAAGATGCAGTAGCCTTGCGTCTAGGCGAGTCTTCCTCGACTGGAAACGAAACAAAACAAAAAGGATTAGTACAGAGCAGAAAAAGGGGAAACAACAAAGACAGAAAAATGGCCAAGATATTCACCTTTAACTTTCTTCATGGAGGTGCAGAAATAAGGGTCATTGTATACAATAGGCAGCAAAGAAGGGGTCGAGTGCTGGGAAGAGGTCTCAAAATCTCGCAAGTGCCGGAGAATATCCTCATGAGATGTAATCCAACTACGCAAAACACCCCCAACACGGAAGGGAGACACATGAACACGAGGGATTCCGGAAGCATCAGGAGTTGCACCGAAAAGGAGCACTCTGACTAAGCCTCCTACAGGAGCCTGCTCAATATGGAGGATGCAAGGGGCTTGATCACGCCCGAATTGTCTAGCCACACGATCGGGGCGATAAGCATAAGGCCAAAGAGCTCCGCCGTGGGCACTCTTGCTATCCAAAGGAACAAAGCCAAGCAAACAGCGAGTAGTTAAAATTAACTTCCATAAATCACAAATTTCCTCAAAGCGGGCAGCAGCATCGTTCCTTGTGGCAAACTCTTCCTCGTTGTACGAGGGATGCAAGGGGTCACCACCCTCAATGATATTGTCCAAGTAAGGACGAAACACAAAATTATCCTCTAAATCAATAAGAGAAATCAAGGGTTCTCTTGGAAAACCTCTTGTCCAACACAAAGAGCGAGGCTCCAAGCCAGTAGCAATACCAGAAGGGGAGAGCCTAACAGGACCATAGTCTGGAAAGCGCTCGAACAAGAAGTATTGAAGGAAAGTCAAGTCAATGTAGGAATTAATCGCGAAGCGTCCATGGAAGATCCGCATCTGTTTTGCCACTTGGTCTAGGCGAGCATATTGGTCGCCTAAGTAGAATGAAGCAAGAGGAAGGTGGATGCCTTCTGCCAAGGAGCAAGTGAAAAGAAAAACACATGGACTCAGAGATTCCCACGGAGGACCAGAAACACATACCTACTCAGCCAAAAAGCAACGAAAGTAGCACGGCAAAGGCGTTGATCCTTGACGGGCCTCGCTTGAAACTTGCCGTCATGAAAGTCACCGAAAAAGTATCTGACCCAGCTAGCAAAGGTATACTTGAGGGAAGAGCGTTGGCTTGCCCTCTGACCTCTCGGGACCATGTTTACGGTACCCCTCACTCTCTGGGAAGAAGAACCTCTCGCGTAAGAAACACGCCTTCGCTTGAAAAGATCTCGCGAATACTTGGCGCTGAGAGCCGAAGCAGCCTTCAGCTCCACTGACAACTCAGAAAGGCATTCATCAACACCTTCTACATCGAAGCCTCTATCTCCAAAAGACGGAAGCTTAAGAAGTACAACCACATCCTCAAGGGTTGGAGTAAACTCCCCCCATGATGTCAAGAAAGTATGAGTAGAAGAGCACCAACGTTGCATCAATACCAACAAATCGTCAGGCTTGCGGTTAGCGCCAAGTCGAGGGGACGCTCTAATTGCAGCGGCAACGCCTACCCTCTCCAAAATAGCCACAAATGCAACATCAGTAGAAAACATGTGATCAACCCATTCCTGCCAACCGCTGGTGCCTCCAACACGAACGTTGAAATTCAAATCCACCCAGGGAAACTCTGAGTGGCGAAGACAAGAACGAAGCAGTGAGGGGCCTAACGAGCAGTGATCTTTGTGATAAGATGGCAGGGAAAAAAGTTCGGCAACATCTTCAGGAACCATCGTGGCCTTAGTAGGTGGGCCAGCAAGGAGATCGCCTGAGTCTGGACCGAAAGGCGAGTCCGCCTTCATCCCCGCCGCCCAACGGCGATGACCTGGCTCGATGGGATAGGAACGAGGATAGGGGAGTCGTTGCAAGAAACAGTAAGAGATAGGGCCAGGAAGTTGAATCTCTTCCTCAGAGATCGAAGAGACATCTTCGACTTCGGAAAGGGCAGTGGCCTTTAACTTTGACATGGTGGTAGCAAATGCAGAAACAGGCAAAGACGAACAAAGGAGATCGAGAAGGGAAGAAGATGAAGAACCAGAAGGCTTTCTGTTTTGAGAAAATGAGGAGTAAAGGGAGATGTCTCAGGCAGTAAAGAAGAAAGAGAATGAGTGGAGGCAAGAGGTTGGTCAGAAGTAACTAAAAGGTTAGGGGAAGTTTTGAAAGAAGGAGAGTATGTGGAAAGGAGGGAACATGGGGAAGCGTGCAACTGCCAAGGACTGAAAGGTATTGCCTTCTCCCCCTGTCGACACGTGGAATGCAGCAGAAGAATGAGAGAAGAGAAGAAATGAAAAGAGGATTTGCACTGAAAAGAAGTCTCTTTTTTAATTGCCAAGGGGGAAATTGTTGATACCCAAAATGAGTGGTCAACTAACAAGGCCCAATTGCATGACAAGGCCCAAATCCATCAGAGAAGCTAAGATTACCAAACAAATAATGAGCTAGAAAAGCATGTGATGGACACCTGTAGTGCGAGGGCGTCCTCTTGTGTATGCCTTCCCAAAGAAATATAAAGCATCTCATTAACATAGCAAAGAGAGAAAGAGAGAATGACCAGCGACACTACAGTAGTCGCGAAACTCGAGGAAATAGCTGTGGCAAAAAGAAGGCGTCAGAAGCACCATGGTTACGAGTAAAGGCGCACCCGGACCAAGGCGCGCACACACATCCAAACGAAGATAGCCAACTGTCCGAAGGAATCTTTGCTTACTTCATTTGGCCCTTCCCAAGGCAAAGCCAAGAATGGCAAGACTTGCACCCCTCTCCTTCTGCAGCCATTAAATGACAAAGCCAGAAAGAGAAAACAAAGAAAAGGGACCTGATAAAGAAAGAATATGCAGCGACCAAGGTGGAAAAGTGCCATGGACCGAGGGATAAAGTAAGAAAAAGCAAGGACCAGTGGGCAAATGGCGCACTATAAAAGAGGGAGCTCCATCCTCCAATAAAAACACCAAAAAAATGGGTGATCAACTCAGAAGAGCAAAAGGCAACCAGAAACACGTGAAATATGTTTCCTCCAAGGGTTCTGGAATAAAATTCGAGAGAAACACACATGAGGGAGATGCATTAGAAAGCGCACACCTCCAACTATCATCTCAGTAACAACAATAGAGCATAGGTTTCCCTCCTCTGCAACTTGGAGGAAGAACACAAGGAAAAAGATAAGAATACTTAAAAGGAACAAGGAGGTCATGAAGGCGAGCAGCAGAGTGCACGCCATCCGTCCCCGCAAACTCGTTCAACTAAACTGGCTAGAGGAAGGCAATCAACTCAATCAACTCCGTGAAACACCAAACACAGAGAAAAACACTGGTTCTATTCTCTAAGACCGAGATAAGGAACATCTGAAGGAACGAGGGTGAAAGAGGTGACAAAAGAAGGGGCAGAAGTCAGGGCGCACATCAGAGCAAATGCTCTACAGTTGACGTTGCAACTGCCTCACCACCGCTGGGGCCACGGCTGTAATTTGTGTATGTGATGCAGAGGGCGCTCCTGCAAAACTAGACTAGAAAGAGCGCGCCGCACGACAGAAGAAGCAATACCGACAGCGCCCATTTATTTATATCATCTGTAGTACTTGTAATGAGCGCCCCCACAAAATCGGGCTAATCAAAGGCGCACCTCCCCCCCTCTGTCTGTACAAATAATATCGACATTTCCACTTCACCGGAGCCTGATGAAGGTCTAATATATGATGTTTTGAGACCTAATTTCACTTCCTTTTGCTTGGGTTTTAGCTTGTTTCTCTTGTAAATATAGGTATTTTGTATTAGTTTTAGGAATTTTTAGTTTATTAGAATCCTTTGAACGTTTTGATCCGTTTTGGGTATGTTTCAGGTGTTTCGGAGCTTTATTTGGAGAAAATATTATTGGAGCTGAAAAGAGCATAAGAAGACCTTGAAAATGGCACAAGAACGGAGAGAAACGGAGTCAAAAATTCCTCAGCACGCCCAGGCGCGGGATTAGCGCGCCAAGGCGCGCGTGCGGCGTTAATTTTATGGCATCAGATATAGCGCGCCCAGGCATGCTGGTCTGCACGCCCAGGTGCGCGAAGTGTGAGAAAGCCCAATTGGGCCAATTTCTGATCAGTTTTGAAGGATTTTGATAAGACTAGGATTTTATCTACTTATTTATGTTTTTAGGATTAGTTTAGCAGGAGATTAGAGAGTCATAATCAGAAATTATTGAAGGAGTTTAGAGAGTCATAATCAAAAATTATTGATGGAGATTGCATTCTCTGGAGAGCATTCGGAGGAGGAATCTATTGAAGGCTGAAGATTCAGATCAAGGATTAGTGGTAATTTAGGAATGAATTACTTTAATTCTTATTTGTTCTTCTTCTCTATGATGTGTAACTAAACCCTCTTGTGTTAGGAACATGTGGATTTGCATAGGCTCTTGCACAGATGCCTCTGTATGCGAAGTTTATGAAAGACTTGCTGACAATGAAGAAGGGAATGCTCTTGGAAGAGACCTTTCCGATTGCAGAGAAATGCAGCACTATTATCAAGTGCAACCTGCCACCGAAGATGAAGGATCCGGGAAGCTTCAACCTTCCCGTCAGCATTGGCAAGGAGTACTCTAGTAAGGCCCTCTGTGACTTAGGTGCTAGTGTTAATATCATGCCTTTATCTCTTTGTAATGCACTAGACTTAGGTGAAATCAAACCTACCCCTGCGATTTTACAATTAGCTGATAAGTCCATCCTCCGTCTTTATGGAGTGGTGGAAGATATTTTGGTGAAGGTTAATGATTTCATACTGCCTCTGGACTTCATTGTCCTTGATATTGATGGGGATGAAAATATTCCTCTGATCTTTGGAAGGCCATTCTTGGCCACAGCCGGGGCAGTAATAGATGTTCCTAGGGGAGAGGTTATTCTCCGTGTTAATGGTGAGCAAAGTGTCATAAATATTTTTGAAAAACCACCATGTACGGCGAAGTGCTTCACCCCGCTAAATTTGGTTCATCATATAGATGCTGACAACTATCTTAATGCTCAGATACAGTCCCCGAGGTGACCCGTCAGGCTCGTGACGTTAAACAAGCGCTAGTTGGGAGGCAACCCGATGTTTAGGTGACTTTCCCTTAGTTTAGGTAGTTTTTAGGAAATTAGCTAGTGTAGGTTATTTTTATTATTTTATTATATTTTCTGCATTTTTATTTTTATTTTAAAAAAAGCACCAGTGTACAGGTCTGGCACGCCTGGGCGCGCAGTCCTGCACGCTTGGGCATGCCCTGGGTGAGAAAGCCCAAAAGATGGGGGATTTTTATTCATTGATCTATTTTTTTACCCTTTCCCCATCAGACCAGTTCCTGTACCTGTGCGACAAAAATATGTATTTGCTTTCTAGGATTTTTTTTTTAGTTTTATTGCATGCATATTTATTTGGATCAATTGTTATTTGCATCTAGTTATATTTAATGCAGCAGGTGTGAATTGATATTTCCCCATGAGAGGTGCTCTTTTGCACTTGTTTTTAACGACCTGCAGGTACTAAGTTTGGGGGAAAGTCTTCTCACTTTTGTTAGTGATGAGTATTTTGTTCAGTTGTGATAATAAGTGTTCCAAATTTATTCCATGTAATTTTTTATTTTGTAGTTAGGTATGTTTAGTTTAGTTTGCTTGAGGACAAGCCAACCTCTAAGTTTAGGGGAGTGGAGAAAATAAAAAAAATTTCAGATCTGAATTTTTCTCCCATTTTGGTGTTGGTTTGTGTCTTAGGTAGAGGTTTTGTAATTATTCTAGACTTGGATTATTTTTCTGATGATAGGTGTATATACTTAGTTTAGGATTAGACTCATTGATTCATGTTATTTATTTCTTGAGCTATAAATATTTTTTTAAATCTGGTTATTTTGACAAAGGTTTTCAGAACTTGAGATTAGTGAACTAACTTTAGCTTAGTGAGATTTTGAGCCTATATTGATGGGGCATGTGAATAATTTGAATTATTTTGACTTGAGACCCCAATTTCTTTCATGAGTGCGTTCAGTTTAGTTTTGTGTTCTAGAACTTGACCAGTGACCATTTTGAGATTGATGATTGATTGCATGCATGAAAATGATTAAGGCATATAGGATGGTGTTTTTGTGGCTTTCAGAGATTTTTGTTGGATTTGTTTTTCCTTAGTTTCCCATTTTGAGCCTAATATAAATATGATTTTTCTTTGGTACCCTGCATTGATTTTATAATTTTTTGTGAGTACCTTAGGAATTTTGGATGAGCAATTGAGAGAGGGACATTTCAAAAGAAGAAACATGGTGAAAAGTGCTATTGAGTTGCTCTTCTTCCAAAAGAAAAGAAAAGAAAATTTTAAAAAAAAAAGTTGAAAATTGTTGAATGTTGAGAGAAAAAGGAATTTTTGGAAGTAGTAGAGAAAAATTGAAAAAGAAGAAATGTGAAATAGTTGTGATTTGAGTGTGAGTCCTCATAGTATTCATTGCTCATTCATAATTTTAGAGGGAAATTTGTTTTTTTTTTTGCATTTTAGCCCTTAGTTTCATCCTTTCTTTCTTTTACTTTTAGCCATGGCCACGTTACAACCAAAATTAAGACCTTTTGATTTGTGCATGTTTTTAATAATTTCAGTGGAGATTTGGGTCTATGGTCAAGCTTATGGTAACATTTAACTATTGTATGAACTTGAGTGAATTGTTATTACCTTTGATACACATGAGAGATACACACAGGAGGTTGAGAGTGTTCACTAGTTTCTGGTTCTTTGATAGTTTGTGATTTTAACCAGTTGTTGATTTAATTAATGCTTGTGAAGAAAAGTGTACGAGTCATGAGTCTGGAGTCTTAGATGAGGTGTTTGCATATTAATTTAGAAATTGGTTCTGTGTTTTAGAATTTTTATTTTACTTTTGCCTGGGACATGCAAAATACTAAGTTTGGGGGAGTGATTTGGGTCTAATATATGATGTTTTGAGCATGATTTAGACTCCCTTTTACTATGGATTTGGCTTGTTTCTCTTGTAAATTTAGGACTTTTTGTATAGTTTTTAGGAAGTTAGGTAATTTAGAATCCTTTGAACGTTTTGATTCGTTTTGGGTTTGTTTCAGGTACTTTCGGAGCTTAAATGAAGAAAATAAATATGGAGCTTGAAAGAGGATGAAAAGACCTTGAAAATGGCACAAGAACAGATAGAAACGGAGTTGGAAGATGCATCACACGCTCAGGTGCGTGGATGGCGTGCTCAGGCGCGCGTGCAGCGGTGTTTCATGTCATCAGAGGGGGCGCGCCCAGGCGTGCTGCTTCATACGCCCAGGCGCGCTAGCAACGTAGTAGGCCCAATTGGGCTGGTTTTTTTATTAGATTTGCTTCCTATCAATTGGGATTAGTTTTAGACTTTAAATATAGGATTTTCCTTTAGGTTTTGTAGACTTTTCATAGCCAAATTAGAGATTAGAATAAAATTAGGATTAGAGAAGAGAGGCTGTTATGCAATTGAGAGCAAGGAGACAAGGTACAACGATTGGAGATCAACATTGTTGGAGGGATCCTCTTGTTGATTGAAAATCTTTTGGGGGTAAATTGATTATTGTCTATAATTATTAGTTTTTCCCATTCCTTGTATTTCTTCTCCCAATATGTATAATTGAACCTCTTGTTAGGAATAAGGTGGATTTGTATGAATCTTAATTTGGCTGTTTATTTATGAATTAATGTTTTTCCTTTCAAATCAATTGCTTGGTTGTGTTTTAATTACAATTCATAGAATTGATCACTTTATGTTTTGCTTTGATAATCTGAACCTTAATTGAAAAATTAGGATTAAGATTAGGCCTTTCAATCAAAAAATATAATTATCCAATTTGTAGGAATACTTTTGGGTAATTGTATAACTTTTATAAATTTTACTCACTTAAGGGATTAAGTGGTAAAGTTTAGTAAGAAACATAATAGCCATGAGGGATCTAGCTTTTATTGTTTATGGAGTTTTTGATTTATTGGAAAACATATTTTCATAATTAATAACCTGATCCTACAATGAAACCAATTCCCTAACCTTTTTCCATATTTGCTTCTAAAACCTTTTTAGTTTCTGAATTGTTTCATTCCTTTAATTCTACATTCCTCTCTCTAAACTCAAAACCCATACAAGTTATACATAGTAATTGCAATTAGGTGAAAGAAATTAGAAACAATTTGCAATCCCCGAGTGGAACGATAATTTTACTTACTCTTTATTACTTGTGTGATCGGTACACTTGCCAAATTGCCAACAATTTCCCACGTTAAAAACAAATTATGGAAAATGTTAATAAATGTGATTAGAATATTGTTTAGAAAAGTAAAAAAAAAAATACTTTTTTTATATTTAGAGTAAATGGTCTATTTGGTCCCTAAAGATACACCGGACATTAGCGTAGAGTAAATGGCCTATTTAGAGTAAATGGCATCACGTTAGTCCCGTCGCGTCCATAAATCCGTTAGTCCCTCTGTTAAGTGTCACGTGTCACATTCTCATTGGTTATTTCCGTCAACATATTTAGACATGAACCACAGAATTATTCCTTCTTAAAATCCCAACGGTTCAGATTTAAAAATGACAAATAAATCATTTAAAATTCTCCGGTGCCGCCACCGTCACCACCACCAACCTTTCTCTTTCTCTTTCCCTCTTCTCTGTGCCTCTCTCTCTTTCCCTCTTCTCTGTGCCTCTCTCTCTCTCCTTCATCAAGCTCCCTCACCAAGCCACCATTGCTCTCCGTCTTTCTCTCTCTCCCTCCCCTCCTTGGACAACCGTCGCGCCGCTGCCAAACCCAGCCACACCCACTCATCTCCATCGCTCTTGTCCCAGTCTCCCTCGCGAGCTCCCTCTCTCCTTGGTTCTCATGCTTCCATAGCTGCTACACGAACTCCAATCCTTGAGATCCTCTGCCGCCACCCAAGACCAAATTAACCGTGAACATCCAATCGCAAGCCACAATGCCCAAGTCCGAACCATCGCTTACGGAGCCTTGCTTGTCATGCCGTCATCCACCTCTCTCAACCCGTGGTAAACCATGAAGTCGTCGCCGTCGCTATGGAACGATGTTGTGTAGCCATGGATGAAACTGAAGGAGAGAGAGAGACACCGAGGAGAGAGAAAGAGTCACAGAGGAGAGAGAGAGACCGAGAGAGAGAAAGAGAAAGGCTGATGGTTGTGGCGGCGGCGACTGTGTGGTGGTGTGATTTAGGTTGAAGGAGGGTTTTTTTTTTTTTTAAAAAAAGAAAACTAAAAATCTAAACCGTTAGATATATTCAACGGTTAAAATTAAATAAAAATATTTTATTTTATTTTATTTTATTTTATTTTACATATTTAAATTTTAACCATATCCAACGGTTGAGATTTTAGGAAGGAATAATCATGTGGTTCGTGTCTAAATATGTTGACGAAAATAACCAATGAGAATGTGATACGTGGCACTTTACAGATGGACTAACGAATTTATGGACGGTGGGACTAACGTGATGTCATGCTGATCTTTGGGAGACTTATTTGATTCTCAAAATCTTTCGGGGACTAAGCTGATGCCTGGTGTATCTTTGGGGGATCAAATAGACCATTTACTCTAAATATTACAATGCTAGGTTTATCATTACGAGAATCCTTTAACTTAGCTTTTTAATGACAATTTATTTTTTTTTACTATTTTTTTGTTAGAAGAATAAATTTCATTACCACTTGCAAAATTCAAATACAAACTAGTGGCCATATACATCTATCTTGCCAGCTTCTATGTCAAGGAACAAATTAGTAGCTTGCCAGCTTCTATGAAGGGTTCAAACTACCAATAAGTCCAAAGATCTATGTGTCACATGGCGAAAAAGAAAGAAAGAAAACAACATGCAAGTTGTAACATCCCGAATTTTAATCCCTCGTATAATTACGATAATAGTAAGATTTGAATAATAGAAATAATAATAATAAGGTATAGATGAGTGTTAAGAAGGGATATTTTAATGTTAGAAATGTATAATAATAGAAAATTAATAATAAAAGATTTACAACTTTAAACACAAATTCCTCCGTTGGATATGAAGTTAGGGGCCTGAGGAAGTTAGCTTTCAAATTTGACCAAGACCTGATGGGTAACGAAGGAAATATGACACTTTGAATGTAAAAGGAATGGAAAACTGCACTGTCTAATAGATTAGGCAATGGGCTAATTGATTAAGACCTGTCAGTGTTTAAAAAAATAAAAGCAAATTTTACATTGGTTAATCGATTAGCCAATGGATTAATCGATTAATACGTGTCTGATCAGAAAAAAAAATAAAAGGGGCCACAAAGAACGTGGAAACCATTTCTTTCTCCCCAAGTTCTATGTTTCCCTTGTCTTCTCCAAGAAGCTTACTCCATAACCAAGCTTCTAAGCTTTCTCATGCAAAAACAAACAGCATCCAAGGCTTATTGTCCCATTAGATCATCCTCGCTTCTCTTGTTCCTTGTGTTAATGGAGTTGTTCTCTCTCTCTCTCTCTATATGCCCCTAGGTTCTCAAGAGCAAAAAGAGAACCCACAACCTCCATCTTCTTCATCACTGGACACTATTCCTACACATCGGTTGGTAGCTCTAATTAGGATACAACCTAGGGTCAAACGGTTGAGGATCTAATGATTCAAAAGAAAGCAAAATAGCATAAGGGCTTAAGATTCTACCTTTCTCTCACTTTGAGGTAAGGAGGGGGTATTACCTTTACTTAGGGAATGAGTTCTGGACTGACTATAGTGATAGCTAAGGGTAGATGAATAGGTATGATCATGAACCTTAGGGTAGATGATATTGTGAAAAATGGAATATTTAAAGAATGGAGAAAAAACCCACTTTTATATTTATGATTATATGTGATATATTATGATTTACATGAAAGTGAAATTAATTGAGATGAATAATGAACGTGTACGAGGTACCCTTGTTGAGGGTGAAGTACTCGAATAAAGAATGAACAATTATGGGAAACTTAAAAGTATAAAAGACGAAAATGAAAATAGGAACGTGTATGAGGTACCCTTGCGGAGGGTGAAGTACACGGGTTGAAAGAATGAAAATATGAAAGTGAGATAAAAGGAAATGAAAAATGAGAAAAAGAATGTGCGAGGTACCCTTATGGAGGGTGAAGTACTCAAAAATAGAGCATGTACGAGGTACCCTTACGGAAGGTGAAGTACTCAAAAAGAGAACATGTACGAGGCACCCTTATAGAGGGTGAAGTACTCAAAAAGAGAAAATTTACGAGGTACCCATGCGGAGGGTGAAGTACTCAAAAAGAGAACGTGTCAAGGTATCCTTGCGGAGGGTGAAGTACTCGGAAAAAGAGAAAGTGTACGAGGTACCCTTGTGGAGAGTGAAGTACATGGATTGAATGAGTATGAAGAACCCTTGTGGAGGGTGGAATACTCAGAAATGAAAAAAGAGAAAAAGAAAAGAGAATTAAATAATGAAAACATGAAAGTGAGAAAAATGAAAAGAAATAGAAAATGAGAAAAATAAAAAGGGAATGGAAATGAGAAAAAGAAAAGAGAACACAATGGTATGTGAATGTGAATGATAATGAATGGATATGGAATAACTCTGTAACAGTTGCATATGATATTGTGTGAGTTAAATGTTATATTTTTTATTGACTTAGTATATTACCATGCCTTTTTAGAAGTCATTCACTATGTTTTATGTAATGCTTACCTCCTTGCTATTTTTATACAGGTACCGAAATTGAACTTGAACTGTTACCGGCCGAGTAGGAGTACACTCCCCCTTGGGGAGTGTATGTAGTTAGTTAGGACCATGTCTAGGTCCCGGGCCGTGTTTTGAGATTCTAATGTATACATTCTTTTGATAAACATGTATATATTTATTTTGGTGCTTAGTGGATAGAGCATGGTGTAACACCCACTGGAATTATTCCTGAATATATACATATATATATTATTTGAATATTATTTAATAAGCAAGTTTGTTTGTGTTATATAAAATTTTGTAGTATTTGGTTTTATTATTATTATTATTTTATTATTGTTTTTTTTGGTAAAAAGAAAAAATCTTATTACCACAAAGCAAGAAAATGTATACAAAGCTCAAGTCTCATTATCTAGCTTTGCCACCTTCTATTAGGAAGGGTTCAAAGCCAGTAATAATGGACCAAAAAACCAACCAATGCCTGTCACCTTCTAGGAAGGGTTCAAGCAATGATAGGTTAAAAATTTAAAGTTCTAAACAAATCCTATCCACAAGGGCCCTATTCGGCCATGATCGAAAATTAGGTAAACAAAAAGCAATTCTAAAAGCTAATTCCTGTTTAACAATCTTGAAAACTCTATTGCAAGATCTGCAAGTATCCTGAAAAGTTCTAAGGTTCCTCTCATGCCAAATGTGATAGATAACAGCAGCCCATAAACTATGAACACACTGTCTTCTTCTCTTCTGTTTAAAAGCATAATCAATCCATCTTGACCAATTAGCAAAACGAGTAAGGAAATAATCTATGCCCAGCAAATCTGCACACAGGGATAGCAATTCCTTTGAACAAACACAACAAAAGAACGGATGATTCCTTGTTTCTGGTGCAGCAAAACAAAGACTGCAGTGGTTAGGTAATGCAACCCAATCCACTCTATCCAAAGTAGTAATCCTTCCTTGCATCACAAGCCACAAGACAAACCTATGCTTAGGCACACTAATTCTGTTCCAGACAAATATGTGGCAAGGAAACGGTTCATTAAAAGCAGTTAGAAAATAGTAACCAGAAGATATGGTATATATACCATATGATGTAAACCTCCATTGATTCCCTGCAAAGCCAGTTATGAGTTTTTCTTTAACCTTCACTAACTGTTTCCAATGCCAACTATGACCTTGATTTGCACTGCAATTCCAGAAATCTTGGTCCTTGATGTATGTCGCATGAATCCATCTAATCCACAGCCCATCCTTCTTTTCAGCAATAGCCCAAATTTGCTTGCCTAAAGCAGCAACATTCCAAGCAATTGCATTTTTCACATTAAGACCATCCTGCTTCCTTGGCCTGCATACCTTATGCCAAGCAACTTTTGCTACATAATTCCCTCTGTCATTTGTTCCCCAAAGGAAAGCTCTACAAATCTTTTCAACCTCTTTGAGAACAGATTTTGGAAGGATGAGGATGGATGCCCAGTAAACATGCATATTGAGTAACATAGAGTTAATAAGACACAATCTCCCTTGGTATGATAGATTTCTGGATTTCCATGTCTGAATTCTGGCAATGACCTTTTGAACTAGATTCATACAAGCTGAAGCATTCCATTTCTTAGACATTAAAGGAACACCAAGATATCTGCAAGGAAAAGTACCTCTGCTAAAACCAGTAATCACTTCAAGGTTCTGTTGCACAACCTGAGATACCCCATCCATGTAGATAGAAGATTTAGTGTGATTAGCGACCAAACCTGACCAAGCTAAGAATTCTTGAAAGGCATTCCAAATTATCCTCACACTAGCAGGATGAGCTTTTGTAAAAACCATGAGGTCATCAGCAAAAGCCACATTAATGATCCTCAATTCTTTGCACTGGGGATGGAACCTGAAGTTCCTATGTCTTGAAGCTGCCTGCAAATTTCTGGTCAAAACCTCCATGGCAAGGACAAAAATCAGAGGGGAAATTGGATCCCCTTGTCTGATTCCTCTGCTGCCTTTAAAGCTCCTATTATTGATGCCATTCACCACAATGTTAAAAGAGACAGTAGTAATGCAAGACTCAATCCAGTGTATAAACTTTCCAGGAAATCTAAAGGCAGTAAGCATCTCAGAAACAAAAAGCCAATCCAAGGTATCATAAGCTTTTTTAAGATCAATCTTCATCATGCACCTAGGAGAGACTCTCCTTCTGCCATAAAGTCTAATCAACTCCTGAGATATCAGAATGTTTTGAAGAATACTTCTATCTTTTACAAAAGCACCCTGATTATCTTGCACTATGGAAGCGAGAACCTTACTCAATCTATCACATAGTAGTTTAGAAATGCACTTATAAATGCTGTTACAACAAGCTATTGGTCTAAACTCATGAACATACCTAGGAGAGTCAATATTTGGGATCATCACCAGATTTGTTGCATTAATTTCTCTAAGCATGTGACCAGAGTGAAAAAAACTCTTAACAGCATAGCAACAATCACCACCCACCTCATCCCAAGCATTAGTGAAAAAGCCTGAACCATAACCATCAGGACCTGGAGCTTTGTCTTGATGAATAGCAAACATAGCCTGCTTTATTTCAGTATCAGTAAAAGGCTTGATAAGACTGATCTGCTGCTCAGTAGATAACAAATTCCCTTCTTGCATAATCTCAGTCTTCAAAGGAATTTTGTGAGCCCTTCTGCTAAATAGATTCTGATAGAAAACCAAAAAAGCCTCTTCTATCTCAACCTGTCCTGCAATTATCTGACCATGTTCATCATGCAGACTTAATACCCTATTTTATACTGCCTTTGTCTAATTGAATTATGAAACAAGCTTGAATCCTCATCTCCATCTTTCAGCCAATCAAGTTTAGCCTTCTGCCTCAATAATGCAAAAGCATTCTTTTTGACACTCAGGTACTGGCTTGTAATGTCTCTTTCTGCAAGCTGTAACTCAACATCATCCGTTTTATGGCTTAACTCCTCTTGAATTCTTGGCAAAGTCTCTTTCAATTCAACCTCCTTTTTGTCAATATGAGCATAAAAGCCCCTGTTAAGATCAAAAAGAGGCTTTTGAAGCAGCTTTAATTTTCTGCAGATTTGATACATAGTGCTACCCTCAATTCTCTGAGCCCATGTTGTAACACCCTCATTTTTAATTAGTTAAAATTTGGTTTTATTAAAATTTGTACTTGAAAATTCGACGAGAATCCGGCAAAGTTTCCTCTGTTTATCGGACCTCACAAAAATTTGCATCTTTTAAACCTGTCAGTCCAGAATATTAGAAAACCTAAAATTATATTTAAATTCGGCTACCTCGCACTAATACCCTTTTCAAAAATAACATAAGTTTCTAGGCTTCTAAAAAAAATTAAACCATAATAATTACACCAAAATAATTTAGGTTCTCTCGTGACTAAATTACACTCCACTGTGTGGAGTGTACTCCTGTTCGGGCATGACTTGTGTAAGCTCCACTTATATACCTGTAAAAATATAGCAAGAAGGGTAACATTACACAGAACTTAGGAAATAATTTCTAAGAAGTCATAATAATAAACTAAGCCTAACATTTATGTTTACATCGTAATAATCATAATCATTTTTAAGTATTTCACAACACAGACATGCATCATTCACAATCACAATATGAGGCATTTCCTTCAAAATTATTTTCTTAACTTTCTTTTTCAGTTTTCTTAATTTTTATCATCTTTCCTTTTTCCTTTCTTCATTTCTTTTCTTTCTTGTCTTTTCTTATAATGTACCATTAGGTATTTTTGCATGCACCTGTTAGGATGGTGTCTTCACCCAATAGGATTTCTTACCTTCACCCAGGATTTTCTTACCGCATAGACCATTAGCTCGTTAGGGCCTTTTCTTTGTTCTTTTCTTTCGTGCTTTCTTACACGTCTCATTATTTATTTTATCGATTTACCAGGCAACAATTGATCTCGTGCGGGTTCCAAACACCTAACGAGACTTTGGATCTATGAGATTTACTTACCTGAGTGAGGACTTCACCTATTGGGAATTCGAGTCTATTCCTTAAAATAGACTCTGTCCTAACAGGGCATCTAATGGGTACGGATACCCGTCACGCGATCAATAGCTGCTGCCTTTTGTTTAATTCATTTATTCCAATGACAATCCAGTCCAATTTAATTCAAACATATTTGATTCACACTAACATGCAATAGTCAAATTTTTACTCCATAATTAAATACCAACCGGATATCATCCAATAATCAATACAAATAATCAATTCATAACCAATTTTAAGTTCACCAAAAATTAACCAAATAATCAATTAACCAATAATCAATAAAATAATCAATTCATCAAACATAAGCGTGTTCATTTCTTTAATTTCATAACAGACTTATTATCAACATTAACTACCCTATTGTTCATTTTTCTAATTAATCTTTTCTACTCCTAGCCACCACTATAAACAACCTAGAAATCATGTCCTAAATTAAGGTAATACAATCCTCTTACCTGAGATCCTAGCAATAGAAACAATATAATGTTCGCGTGCGCGCCTTACTCGAGGGTCAGGGACAACAATAACGTGCGAGATCTAAAAAGGGACACACGTTAAAATTAATCATAACCTTAAAAGTATATATATATATATATATCAACTAAATTCATTTTTGTCAAAATAATAGATATATATATATATATATATATCATTATACAATAAAAATATATCAGTTTTCCTCAATATCTCTTTATTTGAAAATATAGGGATAATAAAAATATTGATGGATCGTCGAATAAATTACATGGATGGGTAGAGGGAGTTGAGAAGATTATTTACCTAAACAGAATTTGAGATTGAACGATTGGATATTAAATTATTGGACAGGAAAGGTGAGAAAATCCCAATTGTTTTCTCTCCCTGCTTGCCGTGCGCCTCATCTGTTCTCTATCTCACGCGTTTCTTTTTTTCTTTTGCTTTGTTTCATTTCTGTTCATGGGGTGGGGTACTTGGGCTTTGGCTAGAATATATATATATATTTTAGTTACAGCGGGTAAAGATCATTAGGAAATTATATGTTTTTTTTTTATATTTTGTTCTTATTTATGGGACAATGTGTGTAAGTATTTTGGATTATAACCAAAAGTTTGATGATCCCAAAAATAAAAGATATTTAAGTACAACAATATTATATTTTTAATTACTCAAAACTGATTAAAAAATAATAAGGTTATCAGTCCCTACATATGGCTATTGCGTAAGAAAAAGTATCGAAATTCAAAAGTAAATATATTTTCTCAATCCTGATGTTAAACTTAATAAAATATAATATTTATAATTTTGAAATAGAAGATCATTATATATAAACTTATACCGATAATATATTAAAACCAGTCCATAAGTTAAAAATAAAACAGCTTCCGAACGTTATGAAAATTTACAAGGACGCTCAAAATATTAAATTAAACATATTTTTCTAAAGAAAGGATTTATAAAAATGCCTCTAAGGCTTGCCACTTGAGCTCCATGCCAAAATGTTAATTAAACTAAACAAAAGTACTATTTTATTTTTGAAAAACGTATTATAACAAATTTATACTTATTTTGACTAATTAAAAAAATTTCAATTATAATGATGAAATCAGAATTTTATTACGACACTCAAATATTGAAAACATCATATTAAATCATTTAATTATTTTGCTAAAGGTATTAGAAATAGCAGGATGATTACAATTCTCCCCCACTTATTGAAATTTCGTCCCCGAAATTCCGTTCAATTCCTTCAATGGAGAACCATCCCAAACGCAAGGTCTTTCGGCTACGACACTCAAATATTTTTGGTTGCACTCCCCCACTTGGAATTGACATACCACTTTGCATTAGCACGCCACTAAGTTCTTGCACTCATTGAAGAGTACGGGTAATGGTCCATCTTGGTTAGTCTCGACGAGGAGACTTGTTGAGGGTTTTCTAAGGTTTAGTCTTCCCACAGCTAAACATTTAAAGAGTCTCACTAATAAGACTCCTATTGGATCTTGGATTCTCCAAAATCATGTTTAACTTCCCTAGGAAGTTGGAAGTGCTTTCTAGGATCAACTGGTTTCCCTCAGAAATTCTATATCAAAGGTTTGAGGAGGATACTACTATACCCTAAACAACAACACCCTCAGGGGTTTGATTATACTATAACCCAAATGTAACATCCCAAATTTTCCCAAATCATTAGGTGCCTTAGTTAATAGAGTTTTGATAAGGTAGTGTTGTTTCCAAGTCTTGGATTCTGTTTAGAGTGTGTTCAGAATGTAGGATTTCGTAAGGGTAGGTTTGTGAAGTAGAATTAGTTTAGAAGTGAGTTTTTGAAGAGTGATTATGATCTAAAGAGCATAGGATCTTAGGAAATTGGGAATTAAATGTCCATAGCTCTAAACCCAAGTCCCACCGTTGGATGTGAAGATTAGTGTCTTAGGAAGCTTGCCTCAAATTTTGAGCACGATCCGATAGTTAGCAAAGAAGTTATGAAAATTCGAAGTACAAGGGATTAAGTGGGCTGAACAGGTTAATCGATTAACCTTTGAGTTAATCGATTAATTTTTTGGCAATGTTCGGCCACTAATCGAGTAAGGTATGGATTAATCGATTAAATTTTTAACCACCTTCTGGTGCTAATCGATTAATGGAAGTGTTAATCGATTAACCATGTACAACTGATAGGAATTAATCGATTAACCAAAGAGGTTAATCGATTAACCCTTGTTATATCAGTCAAAAATCACGTTGATTGAGTCATTCATTTTCAGAGTTCCTCTCTCCTCTTCTCCACGAGTTTCTTCCTCTTCTCAACCCTAGGGCTTGCAAATCACCAAACCAACATGGAATCTCACCAAATTAACATCATAAATCATCTCCCCATCTCTTCCCAATCAATTTCCCTCTCTCCAATCTCATTCTCATCTCTTTTCTCAAAATCCCGAAATCCCCTCATAAACCCTAACTCCTCCAATCCACATTATGGAGTTGTGCAATCACTCAAGGAGTCTTAGGAAGTGGCTAAGGGCAAGGAAATAGGAAGCTAGGGAGCTTGGCTAGGGCTTGGTGTGGGTGCTCCAAGAAAACCCCAATTTCTCCTCTTCTCTTCAAGAGGTAAGGGGGAGTACTTTGGTTTTAATTAGGGAAGGGACTTAATAATAGTAATAGGGTTATAATTAGATGTATTTTATATGTGTATGTTTGATTTGTATGTTGATATTGTTATGTTTGAGAATAAAAGTGTGTATAATGAACATAGGGTTGTTTAGTAATTGATTATTAGATTGTTATCGGACTAAATGATTAAATGAATAATATGATTATTGTTGTGGTATGATTGGTATGTTCTATATGTTGACTATGAGTATATATTTTATGAACTTACGATTTTGTTAGAAATAAATTGTTATAATGGTACGAAATTAAATGAATGAATGGCATGATTGTGATCCTTATTGTTGTTTCAGTGTGATTGCCTCTATATATATAGTATGGCCATAAATCCTAAGTTAGCGAACCCAACCAATTGGAAATAAAGTATTAAAGGTTTGACTAATGAAAGCCACATAAAATGAATTAGAAACACATGCATTATGGAGTAAGGTGGACCTTAGGTGTACGGGGAAAAACACATGTCGTTTAACGATTGATGAGGGAAAAAGTGAATTATTGGGATTATCTTGGGGAACTTTGATCCTGCAAAGGACACGGGTTTGCTTCCTGTGTTGGGGGTTGGTTCCACGCAAACCAGGGTAAATCCATCACTTTGGCTCGTTTTGGCCAGTCGAGGGTGATTTCTGCTAGAGCCAATTTGGGCGAATTAATCCAAATTGCATGACGAACCCTAGAGGGGTGAAGTGTTGTGCAAGCGAGTATGACGAACGCTATAGGGGTGAAGTACCAAAATAGAGGTTGAGAAATAGTTACTCCTGGTCGGTTTTTCCCCAGAGTGGAGGGTGAAGTGTTGTGAGGAATTGCATTGTTATTGTTATATTGGATATGGAGAAGTGCATTCATTGATATATTTGGTTTAATTCGCTGAATCCAATAAAAGTGTTAAGTGTTATAATGGTTAAAGTTAAATGATAAAGTGTTACATTGGATTCAGAAATTAAACCATAATGGTATAAAGTGCATTCATAATCATATGTTTGAGCATCAAGCATTGCTATGTATTGTTATTGGGTAAATGAAAGGTGTATGCATAGTGTAAAGGAATAGTTAAATGTTAAGGTATATAAATAATAAGGTTGAGTAGAATAAAGGAATATGTGTATGTGTGTGTGGGTATGTCTAGTTATGCTTTTTTCCTGTTATTTTAAGTGTTTTCCTTAATTATTATTCAAATTACTCACCCCTTAAGTTGACCATTTTAGGTACCATTGGAGAAAGATATTCACTGCTTCCGTGCCGAGAAAATATACTCTCACACATTGAGAGTATATGATTTGGTGAGACCTTGGTGGTCTTGTTATTATTGTTGTTGCAATCATTGTTAGGATAATGTAAGGTAAAATGTTTTATTAATTAAAGTTGTATTTAATTTTGAATTACTTATGTCCACTTAATGATTCTTCTATTTTTGTAAAACGGACTTTATAAAAGTATTTGTTTTGATAAAATGTAAGGGTTGTGAAGGATATAAAAATATCATTTTCTAAATTGTTTCTAACTAAGTCACAACCACCTACAATGTAATTATAGTTTTGCAATTGTTATAAACTATTCTGGATTGACAGGTGAAAAATTAACTTGGGGAAAGTCCATATTTTAAAGTAAACTCCGCCGAAATTTTTATAAAACCCCAAGCATTTTAATATTAAATAACTATAAAAAGTAATATACTTTATATTATAAAAATGAGGATGTTACAGATGGTATCAGAGCAATGGTTGCAATTCTCGGCTGTGGAGTACGGATTTCCTACTCCCTAAAGAGTTACTCCACATGAGAGTAACTAACCAATAGTTAGTTTAGTAGTTTATTTTCATAGTTTATGCATGCATATCTAGTTAGAGTTAGCATAGTTTAGTAGTAGTAAGGGAATAGTGCTAGTGATAGTTTAGTAATCTTCAATTCAAAGTGGGCTAAGTAAAATTTTCGATTGTAACTTTGTTGTTCATTGAAGCGGACCGAAAGTAGGGACTAAGGGAAGTAAAACTCCCAACGGGATAGAGCATGAAATTGCTACCCCAACGATATGGACTAAACCTTAGTTTTGAATTAAGTAAGTCAACTTCGAATATGACGAAGAATTGAAAGTTTTACATAAAATGAAATTTCAAGGTCTTCTTTTGAATGGAAGATGAGTCATTTCTTTGTTATCTGATTGGAATTCAGGTTGTACGAAAATGGTTTTATCTCTAATGCGATGAAGAATCGAGAAGGGCCCCTCGAGATTTACATTTAATTGGAAGATAACACCATTAAGTCCTTGAAATCCAATGAAATAATTGTCGAATTTATTTTCTATGCATAGGAATAGGATAAGTATTAGGAATCATTGCATCATAGACACTCCGAGCATTCTTTATCAGAGTGCGCAGCGGAAGTGAATAGGTGTCGACCCAATGTACTTGCCTTTAACTTTGAAGACTGAGTGTCGTATCTAATAAGACCTAAGTACTTTCTACAATTCTACATTATGCTTGGTGATAAATACATTACTATATTGAAAAGTGTGAATGTGTTTTTGCCTCAAACTATTTTAAGACTTTATTTTTAAAAGTATTAATAGTATGAATTCTAATGAACGTCAAGCATACAAGTATTCTATAACTTTCTCGGGGTATGGAATTGATTCCAACTTTGATAATTGGTCGAATGTCGCAACATCAATTTTTTTTAACATGCATTGTTAACAAAGTGAATTCCTAAGTAATGGAATAATGGTGTAGTTTATTATTGGATTACACTAATCGCCGATTAAATAGGAATTCACCGAATGTGACATACGTCAATTTGAAACAAGATTTGAACTTCAAAGATGAAATAAAATGAAAGGCATTTATTAAGATTTGAAAATGTGGATGAAATCAAATTTCAACCGATACATGCAATTCCTTTTATTTGAGTTTGATGGTCATAGGGGATCCTTACCTTTCTTTGTCAAAGGAGTCCTCGAAACTTTTGAATTAATTCTAAGAACAATGTGAAATGATTTTGGAAATCGCTATGAATACTTTAAAATTTTTGGATGCTTGACATGTTTTCCTATTATCAACTAAATTTGTTGAAATTCGAAATGAAACTGATTTATAAATTATAAAGAGTTTTTCCTTATTTTCGGAAAGAGATAATTTTTGGAAATTCTTTATCACCAAAGAGCAAATCTTTTCTTACAAATTAGAACTTCATTGTTTTCTGTTGCAATGTGGGGTTGAGAAATGCAAGTGACGATAACAAAGTGGGTCAAAGGCAATATATCTCATGTAGAGCGAGATTCAAGTCTAGAATCTCAATTTGTAGAGCGAGATTCAAGTCTAGAATCTCAATTTAGGGTTGTAACATCTTGTTATTTATAATACCTTTAATAAAATAATTAAATGATTTAATATGATGTTTTCAATATTTGAGTGTCGTAATGCAATTTTTGATTTCATCATTATAATTGAAATATGTTTTCTAGTCAAAATAAGTATAAATTTGTTATAATATATTTTTAAAAAATAAAGTAGTACTTTTATTTAGTTTAATTAACATTTTGACAGGGAGTTCTAGTGGCAAGCCTTAGAGGCATTTTTATAAATAGTTTCTTCAGAAAAATATGTTTAACTTAATATTTTGAGCGTCCCTGTAAATTTTCATAGTGTTCGGAGGCTGTTTTATTTTTAGCTTCTGGACTGGTTTAACATATTACTAGTTTAAGTTATATATAATAATCTTCTATTTCAAAATTTTAAATATTATATATTATCAAGTTTAATATCAAGATTGAGAAAATATATTTATTTTTGAATTTCGATAATTTTTCTTACGCAATAGCTAACCGGAGGGACCGGTAACTTTATTATTTTTCAATCCGTTTTGAGTGATTAAAAATACAATATTATTGTACTTAAATGTATTTTATTTTTAGGATCGTCAAACTTTTAGTTATAACCCAAATACCTACATACATTGACCCACAAATAAAAACAAATTATAAAATATATTATTTTGCTAACAACTACCCACGTGCCCTGTACCCACCCGTAGAAAACAAAAATAAAATGAAAAGGACCTATGGCCATAAGATAAGGCCATCCATCTACGTATGAAAGAAGGGCCAAAGAAAGAAATGCAGTAGCAGCGAGCGACACAGAGAAGGAAACGAATTCCTTCCAACTTTTCGGTCAGATCCAACCGTTCAATCTGAAATCCTTCTTAGGTATATAACCTCCTCAACTCCCTCTATCCATCTACCTAATTTATTTGACTATCCGTCAATATTTTTATTTGTAGTGTCCTTGAACACTATATGTCCTTAACCCTCTGAGCCCTCAAGATTATGGTAATCAGGAGTTCACGAGAAGGTCAAGTATCTATGTATGACCTTATGGTTTTTCTGCAGTTCCAGTTGGGAAAAGCAGGGTTTCCCCAGTCAACAAGTGTGTGCAGAGTGTCAACTTAGGGATGAGAGTACGTACCTGAAACCCTAGCTGTTGTGAGCTATTTATAGGGTTTGGAGGAAGTTGATTTGGGCCGTATGGGCCTCGTATCAAGGTGAGCTGAACCGGGATTCTGTGAGGGAATATAGGAGATTTATTCCCTTAGAATCCGGATAGGATCAGCTCACGATCCCATGTAGAGGCTTTTGCGAGATTCTAGGAGAGACGGGTGGAAGTGATAGGAAGCCTTGGTGAGACTGAGTCAACCTACCAGCCGACGTTATGTCTCGGTTCTAGAACCCCGAGCCGATGGAGTGAAGACCGCTGCTGAGGCTCGGTCCCATCAATTCCGAGCCTGGTCTTTTCGTATGCTCGGAATGAACGTGTCCGAGCGTGGGACGTTCGTGTTAAGTAAACCGAAGGAAAGGTCCTTGGAAAATCCTTTATATAGGACTGTAGTTTTTATGCGGTCGGCAGACCCTACAAGCCCCCCAGCTCGTAAGACATTGAAAAGTCTGTGACGAGGTAATGAACGCTTAGGATAGACCTTCCCGCATGCCTCGTGACAACTGTAATCGTGCCGACTGCTTCGAGGTGACGTTTTGGGTTCTCGAGATACAGCGCGTTTCCTTGTAAGTTGTGCCAAATCATAGCGTTTTTGAAATTTGAAAAAGTACCTTTTAGAACTACCACGTCTCTCCCTATGATTGGTTGCATGCGTCCATGGGCTTTTGGCCCAAATGGCTAAGACGGAGGGAAACTGAAAAGTTTTCTCTTTTAATTGAAACTTACCCTTTCTCTGCCTCATCACTCACTCAACTCCCAAAATTTCTCAGAATCCCCTTATTCTCTCTTCGAGTTCCATTTTGCTGTCTTCACTCCCAAATCGAGATCCCCCAATCCTTCACCAGTTCTAGCAACTTCACGCAGGTAAACCCTTTCTACTCCTCTTATTTCCATTCCTGCAGTTTTCCTTATTCGTTTGGGGTCGTTTTTCTTTTGGAGTGAGTTTTTCTTTGTAAACGGGTTTTCTGGTTTCGGGATTTTGCAGGGATTTCTGGGTAAAGTTTCTGGGTTTCTTTTGTTTTTAAGTGAGAGGAGTTTATACCCGCGAATTTGCTTGAATTATGAGGGGATGGAGAGGTTTTAGGGAAGTTTATCGTGAACTCTGTAGGAGATTAGGAGAAAATCCATCTAGTGACAGTGAATCAAGTTCTTCATCCTTTTCCGGGGTTTTTGAAGATTCTGGGAACGAAAGGAAACCATGCTCGGGAAGCTCCACGCCTATCCCTACTATTCCCCCCATCAACTCGGGTTCTTCCGAGTTAAAATCATTAACAGTAGAACATCCATTGAATCCTGCCGATGAGACTAAGTGGTTATTAGCCTATAGATTCGCTGAGTGTAGAGCCCAAGTTAGACTTAGGCTCGATCATGATATGGGGGATAAAGAACCTATAGGAAATCCATATGAGGTGGGGGGAAAAAGTTCGGGGCTCGGCATTAGATTTAAAGTAAAAACTCGTGCTGTAAAAAATCCTAACGCCGAGCCTTTTTCTTTTTCCCCAAAAATGGTGGAACGCAGGTGTGTAACCAATCCTGAAGAATATCCTCTGCCGCCTAATCATGTGCAGTACGATGCTGTTTTTGATCGGGAAGTACTGGGGACGAGACCTTCATTGCTAACAACAAATAGTCTTAATCATCTCCGGCCGATACTGACACCTCCGAGAGCCGATGGAAATACCTCAGATTTCGTATTAAGACCTTTGGGAATCGACGATCGGATTTGCTTCGAAGTGCCGGAAAATCGTCAATATTTTTACTTCTATGAAGAAGTAGTAACTAAAGTCAGTATCCGCTTGCCCTTCTCCACCTTCGAGGTCGAAGTCCTCACTCATTTAGAAATAGCCCCAAGCCAATTGCATCCAAGTGGGTGGGCTTTCGTCCGAGCCTTTCAACAATTCTGCGATGTTGAGAACTTGGTCGCGACGGTACGGTCCTTCTTTTGGTTATATGCTCCCCAAGTAAATAAATTTGGTGATTCCAAGGGTCTTTGGGTGTCCCTAAAGGCTCGGAGGGGACATGCCCTTTTCGCCAAGGTGACAGATTCTTGGAAATCTTTCAAACCTCTCTTCTTCAAATACGAGTATACTGGGGCCGAAGTATGTTGGTTCATGGAACAAGTTGAAGAAGATGGAGTGATGAAGGTCGTGCCTCGGTTTCCACTGGGTTGGACGACTAACATTTATAACCGAGGATCCTCCTTGTATCAATTCGACTATAAGGCGGATTTAACAAAAGCCGAAAGGCGATTATGCGACCACGTTTGGGAGTATCTTCAAGCGAATGGTCAAATTGATTCCAAACGAATCCTGCTGAAAGATACGCGAGACGAAGTGAAGGCGGAGCTGGGTATTTTTTTTTTTTGCCGTGTTAATCCATTTTTCTTGCAGAAGCAATGGCGAAGAAAGCAACCAAAGCCAAGAAGAGTGAAGCTCGGGCAGCTAGAGTGTCACAGCTAGCAGCACTCAAAGAGTCTGCGTCCGGTTCTCCAATCAAGGGTCAATCTGCTGAACCGACCCATCCTGAAAAACCGACCGTTATCCCCAATACCACCCCCACTTTCAGGGTCACTGGTGTTGAACAGATGATCAAAAAGGGCTGCGTTGTCGACGCAGTGAATATTGAAGTAGAAGCTCATTCATCTCCCCAAGACGTTCCCGAGCGCCCTCTCAAGAAGACTCAGCTAGATAAAGGAAAAGGTCTCGCTGGAGACTGGTTCAATTTGAGCAAGTCCAACAAAGGGATTGAAATTCCCGAGGGTAAAGAAGATGCAGCTGCCAAGATGGTGTGGGGTAGGAAGATGTCCGACTCATTCATAGCCACCGTCTTCCCTCCTGAAAATGCTGAAGTAATCGAGTCTTGGACCCCTGGGACTTGGGAAAATAATTGTAAATCGTTGGTGAAAAGCTTTTTACGGGGCGCGAGCATTTTCCATCACCTTGGCCATCATGGTGATGATGCTTATGCTGGATTGGCTCCCGAGAAAAAGAAGAAAAGATATGAAGCCAACGAGCGGGAAGATTACTTGGAAATTCAGGTCCAAGGTCTGAATAAAAGGATACAAGAAATGGCGGCTGAAAACGAGAGGCTTCAAAAGATTGCACAAGATTCGGAGGGGGCCAAAGTTCGGGCCGAGACAACACTTCAAGCTGCCGAGGCTCAGATAAAGAGGTCGGAGGAAATTCAGAAAAAGGCTGAGGAGGATGCTGCTGCTCTTCAGGTGGCTACGGAGAAAGCTCGTTCGGCCGAGCAAGCTGCTGCAGTGGCTCAGGAGCAACACGAGTATGCTAAGGACGAGATACTCAGGCTCCGAGCTTCCTTGGAGAAGATGAGCGCGAAAGCGCTCAAGCATAAGAAAGCAGCTAAGGAGAATCTGTTTAATTGGGACCATGCAATTGAAGATTCTTTCTACAATACTGCCGAGCAACTCCGTGTTCTGAATCCCGGGCTTGTGACCAAAGGCGCTGATCCTAATTTTGCTGTGAAAAAAGGTCAAATTGTCGGCCCGAGTGGAGTTCCCATAGATCTGAATAACTCTGACCTTCCGGACCATTTGGCCGAAGACTCTGAAGGGGAAGAAACCGAGGATGCCGAAGGTGAAGAAGAAGAAGAAGACACATTCAATGCTGACAGCATTGTATTGTCCGATTTAGAATAGTTGATTTTTTTTTTAACGCTCGCCCCAGTAGTGGGTTTTTGTAACCGCCCCAATAGTGGGTTTGAACTTTTTCTATGCTTCTTTGCTCGAAATATTATGAACGTTTATAGTATTCGCAGTCAACTGTTTGCTTCTTTTTATACTTCGTGTTAAGAATTCAAGTGTCAAGACCTTGGAACTCCAGCGCTTTAGCCAAGGTTGGTTCCTCTATCCGCGATGTAAAATGATTTTAATAAACCATGTTTGAATCGGGAGTCTCAGTAGAATACTTGACGAGTTATAAGCTCTTGTTTGAGTTGTTTATAATCGTTCGCGTCATACATGGTGGCTAATCGAATATGAGGAAAAGTACGTAATACAATGAATCCAATAACAGTCTTTTATTAATCAGAAGCAGAAAGTACAATGGGCTCGGAGTTCCACCGAGCGTACACCATCATTAAACAGTAATAAACAAATTTACAATTCTAAAAAGAATAAATAAAGCATGAAATTATGAAACTATGGAAGAAAGATTCTAACTGTAATATCCTTTGAGCTTCGCCGCATTCCATGAATTGTTGATAGGAGCTCCCGAGAGAGTTTCAAGTTTATAGGCTCCCGTCCCGCTCTTGAAGGTGACTCGGTATGGTCCTTCCCAGCTATGGGCCAGTTTTCCATCCTTAGCATTCTTAAGACCAATATCAGCCCTTCTTAGGACAAGGTCACCCACCTCGAACTCTCTGGGGTTAACCGAGCGATTATATTCCTTCGCCTGCATCCTTTTAGCGTGCTTTTCTCGTTCGGCGGCCAAATCTCTTACCTCCTCCGACAAAACAAGGTCCTCGCAGAGCAAAGTGTTGTTGATGGGGTTTGGCTGCTGCATAGCTCGGAAAGAAGGGATAATTTTCTCAATGGGGATGACTGCGTCGCAGCCATAAGTGAGCCGATAGGGCGTTTCCCCTGTTGAAGTTTGGATGGTGGTGCGATACGACCAAAGCACCTCATGCAAGTTTTCCACCCAATTTCCTTTTGCTCCTTCGAGTCTCCTCTTGATTCCCTGAATGATGGACCTGTTCACTGATTCCACCTGACCGTTGGTTTGAGGGTGTTCCACCGAGGAGAAGTAGTGTTTAACCCCCAATGCACTGACCAAATATTGGAACGCCCTTGCTGCAAACTGGGTCCCATTGTCGGTTACCAATATCTGTGGCACCCCAAATTGAGCCACAACTTGCCTCTCCAAAAACTTTTGCACCTTTGCCGAGGATATGGTTGCCAAAGGCTCGGCCTCAACCCACTTTGTAAAATAGTCTATGGCTACGATCACCCATTTCAACTGTCCTGGTGCGGTTGGGAACTGCCCAATCAAATCCATTCCCCATTGGTAAAAGGGATAGGGAGATGAAAGAGAATGAAGTTCCTCGGCTGGTTTTTGATAAACATCACTGTGAAATTGGCATTTATCACACCTTTTCACGTGGTTTATCGCATCTTGTTGAAGGGTAGGCCAGTAGTACCCAGCTCTTAGGACTTTTCTAGCCAGTGACTTCCCTCCAATGTGGTGACTGCCTATTCCTCCATGAACTTCTTCTAGTGCCAGCTTTGCTTCGGCAGGGTCGAGACACCTGAGCATTGGACCGTTGACCCCTCGGCGAAAAAGTACTCCCTCAACTAGTGCAAATTGAGATGCCTTCCTGACAAGTTTCCTAGCTTCCACCAAGTCGGTCGGCAAGGTCCCTTGTTCCAAATAGCTTGCAATTGGGCTAATCCAGCTTGAATCTAGTGATATGGAGAGGACAACGCTAGGTCCATGCACCATTTCCTAAATTAAACTCTTGTTGTTTTCAGAGTTTTTTGTTGAGGCGAGTTTGGAAAGAATATCCGCTCGGCTATTGCTTTCCCTCGGTATGTGACAGATTTCGACTTTCACAAATTCGGATGACAAGAATCTTACTTTTTCCAAGTATTTTTGAAGGATTGGCTCCTTCGCCTGATATTCACCCTTGACCTGTGATACCACCAATTGAGAGTCGCTGAGAATTTTCACCTCTCGGGCTCCCACTTCTTTTGCCATCCTCAGTCCTGCCAAAACAGCTTCATACTCCGCCTGATTGTTGGATGTTGAAAATCCGAACTTCAAGGAGTATTCAAGGGTGACTCCCTCGGAGTTCTCTAGAATTATTCCTGCTCCTGCCCCCATCTTATTGCTCGATCCATCCACATAGATGTTCCAATCCGAGTTTGAGCTCGTCAATGGCTCAGTGAACTCGGTAAGGAAATCAGCCAAGGCCTGAGACTTCATCGCCTTTCTTGGTTCGAAAGTTATTTCAAACTCAGAAAGCTCGATAGCCCAAGTCACCATCCTCCCAGCCAAATCAGGTTTCTGCAATATTTGTCGGATCGGTTGAGCCGTTCTGACCGTAATGCGGTGGCTGTGGAAATATTGGCGCAATCGCCTGGCAGTTATTACTAAGCAGAAGGCTAATTTATCCACTTTTTGATATCTGATTTCCGGTCCCTGGAGAGCTCGACTCACAAAATAAATCGGAGACTCTTTACTTGATTCCTCCCGGACCAAAACCGAACTAACCACAGAATCTCCAACCGACAAATAAAGGAAAAGAGTTTCGCCATGGCTCGAACTAGACAAAATGGGAGGCGATGCCAAATAATGTTTAAGGTCAGTAAAGGCCTTTTCACATTCTTCATCCCATTCAAACATCTTCTCCTTCTCTTTCCTCAGCAGCTTGTACCATGGAAGGGCCTTTCTAGCTGACTGAGATAGAAACCTTGAAAGAGCTGCGACCCGACCTGTTAGCTGCTAAACCCCTTTGATGTTCGAGGGACTTTTCATCTCCAAAATGGCTCTGCACTTGTCCGGATTTGCCTCTATTCCACGCTCTGTAAGCATAAACCCGAGGAATGATCCTGCCGGAACTCCGAATGTGCATTTTTCTGGGTTCAGCCTCATATCAAACTGTCTCACCCTTCCTAAGATTTCTTTCAAGTCTTTTGCATGATCTTCCTCTTTTAAACTTTTCGCAATCATATCGTCTATATAAACCTCCATCCTCGGCCCCATCAGAGGACCAAAAACCTTGTTCATCATGCGCTGGTAAGTTGCCCCAGCGTTTTTCAATCCGAACGGCATAACATTATAGCAATAATTAGCGTTTTCTGTGATAAACGAGGTTTTTACCTGGTCCGGGGGATACATTGGGATCTGATTGTATCCCGAGTAAGCATCCATAAAGGACAACCTTTGATAGTCAGCCGAACTATCCACCAATTTATCAATGCAGGGTAGTGGGTACTGATCCTTCGGGCACACCTTGTTCAGATCTGTGTAGTCCACGCACATCCTCCATTTCCAGTTGGAATTCTTGACGAGCACAGGATTGGCCAACCAATCAGTGTATACCACCTCTCTAATAAATCCAGCATCTAAAAGCTCAGCTACCTTCTCATCAGTCGCTTGCGCTTTCTCAGATCCGACCCTTCTCTTCTTCTGACATACCGGCTTGGCGCCAGGATATACACTCAACTTGTGGCAGATGAAGTTAGGATCGATTCCCGGCATGTCTGCTGAGGTCCACGCAAACAAATCCTTGTTTTCAATTAGAAGTTCAGTAAGCTCTTTTTCTAGCTTCTCCGACAGGCCAACCCCGATCTTGACGTAGTGAGATGGCTCGGGACCGAGGATTACTTTTTTAAAGTCCCCTTGCGGGGTTGGTCGAGTTTAATCCTCTTCTCTGACGTCAAGTCGGCCAAGTTGACGCTTCCTTTGTTCAATGGTTCCTTCATAATTTTCTCATCATCTAGTTTCAGCTTTGCCAAACTGATGTTATAGCATTTCCGGGCCAACTCCTGATCAGACCGTACTGTTACTACCTTGTCATCCGACCCCGGAAACTTCATGGCCAAATGCACTGTCGAAACGACGACACCGAAAGATTGGAGTGCTGTTCTTCCGAAGATAGCGTTATAGGCCGAGGGAGCCTGGACAACGAGCCACTTTACCATTTCAGTTCGGGCAGAAGGTGGTTCACCCATTGTCACTGGGAGGTGGATATGGCCTAATGGAACGATTGAGTATCCCGTGAAGCCAATCAAGCTTCCCTCGAATGGAGTAAGATCCGACCTTTTCAACTTCAATTTCTCAAACAGATCAAGGAACATGATGTCCGCCGAACTCCCTTGATCGACGAGAATTCTTCTTACTTCATAGTTGCCCATCCGAACTATGACGACCATTGGATCATTATGGTCTTGCAGGATGTCTTCAAAGTCTTCATCACTAAAACTGATTACAACGTTCTTCTTTCTCGGTTTCTGAATCGGTCAGCTTGCCACCGAAAGAACTTGCCCCACGTATTTCTTGCGGTCACACTTCTTTTCCCCACCACCAGCAAATCCTCCAGCAATAGTACCGATAAGAAAGTCATTTGCTGTCTCGGATTGTTGTATTGGGGCTCCGCTTGCAGGTGGTGAAGGACTTTTGTTCCTCTTCTGCTCGGTTTTGGGAGGCGAGGGGCTCTTCCTTCTGGAACGCTTGCGCAAGGCTTCCCCAATGTAATGCTGAAGCTTGCCATCCCTTACCATCTCTTCAATTAGATCTTTCAGTTGGATACATTGGTCAGTGGTATGCCCCCATCCACCATGGTGATCGCAATACTTCGATTTATCCTTCTGGGCCGCCTTTCTTAAGGCTGGTGGCCGAGTGATGTTGCGCATTTCAGTATGCATGGTCTCACGAAGGATTTGACTCCTCGGGACCGTTAATTGAGTGTATTCCTCGTACCTGCCTTTGGGAGGCAGTTTATCACCTCTTTCTTGTTCCCTCTTGTCTTTCCTTCCTCTTTCCCGAAAACGATCATTCTGACGAGCCTCGTTTTGGCGAGGTCGTTGCTCCTGTCGTCCTTCAGTACCCCTTGCCGTAGTGCTTATCCTTCGGAACTCCTCTAGATTGACATATTTCCTGGACCTTTCTCTAGGTTCTGCCATGTTATGAGGTGGTTCCCCGATTAGACAATCTTTGAAATCTCCGTCCAACAATCCCTGAGTAAGTAGGAGAACGGATACCCCCGACTGTAAACCAGATATGCCACTGGCCTCTTGTTGATACCGAGCCAGGTAGTCGCGTAAAGACTCGCCAGGTCTTTGTGCGACTCCAGCTAAAGAATGATCTGATTTGGGCTGTGACATGCTCGCTGTATATCGATTGAGGAAAACCCTCCGAAGCTCGGCCCAGGAACTGATGAAATTTGCCGGTAGGGAGTTGAACCATCTCAGCGGCGCCGGGCCTAGCGTCATTGAGAAAGCTCGGCATTTCATTTCATCTTCTCCTCCATAAAACATCATGGAAGACTCATAAGATGCAATGTGATCCATCGGATCAGTCGTCCCATTATAGCGAGAGACGTTCTGATGGCCCATGAAAGCTTGTGGAGTCCGAAATGCCATGATTGCGGCTGTGAATGGGTGTCCCGGATGTGGTTCAGCAACAGTAGGTTCGGCAACCTCATTCGGAGTAAGGGGTGGAGGCAAGGGAAGGTTACTTGGGTTGTCAAGAGCCATGCGAGTGCCTTGTTCGGCAAGCCTAGCCATGCTTTGCTGCTGTAAAGTCGTGATAGCTTGGTTTTGCTTTTCGATTAATGAAGTTTGAGTCCTCAGAATTTCCATAATTGACTCTTCTCTTCTCCTAGCAGAAGAGGTCGTCATGTAAGATCTACCCTGAGACTCGGAACGTTCACCGCCCTGAAGTGTTCCGAAGCGTCCTCTAGTAAATTGTGGTACTCCCCTAAACAAGGGTATTTCTCTACCAAACCGCTCGGTTCGGGAGTTTTCTCGAACATAACGTTCAGCTCGTCGCTCCTCCCCAGTTCGGGATCCAGCAGGGGCTCTTCTAGACTGGTGTGGTCCAGAATCCGCAGTGTCACGCCATTCCGGCACATGACCATCAGAAACACGACGTGGCTGAGATCGTCGGTCATGGCCCTCCACAACCGGAACGACGACGGCTTGCGGTTGGACCTGAGGAACAGGCGGATCAGCAGGGTGGATAACTGGAGGAACTTGGGGGTTCTCAACCTGATTACCCTCAGGGGGAGCAAGTCTGTCCCTAACATTCCTGCCAGCAGCATTCCTAGGTCCGGCGTTCTTTGGTGGTCTTCCTCTAAGACGACGGCGGAGATCACCTCCTCCTTGGTTGTCATCGTCGTTGTTTGCCATTTCGTGCAGCGAGCGGTGGGAATACTAGTTATTCAGGGTCCCCACAGACGGCGCCAATGTAGTGTCCTTGAACACTATATGTCCTTAACCCTCTGAGCCCTCAAGATTATGGTAATCAGGAGTTCACGAGAAGGTCAAGTATCTATGTATGACCTTATGGTTTTTCTGCAGTTCCAGTTGGGAAAAGCAGGGTTTCCCCAGTCAACAAGTGTGTGCAGAGTGTCAACTTAGGGATGAGAGTACGTACCTGAAACCCTAGCTGTTGTGAGCTATTTATAGGGTTTGGAGGAAGTTGATTTGGGCCGTATGGGCCTCGTATCAAGGTGAGCTGAACCAGGATTCTGTGAGGGAATATAGGAGATTTATTCCCTTAGAATCCGGATAGGATCAGCTCACGATCCCATGTAGAGGCTTTTGCGAGATTCTAGGAGAGACGGGTGGAAGTGATAGGAAGCCTTGGTGAGACTGAGTCAACCTACCAGCCGACGTTATGTCTCGGTTCTAGAACCCCGAGCCGATGGAGTGAAGACCGCTGCTGAGGCTCGGTCCCATCAATTCCGAGCCTGGTCTTTTCGTATGCTCGGAATGAACGTGTCCGAGCGTGGGACGTTCGTGTTAAGTAAACCGAGGGAAAGGTCTTTGGAAAATCCTTTATATAGGACTGTAGTTTTTATGCGGTCGGCAGACCCTACATTATTATTCCTATATTTTCAATAAAGAGATGTTTTAGGGAAAAGTGATATATTTTTATTGTGTAATGATATATATTTATTGTTTTGACAAAAATGAGTTTATTTGATATATAATTTTAATGTTATAATTAGTTTTAACACATGTCCCTATTTAAATCCAGCACGTTATTATTAACCCTGACCCCGGAGCAAGTCGCGGATGTAAAATGACTCTGTCCCTATGACTAGGATTTCCAAGGTAAGGGAAGTCTCTTTTCAACACTTTGAGTTAGGGATAGTTGGAGTTTATAATAGGATTTGAGTCTAATAGTTAAGTTGGGTTGTGGGTGATGGATTAAGATGTGATTAGAAGTGATTAGGGGTAATGGCTGTATTTTGATTAATTTTGTTATTATGGAAATTGTTTATGTTTAACCCTTTTGTGTATTAATTAAGTAGGAAGTGAAGAACCCTAGGGAGGTGATTTATTTTAAAGCACCCTGAGACATACCTGAGTATGTCGACTGATATATGTTGATTATAAAGTGTATTCTTATCTGTTGACAAGTTGTTATGTTCACTAAGTATTATATGTGGGTTATTTTGAGTAGGATTGGAAGTTTATGATCTGGGTTAGGTGGTAATAAGGGACAAGGGTTATAAGGGCTAAATGCTAGGGGTGATAGAATAAGGTTATGGAAGTGAAATACTAATTGTGGAAATAGATGCGAATACTCGGTGATATAACTGTAATTCATAGATTTGTGAATGGTAACTAAATGGACTGGAATTTGAATGTGAGACTATGTGTAAAGGTTTATGCTTATTTGTGCTATAATGCTATGTGATGTTGATTAGAAATGGTTTCTATATGTATATTTGTGAATGTTACTGGAATTTTGGATTATGTTTTATAATGAATGAAATGGATTGTTGTTTAACTGAAAATGGTAAAGGTAACTTAAGTGGAAAGTGATCAGTGGGGCCCGGAACATTAGGTACCCGGCACGGTGTTCCGATTACCTGTTAGGGCCAATTACCTGCCAGACCAATTACCCATCAGGCCAAACTGCCCTGTAGGCGCCGGGTGACCCACAGGATCAGTTTTCCACACCAATAATTTGATTAAATAAATGGAATGGTAAAAGTACATAGTCCTACAGGTTATGGTCTGGATGGGTGTAAAGTCCTGGGCAGGTGTTCCAAGTCCCTAGATAGGTGTTCCAATTACCTAGCGGGTATCCAAATCCTAGTGGTGTACGGTAAAAAGGAAAAAGGGAAGTTTATGTAGATCTCTGTTTGAGGTTACATAAATGATATGGAGTGTATGCAGATCACTGATTTGTGGTTGCATACATTGTGTGTAGATCTCTGTTTTGGGGTTACACACAATGGTAAAGTGTAGATCTCTGATTGAGGTTACACACAATGAATAAGGAATATAGGAAAAGGAAATAAGAATGGAAAAGGTAATGTAATGGTAATGGAAAGGATTTAAGGATAAGAAAATGGATAAAGGAAAATGGATAAAAAGAATGTATAAAAGGAAATGAGAATGTGATGAATTGGTTGAACCCTTGACTTGATTTAATTGTTATTCTTAAGTTTATATTATGAACTTTATATTATCTGCTGATTCACTGTGTTGTGAAAAGGTCTCACCCTTAGTGGTTAACATTTTAGGTGATTGCTAAGAAGCTTGTGGATCAGAGTGGCGCAGCGGAAGACTGGAAAGAAGGAAACTATATGGTTATGCTACCTATATTGTAAATGGATGCCCAAGATTAATTTGTAAACTTGATTTGTGAGAAGAAATTTTTAAGTCCATTACTTTTAGATATAGACTTCTACTTATTAATTTTGTATATAAAATAAGGGTGTTACAAGGGTAATGGATGTTATATCTTTTCCTTTAAGTTCACGTAGAACTCAAGGGAAATGTGTGATTATTATTGAACAAACTATATTTCGGAATCACAACTAATTGTTAAATCAAAGTTAACTATTCCCCGGAATGTAATTTGTTGGGTATTAAAGTCCCAATCCTAACATCCATTATAAGAGTCTTAGCACCAGAGTCTAGATAGCAATAAGAGAGTCAACTAGGGTTCTAAGATAGAAAGTAGTTAGGCGAAACCCTAACCCAAGAAACCAAATCGGAAAACCCTGAACCTCATGTGAGCGATAGACAAGCATAAACCTAGTGGGAGCCTTAAGCTTGTAGGATTTTCGTTCAGAATTAAGTAGTAGAACCTCGATAGTCTGAGGATTAGACTAAGTGGTTGAAGTTAAAGCTGTCTTAGTTGAGCGTTAGGGTTAAGTTATATATATATATATATATATATATATGTATATATATATGCTTATATAGGAGGTAGGTCATGGTTGTTCTATAGTTGTTGATTTGTGTGTTTGAACTATATATAAGTATGATTGTAATTTCAATTTTTCCTAAAATTGTATACCAAACCAAACTGTTGTTGGAGCTATTTGTTTTGTATTTCTCCACACTAGTTCCAACTCTAATCATTTTATATACCTTGTGTACTAGTTAGTGATCATTTTAAATAAAGAAATTTTTCGACCCACCAGTGAAGGTGATTTTGTAAAAGTACTAAATCATTCTTTACCTATTAAGTATCAAATTAAATTTTTAAAGCTAATTGCCTTGTGTTTTGCTTGGCTATTCTTAATTTCAAATCTTTTCTTATGATATCTATATTCTTAAATGTCATCTCTGTTTTAGAGAAAAGTTTGTAAAAGATACATTTATACTTTTGGTAAACCAAGTCCTTGTATGATGGGCAATCTATTTCTATATATGTATGTATATACTTGAAGCTTGCCTTTTCAAGTGATGATTTCAATCCGAATTGTAAACGGATATCAAACTAAATTTTCAAAAGATTATCATTACCTTTACTCTTCATAATAACCCTTATTTTCAACCGCATTCAGGTTTCATGTATTCTTTGATCTTGACCCTTTTGCAAAGGAAATTTTAGAAAAGCAGGAAATGGTAATTTTTGAAAATGTTTTCAAGCAACCTATCGCTTTCACCCGGCGTAATCATATCTCAAAATCATATCTCTTGTGTATGGAATAACTTTGAGTTGGAATTTAAACTCATTTTCTTCATGAGTAACCAACTCTATTTTGGGGTGATATTATATATGTAGGTATTACTTACTTTTAAATTACAAGATGCATAAACCTGCATCAAATGAATATCAAGCGTCTTTTCAAAACCCTTATTTAACTCAATTCAATGCAAGACTATTTTGATATGTATTGATCATTTTTACTAACTTGTGTTGAGTTGATGTTTTATCTTTCTTTTAAGAAGTATACTCTTTGATAAGATTTCAAAAATGATGTTCTTTGTATTTGGTTTAGTTAAACAATTAATATTTTAAATTGATGATATGTGCTGTTATCTCTTTGATTGTGTTTGAACTGGGTTTTGTTGTGTTAATTCTTTTTATTGTTAAATGCTTTCTGTTCTGTTTCTCTTTGAGTATATTGTTTGTGCTTGTTGTTTAAAATGTTTTTTTTATGATGTTGATGTTTATGTTCTGTTAAGAATGATGTGCTATAGGGAAGTCTAAGACTTTTATTTTCCTGAGTCGTGGACATAGATTAGTTTTCTTAGGAATGAACCTCAATAGGATAGTAAGACTTACTATAAGAAGAAGCCTCGGTAGTAGTAGAGTAGTTCTATTATGGAGATCCACCAGAGTTGCGTTCTAAGTGGGGGAGCAATCCCCCAAAAGTTATAACCATCTTATTGTCCATGATAGATCTATCATGTTATTAGAGCATATAGCTCTGTCTCCCTTTTTCAATTCTTACAACTTAGCCGAATTTCGGGGACGAAATTCATATAAGTGGGGGAGATTGTAACATCCCCAATTTTCCCAAATCATTAGGTGCCTTAGTTAATAGAGTTTTGATAAGGGTGGTGTTGTTTCCAAGTCTTGGATTCTGTTTAGAGTGTGTTCAGAATGTAGGATTTAATAAGGGTAGGTTTGATGAAGTAGAATTAGTTTAGAAGTGAGTTTTTGAAGAGTGTGAAGAAACCGCAATTGGTGGTTCAAACAACTAAGGAACCCTAGGAAAACACCTAGAAGGGGGGGTTGAATAGGTGTAAAAGAAACCTTGAAAGATTTTCGAAAGAAACAAATCGAAACAATTAAAACAAATGATTTTTGCAAATTCTACAGCATTTAATCGATTAAACTGCAATTTAATCGATTAACATGCAATTTAATCGATTAAACCTGAAAGTTCAAAAGTCCTTAATCGATTAAACGAAAACTTAATCGATTAAATCTATCAGAAACGGAAAAATCACTTTTCAATCGAATACGAAAATCAATCAATCAACACTTAAGATCAGAGTCATCGTCTAACCGGTTACAGGGCATTACTAACCGGTTAGATTAGTACAAAATTTAAAAATTAATATTTTTAAATCTTTCCCCCTCCAAGAACCTATTCAATATTACCTTTCAGTCCTCATTCAGGGACCAAAATGCAATATCCTTATATTTTGCATTTATTTGCCATATAAAAATATTTCAACCTATCAATGACTTGAATGTAAAGAGTTAAGGGTTTAGAGATACGACACAGTGATTTATCCTGGTTCACTTTCATCCGCTTGAAAGCTACATCCAGTCCCCTCTTCAACCAAGAGAGATTCTTCACTATGAGGAATTAGAGTTCTCAAATTACAAGTAAGTGCCTCACAAGACTCCCTTCTTGCTAGCCTACAAGAGATACCACACCCTTGCCTTGTAATCCTATTGATCTTCTCTCTAATCTAACCTCTACCCCTTGTTGATAATCGACACAACAAGTCTTCAATTGCTTGATGATAATCCACACACCAAGTCTTCACTTTGCTTGATTCACAACCAAGACTTTCTTCTTCTCCAATGAGATTTGCTTGATGATAATCGACACACCAAGGCTTATTGTTTGTTGTAGTTGGGTTGCCTTCTTGCAAAGATTACAACAAAATAGAAAACACAACAACAATCCTATGAATCTCAATCAATAGCTATGACAATTCACAATAAGATATTTAAAGGTTCTTGATCAAAAAATATGAAAATATGAAAGCTTTGATCTTTGAAATTGAGAGAGAATAGAATGGCTTGATTCTTGTAAAAATTGATTATGAAAGTGATTCCATTAATCACAAAGATTAGGAAAAGGTTTTTATAGAATACCCAAAAGTTGTAGCACTTGAAAACTGATTTTGAGAAGTGAAAATCGTATTTTAAAAAACCAGTTCAGCAGTATTTAATCGATTAAATCTTTCCTTAATCGAGTACTAATCGATTACACTGGGTTTTAATCGATTAAACCCTGATGAAACTTGTTAGAAACTTGTTTTCTCAAAACTAAACCTTTCCTTTAAAACCTTTAAGCCACCTATTGATTCTAGGTTAAGTGAAAACTCAAATTATGATTTAATCATGACTATGATAGAGATTCACTACCCTCTAAATAAACTACCCAAATAAAAGACCTAAGAAGCTTGAGAGGCAAAAGATAAAACAATTACAATTACACTCAAACTAAGTCTTCATGAGCTTGTTTTCTCTCTTCTTCATTTGATGTTTGTTGTTGCTTGTTGAACTTGAACTTGATCAACACATGATAGCTTGTTCAAAACACTTTGTCATTATCAAAACATTAATCATGGAACTTACAATCTCCCCCTTTTTGAAAATGACAAACCATGTTTTGAATTTGATTGAAGTTGTTGATGCTTTAACAATTTGATCACTTGGTGAGAAACTTGCTCCCCCTTAATCAATGCATTTGATATTTGAAATCCAATTGATAGAAGCTTGATTCTCCCCCTATCTTCAACAACTTAGCTCAACCTACATAAAAACAACAAAACAACCTTTCTCCCAAAAACATATCATTTCTCCCATTTTTCAAAACATACCATTTCTCCAAAACATACCATTTCTCCCAAAATATTGTTTCTTCAAAACATACTATTTCTCCCCCTTTGGCATTATCAAAAAGTAATATATATACCAATTGAAATATAAAATACTAAGCCAAAATAGAGAAACAAAGAAATGATCATGATTTCTCTATAACAAACATTTCTTCACAACATTGATACCAATTGAGATATAACAAGTACTATACTTTGAAATGTGATACCAATTGGCAAGAAAATATAACAATGAATTATGAACCAATAGAAATACTAAGAAGTCATAATACCAATTGAGATATCATCAATGTAAAGAAATATCACAACAATAATAGCATGATAATCATCTAATCATCAAAATTAGTATCAATTGAACTTTAGAAAAGAAATTGAGGAGATTGAGGAAATACCAAAAACAGAAACTGGGTTAGTGGATTTTGATGAGTAATCACTTGATTAATCCCGAATTCGCCACGATTACAGCCTAATTCTAGTGGAGAACCACGCGTCACCATGCATGCAAGTCTAATTTGTCTATAAATTGTGGATTTTCAGAGGTGTTGGGGGTTGGTTTTGCTGATCTGAGTTGAGGAGGGCAAATTAGGGTTTCGTTTTCATTCTGGGAAATTCATTTCAGTCTTTGAGTATTAGAGAGCGAAACACACATTTCTGAAAAGCTTGAATCAAGGGCTTTTCAGTGGTATACACTTTGTGAGTTGAGTTTTCGTGTGGAAGGAGAAATCAATCTTGGAAGCCACAAGTTGGAAACTGAACTCTGTTTCTTCTTAGTTCTGGAAGTTGAATTATAGCTTTGATTTTGGTAAGTATAGTTCATCATTAAGTCTCAAATCTCTTTCCTTCATTAGTGCATGTTGCCTAGAACAATCTCTAATTGTTTTCCCAAATTTCTTTGGCCATTTGCTATGTCAAAATTTCTGGTCTTTGGACCCTGTTGGTGGAATTCGTGGCTGAGAGCAGATTAGGGGAATTGAGGGGAATCTGTGGTCTTTCTTCAAATCCAGTGTTAATCTCCATCAAACTCTGTCTTAAGGTATGGGAGAAGTCTACCTTATACTAGATTTAGACTAAAAATTAATTGAATTAGGGTTTGAGTTAACAAAACTCAAAAGGGCATTATGTGTTTTAAGCACAAAGGCTTGGAGGCCAAAATTCTGGCTCATTTCTGTTTGAGCAAAATTAAATTGATGCATGCAATTGATTTAAGATTGGAAATCAGAAACTAATTGTTGATTATGAGTTTTGTGGTATTAAATGGTGTTTGTGTTGATTTTTGTGCAAATTAATACCATAAACTTGATGAATGCAAACTAAATGTGTTTCTGGGTATGAACATGTTTATCTTAAGGCATATGAACCTTGTGAATGTTGAAATTGGGTTAGATTTGAGAAAATAAGAAAATGAATTGTCAAACCTCTAGTTTTAGTGGACTGACTGCATAATCTAACCGGTTACTCGATATTCGTAACCGGTTAGACACTGCAGAATTGCAAAGAAAAATGAGTTTATAAAATCAGTCCTGAAATCTTAGTGGTTCATGCTCAAATATATGCTTTAATTTCATTATACATGACATGAACATGAGTTGTTATTATGTCATGGTTCAGATCTGGAAGAGTAGAGTTAATGCCTTAAGTTAATGAGATAATTTCAAGAGGAAATTATGTTCATTGGAGAATGAGATGTGATTTAGACCTTTTGAATGATAAAACAGTGGTTTTTGAGGTATAAAATAATGTTAAATTGATTTATGGATTGGGTAGAGAACTCAAGAAAAAGGGTTTTCCTGAATTACAATGGTAAACAGTTCAGGTCTGTAATTATAACCGGTTAGCCTGAAACTGTAACCGGTTAGTACCTGAATCTGAAAAATAAAAAGTTAAGTTTTTGAATACCATTGGTTATATTTTTCCCAATCTAAGATTAAAGGCATGTTTTGAGATAATTCAAAGGAGAATTATGTGCCAAAGAGTATGCCTCAAATAAATCATTCAAAAGAGAAAATCGGAATATTTTCTAAATCACATAATTAATGCAAAGAAAAAACCAACCCCGATATTTGTGCATCCATATAGACTGGAAGTCTAGTTGGTAGGAACGTTTATCATATTCTGGGAATATGAGGAGGGTACTCCGGGAGTACCAAATTATAACCTACTTGATGACACATTATAGATATGTGGCCAGTGTCCGGGACCTGGTTTTGATGCGTTCTGGGAACGTATGCGTTCTGGGAACATGGTGCACACTCCGGGAGTGATGGTTATTATCCAAGTATGGTTCAGCATTACGTTATGGGAACGAATGTCGGTGTTCCGGGAACACAAGAGTGTATTGGATGGACGTCCAAGATGGACTTTTAGAGGCCTCAGTTGTGGATAGAAAATCATACATCATGCCACTTGCATTATAAGAGTATAATGTTGAAAACTGGTGTGCTCATATGTATTTTCATTATTATCTGTCCATGTTATATTTGTGATTGTAATTTTAGTCTTTATCAATTATGTATATGTGTATACTTACTCCCTGTGCCCTGTTTAGGTGATGGCCAGATACCTAGCTTGCATCGAGATACGCCCTATCCCTAGTGGCATATGGACATATGAGGAGCATCGTGCCACTTTTGAGGGGGAGGTTGAGATCACTCTCTACCACCCCAACCCTCTGGTGCGAGTGCGACCTCGTCGATTTAGGATCCCATTAGTCTATACTATGCATGTTCCACCTTTTTATACATATAGAGGACCACCCCCGGCTCGACCTATGCGTCATTTTCATAGTTTTCGTTTTAGAGCTGCCAATCGTTCCCATCCTTCCTCCCATAGAGTTGTCACTGAAGAGACTCCTTCTCCTAGTCCGACTGACTATGATAGGACTGCTTCTGCAGATTCTAGACCCAGTGGTGGGGTCTCTACACAGTCGGGCGAGGTCGAGGAGGACCCTGTGGAGGATGAGAGCGAGGAGGAGGTGCATGTTGAGCCGACTGTTTCTGCTAGAGGTGGACCCGCTGGTTCATAGGAGCCTGCATAGCGTAGATATTTTGGATCCTAGATCCTAGGGATAGAGCTGTGGAGGATCTGAGGAGCTGCTGAGGACACAGATGACTTGCTCTGAGACTTCTACTTTTGGATTTTGTTATATATTGTATATATTCGAGAGGTCTTTGGGTGAGGTTTTATTTTATGCAGCTGGTCTGTATATGTTTCATCAAAACTTGCTATCTCGACTTTTTATCACTTGCTACTGACTGTACTGATGGGGTTTATGTTATGACTTATATATATATGATGTTTTCTTTACCTCAGCAGTGCCCCATAAGTATTATTTTTCTTCCGCGAACTCTGATTTATATTTAAAAGGAATTCGGCGATAAGTTTATGTTTTATATATTCAAATCCAACTCGAGAGGCAAATGATATGTTTTTATAATAACTACGAATAATGTTTTCTATAACTAAGGAAATGTTTTCTCGAGAGCCTTTTTCGAATCTAAGATATTACTAAGCCGAATTCAAAAAAATAGTTTATGTTAAAAAGGGTTTATGAACGAGCAAGTACTAATCTTAAAAAAAAAATAATAAATTTTCTAGTCCTAATTTTGATAGCAAGTATTCAACTATTTAGAAATATTAATTATTTTCAAGTTAAAAAGAGAGTGTCACAATAATGGTACGAAATTAAATGAATGAATGGCATGATTGTGATCCTTATTGTTGTTGAGTGTGATTGCCTCTATATATATATATAGTGTAACACCCCGATTCGGCAACTTGAAAACTTAAACTCAAAGTAGTAAAAATTAGGGCCATTTTTTTTTACAAATGTTATGTGAATGTGAGAACACTCAGACTTTTAAAACATAGTTATAATTAAAACTCGTGTTCTCATATTGCACAAACTCTTCCAAGTTCCAAACCGAGATGTCACAAGACACCGCACTTTGAAACCCGTTTTCAAAAACATAATTTTTAAAATAATGCCCATGTACTTGTTTCAAAACATCAATATTGAATAAACATTTGCCGGGTTACAGTATGATAGGGCTAAGGTAACTAAGAACTTACAATGGAGTACATTCCGCCAAGGGATTTCCTAGCTTCTAGTCATGCTTCCTATTACTTGTCGTCTAACTCCGGACCTTGGTTGATGAAGCTCACCACGCTTCCGCTGCGCCATCTACCCGTTGCAATATCAGCGGTTGCCAATACGACAACAAGGTAGGAGAGTGTCAGTGTTCCGAACACTAAAGGGTTGACCATGCGGTCTCGGGTAGATTGAATATAAAGACGGACAGATAATACAATAGAACAATATAAATAAAACAACATGACATGCAATCACCTCATACATATAACATGTTATGCATCTAGCATATACGAATCACAACAGTAATAAAGTCATCACCATCATCATCTCAAATGCAAATACTTTATTCAAGACCTTATCATAACATTTCCAAAATCTCTCTCGTGAATTCCACAACCTTTCTTCGTCCTTCTTTCACCTTAAATTCCAGACTTATCTCTTATTCCAAGAATTCTCTCATCTTATAACTCTTATTCGATGCTTAATGTTTTGATATACTTTCCTTTCAAACATCTTTGTCTTTTAAGTTTTATTGTTTCGGTTAGCATCAATGATGAGGGGGAAACATCATTGAGCTCACACATGTCTACATCTCCTCGGTCAACCACCCAACCTAGTCGGAAGCAAACAGGCGTACATGACCTTTACCACGCGGGCACGACATCTGTCACACAAATGAATGGTCCCAGACCAGGAGGACTCAGCCTCAAATCAATCAATTCATATCATATAATCAAGGCACGCTCTTAGCGGCAATCACAAATGCCCCGTTCCAGTCCCTCTCACTGTTCTCGATTTGCAATCAAGGGGGCGATAGTACAATTCTAGTTCCGGTGCAGAACGTGCCACGACATTAGACCCAGTCCCTACCACGTTAGTACGCCACATGTGGAATTGTTCTGCGTAGAAAGTACTCTAGACTTCTTGACGTTTCACCGTTATCGTCCTCCCCTTATGCAATCTCCTCCTAAGTATCCGCAGATACCTATGGTTCCTTCCTCTCCACTACTTCGATACGACACTCATACCTCACCGTGTTTGTAAATGTCTTTTAAAGTCTTTTAAGGTTTCAACGTTTTAATTAGCGGCTTAATCCTAACAGTCGGCTCGTCCTTGGTGCATCCCTTCAACGAAGCCCGACCATTAATCGCAATCCGTCCCCCTAAATATCAATGGCATCCTGCCTCATATCACTTTCATCTCACTATCAAGATTCTCACAAGCTCATTCTCAGCATATTTCTCATCAACATCATCAGTATCTTTTCCTCGTCTTTCTCAAAATATCTTTTCGCAAAACTTTTTCGAAAACATGATTTCACAAAACTTTTACTTCACAAAACATTTTTAGAAACCTCATTTCATAAATCCTTTCACAAAACTTTTTCAAAAATAATGTTTTCAAAAACTTTCACAAAATATCATGTTCACAAAAGCTTTTCAAAAATCTCTTTTTCAAAACCTTTTTCAAAAACAATCACATTTTTGGATGAGTGCTAATGGAGGAGCAAGCTCAACTCAACACTAGGCTTCTTTCCAAAAACATGAACGAGGAATCACATTTCCATTCAAACCACATCTCACTTTCATAACCATGTTTTCTTTCAAATATCAACTCTTCATATCTTTTACAATTCATTCATCTCATGACTTACTTCTTCCTCAGTTTTATTCACGTCACGTTTTATCTCTTTCTCAATCCTTTCTCATACTTCCTCTTCATTCTCATCTCATCACTTATCTCTTTCTTAATTATTCCTCATGTTTCTTATTCGTTTCTCTGTTCTCTTTTCAATTTATCTTATTACTTTCACGGTTCCATCATCATCATTTCACTATCCAAACATAATTAAACAATTTCTCAACAAAATAAAGTATGCACAATAAATAAACATTTAGTATGCAAACAGAACAGATAAACATTTAGCACGAACATCTACATTGCCTAATCAGCAGTACTCTCGCAATCCGTCTACTCGAATTACGAGCAACAACGTTACGGGATCACAGCACTCTCACTCACCTGGATGACGACATATCCAAAAACTTTCCAAGATTTCCAGTCGCTAACCTTGCCACGTTTCCTTCCTGTCTGACACCCGAACTAGACATTTTTCCCCGTGCGTTAGAAACGATTTACGTGAATTCTTAATTTTATTTTACAATACTTTGAAATAATTCCCTTTTAAAAAGCACATTGCCAATATCCAAAAGACTTTAAATCCAAATCATTTCTTTTATAAAATGTTTCCAAGAAAAACTTCTTAAAAAAATTTCTTTTCCAAAACAGAATCTATTTCTCTTAGTTTAAAATACTTTGGTTAAAAAAAAAAATCATTTTCTTTAAACATTGAATGAAATCTTAGGAAAACAACTCTTTGAAAATCTTTCTTAAATCAAATACAAAAATTCAAGAAGGTCAAACATCAAAACCAATCAGATTAATTTATTTAATTTCTAAATTTCACAACATCATCAAACACTGATCAAGGAATGTCATATAAAGTTTCAAATCAATTTAAGTTATTTAAGTCATACTTTATCAAACATTTTTCACAAATAAATTTCACAAACAGTATTTAAAACAGACACATTCAATTAACACAAAGAAAAATCACATACACATTTCAAACCATCCATAATACAAATCATATTTCACATCATACAAGCCACACTTTTAATCATTTAGAATCATTAATTAAATTATAATTTTAATTAAATTAATTAAATTATTCTTTAGAAAATAATTTAGACTTAATCATTTAATTAACTCACAAAATCGAATCACACATGGCCATTATTTACAAATTAATTTTAAAACTAAAAATCATTGAATGAATATCACAAAAATCTTTTTACATAATCAAATCAAACCAAAAGAATTAAAAGAACCACACATCATTCTCATTAAACACATAACACTAAGCATCTAAGAATATAACTATTATCAAGGTCACTTCATGAAAATAATTTCCTAACTACATGCACATGATTTGACCGAATTCTACATGTATAATATGGCAAGAATTTAGTGCACACTTAAAGACATAAGAGCATGAAATTATTTTCTCTATTTTATAATGAAAACCGTGAGCATGCCATGGAAAAATTAGCAAATTTTAATTTCATTTTCAAAACAAAATCAACACAACAATTTACACACATTTTCTTTTAAAATTAATTAATTCATGCATGAACTTTTTGAAATCTTTTAACCTCATGATGTATGCAACCTATATGAGGGACAACATAGTCTCCCACCTAATACCTAGGATGGCTTAAAGTGCAAAAGACAATGTTTTCATTTTTCACACACATAAAAATCAAATCAAATCATATTATTATTTAAAGCTCATTTTTAAAACATCATCCAATAACATTTATTATAACAAAATCTTTTTCAAACACTTTTTAGTACACATAAAATAAATTCAAGTTCATAATTCTTTTTCAAACCAAAAATAAAGGTTTAGTTTTATTTTCATGAAAATAACATGCATGAATATAAAATTACTAAATCTAATCTTAGAATAAACATGCATCAACTCCTTATAAAATAAAAACATGGATTCCATTTTAAATCAAGTATGGCCGAATGGCCTCACAAAATACAACACACACAAAAATCAAGTATTAAATCAAATTATGCACATAACTACACTAGATCTAAACATATTCATACTAAAAAATTAATTTAAAACTTGTTACCTTAATTTTCTCCTTAAAACCGAATAATACAAATAAGAAAACATAATCTTTTCTCTTGAAAATTAACATGCAACTAAAGATCTAAACATTTTTCATTCATCAAATAAGGATAAGCACATACACATTCTTAGATCAACTAGAACCATCACAAAAATAACATGCAAAACTAAAAACAAACTTAAATCATGAATTTACTTTAGCAAATAACCACAAACACACACATAGATCACGGTTGTATAAAAAGATTTAACATGCAAAGACACAAACTTCACTTTATCATCCAATCATCACATAAACATATATAAATCACGGTTTTAGAGAGAGAAAATCAAACATGCAAGGAAGATTTATTTTTGGCTTTACAAAAACTTAGTTTTCTTTAGATCTTTAAAGGTTTAGTTTAGAAAAACATTAGATCCATCAAGAACACTATGAACCGAAACATAAAGCATCAAGATCACATATTACAAATTATTCGAAGTCCTTAAAAGTTCTTGATCAAGCAAGATCAACATATAATAACAACATGCAAGAAGAAAAGAAATAAAGATTTATAAACTAAAAAGGAAAACTAAATTATTACAAAATCTTCTTCTTGATCTTCGGTTCCTACCATGAAAAGGGGTTGATCTCCTAGCTTTCCTAATGTTTGGATCTTCAAGAATGGGACTTGATCAAGCTTCAAACTTCCTTCTCCTTCTCCTCTAGGCCTCATTGCCACTTCTCCCTCTCTCTCTCTATGTTCCTTTTCTTTTCTTTCTAAGAGTAAAATGGGCTCTTAGAAGTAGTGTTTGTGTTGGTGGAATAAATGAGAATGGGCGAAGAAAAGTGAAGTGGGAAATGAACTAAGGCTCTCCCTAATTTATAAGCAAAATTATTTTCCTCCTTGTGCCCTTTGTTGGGTGGTTCGGCCATGCACCTTGGGAGGGGTAGATTTGGGCTTTCAAAATTTTGCATGGGTGAAGATTAGCAAATACAAGGAGACAAGGTGGGATGGGCTAGAGCATAGGGGTCATTCTAGGACTAAGACTTAGTTAGCACATAGTTAGGGTTTTCTAACTTAGTTTGGTTTGGTTTGGTGCATTTAGTTACTAGTTTCTTAACCTCCAAGTTTCTAGAAATTTAGTCCTAGCTTATACATAAATATACATACACACATACATACATATACATAAACCGTATCATATATATGCACACATACACATACATTTTACATTTTATTTCTTAATCACATTCACTTTATAATTACCTAATCACACCATAGGGCAATCAAAATCACACTCATACAATCATTCTCATGTATCATACAACAAACAAATATTAATCCAAGCACATTAAATAAAGCACATAAAAATTCACACAATGACACAATTTCATTTTTTTTTTATAAAACACATCTCAAAATTCGTATTTTATAACTCTGAAAATAAATTGTTATAAATCAACTCATAAAATTCCAAAAATTACATTTTTAAAATCTACGTTTCAAGACGATCGTTTTGATATAAAGTTCATGAAAATCCGAGTTACGGTTTAAAAGTTACAAATTTTCCAAGTTAACAGCTCAAAAACTTCATTTCAAACAAAATTCACTTTCTAGAAAAATCACAATTTCGCAAATCATTTTCATTTCAACAAAATCATTCACTTCTCTTTTATAAAAACATTTGGTTTATAAAATTCCTTGAAAATCATCATTTCATTTCTTCTCACGTAAAATATTTTCTGAAAATTTCTTATATCACCAAAACTTTGAAGTTTATTTCGACGAAATCGTTTACGCACGTATGGGAAAAATGCGGGGTGTTACATATAGTATGGCCATAAATCCTAAGTTAGCGAACCCAACCAATTGGAAATAAAGTATTAAAGGTTTGACTAATGAAAGCCACATAAAATGAATTAGAAACACGTGCATTATGGAGTAAGGTGGACCATAGGTGTACGGGGAAAAACACACGTCGTTTAACGATTGTTGAGGGAAAAAGTGAATTATTGGGATTATCTTGGGGAACTTTGATCCTGCAAAGGACACGGGTTTGCTTCCCGTGTTGGGGGTTGGTTCCACGCAAACCAGGGTAATTCCATCACTTTGGCTCGTCTTGGCCAGTCGAGGGTGATTTCTGCTAGAGCCAATTTGGGCGAATCAATCCAAATTGCATGACGAACCCTAGAGGGGGTGAAGTGCTGTGCAAGCGAGTATGACGAACCCTATAGGGGTGAAGTACCAAAATAGAGGTTGAGAAATACTTACTCCTGGTCGGTTTTTCCCCAGAGTGGAGGGTGAAGTGTTGTGAGGAATTGCATTGTTATTGTTATATTGGAAATGGAGAAGTGCATTCATTGATATATTTGGTTTAATTCGCTGAATCCAATAAAAGTGTTAAGTGTTACAGTGGTTAAAGTTAAATGATAAAGTGTTACATTGGATTCAGGAATTAAACCATAATGGTATAAAGTGCATTCATAATCATATGTTTGAGCATCAAGCATTGCTATGTATTGTTATTGGGTAAATGAAAGGTGTATGCATAGTGTAAAGGAATAGTTAAATGTTAAGGTATATAAATAATAAGGTTGAGTAGAATAAAGGAATATGTGTATGTGTGTGTGAGTATGTCTAGTTATGCTTTATTACTGTTATTTTAAGTGTTTTCCTTAATTCTTATTCAAATTACTCACCCCTTAAGTTGACCATTTTAGGTACCATTGGAGAAAGATATTTACTGCTTCCATGCCGAGAAAATATACTCTCACACAATGAGAGTGTATGATTTGGTGAGACCTTGGTGGTCTTGTTATTATTATTGTTGCAATCATTGTTAGGATAATGTAACGTAAAATGTTTTATTAATTAAAGTTGTATTTAATTTTTAATTACTTATCTCCACTTAATGATTCTTCTATTTTTGTAAAACGGACTTTATAAAAGTATTTATTTTGATAAAATGTATCAAGGGTTGTGAAGGATATAAAAATATCCTTTTCTAAATTGTTTCTACGTAAGTCACAACCACCTACAATGTAATTATAGTTTTGCAATTGTTATAAACTGTTCTAGACTGACAGGTGAAAAATTAACTTGGGGAAAGTCCATATTTTAAAGTAAACTCCGCCGAAATTTTTATAAAACCCCAAGCATTTTAATATTAAATCACTATAAAAAGTAATATACCTTATATTATAAAAATGAGGATGTTACACCAAATATACAACTTATTTTCTATTCCTAGGCCCTAATCAAACACATACATCAATCAAACAGACATAAAACACAAAGGCATTATTCAAAATTCAAACATACACAACAACAATTCACAACATCGTATATTTCAACATAAACATTGTTCAATCCCTACTTCCTCTTAAACTAGTCTGTGTCTACCTTGCCTAACTTAGGGTTAAATCTTATCTCTACAGACACATTCATAATAATCATCACATATTTGAAAATTGGTTCAGAAGGGGTTCGGGGAATAGGATTTGCCATGATTTGCAACAAAAATGCATTTTCATCAATTCAATTCCCTAATGTTATGAAAATTTTCAAGTAGAGTCCCTTCCTATAAAAGATCATCGTGGTAAATTTTCAGGTCAATCAGAGTTCATTAGGTTCAGACTTTACCCCTACAACCACTTTGTCAAAACATTGTAATTGTCGGGGCTAAACCTAAATCAGATTTATTTAAAAATAGTAAGCAAACTCCAAATGGCCTCAAAATTTAAAGGGACATCACCTATACTTAACCAAAGGTTGGGTAAAATTGTCAAATCAATCGGAGCACGTTAGATTCGATTTATTTAAAACACTAACTTGTTCCAATTAGCTTGAAATTTTACATGAAACATTGATTAAACCTTAGGATATTTATGTAAAAAAAATTTTCAAGTCAATTGAGTATCCCAAGCCCGAAAACTCAGTTTTCCATTTTATGTAAACACCCTGATTTCCCGACAACCACCTAACCACAACCACATACACCCATCAAAATATTTGGTATAACAATCACTATGTATGGGGGTTAAAATTCAGTAAATAAAATCCCATACAAGAAAAACATTTAGAAAAAAAAAATTTCTGCATTTATAAAAATCAAAGTCTTTAGAAATCAGGTTCCTCTCTTGATGAGGAAACATTTGTTTTCATGTAGAAGTTCTATAAAAAATTTTAATCGTGCACGTCACCATACAGAACTACCACCATCTAACTTCATAAGAAACTAAGTGAAGGAGTGTAAAATCACTCAAGATTGGTAAATTCAGAGAAAAAGGGAATATGCCTAAGGTTAGAAAATTGAGTTTGGTACATCTTCAAAAGTTGAAACAGTTACATTCCCTTTGATTTCGAGTTTGAAAATTGAGTTTCATTCCAAATTGAGTAGTGTCGCATACAAAAGGTTCCTATTTAATCGACGTGTGACTTACTTAAAAGAAATGAACTAATGCACCGTTTGATTACTTAGGAATCCTTGGTTTTCCTTACTACCTTTTGAAAAATTTTGTCGTGCGACTTAACAATCAATTTAGAATGATTCTGATTCAGTGCAACACTTTGAAATTCAGTTTAAATACTCACATTGTCAAACAAGCAGTCATAATAATATTCAATCACAAGCATCAAATAGGATTCATTTTAACATATTAGCATCAAACACAATTAATATCAAACATACACAATTATGCACAATTATCAAGTCTATCTATCCTACAAACACTACCCTAATCACATAATCCTAGTAACTCAGTATAAACTAACTAGGACTCCTTTCCCTAGGACAAGACAACACCTACCACGATTCTGCTGCACCACTCTGATTCAAAAATCTCTAAACGTACAGGGTGACACCTATACTAATGACCCTTGCATCTTCTAGATTTGGGACATTACTAAATTCCCAAAATGCTCACAGAAACTTAAGACAGGATGATTATATCTTCCGATAGATGTACACTCGAGGTGATCAGGCTCAAACATACACCATATCAGTGATAAAATCATTCTCGTCTCACCTAAATTTATGCTGCGTGACCTATTAGTTTCAAAAATACTGAAATCTTGTTTTGTATGTCACATTTAGAATTGGATTACTTGGCGCGAGACTAAAGATCACTTTCTCCCGGTGGGGTAGCAACTTAGTACGCTAGCCCGTTGGGGTTATTGTCTTCCTTAGTCCCGTCGTTCATCCACTTCTAAATATGACTCATTGTTTCTCCACAAGATTTCGGGTTTGTTTAATAAGTTTCAAATATTTTAAACAAACTTAAAATAAAACTCAAACACACACTACGCGGTACTTCGCAACCATACCTATCCTAATGCTAACACTAGAACTTAACTAAGTCATAAAACAACTCTATTCCTAACTACAAGTTACTCGCTTGATGAGTAACCACAGGAGTAACACACAACTCCAATAGGCCGAGGAAAAACTGCTCTGATACCAAAATATAACACACTCACTTTTAATTAGTTAAAATTTAGTTTTATTAAAATTCGTACTTGAAAATTGGACGAGAATCCGGCAGAGTTTCCTCTGTTTATCGGACCTCACAAAAATTTGCATCTTTTAAACCTGCCAGTCCAGAATATTACAAAACCTAAAATTATATTTAACTTCGGCTACCTCGCACTAATACCCTTTTCAAAAATAACATAAGTTTCTAGGCTTCTAAAAAATATTAAACCATAATAATTACACAAAAATAATTTAGGTTCTCTCGTGACTAAATTACACTCCACGGTGTGGAGTGTACTCCTGTTCGGCCATGACTTGTGTAAGCTCCACTTCTATAGCTGTAAAAATATAGCAAGAAGGGTAGCATTACACAGAACTTAGGAAATAATTTCTAAGAAGTCATAATAATAAACTAAGCCTAACATTTATGTTTACATCGTAATAATCATAATCATTTTCAAGTATTTCACAACACAGACATGCATCATTCACAATCACAATATGAGGCATTTCCTTCAAAATTATTTTCTTAACTTTCTTTTTATGTTTTCTTAGGTTTTCTCATCTTTCCTCTTTCGTTTTTCTTTTCTTTTCTTTCTTGTCTTTTCTTATAATGTACCATTAGGTATTTTTGCATGCACATGTTAGGATGGTGTCTTCACCCAATAGGATTTCTTACCTTCACCCAGGATTTTCTTACCGCATAGACCATTAGCTCGTTAGGGCCTTTTCTTTGTTCTTTTCTTTCGTGCTTTCTTACACGTCTCATTATTTATTTTATCGATTTACCAGACAGCTATTGATCTCGCGCGGGTCCCAAACACCTAACGAGACTTTGGATCTATGGGATTTACTTACCTGAGTGAGGACTTCACCTATTGGGAATTCGAGTCTATTCCTTAAATCAGACTCTGTCCTAACAGGGCGCCTAATGGGTACGGATACCCGTCACGCGATCAATAGCTGCTGCCTTTTGTTTAATTCGTTTATTCCAATGACAATCCAGTCTAGTTTAATTCAAACATATTTGATTCACACTAATATGCAGCAGTCAAATTTTTACTCCATAATTAAATACCAACCGGATATCATCCAGTAATCAATACAAATAATCAATTCATAACCAATTTTAAGTTCACCAAAAATTAACCAAATAATCAATAAAAATAATCAATAAAAATAATCAATTCATCAAACATAAGCATGTTCATTTATTTAATTTAATAAAAGACTTATTATCAACATTAACTACCCTATTGTTCATTTTTCTAATTAATTTTTTCTACTCCTAGCCACCACTATAAACAACCTAGAAATCATGCCCTAAATTAAGGTAATACAACACTCTTACCTGGGATCCTAGCAATAGAAACAATATAACGTTCGCGTGCGCGCCTTACTCAAGGGTCAGGGACAACAATAACGTGCGAGATCTAAAAAGGGACACACGTTAAAACTAATCATAACCTTAAAAGTATATATATATATATATATCAACTAAATTCATTTTTGTCAAAAATAATAGATATATATATCATTATACAATAAAAATATATCACTTTTCCTCAAAACATCTCTTTATTTGAAAATATAGGGGTAATAAAAATATTGATGGATCATCGAATAAATTACATGGATGGGTAGAGGGTGTGATGGACTAGACTTAAGAGCCTACTAACAGGCTGATGGAAACCAACAAGAGGCCTAACAATCGAGTAGAGGGGGGGTGAATAGGAGATTGAAGCTAATATGGCAATTTTTCGATTTATTGAAAATTAAACTGATGTTGTTCGGTTTTAAAAGAAAACCCGAGCTTCTTTCCGAGCAGACAAGGTTAAATGATTAACCAATCAGATAAACAAAATGGTTAATCAGTTAACCGAGCTGCTTCAACGTAGAGCTGGTTTTTGACTTAAGTTCGAAGAACAACACTCAAAGGGCCGAGCTAAGAAAAATAACAGTTCGAACTTAGATAAATGAAGATTAGCGGAATTATCGTTACGCTTGGCAGCAACAGATAAGCAGTAAAGAAAGAACACCAGAGATTTATCCTGGTTCACTCTCACCCTGAGAGCTAGTCAATCCCCTCTGAAAACCTTTCAGAGAGCTTTCACTAAAAATCGATTTTCTGGGTTACAAAGGATTTACAAGAGCCTACCCCTCTAGACCTATCCAGTCAAACGAGTGTACCAAACTCGTGACAAACTACCCACAAAAAATCGACGACCAAAGAACCTCTTTGGAACCTTTACAAATCGAAGCTTTCTCAAACAGAGACCAGCTTCTCACAACAGCAAATACCACGAAGAAGATGATGAAAGTGTATGGCTCCAATTCGAAACACTCTTCGAATATGATGAAAGATTGAATAACAAGAGTGAGTCAATTCTATAAGGATTTCACAGAGAAGAACTGATTCTAACTTAGAGTTAAGATTTGAAAGTTTTAACTCTCTAAGTTCGTATGAAAATCGAATGTTCTTCTTCTCTGTGAGTTTGTGATTTCTGCTCTGTTTTTTTTCATTCTAAAGTAAAAATGAAAGTTTAAGTTCTGGGAAAAATGGTTGTAAAAGAATCAATCCATGTTAACGTTGAAGACCCCCTCTTTTATAGTCTCCTCTTTTCTGCAGAGAAATAGAGAAAGAGAGCTGTACGGAGATGGGGTTTCCAACGGTAACATTTAGAGAGCAGAGCAGTGATGGTGACAGTTCACCAACCTTTGATTTAACTCATTTTGAATTTCAAACTTGTCAGAGCATAGGAGCTAAACCTAGGACTTCTACCCAGACTCAACAGTAATAAAAAGTACGGAACAGTTGAGCAGAGTCCGAAGGTTGAAGACGATGCATTGTTGAAGACGATGAACAGAGATTGCCGAGCTTTTGGCTTTGTTCTAGTTTGGTGTTTTTGAGCTTGATCTGAGCGTCGGCAAATAGTCAAGTTTAGAACGATCAACCCGAGCTTATTTACTCTATCAGATGTTGTGGCTGTTTCGAGCTTAATCCGAGCGAGTACCGAGCAAATCATCATCCGATCTTACTGCCTTGAAATGAAGAACCGAGCTTGCAAACTTGGATGAACTTTGGCCTTGATCACAGGCCGAGTCAAAGCCGAGCTTGAGCTACAAAAGCTGACTTGATGCAGGTAGCGAAGAACCCTAGTTTTTCGAGCTTCTGCCGAGCCTCTGCCTCTGGCGGAACGCATACGCAAAACAAAGATTCCGAGCCTCTGCAGAGTTTGTACCTTTAGCTGAACGCTTGCGCTGATAAGTCTGACTTGTCTAACGCTAAGCACAAGTCGAGTCTGTTTATTTGACATCATCAAAAGCTCTTTGATTCTGCATTGTGAGTCTACAATCTCCCCCTTTTTGATGATGACAAATATTCTTTAACAGTTTGTTGCTTTTTGTGTTCTCCCCCTGACTGTATGCTCGTAAGCTGATTGGACTTGGCGGTGATTGGAATTTGCTCAAAAATACACCATATGTTGCACATGAAAATGCACTTATCAGACCTTTCTCCCCCTTCCACTTGTTGAAAGGATGTAAAAATGTGGAGCAGGAGCAGCTCGTCAAACACTCCCCCTGAATTTATGCTCGCAAAATCTGAAACATCAAAAACAAACAACAAACACACCTTTCTCCCCGTTTTGGCATGATAAAAAAGGAGCCAAAGATTAAGCACATTCGCCAAAAGAGAGAAATAAAAACTAAAGAAAAGATTAACACCTTTCTCCCCCTTTTTGGAAAAAAAAGGAGATTAACATTTTTCTGTAAGCACTTGATAGTAATGTACCACTTGTTGATTTAAAAAAAAACTGTTCTCCCCCTTAAGACTTTAAAATGATAACCAAGGAATAAAATTTTCATGATCATCGTTCTCCCCCTTTAACAGTGAAAGCATGCTTCTCATCCGAGAAGTTAAAAGGTAAAGGTGAGAATGACGAATAACATAATATGAAAGTTCAAATATTAAAAACAGCACTCTTCTCCCCTTAGATAAAAATTTAGAGGAAGGGAAGAAGTTTTGAAAGATGTGAAATTTCAGGAAATTTAAACAAATACACAATTGAACGTAAAGATTGAGACTATGAAGGTGATCAAAATTTATGATATACCGAAAACCAAGCTCATGCCGAGCACATGCTAAACTTATCCAGGATTCCGAGCTTGCGCTGAGCACACACTGGATTCGTCTAGAATGCCGAGCTCACGCCGAATTTTATAAAGAGTTTCCCTCGGCAAAGGTTTAGTAAACACATCGGCTAATTGATTTTCAGTACTTACAAATTCTATGACACAGTCACCTTTTTGAACATGATCTCGAAGAAAATGATGCCTAATTTCAATGTGTTTTGTTCGAGAGTGATACACTGGATTCTTAGTTAGATTGATTGCACTTGTATTGTCACATTTGATAGGAATGTGATCTAAAATTAAGCCAAAATCTGATAACTGTTGTTTCATCCATAGAATTTGAGCACAACAATTACCAGCAGCAATGTATTCGGCCTCAGCTGTTGACAAAGCAACGCAAGCTTGCTTTTTAGAAAACCACGACACAAGGGAACTGCCGAGCAAATGACAAGTTCCACTTGGCTTTTTCGGTCAAGCTTGCACCCAGCAAAATCTGAGTCCGAATACCCAATCAAACTAAGATTGGCATCCCTAGGATACCACAGACCAGTGTTCACAGTTCCTTTTAAATATTTAAAAATTCGCTCAACCGCCGAAAGATGAGATTCTTTGGGATTAGCTTGAAAACGAGCACATAAACACACACTGAACATAATATCTGGCCGAGACGCAGTCAAATATAGAAGGCTTCCTATCATGCCTCTATATTTGCTCACATCCACGGCTTTACCTGACTCATCCTTGCAGAGATAGCTGGATGTGCTCATGGGAGTGGTAGCTTCTTTGCAATTTTCTAAGCCAAATTTCTTGAGGAGTGCCTTGCAGTATTTTCCTTGATGCACAAAGGTTCCTTCATCAACTTGCTTTATTTGTAGCCCAAGGAAGAATGTGAGTTCTCCCATCATCGACATCTCGAATTCACCTTGCATTGATTCAGAGAACTTCTTGCAAAGAGATATGTTAGTAGCACCGAAAATTATATCATCAACATAAACTTGTACTAACAATACCAAGCTCTCGGAGCTTGTTTCAAACCGTAAAGAGCCTTTTTGAGTTTAAATACATGGTTTGGATATTCAAAATTTTCAAAGCCAGGAGGTCGTTTCACATATACTTCTTCATTTATAAAGCCATTTAAGAAATCACTCTTTACATCCATTTGATAAAGGGTGAAATTCATAATAGATGCAAAAGCAAGTAAAATTCGGATTGCTTCAAGCCTAGCAACTGGAGCGAAGGTTTCATCATAATCGATACCTTCCTCTTGGTTGTAGCCTTGAGCAACTAATCTTGCTTTGTTTCTTATAATTAAGCCTAATTCATCTGTTTTATTTCTGAAAATCCATTTCAAGCCAATTATCGTATGATCATTGGGCCGAGGAACCAATTCCCAGACATCATTTCTGATGAATTGATTCAGTTCCTCTTGCATGGCAATCGCCCAATGTTCATCATCAATTGCTTGATCAATCGAATTAGGTTCAATTTGAGAAACAAATGAAGCGAAATTGCAAAAGTTATGAATAGAACGACGAGTTAAAACTCCCTTATTCAAGTCGCCGAGCACATTCTCTATCGGATGGTCCTTGACTCTCTTCCAGGCTGGACTGAGCTCAAACTGCTCTGCTCGGCTTGGAATGAGTTCAGACTGACTATTTTGAATTTGGCTCGGACTGAGTTCGGTTTGTTCCTTGTTTGTTTGGATCGGAACAAGCTCGTCCCTCCGATCTTTGTCTTCAGCAGTTTCATCCTTTTGAGCTCTTTCAGTTGTTGTGCTCGGATCGAGTTCAGCCATATGATGATCCTCTCTATCTGCACAACTAACATTGTCTCTCCGAGGAGACTCATCAAATACCACATGCACGGACTCTTCCACAGTGGAGGTCCTTTTGTTAAAAACTCTAAATGCTTTACTATGAGTAGAATAACCCAAAAATATTCCTTCATCGGCTTTAGAATCAAATTTGCCGAGATGCTCTTTTCCATTGTTTAAAATGAAGACTTTGCAGCCAAATGTATGGAAATGAGAAATTTTTGGTTTTCTACCCTTATAAAGTTCATATGGAGTTTTCTTTAAAATTGGTCTGATGAGGATGCGATTCATTACATAGCAAGCTGTGTTCACCGCATCGGCCCAGAAATAATGCGGTAAATTGTATTCATTTAGCATGGTTCGGGCTAGTTCTTCTAGAACTCGGTTTTTCCGTTCCACAACTCTGTTTTGTTCGGGAGTCCGAGGAGCAGAAAACTGATGTTCTATTCCGAACTTAGAACAAAACTTGTCAAATTTGTAGTTCTCGAACTCACCGCTATGGTCTGTTCGGATTACAACTACTTTTTGGTTAGCTCGGTTTTGGAGTTGCTTGACAAGCTCTTTAAAAGTTTCAAAAGTTTCACTTTTCGATTTTAAAAATAAAGTCCATGTAAACCTGGAAAAGTCATCTACAATTACTAAGGCATAGAGATTGCCACCAAAGCTTTTGACTTGTGATGGTCCGAACAAATCCATGTGTAACATTTCTAACAGATGCGTTGTCGAGACCATCAACTTAGATGGAAAATCGTTTTTCTTTTTGATCGGTTTGCACTTCTTGCATGAAGAGCAAACTCCCTCAATGTTAAAATTTAGCTTTGGTAAACCAATCACTAATTCTTTTGATTGTAGTTTCTTTAACTGGTTTACATTTATATGAGTTGTCCTTCTATGCCATAACCATGTGTCACTTTCTTTGCTAACCATGCAAGTGGTTAACAAAGAGGTGATTTCATTCAAATCAACCAAATAAGTATTGTTAAATCGTTTTCCAACAAATTTGACAGAGTTGTCCTCGTCACTTTTAATAATGCAATGGGTAGAGGTAAAAACAACATGGTTACCAATATCACAAAGTTGGCTAATACTTAAAAGATTGTGTTCTAACCCTTTTACAAGTAAAACATTATTGATAACCAAGTTGGAAGAGTTACTGACTTTACCTTCACCCAATATTTTACCTCGGTTGTTATCACCATAAGTGACGTAGCCCTTATCTGAATGTGAAAGTTCAATGAATAGATTTTTGTCCCCAGTCATGTGCTTCGAGCATCCACTGTCAAGGTACCATCTGCTCTCTTTTGCTCGGAAGCACACCTGCATCACAAAAATATTACTTCTTTGATTCGGGTACCCAAATTGTTTTGGGTCCCTAGGGGTTAGCAATTGGATCTTTCTTTTTGACTACCCAAACAAAGTTGCCCTTGGTTACACCGTGACGTCGGATTTTACATTCATTGGGTGTATGACCATGAAGGCCACAGTAGGAGCAGCTCGGCCGTTTTGAGTTATTAAAGTTTGAGACATAGCCGAGTTTCCTTACTGCTTTCTTCTTGGTCTGAGTGTAGCCGAGGCCAGTTTTGTTCGAGTAGTTCCTATGTTCGGCTAAAAGCCGATCAAACAAGCCATCACTCTTGATGATAGTTGCAATTTTAAATTTTAGGTCAGAAATTTCCTTTTCATATTTAGTGCAGCAGTCAAGATTTTCATTTTTCAACTGAGTGATAGTGTTTTCTAATGACTCGTTTCTGCTTTTCAGAATTTCAATTGAATTTTCCAAATCAAGAACTTGCTCTTTGTATTTTGAAAGACTGAGTTTCAACTTAATGAAATTTTTAGCAAGCTTCTTGAATTCGGTTTGCATTTCAAGATAAGCAGAATACAATTCATCAGAGTCATTAAATTCAAATTCAGAGTCAGAATCAGATGTAGAGGTTACCTCAGTGTTTTTATGTTCGGACATTGTTCGGCTGGCTGAGGTTTCCTCGCTGTGTTTGCCCATTAAGCATTTGAAATTTGATCTTTGATTAATTGTGCCAAAAGTCGAGCTCGATGAGTCTTCTTGATCGGTATATCTGAGACTCGAACAAGCTTCCTCATCTTCACACTCCGAGCAAGAGTCATATACAGGGAGATCTTGTTCATCTATTCTGAGTGATGAGCTTGATACTTCCTTTTCACGCTTCAAGCACCATTCTTGCTCAGGGCTCGTTTGGCTCGGGCTTCTGAACACAGTTTCCCTTCCAATTAAGCACATAATTGCTTTTTCTTCTTCATCGCCTGAGCTGGAGCATGAGCTGGTATTGTTGTTGGGTGCATCCCATACTATGTAAGCTCTCTTCTTCTTGTGGTCTTTGTTCTTCTTTATTTCTTCACCACTTTGCTTTTGTAATCTTGGACAGTAAGTTCTAATGTGACCTGCTTCACCACATTCGTGGCATCTAACTTGGTCTTTTGAACTTGAGCCTTTGTGGTGAGTGCTTCTGGTATCTCTTGCTCTGTTTGTGAAGTTCTTTTTGCCTTTAAAAAATTTGCTGAACGTCCTGACCATGAGACCAAAGTCTTCCTCATCCATGTCCGAGCTGGACTCATCTTCAGAGGATTTTTTGGTTGCCTTTATAGCAACTTTGAGGGAAATTCCCTTCTTCTTCTTATCAGATTCTTCATGCATGGTCAGTCTGCCGAGCTCCATCTCATGCTCTTGCAGCTTGCCGAACAAAGTGGCTATACTCATTGTGTCCAAGTCTTTAGCTTCCATGATGGAAGTGACCTTCGGCTGCCATTCTCTGCTAAGACATCTAAGCACTTTGTTAGTTATCTCGACATTTTGAAAAGTTTTGCCGAGATCATTAAGATGGTTTATGATATGAGTAAACCGTTTCTGCAAATCATTTAAATTTTCATTTGGCAGCATTCGGAATAACTCATATTCATGCATCAGAGTATTTAATCTTGCTCGTTTGACCTCACTTGTCCCTTCATGAGTAAGTTGTAGAATGTCCCACATTTCTTTAGCAGATTTGCAGCTTGACACTCGAAAGAATTCATCGTAGGACAAAGCTGAGGTGATGATGTTTTTGGCTTTTAAATCGAAAGATACTTTTCTTTTGTCATCATCATCCCAACTTTCCCACGGGATTTCTACAACTTCATCATTAATTTTTCTTTTAGGGACAAATGGCCCATTTTCAATAGATTTCCAAATTTCCATATCTATGGCTTCAATGAAAATTTTCATTCGAGCTTTCCAATAAGCATAACCCTCACCATTGAATAGTGGTGGTCTGTTTATGGAAGAGCCTTCACCTCCAAAGGGATTGTTAGTAGCCATTCGGTTTCCTCAAGGATCTTTTCGAACCTTTGATTTAACTCATTTTGAATTTCAAACTTGTCAGAGCATAGGAGCTAAACCTAGGACTTCTACCCAGACTCAACGGTAATAAAAAGTACGAAACAGTTGAGCAGAGTCCGAAGGTTGAAGACGATGCATTGTTGAAGACGATGAACAGAGATTGCCGAGCTTTTGGCTTTGTTCGAGCTTGGTGTTTCTGAGCTTGATCTGAGCGTCGGCAAATAGTCAAGTTTAGAACGATCAACCCGAGCTTATTTACTCTATAAGATGCTATGGCTGTTTCGAGCTTAATCCGAGCGAGTACCGAGCAAATCATCATCCGAGCTTACTGCCTTGAAATGAAGAACCGAGCTTGAAAACTTGGATGAACTTTGGCCTTGATCACGGGCCGAGTCAAAGCCGAGCTTGAGCTACAAAAGCTGACTTGACGCAGGTAGCGAAGAACCCTAGTTTTCCGAGCTTCTGCCGAGCCTCTGCCTCTGGCGGAACGCATACGCAAAACAAAGATTCCGAGCCTTTGCAGAGTTTGTACCTTTAGCTAAACGCTTGCGCTGATAAGTCTGACTTGTCTAACGCTAAGCACAAGCCGAGACTGTTTATTTGACATCATCAAAAGCTCTTTGATTCTGCATTGTGAGTCTACACAGGCCCAGCCCAACTAAGATAGGGTTACATACAACACACCTAATAGGTAATCCCCTATAAGAACCACAAGGCTAGGGGGCTAAGGTATGTTTTCTCATCCCTACTCTCAAGAACTACGTGTGGCTTGATCCCCTTATCACTGGGGGTACGTAGGACCGGGGTCACCCTCGTCAGCTACAACAACCCATCAAACACATCGTGGTGTTTCATCAATATTGGAACACTGCATTGGAGCCGTCTGTGGGAACGGTAAACTCCGATTCCCATCCACAATTACAAAAAAAAGGGGAAGAACAACAGCGTTTTCCTCCTTCTTCGGTCCAAATCGGAAAATGCAGTGACGTCCATCGCCTGCGCCGTCACCGCCAAGCACTGTTGTCGCTTCCGGTGCGGCTTGTGACTAAGAACTCTATCTGCAGGTACCGTTCGCGGTTAGGTTCCGTGAGGGTGGTTCTGCCGGTTCGATGTGAAACTCCGTCATGACAGTGAAGTCGAGTTTCCAAGGTTCGTGTCCGTAGAGGTTCTGCAAACAATCTTGGATCATCAAGCCTGCCGCCATCACTATTGAAGACCTCTTTATCTGCGGTGCTGTGCCCAACGCGAAGATCACATCGAGTGCCATCAAAACCACATCGGTCCCGGTTTTCGTCACCAGCAGCGACCACGGCGGAGACACCGCGAAACCCATACGCCTTCCAAGTTATTTTGCTCCTTCACTGCATCGACATCCCTAGGCAAGCTCTGATCCAGTGGTCCCAAACGGTGATAGCAACGAGGACCGGCGGGGGTACATGGCATCCACGATTCTCCTGGCGATGAACACGACATTCCGCCGCCACTGCCGCTGCACAATCCAGCGAGCACACCACCCCTCCTCCGCCGCCACTCATATGGCTCTTCTAGTTTTAGGAAGTGGTTTGGTCCTTAGGGTTCACGAACTCCCTTCCGCAACAAACCCTAACGGGCCAAAAGGCCCAATTCGAAAATAAAGGGCCATTAATAAAGAGACTGAAGCATGAAGCACAGGAACAACTCATTACCTACTTCTAAATCAGGGAAGCTATTACTTCTAATTTTTAATAATTGCATAAATATTTTATTTACTCACATGACTATTAGTTAACAGCAAAAATAAATTATACTTTTGCTAATTAATGTCATTATGTGTCACTTACTATTTTTATAGTAATATTATATATTATATTAACTGCCAATAATTATCATTATTGTGGTTATAAATTATCAACTTGAACGACAATAACTAATTAATTATTGTTTACGTACACACATGCAAGGTACTCGTATGATGGCCCGAGCAGCTGAGTTACCCATTTCAAGATTCTCATCAATGGGCAAATCGTTTTCCGAACATAGTGAACACAATAACATGTTACTCTATTCGAAACGTATTGATGATGGCGAGGACCCCCGTGCCAAGTTTCCCTCTTTGCGTTTGTGTTCCGAGCGTAGAGAAGCCTGTGTACGGTTCCCTGCTTCGAATACATGTGCCAACTGCGCGCGGATGTTCGACAACGTCCCCCTTTTGGTATCTCATACATTCAGAATGTCGGGAATCACGCACTACCCTTCTCTCCTCGGATTCATAAGACGATTGTGGAAACCTTGCACTGTGTTCCCCACTAGAGTCTCTCGTTCCAGGTATGAAGAATATTTTGTTGATTTCCCCTGCTCGGAATCGTTTGCTAATTATGAAGAATCTCCTATCGGGTTTCCCTGCCATTATACGAGCACAAAGAACGCTATCAACCATCAGCGATACTCTTCTGAGTAAAAGGTCTTGGCTTGCAAACAATCTTCTACATCATCACTAACCCTTGGAAAAGGACATCGGATCAGACCAGCAACTCGGCACAGAGTCTCTTCGACTCTTCCCGAGCTGGGGGGCTTGTGATGGACTAGACTTAAGAGCCTACCAACAGGCCCAGCCCAACTAAGCTAGGGTTACACACAACACACCTAACAGGTAATCCCCTATAAGAACCACAAGGCTATGGGGGCTAAGGTATGTTCTCTCATCCCTACTCTCAAGAACTACGTGTGGCTTGATCCCCTTATCACTGGGGGTACGTAGGACCGGGGTCATCCTCGTCAGCTACAACAAACCATCAAACACATCGTGGTGTTTTGTAACACCCTCATCTTTTAATAAAGGGAATAAAGTAATTTATTGGAAATTTTTATGGCGGAAGAGTGAAAATTCCCTTTATTCAAGATTCGTAGATAAATTTTTTCTTTTTAAATTACACATATCGGTGTTACAATGCATCAAATACAGAAATGTCCTTCTCCCTTTCTCAGCATGAGTCTCTGGCTTGCCTGGTGGATTAACTTCATCGGCTACTTGTACCTACCATCAAAGGCTAGGGGGGAGTAAGTCATAGCCGAAGCGCATAATCAAATAATAATCTATCAATACTAGAAATAACAGTCACAAGTAATCAAGTAATTCAAGTAAAATGCATACTTCATGACACACCCAATTTATCACATAATTATCTTGTTATTAAGTGGCATGATGCATGAATGCTCATCTCGTCTTTCCCATCTGGATCCAGTATCATTCTCGTCGATTGAATTCAATTCTAATGAATTCTCTCGTCGACTGAATTCAATTCTAATGAATTCAGCATATTCTCTCTAAACAAGGAAAGCAACAGGGAGTAAACGCCTTTCTCCACGACAGATCACACAACTCATCTATGTGTACCCTTTCACTAGGGTGAGATCATTGCCAAAGTTCGTCCTCCGCAGTCACGATATGTCCCTGGAGGCTGATAGAATATATTATGGTTAAGCAAAACTATCCCGAGAAAAGCCAGCTGAACCCCCTCACCATAGGACCGTTTTACCCATAATAATTCCCAATGGTTACTGACGAGTCACCATCGAACCTAACCTCCGCACATTCTCGCACCAGTTCTAGGAAATTCTAATCCCTAGAGTGGACGCGACTTTCCTGATATCCTATCTTACCATCGACAACTCCTTGTGCGAATGCAAATGAGTTTAGTTCCACTTTTCATTATGAATTCATTTCATAATCATTCATTCTCAAAGTAACTCATAAGATTATGCATTCACATATATAATCATTCATCATCAAAGTCATCGTGTAAGTGTACATTTATTCACCAAATATCATCCACAATTTCCAATTATAATAGGTTGAAGTTAAGTACATTAAGGTTTGGTATTTCCAGCTTTTAAAGTCATTCCATTTAATCAAAAAGGCCTCCAATCAAATAGGATATGAAAATTCAGGTTTTATTAGTAAAATTGGGGTATGGATATCGATATCCTCTTGTGCATATCGATATGCACAATCGATATCCTCATACTGGATATCGATATCCACCCTGTTTTCCTGCATACTGATTTGAGTTTTGAAATACCAAATCTCAATATAATTTACTTTAACCATTCTCAACCCATCACAAATCAATATCAAGTACAAATACACCTGTTCATGCATAAAGTCAACAATCATAGCGTCAACTTCATAGAGGATTCAAGTATTATGCATAAACCATGAAAAATCACAACTTAACCTATGATTTTCATTTTCCTTTCATTACAGCCAAGTTTCTTCATTAGTCCAGCCATTAATCATCATATATACTTTGTTCAAATTCAGAAATTATGCTAGAATGACCTCCAAGTCATTTTCCTATAGCAAGTTCTCAACTTTCCCTAGTTTTTCCCTTGAGTTCATGAGAACTCCTATATCTCTAGCCATCCGATTATTATTCTAGCACCCGGTTAACTTCTCCCTTACCTATTTGGAATGATTCAGACTTGCTTTGATTGAGAAGATTGGTTTTGTTGAGAAAGATCCCAACTTTTCTGGTTTCAGCACAACAGCTCTGTTTTCAGTTGAACAACACCACCAAAACAGTGTTGATCACCCACAACAAGGCAAAATAAATGATAATCAGTGGTTGGAATCAAAATTAGGATATGAAAGCTTGAACATAGAACAAGTTTGAAGCTCCAAAAACACTTAAGCTTACCATAAAGATCAAAGGAAGTTGGGTTCTTGAATCTGAAATCCAACTTTCAGACTTGGACAACCAACTTCACAGGATCACTACTCCTTCCACAGGCTACCAAAATGAACAAACTAGGTACCAATTTGTAGAGGGTTAAGAGAGCTTCGATTTGGTATATAGTTTGATAGGTTTTGATGCTCAGATCATAGAAAACGAAGCAGCACAAGGTCACACCAGAAAACACGATTTTTCAGAGGTTGGGTGATGTTCTTGGTTGTTTGATGTGTATTCTCCCTTCCTATATGCAAATCAACCGACCTTAAGGGTCCTTATCAAGCCTAAGAAATGTCTCAGAGATATTTGGGGTGATTGGGGGTGAAAAACGTGATTAATTCACAGCCACTCGCGTTAAACCGACTTACTTCTGAACTAGCAGACTCGTGGATATCGATGTCCACTTCTGGATATCGATATCCAGCATCGATATGCACTTCTGCATATAGATATGCATGGCTCAAAAAGACAGCACCTTTCGCATTCAAACGGTCATAACTTTTTCGTTAACCGTTGGATCTTGCTCAAATTTGGAGATAAGCTTCCTAACATACTTATCTTCAAATCCAACGGTTGGTTTTGAGTCTAATGCTATAAATCTTTTATTTCATATCTCCTACCATAAGAACTCATACAACATATAAAACATGGACTATATTCTATTTTATCCATACAACGCTTATAATTTCGAGAATAAATTCCGTGGGCGTTACATGTTTCATCAATATTGGAACGCTACAGAGGGAGTTGAGAAGGTTATTTACCTAAAAAGGATTTGAGATATAACGGTTGGATCTTAAATTATTGGACAGGAAAGGTGAGAAAATCCAAATTGTTTTCTCTCCCTGCTTGCGTGTGCCTCCTCTGTTCTCTATCTCACGCATTTCTTTTTTTCTTTTGCTTTGTTTCATTTCTGTTCATGGGGTGGGGTACTTGGGCTTTGGGTAGAATATACATATATATATATATATATATATATATATATATATATTATAGTTACGGTGGGTAAAGATCATCAGGAAATTATATGTTTTTTTTTATATTTTGTTCTTATTTATGGTCAATGTGTGTAAGTATTTTGGATTATAATCAAAAGTTTGATGATCCCAAAAATAAACTATATTTAAGTACAATAATATTATATTTTTAATTACTCAAAACTGATTAAAAAATAATAAGGTTACCAGTCCCTACATATGGCTATTGCGTAAGAAAAAGTATCGAAATTCAAAAGTAAATATATTTTCTCAATCCTGATGTTAAACTAAATAAAATATAATATTTATAATTTTGAAATAGAAGATCATTATATATAACTTATACCGATAATATATTAAAACCAGTCCATAAGTTAAAAATAAAACAGCCTCCGAACGTTATGAAAATTTACAAGGACGCTCAAAATATTAAATTAAACATATTTTTCTAAAGAAACGATTTATAAAAATGCCTCTAAGGCTTGCCACTTGAGCTCCCTGTCAAAATGTTAATTAAACTAAACAAAAGTACTATTTTATTTTTGAAAAACGTATTATAACAAATTTATACTTATTTTGACTAATAAAAAAAATTTCAATTATAATGATGAAATCAGAATTTTATTACGACACTCAAATATTGAAAACATCATATTAAATCATTTAATTATTTTGCTAAAGGTATTAGAAATAGCGGGATGTTACACATGTATTCTTCACAATCTCTTTAAAGGACTGATGACCAGTCTACATGTTAAAGAACTTAAAGCCAGTTCCCTTCCTTGACTGTCCTTGTTCACCCCAATCAATGATCATTGGAGAGTGATCAGATAAGCCAGGATTAGAGAAATCAGTTGAAGCAAGAGGCCATTCTGAGCACCACAAGTTATTGACTAAAACTCTATCTAGTTTGCATAGCACTCTACTGTCACCAATTTGTTTATCGCACCAAGTAAAGAGATTTCCACTATACCTCATATCCAAAAGATCATAGTGATGAACACACTCTCTGAACTCCTGAAGATGACTTGGATCAGCATACAACCCTCCACATTTTTCATCATTGCTCAGGAAAGTGTTAAAATCTCCTAGCAGAATCCAGGGCTTATCAGTGAAAGGAGGCAAACCCTTCAGCACACTCCATAGTTCTCTTCTGTCAATCAAGTCATTTGAGGCATAAATAAAGGTCCCAAATATGCTCTTCTGCTGCTGTTTCATTGTAACCAGACAATGCATATACTGGCTGGATCTTGCAATGAGAGTAACCTCAAAACTGTCCATTCTCCATATAACCCAGATCCTTCCAATAGGGCACACATCAAGATTGTCCACAGAGCCCCAACCAGGAGCAATTTTATTCCTAACATTATGAAAACCAGAACTTCTCAATTTATTTTCTAAAATACCAAGTAAACCTATTCTATTCTTTTTATACAAATCAACAATTGCTTGTTGTTTTAGAGGGCTATTCATCCCTCTAATGTTCCATGCTGCAATTCTATCCATCAGTAGCTGGCCTTGAGGGATCACCTCTTAGCAGCACATTGGCTTTCTTATTGGCTTTATTTCTGGTGGTCACTGTAGTCCACTCTCCTTCTGCAGAGACTATTCCTTTGCCCTTATCAATCTGATTTGTGTCAGGAGCTATAGCAGCTGATAGAGTTTCTTGGACAACCTCTTTTGCAATTGCAACATTTTTAGGAGGTATTGTCTCATTGTTAAATGCATTCTGAGTTTGCAAAGCATCAACAACCTGATCAATGTCTTTCTGTGAGGGTCTGTTTTTCACCACCCAATGATGTTTGACTCCCTTTCTGCACATCTTAGAATCATGCCCATAGGTTGAGCATTTGGCACATAAAACAGGTTTCCATTCATACACTACTTTCTGGCTAACCACAATACCTTCTTCATCCTCAAAATGAACCTCATTAGGCAAGATTAAGGGACTGATCTCAACCAAAACTCTAGGATAGTTTATTTTATTTCTGTCCTTGTTTACTTGGTCAACCATTATAGGAGTTCCAATGAGACTAGCTATTTTCCCAAGGGCTGAAGCACCCCAAAATTTCAAATTTAGATTAGGCAGTTGTACCCAAACAGACACACGACCACAGAAATGTCTAGAGATTGGCTTACCAGTCCATGGTGCTAAAATCATTGGCTTTTTGTCAAAATGAAAAACACCAATCTCCAAAACAGTGTTCCTAGCTTCCATGGTATTGAATCTCACCACAAAAGTGCCATCTGAATTCATCAACACTTTATCTACTCCATGTTGTCCCCACACCTTACATATATAGCCATTCAGAACTGGAAAAGGGGGTTTGGCTCCTAACACATAACAGACCAGTGTGTTCTTCCAATAATCAACTTCACTGTCAATATCAGCAGATTCAATCTTGCCTATTGCCACACCCTATTTGAGTTCAGGTTTGTAAAACTGTAACTTCTCCCCAGCGTTTCTCAGTTTTGTTATGTCAAACTTATCCCAAACATTCACACGATTATCAGAATCCTTATTGCCAATATCAGGATTTTGGGAAGGATTCCTAATAACATCACAATTCTCACTTGTTCTTGCCTTCTACTGTGTCAAAGAAGCGTTCTCAGTGTTCCCGGTCTTTTCTTTTATATTAGCACGAAGGATATCAATCTTTTGAATCCACAATTCGGCTTGCTTAGGGCTCAAGGCATCTATATCAGCAAGGTCATCATCCTCCAATTGTGTGAAATCAAGCTTCTGTGGAGTCCCAGACGAAATGTTGTCAGCCTCAGAGTTGTTCTTAGGTATCGACGAAGGAGTTTTCGGCGGTCTCCCTCTCCGTTTGCCCATTACGGCGGTGGTGACGGCAAAACCCTAAATAGGGAGCAGCCACGAGAGAAGAGAGAAAAACCTCTTGTTGAATATTGCATGTTGTATGTTATTTTATTATTGTTATTATTAAAGGAAAGGGTTAAAATAGTAACTTTACCCGTTATTATGGAATTTTATAAAATAAATTAGAAAATATGAAAATATATTTAGAAATATGAATTTTCTGAATTTTTGGTATTTTTATCCATTTTAAATAAATATAAATAGAATTAAAATCATTTTGGAGGGAAAATGAATAAAATATAATTTTTCAAAACTTACAGCGAACTAACCGGTTAGTGAGTCGGGTAACCGGTTAGTAGCTGCAGTCTGAAACTGATTTTAAGGCGGTTTTGCTCGATTTTTAGGGCCAAAACTTGTTTCTTTCCCACCAAGTCTCTGAATCAACCTTACTTCATCATGAAGTAAGTTAAGGGCCTATAAATATCGATGTTTTGAATCCTTTCCTCATTCTTATACTCATTTCTTTGCTTAAACTCAGAACCAGAAAATTGAAATCCCTCTATTTCTTGAGGCTATCTTCCTCACGTTCGTTCTTCTTCTTCAGCCCACCTTTTTCTCTGAAACCAAAATACACTTTGAGTTCTATTTCCATTCTTGAAATAGAACCAAGAACCATTCGATTTGAGCTTCTGTAGTTCAAGTTCTACACCTGCAAAGTTTGGTTCCTAAATCTGAAACAGAGCAGCATCACCGTCATCTGTGCACCTAAGTTGAATTGGTTTGGTAAACTCAGGAACCCTTTCGTAACAGCCCGGTTTTCACTTCCGAAAATTACCATTTATTTCTTATTAAATTGCTAGAAATGAGACCAACTTTTTTAAAAAAAAAAACATAAACATAAACATATTGTTGATGCACAGCTTTACCTTTTACTGAAAATCGAGTTGTCACTAAATCACTTACTCACTTACTTGAATATCTGAAACATTCGTCATCATAAAATAAACATAACTTCGAGTCCAACATAGTTCAATATATTACATCAAAAGGACTCTTACAGTTTCCAAAAGGTTTCATTACCAAAGTTCTTCAAAGTAAAAGTACTACATAAGACAGAATTAACATAAGCTGAATTACATAAATAGTTCATTGCTTAGGTAATCCTCGACATCAAGACACAGATCCTAGACTCTATAGACAACACACCACCACAACTAAGCTCCGGAAACGTCACTCCTCCTTCGAATTCTCAGATTCCAACATCTCATCCTCATCCGACCACTCCATAGGATTCTCCTCCTCCTCTGGTGCTACCAAAGGGTGCGGCACCGGATCCTCTTGCACACGTTCGGGTGATCTAGAAGCCAAAGGTGCGGGTTGACCACCATACTCACGATGCTCTCTCGGTCCCCCATCCTGATAATCTCGGAGTGTGACTTGCCCCACGTGCAAATCCATTGCAGTCCCTCTCGAAATGTGTCTCGGATCATCAATCTGCAGCCGAAAATCACCTCTCTATATCCAACCATCATGCGTGACATCCCACACTCCCTCCTGCAGGGGCCACATGTGGATTGCTACAAGATAGGCCATCTATCCCTTGCAACATCAGCATTACCGACACGACAACGAGATAGGAGAGAGTTAGCATTTCGGACGTACACTATGATTTGGGTCCAATATATAGTGATTTGAGCATGATTTAGACTCCTTTTTACTATGTATTTGGTTTGTTTCTGTAGAAAATTTAGGACTTTTTAGTAGATTTTAATTATTTTTAGTAGTTTAGGGTCCTTTGAGCATTTTGATCTGTTTGTTAGTGTTTCAGGTACTTTTTGGAGCTAAATTGGATAAAATATTTATGGACCTGAAAAGAGGACGAAAAGATCTTGCAAATGGAAAAAGAACGGAGCAAAACAGAGTTAGAGTAGGTCCCGCGCGCCTGAGGCGCGGGGACGGGTGCGCCAGAGGCGCGCCTGTGTGGAAAAGAGACAATTATCAGACCAGATTCTGGGGCGTGCGCCAGAGGCCAGAGGTCGCGTGCGCCTGGGGCGCACGTGCATGTTGGAGGCCCAATTTGACCAGATTCTGAACAAAGTAGAAGAAGAAAAGTCTAATTTGGCTTCATATCTTAGATTTGGTCAGAAATTAGAAGATAAACATGGACCTTATCTACTAGATTTAATGAAGATTTATTTTAGGATTTGTTTTACTCTTTAAATAGAGGATTTGTAAATAGTTTTCAGTAGGTTTTGAGATCATAGAATTCAATTAGGATTAGAGAGAGAGGTTAGTAACATCTATTGAGAGCAAGGAGGCAAGGCACGAAGGATTGGAGATCATCACTACAAGAGAGATCTACGTGAGGATTGAAGGTCTCTTGGAGAGTTAACCTGTATTGTCTATGATATGAGGTTTTCTCTTTGCTTCTGTTTTCTTTATTTCTATATGTGTAACTAAAACCTCTTGTTAGGAACATGGTGTAAATTGTATGATGTAACTTATTTCAATTTATGATTTAGTATTTTGTTGTTTTTAATTCATGCGTTAATTGAGTTTTTATTACATACATAAACCCGCGCAATTTATGTTATGGATCTCTTAATTCGCAACGAGAGTTGGGATTTTGAATAGGCCTTGCAATTAACGGTATAATCAGTTTAGTTATAGAGATATGATTAAATGATTATATGACTTTGTAATTCCCTTGTGCTGAATTTGATATTTTCTGATATTGTAATTTGTTGAGAGATCAAGGATTAAGTATTTAGAAAATAAGGGTAATGTTAGAGAGATCTAACTATTGCTATTTTAGAGGAATTGTCTATGAATTAAAGGATAATTAAAGGAAAATATAATTCATAGTTGAATAAGTGAATCATACAACGAAACCAAGTTCCTAACCTTTTTCTATTGCTTTCTATACATCTTATCTCCTCAATCTTTTATTTTATTTTATTTTAAATTCTCCTTCTCCTTCTAAAATTGAATAACAAGTTGCATTAATAATTACGAATTGGTGAAAAGTTATTAGAAACAATTTGTAATCCCCGAGTGGAACGATACTCACTTACTATCTGTATTACTTGTCGACCTAGTACTCTTGCTAGACATTCAACAAGTTTTTGGCGCCGTTGCCGGGGATTGAAATTCGATTCTAATTTCTTTTCGGTACTTTTTGTAATTATTTGTGTAATTTGTACTTCCTCATGTATAACTGTAGTTATAACAATAATTCAGATTTTGATAGATTTAGTTTGTATTCTTCTCCCCCATATTATTATGCACAAAACACTCGTTGTAGTGAAAGCCCATTGGAAAAAGTTGCATATGAATGTATTCAAAGCGGCAGAATTTTACTTGAACAACTCAAAAATATGCAACTTCCATTGGAGCCTCACCCTCCAAAGAAAGCCCCATTGGAAATAGCTATAGAGAAATTGACTCAAAACACTAAGGATTTTATTAAAGAGAGCAGAGAAAATTTTCAAACTCATGCTGAGCCAATCCCTTCCCCTATAGAGCAAATCCCTAGGGAAGTTGTGGTAATGGATATGACTAATAATCAATTCCCTATGGAGGAGGAGAAAGTTGAAAAAATTGAAAAAGAAATTGTGCATGATAAGTTTGAGGAGGAGGATAAAAATACAAAATTAGAAGGTTTGAAAATTGTAGGAAAAGTTGACCCACCCTTGCATGATGAAATTGTTGTTATAGAAAATTTATTAAATCTAATTCATGTTTGGGTGATTCAAAAATTTTCTATTATATTCAACCTTTGTGCTTTCATGAGAAAAATCTAAATCAATCTGAAGTTTTGTTAGGCAATAGGAAGCATGAGAAAGTGATCTTCCTGACTAATGGAGTTAACAACTTCATGATGGATGATGGAAGAAAAGAAAATTTTTCTAGGGTGGTGTATGGATTAAGGAACATTCCCTTTGACCCTGGTGGGTTTGAACTTAATTTTGAAATTTCCTTAATCCACCATCATCCTTATCAAAGGTCTTTCCTATGAGATGTGGGAGTAACACATTATTGTTGCATCACATGGATTTGACCCATAGAATTTGGGATCCTGGTGGATTCCTTGTAAATAAGCAGTAGTGTAGGATTTTTTTAGGTATAGTTCTTAGGTAGTTGTTTTAAAAAAAAAAAAGAGGTACAGAAATCGTGCGCCGCAGGCGCACGCGGTGAGGGATGCTACAAGCCCTGTTTGGGGAATTTCACTCCTTCTTGGTGTGCAAAAGTTCAGTTTTGGGGTCAAATTCTGATTCTACCATTTTATCTCTTAGGATTAGATTTATTTATTTTATCTTATTTTTTTAGCAATAGATATTTTTTTTTATTCTTATCTTTTAGGATTAGATTAGTTTTATATCTTTTAGGAATTTGTTATATCTTTTTAGGAATTTGTTTTATCTTTTTAGGATTAGATTTATCTTTTTAGGATGATTTTTTTTAGAATAGATTTTTTTTTATTTATTTTCGTTTTTTTTTATTTTCTATTTTTTAGGGATAATTTTTTTTTTAGAATTAGATTTGTATTTTTAGGATTTGGACCCCATTAGCCCCAATTTTTTTTTCAATATTGCACCCCAGGACCTGTACCTCACCAAAAATATTGTCCTGCTTTCTTAGGTAGTTTTAATTTTTATTTTGTAGTGTAGGCTAGATTAGTTTGCTTGAGGACAAGCCAACATCTAAGTTTGGGGGAGTATATACAAAATAAAAATTTTTCAGATCTGAATTTTTCTCCCATATTGGTATTGGTTTGTGTCCCTAGCAAGAGTAAGTAATTTTTCTAACCTTAGGACTTTTTCTCTGATGATGCATGTATATACTTAGTTTAGGACTTAGACTCATTGACTTTTGACTCTATTTGATTGAGCTGTAAATATAATTGTGAACGGGTTATTTCGACAAATGCTTTCAGAACTTGTGATTAGTGAACTGACTTTAGCCCTGTGAGTTTTTGAGCCTTATATTGAGGGGTATGAATTTTATTGAAATATTCTAATTTTGAGACCCCTATTCTTTCATGAGTGTGTTCACTTTGGTATTGTTGTTCTTGAACTTGACCTGTGACCATCTCAAAATTGATAATTGATTGCATGCATTAAGATGATTAAGGCACTTAGGGTGTGTTTTTGTGGCCTTCAGATGTTTTGCATTGATAATTTTCCATTAGTTGCCTATTTTGAGCCTTATGAGACATTATGATTTTTCTTTGGTACCTTGCATTTATTGCATATTCTTTGTTAGTACCTTGGGAATTTTGAATGAGCAATTGAGAGGAATATAGAAAGAAAAAGTGAAAGTAATTGGTGAAAAGTGTATGAGTTCTATTTCTCTTCCAAAGAAAGAAAGAAAGAAAAAAAAAGAATTAAAAAAATAACAAATGTAAAGGAAGAGAATAAAAGAAAAAAATTGAAAAAGAAAGGAAGAATAAAATGTTCCTGATGTGAGTGTGAGTCTTTATTGTATTCATTGCTCATTCATGGTTTTTGAGGGAAACTTGCTTTTGTAAATATTTTTGTGAGTTAGCCTTTGTTTTATCCCTTCTTTCTTTTATCCCACCTGACACTTTTAGCCATGGCCTCATTACAACCAAAATTAAAGACCTTTTGATTTGTGCATACTTTCAATAATTTCAGTGGCGATTTTGGTCTATGGTCAAGCCTATGGTAACACATTATCATTGTTGAACTTGAGTGAATTGAAAATATTACCCTTATACACTTGAGAGAGATACACTGAGAGGTTGAGAGTGTTCACTGGTCCTGAGTTCTGATTGGGATTGTTACGTTAACTAGTTTGCAATTGTGTAAATAGTTTGTGACAATATGTGTTGGAGTCATGAGTCGTAGTCTTGGATTAGGTGTGTTCATATTGATTTAGGGAGGCTGTCTTTTGTTTAGAATTTTATTTTACTTTTGCCTGGGACATGCAAAATGCTAAGTTTGGGGGAGTGATTTGGGTCCAATATATAGTGATTTGAGCATGATTTAGACTCCCTTTTACTATGTATTTGGCTTGTTTCTCTAGCAAATTTAGGACTTTTTAGTAGATTTTAATTATTTTTAGTAGTTTAGGGTCCTTTGAGCATTTTGATCCATTTGTTAGTGTTTCAGGTACTTTTTGGAGCTAAATTGGATAAAATATTTATGGACCTGAAAAGAGGATGAAAAGATCTTGCAAATGGAAAAAGAACGGAGCAAAACGGAGTCAGAGTAGGTCCCGCGCGCCTGAGGCGGGGGACGGGTGCGCCTGAGGCGCGCCTGTGTGGAAAAGAGACAATTATCAGACCTGCGCGCCTGGGGCGCGAGGTCGCGTGCGCCTGGGGCGCGCGTGCATGTTGGAGGCCCAATTTGACCAGATTCTGAACAAAGTAGAAGAAGAGAAGTCTAATTTGGCTTCATATCTTAGATTTGGTCAGAAATTAGAAGATAAACATGGACCTTATCTACTAGATTTAATGAAGATTTATTTTAGGATTTGTTTTACTCTTTAAATAGAGGATTTGTAAATAGTTTTTAGTAGGTTTTGAGATCATAGAATTCAATTAAGATTAGAGAGAGAGAGGTTAGTAACGTCTATTGAGAGCAAGGAGGCAAGGCACGAAGGATTGGAGATCATCACTACAAGAGAGATCTGCGTGAGGATTGAAGGTCTCTTGGAGAGTTAACCTGTATTGTCTATGATATGAGGTTTTCTCTTTGCTTCTGTTTTCTTTATTTCTATATGTGTAACTAAAACCTCTTGTTAGGAACATGGTGTAAATTGTATGATGTAACTTATTTCAATTTATGATTTAGTATTTTGCTGTTTTTAATTCATGCGTTAATTGAGTTTTTATTACATACATAAACCCGCACAATTTATGTTATGGATCTCTTAATTCGCAACGAGAGTTGGGATTTTGAATAGGCCTTGAAATTAATGGTATAATCAGTTTAGTTATAGAGATATGATTAAATGATTATATGACTTTGTAATTCCCTTGTGCTGAATTTGATATTTTCTGATATTGTAATTTGTTGAGAGATCAAGGATTAAGTATTTAGAAAATAAGGGTAATGTTAGAGAGATCTAACTATTGCTATTTGAGAGGAATTGTCTATGAATTAAAGGATAAGTAAAGGAAAATATAATTCATAGTTGAATAAGTGAATCATACAACGAAACCAAGTTCCTAACCTTTTTCTATTGCTTTCTATACATCTTATCTCCTCAATCTTTTTATTTTATTTTATTTTAAATTCTCCTTCTCCTTCTAAAATTCAATAACAAGTTGCATTAATAATTACGAATTGGTGAAAAGTTATTAGAAACAATTTGCAATCCCCGAGTGGAACGATACTCACTTACTATCTGTATTACTTGTCGACTTAGTACTCTTGCTAGACACTCAGCACACTACATCGACGGTGTGGGCTCACAATAGATTCAATACCAAGATAAAGACATAACATAACAACAGATAATAACAGAGCAGTATACAATAACAGTATTCATATAGTAGATAACAACGTAAGGATAACATAACAGATATCTTCAACAAGGAAACATTTCATCATCACCAATAACATATATCATTCCATACCTCAATAAACTTTGATATCACATCATGCTCATTCTTTGATTACACATCTCATAAGCTTCTCAATCATCATTCATTACAACAGATTCAAAGATCATAACTTATTAAGCATAATCATTCCTTATTAATAAGTCTTATCAATTCGAGTCCTTCGATGATGTGGGGAAATAATAATCATCAAGGATGTTGGTTAGCACACACTACTACATCTCCTCATATCCACCCATACCTAAGTCGGAAGCAAACAAGAGTAGGGGACCTTTACCACGCAGGCTTGACAGCTGTCCGCAACACAATAGCAATCTTGAAGATAATACTGGCACAATTGACATATAACACATAACCTCATTCTAGTCCCTCTCCATTGTTCACGAATTGCCATAGGGGGCGACAGTACCATTTCTAGTTCGCGATGCAGAACTTACCACGACCAATCGGGACTACCTGCCCAATTTCCACTTATGGGATTCATTCCACCTAGAAATGTACTCGAGGCTTCTCGATGTATCACCGTCCTTACCCTCCCCTAATGCAATCATCTCCTAAGTATCCGCAGATAATCAGGGTATCTTCCTCTCCACTACTTCGCACTCATACGCACCGCAATAGTACATATCTTTTAAAGTCTTATTAAACTTTCATCACTTAATTAATATTTTAATCCTATGGTCGACTCATCCTTGATTCAACCCGTCGAAAAATCTCGACCACTAAAGAGTTACATCTTTTCCCCAACGTAGCACAAGACTTCGAGTTCCAGCAACTGTTTGGCACCACGGCCATCACATAGCTCACATGATTGACTTAAAGTCCTAGCTTCACGAGGATTCCGTTAAGCACCACGGCCAATGAATAGCTCGCATGGCTGACTTGAAGTCCTAGCCTTACAGATGTTCCTCAGAAAGTTACTTGGTACAAAAGCATTCCATAAGCACATTCTTAGGCCAACAATACTTGTCTTGAAATTTTGCAAATCAGAATCGAAACAATACTTCTCATCAGCATTATTCTCATCTTAAACAACATTACTCTTTTCTCTTATAACTTGCCTTAATTACTCATCATCTTCTCATAACTTTCGGGATACTTTCAGTCTCATTATAATTTCATGATTTGCACTATCTCACTTAAATAAAATCCAGAGTCAAGACATAATAGACGTCTCTCAGAAAATTAACCATACTCGACAACAGATATATCTCAAGCATATATAACCGTACAGACCGGCAGATTAAATCATGCATCATAATTAAATCACATGGCATCATATAACATATAAGCATATAAGAAATATCATTTAGAAATAAACAGATCATGGTTTCAATCTTTGAGATGATTGAAACATCTTAATAAAGAGTCTAAACGCCACATTGTCTTAGGATCACTGCTCTCTCACCTCTTGTTCCAGCAGATACTAGTACAGGATTTCCGCGGGTACTTGCTACATATTGATGCTCCAACCCACCGTCTTTAAAATACCTCATATTAAACAAAATACGTTTGCATTACTAATTTATTCGGATAGAATTATTCTCTTCAAACTCAATTCATTTTTCACTTCATTTTTCTTTTGAAAATTCTTCTTTTTGGTTCTTGTTAAACAGTATAAAACATAGTCGTTTTCTCAAAATCATTCCAACTTTTTATAACACTTTAAGTTCTCCAAAATCCTTTGAAAACAACTAATAAAGTAATTTAAACTAATTGATTTGGTTGCTGTTCCAGTTTTGGGCAGCCACCGTTTAAAGTCCGAAAACACAGAAAAATCACAATTTATACTTTTATCACATGCATGAAAGCCAAACACTTATAAACTCAAACCATGCATCAAGAATCATCATTAACAATTTAGTTTCAAAAATCAAACACCCTAACCTACTTAAATCCACCTTGGCCGAATTATTTAAGAAGAAAAGACTAATTTTTTGTCAAATCTTTAACATGCAAAAATCAAGCTTCTCACTTTTCTACTTAGATCATGCAAGACTAAAATAAATAAAATATACATCAACACTTTTCATTTTATTTTCAACCAAAACCTTAGATCTTAAAAAAACCAAAATCACATATGTACATGCAAATGCTTAAAACTCATATATCTAGTCCTAAAACTAACATGCATGTGCTCAAATAAATTATCAAAGCATGAACTCCTATTTTCCCTAGACTAGGCCGAATTACCATCACTAAAAATGAACATCCATACAAATTTTTACAACACAAAATTATGATCCAACACATATAAAGTACATGCATGCCTCATTTACATATACTCTAAGCTCAATCTTCAACATGCATCACAATCTTAACACTTTAAAATTTTTCAAAGACTTCAAACAAATACATTTAGAGGAAGAAAAAGAAGAAGAAGAAACAAAGCTCCTACATGCAAATCACTTGAGAACACTTTTAAGTCTTTAAGAAAATTTTCTTCTTTACTCTTTCTCTCTTCCTTTCTCCCACGATTTTCTTCTTTCTTTTTTTTTTTAATTTTTGTTCTAGAGTTTGATGAGCTCTAGAACCAAGTGTTTAATTTAGTAGAAATTAAGAAGAAGGAAATCAACCAACACACAACACACTTAAGGTATTTATAGGTACAAAATCCATGGGGTAAAGAGCACTAAAATTTCGGGTCTATGGGTAAAAAACAAGGGTAGTTTAGGCATCACAATAAATTGCATGGAAATGGTCATTTCAAGCATCAAATCACTCCTTAAAGATATGTTAATTTATTCATTGTATGATTTTATTCATTTCATGCACACATTTTTTTCATTTAGGAAATAATTTCCACAACTTGTCATCCTTTTTGGGCTCGTTGGACCGTGAGAGCCATCAAGAAGGAAATAAAAATTTCCTTTTTCACTTCTAAAAAAATAAATTCTTATTTACAAAATAAATAATAAAATCATATTATAGAATTTTGGTAAGACTAAAAACATAATATTCAATCCAATTTTAAATACACTCTTTCACATATAAACTCTACTTAAAAAGAACTTATTATTTTTAATAAAACGTAACTCGTAAAATCATGAAAACCAAACTCAAATCACAATTTAAATCCCATGGTTAAAATAATGTTGTATTCTTAGAATACCACTTTGTCAATAAAAATATTTATTTATAAAATTTATCTAAAAAAAAAAGAATTTTGTTATTTAAAATATAAGAGGATTTTGGCGGATGTTACACCTTTTGATTCCAAACTTGTTTCTGAGTAAAGTTTGCATTTCCTAGTTGCTTAATCTAACTTGGTTTTTTATTTTCCATGGCTTAATCATGGTGCAATTCGTGGCCAAAGTTGCTTGCTGCAACTGTTTTTGCTGCAACATTAGAGAAGAGCTTTGAAGCTCCGAACCAATCCAAACCTTTTCTTTCAATCAAACTTCGTTTTAAGCTTCTTCTAGGTAAGGGATAAGTTAACCCAAGTGCTAGAACAACAATTAATCAACTAAAAATATAGGAGTTCCATTGAACTCAAGGGCACTTTAATTGAAATGAATCTTGAATTGGGTTTCTAACTTAAAGGTCAGAGATAACTCAATTCTTGATTTGAACAACTTATATTTGATGTAAGGAAGCTAAAGGAATGCTAAGTTTATGCTATTAATCACTGAAACATTTTTCCCCAAATTTGAATGTGTTTTTCAAGTTTATACAATTATTATGAATTGATAATGTAATTGATGTTTTTGTAAGGTTGTAAAGCTGCTAACATATGTTATTTGATATGCCTAATTGCTGTTTTGAGTTGCTTTTGGTTAAAGAAAGATTTAACACGAATTGGAATATCAAAACCTCATCTTTGTACTGGTTTTTTGCGAACTAACCGGTTAGTGAAGTTAGTAACCGGTTAGTCACTGTTAAAGCAAATTAAACATCAAAGAAAATCAAATGAAACTTAATTGGATTATGATTAATGCTTATTATACTTAAACTTTATGTATTCTAAGACCACTAAGGCAGACTATTACCCGAGTGGCATTATTTAACCACATTTGGCGGACTATCACCCCAATGGGATTTTATTTCAATTTAAAATGCAAATATTTCTTACAAACCCCATGAAACTTGATGCAAATATTTATTTTTCAAATTTATCTCAAAAAAAAAAGAATTTTGTTATTTAAAATATACGAGGATTTTGGCGGATGTTGCATTTTCCCCAACTTGAAGATTTCTCGTCCCCGAGAAATGTCGTACAACAGATGCGGATATGAACTCCTCATACTATTCTCGAACTCCCAGATTGCATCTTCCCCATTTGTCTGACTCCAAATAACTTTAACTAGAGGAATCTCTTTTCCTCTTAGCCTTTTCACACTACTACCATCTATCCTCAAGGGCAAAGTCTCATATGCAAGATTTTCCTTGAGTTGTATCGAGTCAGGCTCAATGATTTGTGTGGGGTCATGAATATATTTTCTAAGTTGAGATATATGAAAGACATCATGAAGGTTAGAAAGCTTAGGGGGTAGGGCGATTTGATAAGCTACGGGTCCTATTCTTTTGAGAATTGGGTAAGGTCCAATGAAACGGGGTGTGAGCTTTTTGGTTTTGAGCACTCTTCCAATCCCGGTAGTTGGCACAACCCTCATAAATACGTGATCTCCCTCATTGAATTCAAGAGGACTCCTCCTTTTATCTTGGTAGCTCTTTTGCTGGCGTTGTGCTATCCTCATATTTTCTTGAATCAGCTTCACCTTCTCATTTGTTTGCTGTACCAAATCAGGCCCTAGCATTAGATTCTCTCCAGTCTCAAACCAGCACAAAGGCGTTCTGCATTTTCTACCACACAAGGCTTCATACGGTGCCATCCCAATGATCGACTGAAAACTATTGTTGTAGGTGAACTCTATTAGATGCAAAAACGAATCCCAACTTCCAGCATTTTCCGTGACACAAGCTCTCAGCAAATCTTCCAACGTCTGAATAGTTCGTTCTGATTGACCATCAGTTTGCAGATGATAGGTTGAACTTAAGTCCAATCTAGTTCCCATTGCTGCAGACTAGTCCAAAACTTAGAAGTGAAACACGGATCTCTGTCAGACACTATGCTTGGTGGTACTCCGTGCAATCTCACCACTTCCTTTAGATACATTTCAGCCAACTTGTCCAAAGAATAATTCATACTGATCGGAATGAATCGTACAGTCTTCGTCAGTCTATGACAATTACCCAGATAGCATCATATCCCTTCTTGGTCTTGGGAAAACCAGAAACAAAATCCATGGTGATACAATCCCACTTCCATACTGACACTGACAATAATTGTAGCTCTCCTCCGGGCTTCTTATGCTCTATTTCCGCCTTCAGACAGGTCAAACACCTAGAGACATACTCTGCCACTTCCTTTTTCATTCCTGACCACCAGAATACTTTCTTGAGGTCTCCATACATTTTCAGAGAACCAGGGAGAAAACTCAACTTGCTCTTATGGGCTTCTTCCTGTTAGATCTGGTGTGACGGTTTTGATAATGACAAAGGTTTTGAACAAACTACAAATGTTTTGATCAAGCTCAACAAACAATCAACAATGATGAAGAGAGAGCAAGCTCATGAAGATTCAAATGTGTATTATATTGTAATATCTTTAGTTTGAGTCTTATAGTTTGATGAGTTTGGGTAGAGTCATTAAAGGGTAGTGAATCTCTATGAAGTGCATGATTATATTATAATTTGAGTATTCACTTAACCTAAAATCAATAGGTGGCTTAAAGGTTTGAAAGAAAAGGTTTAGGTTTGAAAAAACAAGTTATTAGAAGTGTTTTACAGTGGCTAATCGATTAATGGGTTGAGTTAATCGATTAACACTCATCTTACAGTGGTTAATCGATTAAGACCATGTGTTAATCAATTAACACCTGCAGTGCTAGTTTTTAAAATACGTTTTTCACTTCTCAAAATCAGTTTTTAAGGTTCCTAACTTTTGGGTATTCTATATAAACCTTTTCCAAATCATTGTGATCAACTAACATCATTTTCATATCAATTTTACATAGATCAAAGCCACACTATTCTCTCTCACTTTCTCATAGATCAAAGCTTTCATTTTTACATTCTTTGATCAAGAATCTTTGAATCTCTTATGTTGATATTTTCATAGTTCTTGAAAGAGATTCATAGTATTGTTATTGTTTTTCAATTTGGTTGTAATCATTGGAAAGAAGGCAAGCTATCTACAACAAAGGAAGACTTGGTGGTTGTTCATCAAGCAAAATCGTCACGGAAGTCTTGTTGTGTTAACAAGCAATTTGGAAGTCTTGGTGTGAGGTATCATCAAGCATTTGGAAGATTTATTGTGGGGTTATCAACAAGCAAGGGAAGAGGTTATATTAGATTTCAATAAGATTGCAAGACAAGAGTGTGGTATCTCTTGGAGGCTATCAAGAAGGGAGTCTTTAGAGGAATTTACTTGTAATTTGAGAACTCTAATTCCTTAGTGAAGAATCTCTCTTGGTTGAAGAGGGGACTGGATGTAGCTCACGGTGGTTGTGAGTGAACCAGGATAAATCACTGTGCAGTATCTCTATTCCCTTAACTCTTTATATTCTTGTCATTTCATATTGTTCTTGGTTGAAAACCTAGAAAAGATTGATTTTTCTTAATTGAATGAATTAAGTGTTTAGTTGTGCAAATTGAATTGGGAAAATCATTTTCATAACCTAGGTAATCAATAAGAATATTGGTGTTAATCAATTTCGCTTAATCTCTGATCTTATGTGTTAATTGATTGATTTTCGTATTCGATTGAAAAGTGACTTTTTTCAGTTTTAACAGTGATTAATCGATTAACTAAAGGTGTTAATCGATTAACCAAAATACAGCTTTCAAGCACTAATCGATTAATTGGTCAGCTTTATCGATTAACTTGCGTTTTTCAAGAGTTAATCGATTAATCAACTTACCTTAATCGATTAAGGGCTGAAACAATTTGTAAAAATCATTTGTTTTAATTGTTTCTTTCGAAAATCTTTCAAGGTTTCTTAAACACCTATTCAACCCCCCCTTCTAGGTGTTCTCCTAGTGTTCCTTACTTAATTCACCCACCGATTGTAGTTTTACAATTGGTATCAGATCTCAGTCGAAAGACACGAGCGTAGAGCTATTTTCGTAAAGATCCTTGAGGAAACTACAATGGGTTCTACGAATCCCTTTGGTGGTGAAGGTGCTTCGATAAGTTGCCCTCCTATGTTTGGTGGAGAGGGTTATGCTTATTGGAAAAATAGAATGAGAATTTTTATAGAAGCCATAGACATGAACATTTGGGAAGCCATTGAGAATGGTCCCCACATTCCCTCCACTCAAGTAGAAGGTGTATCTCAACTAACCCCCAAAGATAAGTGGACCGATGATGATAAAAAGAAAATTCAATATGATTTATAAACTAAGAATATCATCACCTTCTCTCTATCTTATGATGAGTTCTTTAGAGTCTCCCAATGTCATAATGCCAAACAAATGTGGGACACCTTGCAAGTCACACATGAAGGCACTAGTGAAGTTAGGCGTGCTAGATTAAATTCTTTGATACATGAATATGAATTGTTTCGTATGTTGCCTAATGAATCTATATGTATTATGCAAAAACGTTTTACTCATATCATTAATCATCTCATTGCTCTTGGAAAAACTTTCATGAATTGTGAACTTGTTAACAAAGTTTTAAGATGTCTAAGTAGGGAATGACAACCTAAGGTTACCGCAATTGTTGAATCAAAGGACTTGGACACCATGGACTTAGCAACACTTTTCGGAAAGCTTCAAGAACATGAAATGGAACTTGGACGTTTGCATATGCATGAAGAGTCGGATAAGAACATAGAAAGAAAAGGAATTGCTCTTAAAGCCAAAAGTTCATACAAAAAGGAAGAGAGTTCCGATAATGATAGTGAAGATTCCGATTCGGACATTGATGAAGAGGAGATGAAACTTCTACTAAGAAATTTTGATAAGCTTCTAAGGAGAAAAGGAAGGTTGAACAAAGACAAAAGAAAAGAGAAGAATTCCCCACACTACAAGACCAAGACAACAAAAGAAGGAGTAGTTTGCCATGAATGCGGAAAATCCGGTCATATCAAGTACTCATGTACAAAGTATCTCAAAAGGATGGAGAAAGAGAAGAAACACCCAAAGCATAGAAAGGCATATATTGTTTGGGATGATGAAGAAGAAAAAAAAAGCACATCAAGTAGTTCTTCGGATGATGAAGAAATCGCTACTCTCAACTTGATAGCTCTAGTAGATGAAGAAGAAAGTTCAAGTGATGAATCAAATGAACAAAGCGAGGAAAGCGATGTAAGTGATACTAAATCCGAAATTTCTTCTAAATATGAAATTTTATATAATTCTTATGAAGAAATGCATGAACAACTTAAGAAACTAGCTTTGAAAAACATTGAAAGGAAGAAGCTCATTTTGAAACATCAAGAAGAGATTTTAGAACATCAAAAACAAGTTGATGAGCTTAATCTTCAAAATGAAACTCTTGATCTCATATATGCTAGTTCTTCTTGTGATTGTGCTAGTAGATTGAATGTTGTGGTTGATTGTGAGAGTTGCAAGTTGCTTAAGGATGAAAATGCAATTTTGAAAAATAAGCTTGCATGTTTCACAAGTGGTGATATTAAATTGCACACATTGTTAAATTTTTAAAGAGAAAATTCAAACAAGTTTGGTTTGGGTTATACTAATGCTAAGAGTAAGTCTCATAGAAATGTTGTTGATTTTTCTAAAGTTGATTTTTTAAAAAGCACCAACATGTTTCTATTGTGGCACTCATGGACATACTTCAAATGTGTGTTATATTAAAGTGCATGGCATACCTAAAGGAAATTTTGTTTGGGCTAAGAAGGGTGAAAATCCCTTAACTAAAAAAATGGATCCAAAACTATTTGGATACCAAAAAGCAAAGCATGATTGTTTTGTAGGTATGATTGAAGAGAAAAGTGCTTACAAGTGTTATTCATCATTTGCTTCTTCAAGTCTCAAGAGAATGTCCAACAAATTGATATAATTGATATTGTTGGATACTTACAATTGGTATTATTTCTACAAAAGCTCACAATTGGTATCAAGTGAATTTCTCACAAGAGATAGCAAGTATTCACAATTGGACTTACAATTGGTATCTTCTAATCTTACTATTAATCTCTTACCATTTATATTTGAAATTGGTGTTGAAAATTCGCAAGTATTGTCATGTCACATTTTCTTCAATTGGTATCATTGTGATCATTGTATAATTTTCATGCTATTGTGGTTATTGTGATATTTCTTTACAATTGATATCTTACTTTGTTAAGTGATATTATGACTTTTTAGTTTCAATTGGTATCATATTTCATTGTCATATTTCTTTCCAATTGGTATCACATCTCAAAGTATAGTTACAATTAGTTACAATTGATATCATTCATTAATTGGTATCAATGTTGTAAAGAAATGATTGTTATTTCTCTTATTTTGGCTCAAGTTTTTATTGTTATATTACTTTTTGATAATGCCAAAAGGGGGAGAAAAGGTTGTTTTGTTGTTTTTTTATAGGTTGAGCAAAAGTTGTTGAAGATAGGGGGATCATCAAGCTTTACTCAATTGGATTTCAAAGTTGAAAGCATTTATTGAGGGGGAGCAAGAGTCTCACCAAGTGATCAAATGGTTCAAGCATCAACAACTTCAAACAACTTCAAAACATGTTTGTCATATTCAAAAAGGGGGAGATTGTTAGATCTGTTGTGGCGGTTTTGATAATGACAAAGGTTTTGAACAAACTACAAATGTTTTGATCAAGCTCAACAAACAATCAACAATGATGAAGAGAGAGAAAGCTCATGAAGATTCAAATGTGTATTATATTGTAATATCTTTAGTTTGAGTCTTATAGTTTGATGAGTTTGGGTAGAGTCATTAGAGGGTAGTGAATCTCTATGAAGTGCATGATTATATTATAATTTGAGTAATCACTTAACCTAAAATCAATAGGTGGCTTAAAGGTTTGAAAGAAAAGGTTTAGATTTGAGAAAACAAGTTTTTAGAAGTGTTTTACTGTGGCTAATCGATTAATGGGTTGATTTAATTGATTAACACACATCTTACAGTGGTTAATCGATTAAGGCCATGTGTTAATCGATTAACACCTGCAGTGCTGGTTTTTAAAATCCGTTTTTCACTTCTCAAAATCAGTTTTTAAGGTTCCTAACTTTTGGGTATTCTATATAAACCATTTCCAAATCATTGTGATCAACTAACATCATTTTCATATCAATTTTACATAGATCAAAGCCACGCTATTCTATCTCACTTTCTCATAGATCAAAGCTTTCATTTTTACATTCTTTGATCAAGAATCTTTGAATCTCTTATGTTGATATTTTCATAGTTCTTGAAAGAGATTCATAGGATTGTCATTGTTTTTCAATTTGGTTGTAATCATTACAAAGAAGGCAAGCTATCTACAACAAAGGAAGACTTGGTGGTTGTTCATCAAGCAAAATCGTCATGGAAGTCTTGTTGTGTTAACAAGCAATTTGGAAGTCTTGGTGTGAGATATCATCAAACATTTGGAAGACTTATTGTGGGGTTATCAACAAGCAAGGGAAGAGGTTAGATTAGATTTCAATAGGATTGCAAGACAAGAGTGTGGTATATCTTGGAGGCTATCAAGAAGGGAGTCTTGAGAGGCATTTACTTGTAATTTGAGAACTCTAATTCCTTAGTGAAGAATCTCTCTTGGTTGAAGAGGGGACTGTATGTAGCTCACGGTGGTTGTGAGTGAACCAGGATAAATCACTGTGCAGTATCTCTATTCCCTTAACTCTTTATATTCTTGTCATTTCATATTGTTCTTGGTTGAAAACCTAGAAAAGATTGATTTTTCTTAATTGAATGAATTAAGTGTTTAGTTGTGCAAATTGAATTGGGAAAATCATTTTCATAACCTAGGTAATCAATAAGAATATTGGTGTTAATCAATTTCGCTTAATCTCTGATCTTATGTGTTAATTGATTGATTTTCTTATTCGATTGAAAAGCGATTTTTTCAGTTTTAACAGTGAATAAGCGATTAACAGATTAACTGAAGGTGTTAATCGATTAACCAAAATACAGCTTTCAGGCACTAATAGATTAATTGGTCATCTTAATTGATTAACTTGTGTTTTTCAAGAGTTAATCGATTAATCAACTTAGCTTAATCGATTAAGAGCTGAAACAATTTGTAAAAATCATTTGTTTTAATTGTTTTGATTTGTTTCTTTCGAAAATCTTTCAAGGTTTCTTAAACACCTATTCAACCCCCCCCCCCCTTCTAGGTGTTCGATCTCCTAGTGTTCCTTAGTTAATTCACCCACCGATTGTAGTTTTTACACTTCCAATATCATCTCTTTCAATTCAGCATCATTAGGTACACAAACACGATCCTTATATCTCATCACTCCATCATTTCCAACTTGAAATTCCACTTCCTTTCCATTTGCAGAAAGATCTTTCTTTGCTTGAAGCTCCTCATCATGCACTTGAAGTTCCTTAATTCTTTCCACAAATCCACTTGACACAGTTAATCTTCCCAATATCATGCTTCTAGGCTTAAGCTCCACTCCTAAGTTCAAGTCTCGAAACTCTTCAATCAACCTCAGTTCCCTTACCATCATTGCTGAAACGTGCAATGACTTCCTACTCAAGGCATCCGCTACCACGTTCGCCTTCCCAGGGTGATATTGTAGTTCAAGGTCGTAGTCTTTCAAAAATTCCATCCATCGTCTTTGGCGCATATTCAGTTCTTGTTGCTCAAACAGATACTTCAAACTCTTGTGATCGCTGAAAACTTCTATCCTAACTCCATACAAATAGTGCCTCCAAATCTTTAAGGCAAACACCACCACAGCTAACTCAAGATCGTGAGTCGGATAATTGAGCTCATGAGTGTTCAACTGTCGCGAAGCATAGGCTAAAACTTTCCTTTCTTGCATGAGCACGCATCCTAACCCTTGCTTCGATGCGTCACAATATACACAAAATGACTTCGTTGTATCCAGCAAAACCAACACTGGTGCTGTTGTTAACCTCTTCTTTAGCTCTTGAAAATTTTCCTCACACTTTGCTGACCACACGAATGGTTGCCCTTTCCTCGTTAATTTTGTCAATGGCAAAGATAACCGAGAAAATCCCTCAATAAACCTCCTGTAATAACCAGCTAAACCCAAGAAACTCCGAATTTCTGTCACTGTTTTCGGTGTTCTCCACTCCAACACCGCATCTACCTTAGCTGGATCCACCGAAATTCCATCCTTTGTGATCACATGTCCTAAGAAATGCACCGAGTCTAGCCAAAAATCACACTTTGCTAATTTGGCGTAGAGCTGCTTCTCCTTTAACTCTTCCAAAATTAAGCTTAGATGCTCTGCATGTTCCTCCTTAGTCTTGGAATAAATCAAAATATTGTCGATGAAAACGACAACAAATGAATCCAAGTAAGGATGAAAAATCCTATTCATGTAATCCATGAATACTGCAGGAGCATTTGTCACACCAAAAGGCATAACTAGGTACTCGTAGTGCCCATAACGAGTTCTGAATGCAGACTTGGGAATATCTTCTTCCTTTACTCTAATCTGATGATATCCCGATCGAAGATCTATCTTAGAAAACACCGCTGCTCCCTTCAATTGGTCTAACAAGTCATCGATTCTGGGTAGAGGGTACTTGTTCTTGATCATCACCTTATTCAATTGACGATAGTCCGTGCATAAACGCATGCTACCATCCTTTTTCTTGACAAATAACACAGGTGCACCCCACGGAGACACACTAGGCTAAATCATTTTCTTATCCAATAAATCCTCGAGTTGCTTCTTCAGTTCCACTAACTCCATCGGTGCCATCCTATACGATGCTTTAGAAATAGGTCCAATTCCAGGGATCACATCAATTGAGAACTCAACTTCCCGAATTGGCGGCAAACCAGGAATTTCTTCAAGAAATACCTCAGGAAAATCCTTAACTATTGGCAAACTACCAAGCTCCTTATCTCCGTTGACATCCAATGAGGCTAAGAACATGTATGCTATGGCTCCATCCTTTAATGAAGCTTGGATTTGCTTGGCAGAAAAGTGCTCTAGGTCTTTGGGGGTTTGAAGCAGAGGTTTTAGTTTCACTAAAGACTAATGATTTTTCGTAACAGTTCACGAGAACGTGATTCCTCATAAGCTAGTCCATTCCTAGGATAACATCTATTTGAGAAAAGGGTAGTTGAATCAAGTCAACAAGATAAGTTTTACCTTCTATTTATATAGCGCATTTGGGACAATAAGTTGATACTACAACTGGATTACCAATAGGGGTAGAAACAATTAGGTCATAAGGTAAAGTATCTACTTTTAACTTTAATCTATTCACCACATCATGAGCAATAAACGAGTGAGTAGCACCCGAATCATACAACACCAACAAGGAATTCTTAAAAATGAAACATTTGTGACAACCTTTCCCTTCAGTATAATATTAATTTGTATTCTTATTAGAAAATTATTATTTATGGACACTAATAGCTTGGATAAGTTTACTTGATATTAAATCATACAAGAAATTATCGGATTCGGCTTTCTTCATTTAAATTTAAAATATTGAAATAATTAATTATTTGCAAGACAACGTATATTTGTTTATAAAAAATTTAGACTTTAATAATTATAAACATAGCGTTGCCTTCTTGCTCGCATATAATATTTTTTAAATAATAATTATTGTCGAATTCTCCTTTTAACAAAAATCAGAGTGCGCGGAAAAATAGTAGTACCCAAGGATCCATGTTGAGTCAAACATCATATATGTATAGCATCATAAAAAGGGATCCATCAGTACACCAAGTCATCAGAGTGCAAGTATCCATGTCCATAAAGTTGAAAATACATATATATAAGACTGAAACTAAGACCTGAACTCTCAAACACTATCAAAATATATACAATATATTACAACCCAAAAATAAAGTGTCAGAGAGCAGGTCAACTTGTCCTCCATGCATCCGTCTGGTCCATTGCAGCAGCAAAAGTCGGTCCGGGATCCGTATCATCTATACTATGCAAACACTAGGAACCACTGGGTCCTCCTCGAGGTCTGGAAATCTGCTCGACTGGTACCTCCTCCTCGTCGCCCTCCCCCTCCTCGGGATCCTCCTCTATCCCATCCGGCTGAGTGGCAAACCTATCAGTAGGTCCAAAAGTAGTAGCTGGTGTAGTCCTACCAACTCCAGTCGGATCGAATGAAGGAACATCCTCGTCAGTGAAAACTCTGTAGGCAGAGGGATGAGAACGAGTAGCAGGACGAAAACGAAAACTGTGGAATCTACGTATAGGTCGAGCTGGAGGGGGTGGTCCTCTATAAACATAAAAAGCAGGGATGTGCATAGTATATATAATAGGTACCCTAAACCTACGAGGGCGCACACAAACGAGGGGGTTAGGGTGGAAGAGTATAAACTCCACCTCACCCTCAAACGTCGCTCGGTGCTCCTCATACGTCCATATCCCGCTACGGATGGGCCTGATTTCTACGCATGCTAGGTAACGTGCCATCACCTATCAAGGGCACAGGGGTAAGCATATACACACACATAATCAAATAAGGATAATCCATGAATGTGCAAAGATAGCAATTAACATTTTATAGTCACATCATATTTAATCACATAATTAAATCAATGATGATATCATGCATGTTATCTCACTCTCTTAAAAATTCTCCAACTAGTCACTCAGATGGACGTCCTTCCATAACTCCATTGTATTTCAAGAATACAATAATACGTTATCAAACGTATGGCGTACTTGCTCGAAGTGATAAACAACGTCACTTTATCTAGTGATCGTCACGTCGCCAAAACGTAAACTATCACTTGTATTACATAGTCATCTAGACATAAGACCCACAACGTCAACCTTGAAGTGGGGTCGAGCAAGCAGTAACCTTGGAACATGACAAAGTAACGATGTATCCCCAACACCATGCATGAATGCAATGACATATTCCATTTAAGATTAAATCCTCTTTAATCTTAATGTATATCCAACATGGAATAATTTATTCACAAGTATTCAAAGTAATTGATGTAATTTTACAATCCCATTAATTTCTTGGAACATGATTAATCAACTTAACAATAATACTAATTTGGGTTGAAATAACTTGGTTAGATTTTAAAACGAAATTTAAGTATTCTGACTGAAAAGACTCGAGTACCTTACCAAAAGACTCGAGTAGTTCATATGTTTACTAAAAAGTAAAATTTTTGATTTTCCAGGAATACTCGAGTAGTTCATGAATTAATCGAGTAGTTTATCATCCAGAATACTCGAGTAGTTCATGAAATACTCGAGTGGTTCATCACAATTTCCAATTGGTGCATCAGACAATACTCTAGTCTCAGCTCAAACACTCGAGTACTGGTGCTACCAGACACACTGGTGCACCACGAACTACTCGAGTATCGAACCAAAGACTCGAGTAGTAACTGATAGTAAAACACTGAAACTGAGTTTTCACATGCCAAATTCAATTCTAACCAATTTTAACCAAAACTAATGTTCAAAAGAGTTAAGTTTAAGTATATTAAACATGTTCCAACAAAAAAATTACATCAAATTACACTGAATCAAAGCTGAGCATTCATTATGCATAAAAATCATGTTTTCAACAACTTGGCATACCAATTTCAATTCTGAGCATTTCTAACATGAAAGTAACTTGTATTTAGCTCACATGCAACATAACAAACTTGCTCCAACAAATTGCAACACATAGAATGGCCTCCAAGCCAATATCCTATTTCAAACTAAGCCCTTTAAGCCTCATGGTGGCTTTCAATCAAAAAAATCAAGTAATTAAACCTTATTCTAGTGAATGTATAGCTTCTCACTTACCTCTAGGTCGTGTGAGAACTAAAACTGGACAGAGATTCAACCTCCAAGCTTGTTTCCCCAAAATCCATTTGACAGCAACACAGTTTTGAGTAAGGTTACAAAGCCATCGATTTTGATCATTAAATCATGTAAAAGAATTGGGGAAATTAATTAGAAATTGTTCTCTGCAACATGCAGAAGAGAATGAAACTAAATTGAAGCCTCAAAAGTTCCAGAGCTTACCAAAATCAATGATCCAAGTAAGCTTCCCGAACTTCTCTTCAATAGAAACTTCAATCTTTTGAGTCTCGATTCTCTTTGCACACTCACTCTCAGCTCACAACTTTAGAGTCTTTATGAAGCTCTGGATGTGAGCTTCATAACCGTGTATCACACTTGTCCTAACACTCAGAATCAAAGGTGAATCGTTGAAAACGAATCTGGAACCCTAACTCTCGATTTCATCAACAAGAAGCTCGAATTCGTTGATGATGAGCTTAAATAAGCAATCTCTAGTTATATGCATGTCGACACGAAGCAGTTGAGGTGTTCCTTAGCAGATTTCGTGTCGAATCGAGGAGATAGTGGAATGGTGACTCATCAAACACACTAACTCAACCAGTTCTACCCAGAATACTCGAGTATTGTACGAAATACTCGAGTCTTTCGACTCAATTTTGAAAAATAAATATTTTATTCCTTATTCCCTCCAAAATCTTTCTAATATTGCACTTAGGTCCTACAGCAGGGACTATTATGCAAAAAATCTAATTTTTTGCATGGAAAATAATTGTGAATTATTTTCCACCTATTTGCAAAAGTTGAATACCTAATTTAATCAGGGATTTTATAATAACAATTAATTATAAATAAAATTTCTATTTAGGCCATGCCTTTAGGCTGTCGAGTGAGGATTGGCCAAGGCTCGAATTTACTCAAAAGTTGGCTCAAAAGAAGAGTTTGGAAGGAAAGTCTCAAATTTCCCCTATCGACTTAAGGGCGGAAGCCAGGGCTTCTTCGTCCGGTTCCTCGAGTCCCCCTCCTTCCTATCTATCCTTGACCTAACTAAGGTTTGAAGATACCAAGCAAAGCCAAATATATAGTATAGGATTGATTCTGCAGCCAGCTCCTGTCCTGGGGAAGGAAGTGTCCCCATCTCTGCTATTGGGTTAGCCAATTTCGTTATTACTTTCTGAGTCCAAGGGACGGACTGGACTATATAATTGATTAATAGGATTGAAAGAAGTAAACTGAAACGGATTCGTCAAAAGAAGCATCAAAAGCTGCACCGGCATAAGCCAAAATTTATAATTAACTTTTATTAATCCAGGAACTTAAACTTGTTTTCCGAAGAGAACAACTAAGGCCATGATATTTGGATGACTAATTGCAGAAGAGCATCCGTTCGTGGTAAGGATTCTCCTCTTCATTAGGGAAACGAATGGGTTAATAAGAATAGAAATTTAAGAAACCGAAGGCATTCTAGGATAAGAATCCAGAAGAAAATCATGGGTAGTTTGAAGCAAAAAGGGATCTTTAATAAAAATCAAGGTTGCTACTTTACTTATGATTTCTACGATTACTACTTTCCTTAAAACTTCTTCTAACTTCCTACAAGATCAACCTTATAACGAACAACCCCCACCCCGAATTGGAACGAGAAATAAGATATACGTCACATGCTTTACAAAACTAATACAAAAGAATACCTAACGTGTACCTCCAGCCAACTCATCAGCTTCCGCCACTTCTTCGCCATCGAGGGTGTATAATTTTCCCTTTTTAGGTGGTCTTTCGTTACCATCTTTCTGCGCCTTAACTACGTTCACCTCTTTCTTCATTGTCCTTTGGGGACAAGTGACTGCATAATGACCCGGCTTCCCGCAATGATGGCAAAGTGCTTCTTTTCTATTCGGGTTCAGACTCCAACACACTCCTATATGCATCTTGCCACAATGTTGGCAAGGGGGAATGGGACCATACGCATCCACTGCCTGTCCAGGTGCCATGGAAACTAGTGCCCTAGGTGAAGGATATGGTTCTGACTTCAGAATTGGTCCCTTATCCTTAATTGGACCACCACTTCCCTGCCCTGTCCTGCTTTTATCTTCCGACATCTTTCTCTTAAGACCCTTCTCATAAGTGCTTGCCATGTTGACCAAGCGGGCCAAGTTGTCAATATTGTGATACTCACAAGAGAGACGAATATCACTTCGAAGCCCAACTTCAAACTTAACACATTTGCCGCGCTCACTTGCATCCCGATAATCAGAAAAACGAATAAGATCTTCGACCGCGCTGCATAATCTCCAACCGACATAGAACCTTGAGTCAATTGGAGAAAAGCAATCTCCTTCTCCCGCCTAATATCTTCAGGGAAATACTTCCCCAGGAAAAGATCCTTAAACACTTCCCAAGAAACAACCGGATTGGCTGCCACCAATCCCCTCTTTTCCTGATCCCACCAATGCTCAGCCTCATTAGTCAGCATGAATTCAGCCAGTCGAACATGCTGCTCCATGGGTGGGTGAATAGAGCGGAGGATCTTCTCGATCTCCTGAATCCATCTCTGGGCTCCATCAGGGTCATTTCCACCCTCGAAACGAGGTGGATCATTCTTTCGAAACCTAGCCATCCAGTCAACCTCAACTAGAGCTGGTTGCAGAGCTACTGCTGCTGCTGTGGCTGCTGCTGCGGCGGCAGCTGCCATTTGTTCTCCCTGTTGCTGCTGCATCTGAGTCAGATGCTCCAGAATGGCTACTAGACCATCATTTCCTACCCTTCTTCCAGCCATACTGTTTATCCACGGAGAACAGACGAGTAAGGCTTACTAAATATATATATATATATATATATATATATATATATTTATAGTACTATAAATATCTTATAAAAATTCTAAGCCATTACTATGAGCATCAATTACTCGCTAGGTGAGTAATCATTGCAGTTGCATAACTCCAAGGCCGAGGAGAAACTGCTCTGATACCATATTGTAACACCTAGGATTATTACCCTTAAAACCCCATCATTTAAAAATATGAACATAAAAATTCCTTTTTATTTAATGAAATCAACCGTCAAACGGACGGAGTTTCGTTTGTTTATCGGACTTTTCTAAAATTTCACATGTGAAAACATTTACCAAATAAACATTCAGTAGCCAGCAGGGCTTGCATCAATAGTATATATTTGGATCATAACGAGGCCCAAAGGGCTCAAAAATATAAAATCAACATCAGAGTTAAAAGTAGCAGCGAAACACCAAGTTAGAAATATAAGTTCAAAGACCCTAAGCTTTTAGCAACAGTGATATATCCTAAGCCTCGCTCAAAAAGTAATACAACACATTTACATCAAAATAATATGGGAGGCTTAGGTCCAGTGCCATATCCTATCCCCTAACACCCCTACTATTCTTGTAAGGGATAGTAATCCTGCTCGGCCGAATCTGGTGTATGCTCCAGCTCAGTACCTGAAAAATGGTAAAGAGGTGAGCACTACACAGTAAAGTAGGAATAGCAGTTTCTCATATGACATAATAACCGACCAAGCCAAACACATATAGTTCAGGTATTTCACATAGTCATTCACACATGGAAACAATAGTACAAACAAATGCCAACGATTCTTTTATCTCTATACCTTTATCTTTTCTTTCTAATCAACTCATTCTTATTCTCTAATTTATCATGCTATAGGTCTACTTTATTTCCCCCTGTTTTAACCTTTTATCGCTTCGGGTCGGTGTCGACCTCGCATTATTAAATATAAATGATCGCGCTGGGTCGATATGACCTTGGCATAATTATGTTTTATTATCGCGCTGGGTGATATGACCTTCGCATATCGCGCTGGGTACATATACCTTCGCATAATTATGTTTTATTATCGCGCTGGGTGATATGACCTTCGCATATCGCGCTGGGTACATATACCTTCGCATTATTATGTTTTATTATCGCGCTGGGTGATATGACCTTCGCATATCGCGCTGGGTACATATACCTTCGCATTATTATGTTTTATTTCATCGCGCTGGGTCACCGTGACCTTCGCAACATTAATTCTAAATGGTCGCGCTGGGTCTTTGTGACCTTCGCTTTTATTAAATTTTCATTCCTTTATTCATTCATAATTCCCTATCTAACCATCACTTCACTTTTTCCTAACCCTTAATCAATTCATTTTCCCAGTATTATCAACACTAATCCCATTCATTTATTTCCATAATCCATTATTCATTTAGTCACATGGCCATCAACACATCATTAAACAACTTAGCATCATCACCAACAATTCCTCAATATACACTTAAATTCAAACATACACATATTCAGAAATATTCACATATACACAGCATCATGATTAATTAAATTCCATAATTTCAATTCTATAATCATTACTAATGTTCACTACCCTATGGTTTTATGCCCTATTAACACTTAACTCTTAGCAAGTATTATATACATACTAGAAACTCATCCCTAAATTAAGGTAATACTCACTCCTTACCTCAAAATACCAAGAGATAGAGTGATTCCCCACTTGAACTAGCTTACAATTCTTGAAACCTTGATCTCCCTCCACTTAGCTTCCCTCCACAAGAGGGGTACTATTCCAAAGTTGATGAATATCCTATTGTGAGGGTTGTAAAAATAAAGATTACTATTATCATCTTGCTACTTGTTTAAAATCCATAAAATAGTGAGATTTCCATGGATTGAAATTGGAGATCCAAAACATGAGAGAGAGAGAGATATCGATCTAGATAAAGAGGAAAAGGAATGATTTTCTTTGAACTTAATCACTTACTTGAAGCTTGTTAGGACTATGATTGTTGAGGAGGATGATAGCTACTCTTACTCCTTGAGTATTTGTGGAAGAGAATCACAAACCCTAGAAGAGAGAGAAAAGGGCGTGAAGCTTAGGGGAAGAGAGAGAGTTTCCAACTCATGGTTCTTGAGTGATGATGAAGATGACGGGTGATGCACTTGATTGATGAAGGTGATGATGGAAACCCTTTGATCTTGGATGAAGATGGGTGAGCAACAAAGCCCTAGAGGAGAAAGAGAAGGATAGATCGATGATGAGAAGATGGAGAGAGAAAGAGTGATGCGTGAGATGAGAGGAGTGGGCCTTCTTTTTCTTTTATTTTTATGACCAAACTTAGTCTTTAAGTTAAATTTGTGTGGCTAGGGTGATTTGCTTGGAGACAAAGCTAAAAACGTGTGGTCCACACGCACTTATTTTTTTTTTCCAGATTTTCACATAGGTAATCGATTACTGGCTCAAAGTAATCGATTACCCCTTTGATGCAACAATCCTAGTACATTTAGCAGAGGCCAAGTAATCGATTAACCCCCTGAATGTAATCGATTACTTTACCCTTGTAATCGATTAATTTGCTGCAACATCTTAAGTGTTTCCACCAGAGGCCTTGTAATCGATTATTGCCATGCAGAGTAATCGATTACTTCAGTGAAAAGTCAGATTCTGATGATTTTCTAACTCCAATTCATCTCCTTAGGCCCCCATTCTCACTCAGGCTTGGATTACTACTTAAAATCCTCTCTTAAAACTTGATAATTCTCCTAAATGCTTAGCATAAATCATATTATACCGAAATTAAACATAGGGATGTTACACTAGGGATAGAGCTGTAGAGGATCAGAGGAGCTTCTGAGGACATGGATGACCTGCTATGGGACTTCTATTTTGACTTTGTTATATATTGTATATATTTTTGAGAGGTCTTAGAGTGAGGTTTATTTTGAGCAGCTAGTTATGTATATGTTTCACTAAAACTTGCTATCTCGACTATGATACTTGCTACTATGATACTTGCTACTATCTTATGGTATATATATATGATGTTTTTACCTCAGCAGCGCCCCACAAGTATTATTTTTACTTCCGCATACTCTGATTTTGGTTAAAAAAAAAGATTCGACAAATAATTTTATATTCCACAAGTCCGATTAAACTCAAGAGACAACTAATATGTTTTTAATCAACGCTACGGGTATGTTTTATTATATTAAAAAGGCGTTGTCTCAAGCGGCTTTTGTAATTAAGGTATTGTTAAGCCGAATTCAAATTATTTGTCAAGGTTAAACGTGTTTATAATTGAGCAAGTATAAGTTAAAAAGGAAAATTTTTCTAGACTCAATTTTTGATAACAAGTATTCTATATTTGGAAATATTTATTATTTTCAAGATATAAAACAAGGGTGTCATAGACAACGTATATTTGTTTATCAAAAATTTAGACTTTAATAATTATAAACATAGCGTTGCCTTGTTGCTCGCATATAATATTTTCCAAAGAATAATTATTGTCGAATTCTCCTATTAACAAAAATCAGAGTGCGCGGAAAAATAGTAGTACACAAGGATCCATGTTGAGTCAAACATCATATATGTATAGCATCATAAAAAGGGATCCATGAGTACACCAAGTCATCAGAGTAAAAGTATACATGTCCATAAAGCTTAAAATACATATATATAAGACTGAAACTAAGACCTGAACTCTCAAACACTATCAAAATATATACAATATATTACAACCCAAAAATAAAGTGTCAGAGAGCAGGTCAATTGGTCCTCCATGCATCCGTCTGGTCCACTGCAGCAGCAAAAGTCGGTCTGGGATCCCTATCATCAATACTATGCAAACACTAGGAACCATTGGGTCCTCCTCGATTGGATTAAGCTTCTATCAATGGGATTTCAAATGTCAAAAGCATTTAGCAAGGGGGAGCAAGAGTCTCACCAAGTGATCAAATGGTTCAACTATCAACAACTTCAAACAACTCCAAAACATGTTTGTCATTTTCAAAAAGGGGGAGATTGTAAGTTCCATTGAGAATGTTTTGATAAATGACAAAAGGTTTTGAACAAGCTACAAATGTGTTGATCAAGTTCAAGCTCAACAAGCAAACAACACTCAACAAAGGATGAAGAGAGAGCAAGCTCATGAAGACTTAGTTTGAGTATAATTGTAATATTTTTAGCCTCTCTAGATTAAGTCTTTTATTTTTTGATGAGTTTGGTTTAAGTCTTATAGAGGGTAGTGAATCTTTATCAAGGTCATGATAATATCATAATTTGAGTTTTCACTTAACCTAAAATCAATAGGTGGCTTAAAGGTTTAAAAGAAAAGGTTTAGTTTTGAGAAAACAAGTTTCTAAGTGATTTTGCACTATCTTAATCGATTAAGTGATCATCTAATCGATTAAGACATTTCAAGTAACAGTGCTTAATCGATTAAGCAACAGTTTAATCGATTAAGGCCTGTTAAACTGGTTTTTAAAATACGTTTTTCACTTCTCAAAATCAGTTTTTAGTGCTACTAACTTTTGGGTATTTTATATAAACCTTTTCCTAGTCATTGTGATAATCAAGTATCATTTTTACATCAAATTTACAAAGAATCAAGCCACACTATTCTCTCTCAATTTCATAGATCAAAAGCTTTATCTTTTACATTCTTTGATTTAGAATCTTGGAATCTCTTATGTGATATTGTCATAGCTATTGAAAGAGATTCTTAGGATTGTTATTGTGTTTTCATTTGAGTTGTAATCTTTGCAAGAGGCAAGCTATCTACAACAACAAAGAAGACTTGGTGTGTTGATTATCATCAAGCGAGTTCATTCAAATTGAAGAAGAAGTCTTGGTTGTGAATCAAGCAAAGTGAAGTCTTGTTGTGAGGTATCAACGAGCAACGTGAAGACTTGTTGTGTGGATTATCAACAAAGGGTAGAGGTTAGATTAGAGGGTCAATAGGATTGCAAGGCAAGGGTGTGGAGTATCTCTTGTAGGCTATCAAGAAGGGAGTCTTGAGAGGCATTTACATGTAATTTGAGAACTCTAATTCCTCATAGTGAAGAATCTCTCTTGGTTGAAGAGGGGACTGGATGTAGCTTTCAAGTGGATGAAACTGAACCAGGATAAATCACTGTGCAGTATCTCTAAACCCTTAACTCTTTACATTCTTATCATTTCATATGTTCTTGATTGAAAACCTAGAAAAGATTAAGTTTTCATAAGTGATTGAATTGAATCTTATTTGTGCAAATTGATTTGGGGAAAATCATTTTCATAACCTAGGTAATCAATATTCTTATTGGTGTTAATCCATTCCGCTGAATCTCTGATCTTACGAGTTAATTGATTGATTTTCGTATTCGATTGAAAAGTGATTTTTCAGTTTTGTGAAGGTTTAATCGATTAAGTGAATTTGATAAATCTGATCTTAATCGATTAAATTGCAGCATAATCGATTAAGAGCTGAGTTTTCTGCAAAAATCATTCGTTTTGATTGTTTCGATTTGTTTCGTTCGAAAATATTTCAAGGTTTCTTAAACACCTATTCAACCCCTCCTTCTAGGTGTTCTACTAGGGTTCCTTAGTTGTTTCACCCACCAATTGCGGTTTCCCTCAATTGGTATCAGAGCTCGGTCGAAAGACACGAGCATAAGAGCTTTTTTTTAAATATCCTAGTTAAGTAACCGCAATGGGTTCCATGAATCCCTTTGGTGGTGAAGGTGCTTCGATAAGTCTTCCTCCACTCTTTAACGGTGAGGGATACGCTTATTGGAAAGTAAGAATGAAAATCTTTATCCAAGCCATTGATAGTGATATTTGGAAAGCAATAGAAAAAGGTCCTCATATTCCCTCTAGTTTAGTTGATGGTGTAGCACAATTAACCCCCGAAGATAAGTGGAAAGATGATGATAGAAAGAAAGTTAAATATGATTTTAAAGCAAAAAATATCATCACCTCCGCTTTGTCTTATGACGAATTCTTTAGAGTTTCTCAATGTACTAGTGCTAAGGAAATGTGGGACACTCTTCAAGTGACTCATGAAGGAACTAGTGAGGTTAGGAGAGCTAGATTGAATGTCTTGATACGTGAGTATGAATTGTTTCAAATGCTTCCAAATGAATCTATTAATGATATGCAAAAACGTTTTACTCATATTATTAACCATTTACTTGCTCTTGGTAAGACTTTCTTACAAGGTGAACTTTCTAACAAAGTGTTGAGATGTTTAGACAGGAATTGGCAACCAAAAGTGACGGCTATTGTTTAATCTAAGAATTTGGATGCTATGGATCTAGCAACACTTTTCGGAAAGCTTCAAGAACATGAAATGGAGCTTGGATGTTTGCATATGCATGAAGAGTCCGATAAGAACAAATCAAGAAAAGGAATTGCTCTCAAAGTCAATAGGTCATATAAAAAGAAAGAGAGTTCCGATGATGATGAAAGTGAAGATTCCGATTCGGATATTGATGAAAAAGAAATGAAACTTTTACTAAGGAAGTTTGATAAGTTTCTAAGGAGAAAATGAAGGTTGAACAAAGACAAAGGTAAAGAGAAGGATTCCCCACACTACAAGACCAAGACTACAAAAGAAGGAGTAGTTTGCCATGAATGTGGAAAACTCGGTCATCTCAAGTACTCATGCTCTAGGTATCTCAATAAGAAGGAGAAAGAAAAGAAAAATTCAAAACACAAAAGGGCATATATAGTTTGGGATAATGATGTAGATGAGAAAAAAAGCACATCAAGTAGTTATTCGGATGATGAAGAAGTCGCTAATCTCAACTTGCTTGTTCAAGTAGATGAAGAGGAAAGTTCAAATGATGAATCAAGTGAACAAAGCGAGGATAGCGATGTAAGTCATACTAAATCCGAAATTTCTTCTAAATATGAATTGTTATATAATGCTTATGAAGAAATGCATGAACAACTTGAAAAACTAGCTTTGAAAAACATTGAAAGAAAGAAGCTCATTTTGAAACATCAAAAAGAGATTTTAGAACTTCAAAAACAAGTTGATGAGCTTAATCTTGAAAATTAAACTTTTGATCTTATATATGCTAGTTCTTCTTATGATTGTGCTAGTAGATTGAATATTGTGGTTGATTATGAGAATTGCAAGTTTCTTAAAGATGAAAATGCTAATTTGAAAAATAAGCTTGCAAGTTTCACAAGTGGTGATATAAAATTGCGCACATTGTTAAATTTTCAAAAAGAAATTCAAACAAGTTTGGTTTGGGTTATACTAATGCTAAGAGTAAATCTCATAGAAATGTTGTTGATTTTTCTAAAGTTGATTTTTCAAATGCACCAACATGTTTCTATTGTGGTACTCATGGACATACTTCAAATGTGTGTTGTATTAAAGTGCATGGTATACCTAAAGGAAAGTTTGTTTGGGTTAAAAAGGGTGAGAGTCCCTTAACTAACAAAAATGGATCCAAAACCATTTGGATACCAAAAGGAAAATCATGATTGTTTTGTAGGTTTAATTGAAGAGCAAAAGGACTTTCACATTTTATTGTTTGATTTGCTTCTTCAAATCTCAAAAGGATGTCCTACAAATTGGTAACAATTGATATTGTTAGATATTGACAATTATAGTTCTCTCAATTGGTATTACTTTTCTAAAGTTCAATTGATATCATTGAGTGATTACTATATGATTATCATGTTATTGTTGTTATTGTGATATTTCTTTACAATTGATATCTTACTTTGTTAAGTGATATGATGATTTGTTTAGTCTCAATTGGTATTATGACTTTTTAGTTTTCAAATCGGTATCATATTTCATTGTCATATTTCTTGCCAATTGGTATCACATTTCAAAGTATAGACCTTTGTTTTTCAATTGGTATCAATGTTGTGAAGAAATGATCATTGTTACTCTTCTTATTTTGGCTTAGCATTTTATATTTCAATTGGTATATATTACTTTTTGATAATGCCAAAAGGGGGAGAAATGGTTGTTTGGAGAAAGGGTTGTTTTGTTGTTTTTATGTAGGTTGAGCAAAGTTGTTGAAGATAGGGGGAGAATCAAGCTTCTATCAATTGGATTTCAAATGTCAAAAGCATTTAGCAAGGGGGAGCAAGAGTCTCACCAAGTGATCAAATGGTTCAACTATCAACAACTTCAAACAACTTCAAAACATGTTTGTCATTTTCAAAAAGGGGGAGATTGTAAGTTCCATTGAGAATGTTTTGATAAATGACAAAAGGTTTTGAACAAGCTACAAATGTGTTGATCAAGTTCAAGCTCAACAAGCAAACAACACTCAACAAAGGATGAAGAGAGAGCAAGCTCATGAAGACTTAGTTTGAGTATAATTGTAATATTTTTAGCCTCACTAGCTTAAGTCTTTTATTTTTTTGATGAGTTTGGTTAGAGTCTTATAGAGGGCAGTGAATCTCTATCAAGGTCATGATAATATCATAATTTGAGTTTTCACTTAACCTAAAATCAATAGGTGGCTTAAAGGTTTAAAAGAAAAAGGTTTAGTTTTGAGAAAACAAGTTTCTAAGTGATTTTGCACTATCTTAATCGATTAAGTGATCATCTAATCGATTAAGACATTTCAAGTAACAGTGCTTAATCGATTAAGAAATAGTTTAATCGATTAAGGCCTGTTAAACTGGTTTTTAAAATACGTTTTTCACTTCTCAAAATCAGTTTTTAGTGCTACTAACTTTTGGGTATTCTATATAAACCTTTTCCTAGTCATTGTGATAATCAAGTATCATTTTTACATCAAATTTACAAAGAATCAAGCCACACTATTCTCTCTCAATTTCATAGATCAAAAGCTTTATCTTTTACATTCTTTGATTTAGAATCTTGGAATCTCTTATGTGATATTGTCATAGCTATTGAAAGAGATTCTAGGATTGTTATTGTGTTTTCATTTGAGTTGTAATCTTTGCAAGAGGCAAGCTATCTACAACAACAAAGAAGACTTGGTGTGTCGATTATCATCAAGCGAGTTCATTCAAATTGAAGAAGAAGTCTTGGTTGTGAATCAAGCAAAGTGAAGTCTTGTTGTGAGGTATTAATGAGCAACGTGAAGACTTGTTGTGTGGATTATCAACAAAGGGTAGAGGTTAGATTAGAGGGTCAATAGGATTGCAAGGCAAGGGTGTGGAGTATCTCTTGTAGGCTATCAAGAAGGGAGTCTTGAGAGGCATTTACTTGTAATTAGAGAACTATAATTCCTCATAGTGAAGAATCTCTCTTGGTTGAAGAGGGGACTGGATGTAGCATTCAAGTGGATGAAAGTGAACCAGGATAAATCACTGTGCAGTATCTCTAAACCCTTAACTCTTTACATTCTTATCATTTCATATGTTCTTGATTGAAAACCTAGAAAAGATTAAGTTTTCATAAGTGATTGAATTGAATCTTATTTGTGAAAATTGATTTGGGGAAAATCATTTTCATAACCTAGGTAATCAATAAGAATATTGGTGTTAATCCTTTCCGCTGAATCTCTGATCTTACGAGTTAATTGATTGATTTTTTGTATTCGATTGAAAAGTGATTTTTCAGTTTTGTGAAGGTTTAATCGATTAATAATCGATTAAGTGAATTTGATAAATCTGATCTTAATCGATTAAATTGCAGTATAATCGATTAAGAGCTGAGTTTTCTGCAAAAATCATTCGTTTTGATTGTTTCGATTTCTTTCGTTCGAAAATCTTTCAAGGTTTCTTAAACACCTATTCAACCCCCCCTTCTAGGTGTTCTCCTAGGGTTCCTTAGTTGTTTCACCCACCAATTGCGGTTTCCCTCACGCTCAATGTGAACACTCTTCCTTGGGCATTTGGCCGATTTGCATACCCCGAGCTTAGCACTCGCTTTGGTTCCTTGCAGTCCTTAGCTAGATGACCCGGCTTGTTGCAGTTGAAAAAGTTTGGATTCCTTGATGGACATATCGACCAATAATAATTCCGATTACAGTTGTTGCAACGAGGAGGTATAGTTCCTTGCCTTGCTCCACCAGGGTTGTTGCGATTTCCTCCACTATGTCCCATGCTACTGCCTCTATGACTAATGCTTCAACGATTACCACCTCGATTCACATTCCCTCCGATATTTCCACTATGTCCACCTCCTCCAAAGTGTTGATCTCTTCTTCCACCAGAACCAGAGTACGGATTTGGGGTTCGATACTTCCCACCAGAATCTTGATGAAAAGGAAAATTGCGAATCGGTCCATGACACGTAGATGATCCTGTCACCTTCTCCGCTGCACTCCTTGCCTTCAAGCCTCCTTCGTACATGCAACATCGTTTCACCAAAGTAGCAAAGTCCTCTATCTCCAGATGAGAGAAAGCCAACTTAATTTTCGCCTTGAGACCATCCCTAAATTTAGCACACTTTGATCTCTCATTTTCTCCTCCAGCTTACTATGGCACATACTTAGCCAACTCTTCGAATCTCGAAGCATACTCCCCAACTAATAAGTTCCCTTGCACCAACTTCAGGAATTCTATTTCCTTCTCAATCCTCACATACATCAGAAAATACTTCTCCATGAATTTTCCTTTGAAAGACTCCCAAGTAATCCCTTCTCCAACATTCAACATCACCTGCTTAACTGTCCTCCACCATGCTGCAGCCTCTTTAGTCATCATATAACCAGCATACGCTACTTTCTGTTCATCATTGCACTGCACCATTCCTTCAAATATCCTTTCCAAGCTTTCTATCCAACTTAGAGCTTCATCTGGGGCAATTCCTCCAGCAAATTCCTTCGGATTCCGCCGACAAAACTCATCCAATCCCTTATACCCTTGTGCCTTCACAGTCTGGGATTGATTATGATTATTGCTATAATTCTATTGAGCTTGCTGGTGCAACGCTTGCAGATTGTCGTTAACGCTCGTCATTACTGCAGTCATCTAAGCCATGAGAGTCGCAGGGTCTGCCATCTCAGCGCTCCCTCCAGAGTTGCCCGATCCAGAACCACAGGGTCTTCCACGAGGCATCTTTACTCTCAAAAAGAAACAACAAGAAGACTTCAACATAACAACATAGACAGACACTATAGACACAAACAGAGTCACACAGAGTAAGCATATAAGGCTATGCTTAAGGCCACTGAGGATTAACCTCTGCTCTGATACGATTTTGTAACAGCCCGATTTTCACTTTCGAAAATTACCGTTTATTTCTTACTAAATTGCTAAAAATGAGACCAATTTTTTTTTAAACATAAACATGAACATGTTGTTGATGCACAGCTTTACCTTTTACTGAAAATAGAGTTGTCACTAAATCACTTACTCACTTACTCGAATTTCTGAAACATTCGTCATCATAAAATAAACTTAACTTCGAGTCCAACATAGTTCAATATATTACATCAAAAGGACTCTTACAGTTTCCAAAAGGTTTCATTACCAAAGTTCTTCAAAGTAAAAGTACTACATAAGACAGAATTAAAATAAGCTGAATTACATAAATAGTTCATTGCTTAGGTAATCCTCGACATCAAGACACAGATCCTAGACTCTAGAGATAGCACACCACCACAACTAAGCTCTGGACACGTCACTCCTCCTTCGAATTCTCATATTCCAACATCTCATCCTCATCCGACCACTCCATAGGATTCCCCTCCTCCTATGGTGCTACCACAGCGTGCGGCACCGGATCCTCTTCCACACGTTCAGGTGATCTAGTAGCCAAAGGTGCGGGTTGACCACCATACTCAGGATGCTCTCTCGGTCCACCATCCTGATAATCTCGTAGTGTGACTTGCCCACGTGCACATCCATTGCAATCCCTCTCAAAATGTGTCTTAGATCATCAATCTCCACTCGAGAATCACCCCTCCATATCCAACCATCATGCGTGACTTCCCACACTCCCCCCTACAGGGGCCACATGTGGATTGCTACACGATAGGCCATCTATCCATTGCAACATCAGCATTACCGACACGACAACGAGATAGGAGAGATTCAGCATTCCAGACGTACACTACGTCGACGGTGTGGGCTCACAATAGACCCAATACCAAGATAAAGACATAACATAACAACAGATAATAACATCATAATAACAAAACAGTATACGATAACAATATTCATATAGCAGATAACAACATAAGGATAACATAGCAGATACCTTCAACAAGGAAACATTTCATCATCACCAATAACATATATCATTCCATACCTCAATAAACTTTGATATCACATCATGCTCATTCTTTGATTACACATCTCATAAGCTTCTCAATCATAATTCATTACAACGGATTCCAAGATCATAACTTATTAAGCATAATCATTCCTTATTATTAAGTCTTCAATTTGAGTCATTAGATGATGTGGGGAAATAATCATCATCAAGGTGGTTGGTTAGCACACACGACTACATCTCCTCATATCCACCCAAACCTAAGTCGGAAGCAAACAGGAGTAGGGGACCTTTACCACGCAGGCTTGACAACTGTCTGCAACACAATAGCAATTTTGAAGATAATACTGGCATAATTGACATATAACACATAACCTCGTTCCAGTCCCTCTCCACTGTTCACGAATTGCCATAGGGGGCGACAATACCATTTCTAGTTCGCGATGCAGAACTTACACCGACCAATCGGGACGTCCTGCCCTATTTCCACTTATGGGATTTGTTCTGCCTATAAATGTACTTGAGGCTTCTCGACGTATCTTCGTCCTTACCCTCCCCTATTGCAATCATCTCTTGAGTATCCACAGATAATCAGGGTATCTTCCTCTCCACTACTTCGCACTCATACTCACCGCATTAGTACATGTCTTTTATAGTCTATTAAACTTTCATCACTTAATTAATATTTTAATCCTATGGTCGAATCATCCTTGATTCAACCCTTCGACAAGTCTCGACCACTAAAGAGTTACATCTTTTCCCCAACGTAGCACAAGACTTCGAGTTCCAGCAACTGTTTGGCACCACGGCCATCGCATAGCACATATGGTTGACTTAAAGTCCTAGCTTCACGGGGATTCCGTTAAGCACCACGGCCAATGAATAGCTCGCATGGCTGACTTAAAGTCCTAGCCTTACAGGTGTTCCTCAGAAAGTTACTTGCGTACAAAAGCATTCCATAAGCACATTCTTAGGCCAACAATACTTGTCTTGAACTTTTGCAAATCAGAATCGAAACTTGTATCTTGCATCCTTGCTCATTATTCTCATCAGTATTATTCTCATCTTAAACAACATTACTCTTTTTTCTTATAACATGCCTTAATTACTCATCATCTTCTCATAACTTTCGGGATACTTTCAGTCTCATTAAAATTTCATGATTTCCACTACCTCACTTAAATAAGATCCTGAGTCAAGACGTAACAAACGTCTCTCAGAAAATTAGCCATACTCGACAACAGATATATCTTAAGCATATATAACAGTACAGACCGACAGATTAAATCATGCATCATAATTAAACCACATGGCATCATATAACAAATAAGCATATAAGCAATATCATTTAGCAATAAGCAGATCATGGTTTCAATCTTTGAGATGATTGAAACATCTTAATAAAGAGTCTAAACGCCACATTGTCTTAGGATCACTGCTCTCTCACCTCTTGTTCCAGCAGATACTAGCACAGGATTTTCGCGGGTACTTGCTATAGATTGATGCTCCAATCCACCGTCTTTAAAATAGCTCGTATTAAACAAAATACGTTTGCATTACTAATTTATTCGGATAGAATTATTCTCTTCAAACTCAATTCATTTTTCATTTCATTTTTCTTTTGAAAATTCTTCTTTTTGGTTCTTGTTAAACAGTATAAAACATAATCGTTTTCTCAAAATCATTCCAACTTTTTCTAACACTTTAAGTTCTCCAAAATGCTTTGAAAACAACTAATAAAGTAATTTAAACTAATTGATTTGGTTGCTGGTCCAATCTTGGACAGCCACCATTTAAAGTCGAAAAACACCGAAAAATCACAATTTATACTTTTATCACATGCATGCAAACCAAACACTTATATACTCAAACCATGCATCAAGAATCATCATTAACAATTTAGTTTCAAAAATCAAACACCCTAACCTACTTAAATCCACCTTGGTCGAATTTTTTTTGGTAAAGAAAAATTTGCATTACCAACGAGCATAATTAAAGTACATAAACACGGCAATAATGTATTCCCTAGCCACCTTCTAGGAAGGGTTCCAGGTTCTACATTATCCCAAACAAAAACCATAAGTTACCAAAACGCCAAAAACACATGATCGGGCCTATACAAAAGCTCTTATTCTATCCAAAATAATTCTATTTGGGCCATTAAGACCAGCCCATTTACAACTAACTCTGGCCAGCTTTAGAGCAACTTCACTCTGTATCATCTTCATCACCTGAACCGATTGAAGGCTTGACTGTCTGAAGACTCGCCTGTTCCTCTCCTCCCAAACAGCATAGATGCATGCTGCCATCACAGCCGTAACAACCTTTCTCCTCTCTTTGCATCTGAACCCATGCTTCAACCATCTTAACCAATTAGGGTATTTGTAGTTCGAAACATCCACCCCAATCCAATTCCCTGCGAGCTGAAGCAGCTCCATGCTCCACTTGCAATCAAAGAACAAGTGGCTGCATGTTTCCACTGCCCCACCACATAAGTCACACAGAGGTGAAATTTCCAAGAATGGAAGTCTATCCTTCATCTTCAAGCTTTGGTGAACAAGGAGCCAGAAAATAAAATTGTGTTTTGCGATACTCGCTGAATTCCAGACCTGCTCATGAAAAGGAAAAACTTGCTGAGCTCCAATAAGGTACCTATACCCCTCTTTTATAGTATATTGTTGGGATTTCCGAGTTAAATCTGTGAATTTAGCTGTTAATTTGTCCCTTATTTTTAGTATTTGTTTCCAATGCCAATTGCTTGCTTGTGTAGCTTGTATGTTCATAAACGAATCCCTCTTTAAGTAGATAGCCTGAATCCACCTCAACCAAAGAGAAATCTTATTTGTCCATATCTGCCATGCTTGATTGCCAATTGCTGCTAAGTTCCATATACTTATGTTTTGAAATCCCAGCCCCCCATGCTTCTTATCCCTGCACACCAGGTCCCAGGCCACCTGAGCTTTAGCTCTCCCTGCTTGATCTTTGCCCCAAAGGAAGCCCCTACAGACTTTCTCAATCCCCCTTATTACCTCCTTAGGAATGATAAATGTTGTGGCCCAATAGACATGCATAGTTAATAGGACTGATTGAATTAGCTGAGCACGCCCCTGAAAAGATAAATTTCTAGTAGTCCACATAGTCATCCTTTTAGTTATTCTGTCAACCAAAACTTTGCACGTAGCCACACTCCACTTCTTTGCAGTAAGTGGAACTCCCAGATAAGTAAAAGGAAAAGTGCATGCTCTATATCCTGTTAAATTCACCAACCTTTGATAGCCTTCCTCATTAACACCAGCAATATAGATCTGTGATTTATTCTGATTGGCACATAATCCTGAACTTCTAGCAAAATCATAGAAAGCATTATGTAGAACTCTCACACTGCTATCAGTAGCCTTGCAAAAAATCATTAGGTCGTCAGCAAAGGCTAAGTTCACCAACCCAATTCTCTTACAAAAAGGATGAAATTTGAACTATCTGTCCCGGGCAGCATACAGGAGCTTTCTTGTTAACATCTCCATAACTAGAACAAAAATTAAGGGAGACATGGGGTCTCCCTGCCTTAACCCCCTAGAGCTAGTAAATCTGCTGTGAGTGGAACCATTGATAACCAACCTGAATGACACATATTTAATGCAAACCATAACCCAACCTATGAACTTCTCAGGAAATTTTAAAGCCTCCATACTCCTCTGAATGAACTCCCAATTAACACTATCATATGCCTTCCTTAGGTCTATTTTCATGAGACACCTAGATGAGACATTTCTCCTTCTATACAATCTGATTAAGTCCTGAGTTATCAGAACATTGTGTAGAATAGATCTATCCTTCACAAATGTTGCTTGGTTCTCATGAATCAAATGTGGCAAACAGTTTTGAAGCCTTTTACAAATAAGCTTAGCAATGGCTTTATAGATCACATTACAACATGCAATAGGACGAAAATCACTTACTAGATTTGGGCAGTCATTTTTAGGGATAAGAGCAAGTAAGGTCTGATTAGCTTCTTTCAAAGTTTGCCAGTGTAAAAGAATTCTTGCACTGCCTCAACCACACTCTCACCAATCACAGGCCAGGCTGCCTTATAGAAGCCTGCCCCAAAACCATCAGGCCCAGGGGCCTTGTCATTCCCCATTTGTTCAAAACATTGCCTTATCTCATCAGCCTCAAAAGGTTTAATCAAATTTATCTGCTGGTCTGTAGTAAGTAATTCACCTTGATTGATTTCCTCAGTAGTGATACCCCAAGGCCTGCTTGTGTCTGAGAAAAGCTCCTTATAGTAATCTTCAAAAGCTTGAGCAATATGCTCAGGGCTTGTATGCACCCCACCCTTGTTATCCTGGATTCTCAGGATCCTGTTTCTGTATCTTCTTTGTTTGATTACTTGATGAAAGTACTTAGTATTCAAATCCCCATCACACAACCAGTCCTCTTTGGATTTCTGCCTCAAAAACACCACAACAACTTTATAAGCTTCAAAGTGCTCCTCCCTGACTTCCTTTTCCAATTTCTGAAGATGAATGTTCATAGGGTCCCCTGAATCATTTCTTGAATATTATCCAACTTATCTCTAGCCTGCATTTCTCTTGCATCAATACCACCATATTTCCTCCTGTTCAACTCAATCAGTTTAGGTCTGATTCTGTTCAGATTCCTCATGAGTCTGAACATAGCACACCCCTCTTCCTCCTGAGCCCAAATCTGAGTCACAGTATTTAAGAAATCACAATCAAGGGTCAAGTGGTTCATGAATTTGAAACTATGTCTCCCAGTGATAACAGTATTGCTTCATTTTACAACCATAGGACTATGGTCTGAAATGCCCTTGTTTAGAAATTCTGTATAAGCTTCAGGCCACCTTCTGCACCACTCTGAGTTCACCAACACTCTGTCTAGCTTTGACAAGATCTTATCCTCCCCTTCTTGTCTATTATCCCATGTATAGAAACAACCACCATACTTCATATCTTCTAATTGGCATTCGAAGACAAAGTCTCTGAAACCTTCAGTTTGATGGACATCTAGTTGCTGGCCCCCTAACTTCTCATCAACAAACAGGCAGCTATTAAAATCTCCCAAAACTACCCATTTTTCATGCATTACCTCACCTATCTCCTTCAACAAACTCCACAATTCAGCCCTCTTTTCCACATCATTATGAGCATAGACAAAAGTAGCAAAAAAATAATGTTCTCATGAGTAACCTCTATCTTGCAATGAACAAATTGACTAGAGTGACTAATCACCTCTACATGGAACATATCTTTCTTCCAAATCACCCAAACTCTTCCTACTGGATGATCATCCAAATTAATAAATGACCCCCAGTCCGTAAACAGCTCATTTCTGATTACATCATAAGAGCTAGCCCTGATCTTATTCTCAAGAATTGCCATAACACCTATCTTATATTTACTCACTAACTTTCTAACCTCTTTTTGTTTAAGCGGTTGGTTAAATCCCCTTGTGTTCCAAGCACCTAAACTATCCATTAATAATGAGGGCTGAATTTTCCCCCTTACTCAACTTACTCTGAACCTTCCTTCTAGTTTGCACTGGAGTCCAGTGACCTTCATTCTGCTCTTTCCCCTTTTGCATCACCTCATCATCCTTCCCTTCTGTTAGTTGAGTTTCCTTAACAATAGAGACAGCCTCCTCTTCTACACAATGCTCTTCCAATACTTCCTTAACTGCTTGTGATGCTGACTGTATATTCTCCTCAGGGATAATCCCATCTTGGATCTGTTTATTCAACTTTAGGGCATCATCAAGCTTCTCAGTATCCTCCCTTGAGGGCTTCTTTTTCTCAACCCACACCTTCTTTGTATGCTTTCTGCACACCTTACTATCATGGCCATACATTGAGCATGTGGCACAAATAACTGGCTTCCACTCATAATCCACCTTTTGGGCAATAATATTCTCCTTTTCATCTTCAAAAAACACCTCATCTGGAAGGATTGTGGGGTTAACTTCCACAATCGTCCTGAAATAGGCACTCGTTGGGTCTATATGAATAAGTTAGATGAATCAGGTATTATTGTTAGAAATAAAGCTAGGTTGGTAGCACAAGGTTATAGTCAAGAAGAAGGAATTGATTATGATGAGACTTATGCTCCCGTAGCTAGATTAGAAGCTATTCGTATTCTTCTCACTTTTGCATCTATAATGAATTTTAAATTGTACTAAATGGATGTCAAAAGTGCTTTTCTTAACGGATACATTCAAGAGGAAGTTTATGTCTCACAACCTCTCGGATTTGAAAGTTTTGAACATCCGGAATACGTTTTTAAGTTGAAAAAGGCTTTGTATGGTCTTAAACAAGCTCCTAGAGCTTGGTACGATCGACTAAGCAATTTTTTATTAGAAAAAGGTTTTAAACGAGGTACTGTGGACACTACTCTTTTTATTGAACGTTCCGATAAGGATATACTTTTGGTTCAAATATACGTTGATGATATTATTTTTGGTGCTACTAATGATAACTTGTGTAAGAAGTTTTCAGATTTAATGCAAAGCGAATTCGAGATGTCGATGATGGGAGAGCTTACTTTCTTTCTTGGCCTTCAAATAAAGCAACTAAATGATGGCATTTATATACATCAAAGTAAATATTGTCGGGAACTTCTCAAGAGGTTTGGCATGGATTCGTGCAAGTCCGCTTCTACTCCAATGAGTGTTGCATGCTACCTAGATCAAGATGAGGTTGGAAAAGCTGTAGAGGTAACAAAGTATCGCGGAATTATAGGTAGTTTGTTATACTTAACTGCTTCTAGACCTGACATCATGTTTAGTGTTTGTATGTGTGCACGTTTTCAAGCTAATCCGAAAGAGTCACACTTAACTGCTGTTAAAAGAATAATGAAATACTTAAAAGGTACAACCAATACCGGTTTGTGGTATCCTAGGGATGCATTTTTAAAATTAATAGGTTATTCGGACTCCGATTTTGCTGGTTGTAAACTTGAGCGAAAAAGTACAAGCGGAACATGCCATTTAATTGGTAGCTCACTTGTATCGTGGTTTTCTAAAAAGTAAAATTGTGTAGCTTTATCAACCGCGGAAGCCGAATACATAGCGGCCGGTAGTTGTTGTGCTCAAATCCTTTGGATTAAGCAACAATTATCGGATTTTGGTTTAAATTTGACAAAAATCCCTATAAAATGTGATAATACTTCTGCAATTAATTTGACTAAAAACCCGGTATTGCATTCAAGGACAAAACATATTGAAATTAGGCATCACTTTTTACGAGATCATGTTCAAAAAGGTGATTGTGTTATTGAGTTTGTTCAAACTTCGGATCAATTAGCTGATATTTTTACAAAACCTCTACCAAGAGATACTTTCTATAAAATTAGAATGGAACTTGGTATTTTTGATGAGTCTACCATTAGCTAATTGTATTTGAAACTTTTATTAATCACCTCAAGTGCCTATTTCATTATGTTTTTGATCTTGAGTAAGTTGTATGTTTAAAGTGTTCATTTAATTCTCTTGATATGCAGTTGTGTGTCAATGTTTTTCCCTCAAATATGTTTACTTGCTTTATTGTTTGTGTGCTAAATGCTAAGTTTTTCTATGTGTTTGTGTGTAAGAAAAATTTGAAATTTTTTAAGTTTTAGTGCAGACTAGTCGATTAACAGGGTCCTTACTCGATTATTTTTTTAATCTCTTTCGGCATTACTCGAGTAAAGACACTGTTACTCGATTAATTTTTAAACTACTTTCGGCATTACTCGATTAATTGACTTGTTACTCGAGTTATTTTTAAACCACTTGCGCACTTAATCGAGTTACAGCTTTTTCACTCGATTAACGCTCGAACTACTCGAGTAATAGCCAATCTACTCGAGTAACCCGTAAGTTTATAAAACCTGCACTTCAGATTTTTATTCATTTTTTTCATTTCTTTTTCTCTCTCCTCTCGTTCTTCTCTCTGTCTTCTCACATGGTTTCATCATCAAATCGAACCATAGGCAACCAAATCACCCAAAATCACTAAATTTCTTCTCATATTTCTTCATTATAACACCAATACACCTTATATTCACATGGTTTCTTGATTGATGATGTTCATGTTGGGATTTTATTATGCTTTTCTCACTTATTCACTGACTCTTGCATTATTTCTCTGCTGGTTATGTTTATTTTGTTGCTGGTTTATGATGTAATGACTCAGATTATGACTTTGTTATGTCTTTTGGATGTTTCTAGGGCCTTGTGTATGGTCTAGTTTATCTTCTGACTATGGTTGATATCTTATGACTATGGACTATGTTTTTGCTGCATGACTTGACTGATTATGATTTAATGGTGTTTATGAACTATAGTTATGGTGCTCTGTTTTGACTTGTTCTTGTTAATGTTAGTTTTTAGCACTATTAAGAGATTTTATATAGTTTAGACTCTACTCTGATTTTGGCTTATTATTTTAGTCTCTACTATATTTTCTTCTCTATATCATGGTTATTACACTTACCTTCCACTTTTGGCAAAGGACTTTTCTTATTAACTTTAAATCTTTTTAATGATGCCAAAAGGGGGAGAATATTTTGTTGATGTTGTTCTTGTAGGATAAGTTTTATTATATTTTTCCTAAGTGTATTACATTTAGGGGGAGTATTTTAAAACTTAGTGCTTAATTGAAAAGGAGGTTTGTCATCATCAAAAAGGGGGAGTTTGTAGGTTTCTATGTTTTGATGATATCAAACGTATTTCAAGCAACAACATTTCAACAAGGAAGCTACACTCATGAAGAGTAGAATTAGGATTTATTTTAATTCTTAATCAATGTAATATTTTATTTTATGCAATGCATATCATGAGAGTGGGTAGCTTTAGGTGATCTTAATTAAGCTTATAATATTGTTTGATTAAGAGTGAAGAAAACTTAATCTGGATTAAAATAGCTCAAATTAAAGTAATTGTCAAAGTACATTTGAAAAGCTTTGTTTTTAATCAAAGTTTGTACTGGTTACTCGAGTAGCAAGTTTGGATTACTCGAGTAGTACATTTTTATACTGGTTACTCGAGTAGTAATTTTAGATTACTCGAGTATTACACTTTTACACTGGTTAATCGAGTAATGTGTTAACCATTACTCGAGTAACACGTACTGTTTCAGAAAAATATAAAAAGATCTCATTTGTACTTGGACAAGGTTACAAACTCTTTCATAATTTTTCATATTGAGCAATATACTTTCATTTTAAAGAGCTATTACTAAACTTTCTTTGAGAAATCAAGATTCAACAATTCTCTCTATTCTTCACTCAAGATCAATTCAATATTCTAAGTTTGATTTAGATCAAGATCTTTCTAGTTTTCAAGTGTGTGTGAAGCTATTTGCAACAAGAGGTTGCATAATCAAGAATTAAACAAAGGTGAAGAATTTTCACAAGTAAAGTCTTTGAAGGTTGTCAAAGCAAATTGGAAAGGATTTGGTTGGAAGCATCTTCAACAAATCAAAAGAAGACGGACAAGGAATTCAATTGCGTTAGAACATCAAAGAGTTTGGTACACTCTTTGAGAGGGGTTAAGATAGGATAGCTTTGTGAGAAGTTGCATCTTAACATTGTAATTCTAACAATTGAATTGTCTAGTAGAAACTCTTTATCTTTTAGATAAAGGGGACTGGAGTAGCTCTCAGTGGTAGAGAGTGAACCAGGATAAATCATCGTCTTCATAGTTTTCTTTTCAAGTTTGCATTAATTCAAGAATAACTGAATTTAGGTTAGAATTGGGGTTTTTCATATCTTTGATTAATTGACCTAAATTGGTTGGTAAATTTACTTGTAAATTGTTCTAGTATTCATTCATAATTTTTTGAATCATCAAGGCATTGCGATTCTAAAAGAATTCTCATCAAAATCAGTTTTTCATTGTTTTTCTGCCCAGATTAATCGAGTAATTCGTTCATTAATCGATTAATATTTTTGTTACTTGCGGCATTACTCGAGTAACAATCCAATTACTCAAGTAGTTCAAAAGTGGCTTGTGGCATTAATCGATTAGGCTCCTTATTAATCGATTAGTCAGTGTAATTTTTGAAGAAAAATTCATTTTCTCAAAACCATTCTCTACGGTGATCGAAATATTTGTACTAAGGCTTTAATACTCTATTCACCCCCCCTCTAGACTATTTTGAGCCGCTTGTTGGTTTCCAACATCATGCCACCTACATTGAAAGAATTATTAAGATTAACCGGGTGTGCTCATATGATTATGCATCATGAATTGCTACATGTTAACTTGTGGATGTTAGTTTTATTCTCATTTGAGTATGCAAATATGTATAGCTAACCCCCATGCCCTTATTAGGTGTTGATCGTGCATCTAGCTTGCACAAGAATCAGTAAGGGGAGATGTCCCTTAGGTGCTTGCAGAGTGTAGAAAATGTGGGTTGGAAACCCGTTGTGCAGATATCGAGGATCCGACTAGAAGGATGCTTGGACAAGGGACCAGTGACCAGCTCTATGACATTTCTATTTTTAATAGAATTTATATGATACATATTTTGGAAAAAGGTATCATAAAAGGAATTCAGTCCTATCATAATATTTATTTGATAATAATGGACTTGTTACACTTGATATATTTTGGGAGGGTAATATGGTGATTTTACTATGTTTCCGCAAACTCTGATTTTGTTAGTCAATCTCATTACAAATCAAGTGTTTGTGAAAAAGAATTTTCAAGGGAAGGGAAAATTATTATTTTCAGATCTTTTTCCAACGATAACAAGTCCAAGTTTTCATAAACTTCTTACTTTTCTTATAAAGTAAGATGATATACAAGGAGTGTTACAAAAATAAAATGAAACTTAATTGGATTATGATTAATGCTTATTATTCTTAAACTTTATGTATTCTAAGACCACTAAGGCGGACTATTACCCCAGTGGCATTATTTAACCCCATTTGGCGGACTATCACCCCAATGGGATTTTATTTCAATTTAAAATGCAAATATTTCTTACAAACCATCAAAGGTGGCTATGCCACCGACGGAATTCTTTATTCAAAGTATTTTCTTTATGTTATTTTATTCTTTTAATTCCATCAAAGGAGGCCATGCCACCGATGGAAGTTCCTTTACTATTATTTAATTCAATATTGTGTATTTTACGTTGTTTCACCAAACCACCAAAGGTGGCCATGCCGCCAATGGAACCTCTTTATATTATTGATATTGAGTATCTAAGTTACAATATTTCTATAAGTACCATCAAAGGAGGCTATGCCACCGATGGGAAATTCTTAATGTCATTTATGTTTTCTAAATACCCTCAAAGGAGGTTATGCCACCGATGGAGCTTCTTCATATTAAAATGTTTAACTTGGATTATTTCCTGAACGCCATCAAAGGTGGCTATGCCGCCGATGGAGTTCCTAAATGTTGTAAGTTTTTTTTTCGAACCTGTTCTATTTAACCATTACCTGGAATATGATGTATAAATCAACTGTTACAAGAGTGATGTCCTTACGAAATTTAAAATGAATGTGATGATTGATTTGGGTCTAATATATGATGTTTTTGGGCTTAATTTCACTTCCTTTTGGTTTTGGCTTGTTTCTCTTGTAACTATAGGTAATTTGTATTAGTTTTAGGAATTTATAGTAGTGTAGGATCCTTTGAACGTTTTGATCTATTTTGGGTATGTTTTAGGTGCTTTTGGAGCTGAATTTGGAAAAAATATTATTGGAGCTGAGAAGAGCATGAAAGGATCTTGAAAATGGCGCAAGAACGAAGAGAAACGATGTCGGAACCAGTTGTGCACGCCCAGGCGTGTGGATGGCGCGCCAAGGCGCGTGTGCAACGGTGATTCTGGGTGATCAGATATGGCGCGCCCAGGCGTGCTGCTTCATACTCCCAGGCGTGCAGTGTTCGATGCAGGCCCAATTGGGCTAATTTCTGAGCAATTTCGAAGGATTCTATTAGGATTTGTATTTTAGGTATATATTTATGTTTTTAGGACTAGGTTAAGCAGCCATAATCAGTCATTATTAGAGATTAGAATTGAGTTGAGGGAGATTACATTCTCTGGAGAGCATTCGTAAGAGGAATCCATTGAAGGCTGAAGATTCAGATCAAGGATTAGTTTTAATTTAGGAATGAATTACTTCTTTTCTTATTTTTTCTTCTTCTCTATGATCTGTAACTAAACCCTCTTGTGTTAGGAACATGGTGGATTTGTTTGTGTAATTTATATATATGAATTCATGTTTTTCAGTTTTTAAATGAAGTGTTTAATTGTGTTTTTATTGTTATGCATGAACTCGATCAATTCATGTTATGGATTTTTATATCTGAATTGTAAAATTAGGATTTGAAATAGGTCATGCAATTACACAATATAAGAATTCAACTTGTAGGAATACTTTTGAATTATTATATAACTTTTCATAATTCACTGTTCTTAATCATGGTTATTCAATAGATTAAATTTCTAAGGAATTAGGATTTACGAAATTGGATAATAAACAGTAATTTCATTAGAGGAATCTAGGAATTACTAATTTTCTAAATTAGTTCTTGATTTAAATGGAAAACATTGATTTATAATAAATAAGTGAAACATTCAATGAAACTAGTTCCTAACCACCATTCACCCATTTTAATTGTTCTTATTTATTTTTGTAACACCCAAGTTTTTATATAAAATACCACTTAAAAGGATTAATAATTTAAAATGGAGAACTTAAAATTTTCTTTCATTAAATCAAATTTACATATAAAATTGGGTATTTCAATTGCAATATGAGTAGCGCAACATATAATTTTCCTTCTTCCCAAAACTTCTGCTGCGACACTCTGATCCTCAAGCTCCTTGACATATAGAATATAAACATATTATTTGTCTCTTGAGTTTGATCGAACGTATAGAATATAAACTTATTGCCAAATCCTTTTGAACCGAAATCAGAGTATGCGGAAGTAAAAATAATACTTGTGGGGCACTGCTGAGGTAAAGAAAAACATCATATATATATATATATATATCATAATAAAAACCCCCACCAGTATCACCATAACAAGTAACAAAAGTCGAGATAGCATGTTTTGATGAAACATATACAAAACCAGCAGCTCAAAAATAAACCCCACTCTAAGACCTCTCAAAATATATACAATATATGACAAGATCAAAATAGAAGTCCCAGAGCAGGTCATCCATGTCCTCAACAGCTTCTCTGATCCTCTGCAGCTCTATCCCTAGACCTAGGATCCAAAACATCTATGCTACGCAGGCTCCTAAGAACCAGCAGGTCCACCTCTAGCAGTAACAGTAGGCTCGACAGGCACCTCATCCTCGTCCTCATCCTCAACGGGATCCTCCTCGACCTCACCTGACTGTGTAGAGACCCCACCACTGGGTCTAGGATCTGCAGAAGCAGTCCTCTCAAAGTCAGTCGGACCAGGAGAAGGAGTCTCCTCAGTAACAACTCTGTGGGAAGAAGGATGAGTATGAGTGGCAGCTCTAAAACGAAAACTATGAAATCGACGCACTGGTCGAGCCGGGGGTGGTCCTCTATATGTGTAAAAGGGTGGAACATGCATAGTATAGACTAAAGGGATCCTAAATCTACGAGGTCGCACCCGAACCAGAGGGTTAGGGTGGTAGAGAGTGATCTACACCTCCCCCTCAAAGGTGGCTCGGTGCTCCTCGTACATCCATATACCACTAGGGATAGGGCGTATCTCGATGCAGGCTAGGTATCTGGCCATCACCTAAACAGGGCATAGGGAGTAAGTATACACATATACATAATCAATAAAGACTAAAATACAAACACAAATATATCATGGACAGATAATAATGCAAGTACATATGGGCACACCAATTTTCAACATTATATCTCTTATAATGCAGGTGGCATGATGCATGATTTCTATCCACAACTGAGGCCTCCACTATTAGTCCATCTTGGACGTCCATCCAATACACCAATGTGTTCCCAGAACGAATGGCAAACCATACTTGGATAAACAAGCATCACTCCCAGAGTATGCATCACATTCCCGGAACGCATAAAAACCATGTCCCAGACACTGGCCACATTCCCAGAATGTGTCATCAAGTAGGTTACAAATTTGGTACTCCCGGAGTACCCTCCTCATATTCCCAGAATATTATAATTGTTTCTTACCAACCTATTTTCCATCCTCTATGCATGAATGCACAATTATTAAGGTTGGTGTTATCTTCAATTCAATTATTGCGATTTAGAAATATCACAAATTGTCTTTTGAATGATTAATTTGAGGTATAACCTTTGGAACCAAAATTCATCCATGAATTAATTTAAAAACATGCCATTAGACTTGGATTGGGAAAACTTAATCAATGGTATCAAACTTTTCACTTAAAAGACTTAACTTTTATTTTTCAGTTTCAGGTAACCGGTTAGAATTACAGACCTGAACTTATTAACCATTGAAATTCAGAAAACCCTTTTTCTTGAATTCTCTACCCAATCCATAAACAGAGTCCTAGCTTTGTTATATACCTCAAACCCACTGATTTTATCATTCAAAAGTCTAAATCACAACTCAATTCCAATTAAGCATAATTTCCTCTTGAAATTATCTTATAACATTAAGGCATTAACTCCTCCATTACAATCTGAAGCAAACAGTATTTATTAACATGTTTTCAGATTGCTTTCAAGTGAAATTAGAGTATAGACTTGAGTAAAAATGGTAAGAATCATAGGGCCAATTTCAGAAAATCACTTTCTTTGAAAATTTACAGTATCTAACCGGTTACAAATTTCGAATAACCGGTTAGATTATGCAGACTGTACACTGAAAAATGAGGTTTTGAATACCATTCTTTCTAACACTCAAATCTAACCCATTTCAACAATCAATAGAGTTCACATACCTTAATTTAAACATGTTCAACCACAGGAACATATTTCATTTCATGCATTCAATTTAGAGTATCAAATTGCATAAAACCCAACATAAACACAATTTAATACCACAAAACTCGTAATAAGCATTTAGATTATGATTCAATCATCAAAATCACTTGCATGCAGATTGTCAAACTTGCTCAACAAGGATTGAGTCACAGAATTGGCCTCCAAGCCTTTTAACCTATTCACATAATGCCCTTTTGAGTCTTTGTTGACTCAAATCCTAAAACACTTTATTTTAGTCTCAATTTAGTATAAGGTAAACTTCTCCCATACCTCTAAGTCGTGTTTGATGAATGAAATCACTGACTTTGATAGGAAATCCACAAGAACCTCAAGCTCTGTCCTCAGCCAACACATGTTCAACAGGGTTCAAAAACCAGAGATTTTGGTGCATGAAAAGGTAATATAATTTGGGGAAAATGTTTAGGACTTGTTGTATGCAACATGCACAAGAAAATCAAAGTGGTTTGAGATTCAAAGAGTGCTTGAGCTTACCTAAATCGAAGCTCAAAGACAGCACCATGAACACAGAGACAGTGGTGACAGCTTCAACTTCTTGGATTGATTCCTCCTCACACAAGAATTCTCTGCTCACGATTTTTATGTCAAAACAAAGCCCTTGATTCAAGCTTTGTGGAGGTGTATCACTCGCTCTCCAACACTCAGAAACGAAGAAGAATTTCACCAGAAGAATCAAGAACCCTAACAGAGCCTCCCAACACTATACTCAGCAAAATCAACCCCAATTCCTTCAACAATACATCCTTTTATAGACGGATTTCATTGCCATGCATACCGACGCGTGTTTCCCACTAATCTTGGGTTGATTTCGTGGCGAATTCGTGGATTAATCAAGTGATTACTCATCAAAACGCACTAACCCAGTTTCTGGGTTCATCGTGTAACCGGTTACAGGGCATTACTAACCGGTTAGATAAGTGTAAAATTTAAAAATTAATACTTTTTAAATTTTTCCCTCCAAGAACCTTTCTAATATTACATTTAGGTCCTAATCCAAGGACTAAAATGCAATATCCATATTTTTGTATTTATTTGCCATATAAAAATACCTTAACCTATTTTTATATTTCAATGCTAATTAAATACAAAACATAACTTGGAGAATTTATATAAATTAATAATAAAACTAGGGGTGTTACAGGGACGAAAATTAGGGGTGTTACAGGCACTCTGTAGTGGTTGGACCAACCGGTGGAGGTACGACTTGGCCAGAATTTGGACTCCCTCAAGGTTATACCCCTCCACTTGAGGGAGAAGCTCCCGGTTCTCAATTGAACGTTCAATTAGAAGCATCATGGAATACTCAAAAAGGCCCTACTGGAGATGCAACTCATGTGACACCACCAGTAAACAGTGAAAGAGTCACGACCTCTACTGTGATTCCTCAAGCTGATGCTGAAAAATGGGAACTCTTGGAATCACTAGCTGCAAAGGTGAAATTAATTGAAAGAAGCAAATCATATGGGTTGAAAGATACTATTGATATGTGTCTGGTCCCATATTTGGTGGTACCCCATGACTTCAAGGTGCCAGATTTTGAGAAATATCAAGGTTTGACTTGCCCTGATCAACATCTGACCATGTACACAAGAAAGATGACCAACTACGCCAAGGATCACCAAATGATGATTCACTTTTTCCAAGACAGTCTTGTAGGGGCTGCGTCTAGTTGGTATATGAGATTGGAAAAGAGCAAGATCAAGACCTTTGATGACTTAAAAGAGGCCTTTGTTAAACAGTATAGGTTCAACTTGGACATTGCACCAACCCGAACTTAGCTACAAAATATGTTTAAGAAGAACAATGAAAGCTTCCGAGACTATGCTCTGAGGTGGAGGGCACTAGCAGCTCAAGTGGATCCCCCACTTCTTGACAAGGAGATGATCACCATGTTTCTAGATACTTTGCAAAACCCTTACTACTCTGCAATAATTGGACAAGTTTCTGTTGATTTTCGAGTTTTAATGACTACGGGAGAAAGGATTGAAGGAGGAATGAGAATTGGAAAGATTCAGGATGGACAAGGAGGATCTTCTAACAACCAAAAGCAAGGATTTTCTAGAAAGAAAGATGGTGAAGCTAATGTCGTAATAACTGAAAATCCAAACAAGCCATACCACCAAGCAAAGCCCGCAAGTCAAAAGAGCCCATATATGCCCCAGAATCATTCCTCACCAATCATAACTCTCACCAATAATGGACAAGAAAAACCAAAGAGGAAGTTTGATCCTGTACCCATGATGTAACATCCTAAACTTTGATTTAAAAAATTATTAATTAAAAACCTTAGAAAAATTGGAATAATGACTTAATGAATTTTGGTAGATAGGTGAGTTGTGATTATAGGTTCTAGGGGTTGTATACAAGGCAGTTGTGGCTTTGGGCAAAGTCAAATAAGCAAAATCGGGAGTTAAATCGGCGTTTTAGATGTTAGAAATCGACCGAAAAGAGAAAATTAGAAATTTATTATAGGATGCTAAGAAAATAAATTCCACCGTTGGATGTGAAGTTTATGGGGTGAAGAAGCATGTCTAAAAATTTGGACTCGATCCGACGGTTAACGAAAAAGTTACGGCGAATCGAAGGTTGGAAACCCAGATTTTCGCCCAGGCGCACGAGCCATGCGCCCAGGCGGGTGCACTATTCATGGTGCACCTAACCAGTGGAAAATACGCCCAGGCGAGGCACCATTTTGCCCAGGCGAGCGGCCACACGCACCAGAATCCTTGTTGGCGCGCCAAAACCCCTGCTGACCGTGTAAGCCATGCACCAGCTTGGTGCTGGTGCTGATCGCGCGCCCAAGCGAGCCTGGCATGCGCCCAGGCACGAGGCGCAGACCAGATTGAATCTGGTGCGTCGATTCTGGCTTGGTGGCTAAGTTTTCAGCCACAGCCACACGATTTTTCAGTCATCCAAGGCAAGTATTGAAGCACCAAAAGTGATTCACTCCACCACCTTTCAACTCCAACACAAAAACACCATCTCCATCAAATTCTCTCCTTTCCAAGAGCAACTCCATCACATTTTCATCATCAATCCACCATAAACACTTGATGTTGGGCACCCCAAACCCAAAATCAAACACATCCATCAAGCTTGCTTCATGGACTTTGGCTAGGAGCTCATTCCTCTTCCTTCTTGGCTCACGAGTTACTCCCTCCTCCATTCTCCTTGGCTTTTCAATTTTTCCACCATTGATTGGGTAAGTAGCTTCATGCCATAAGTTATTTCGTTTTCATTCAAACTCTCCTTAATTCATGGATTTTGTTCTAAAACCCTTAGGGTTCTTGCACTCTTTGTTATATAGGGATTTTTTTTTCATGCCTTCCAACTCAAACCATGGAAAGGACAAGGATAATTCCTCTTGTGCTCTCTCAAATAGGCTTGTCTATCATCATTTCATCATTTCCATATTGAGGTGGCAAGCTAGACTTAGGAAGTTCAAGTTTCCGAGATTTTGAGCTAGGGCTCACTAAGGTTCTAATTTCTCTTTACTAATTTAAGGTAAGGAGTGGGTTATAGTGAGTATTACCTTACTCTGGGGTTTAGTTTACAATATGCATATAATGGGTACTAAGATTTTTGTGTTAGTTTAGGTTGATATGATATAGAATAATTGTTAGAATAGAATTTATGACTTAGGGAATTTATTTTGATGTTGATATATTGCATTTTGTGATTTGGTGATGTTGATAAATTAAATGCTTATGTTGTTTAATAATTTGAGTTGTGATATTAAGATGAATTGTGCTAATTAAGTTATAAAATATATTTGTGATCATTGGATAGTGGAAATGGGTAATGTGGTGATCAATTTCGAGTAATGGAAATTTGCTAAAGAATTGATAATGATAAAGGAACTAAATGAATTATACCCAGGCTCAGCCAGGGGAGATTGTATTATACCCGGGCGCTGTAAGTCGTTATCGCACGGTGGTGCGAGCGCTGTAGGTCGTGACCAGGGGATTGAGAAACATACCCGGGCGCAGTAAGTCGTGAGTACACAGGAGTGCAGACGCAGTAGGTCGTGACCAGGGACAGATAGAAAAGAATATTAATATGATTAAAATACATGGAATGGAAGACTTAAGAAAATGTTAAATAAAAATCGATTTGAGAAACTAATGAATACTTGAAAATGATTTGTGACACGTTGACTCTTATTTTGTGTGATGGAACTGTTATATGTGTATGGTTTAGTGTTGCATTATGTCTTATCTGGAAACTGCCTCCCCATTTTATGTGTAATACTCACTCCTTACTATCTCTACAGGTACTGAGGAAGAGTTTGCACAAGATCAGGCCGAGCAGGAGTACTCTCCCTCCCAGGGAGAGTAGGTTACCTTTAGATATGTAGGGCATGGAAATGTCCTGGGCCCGATGATGTGAATCCTTTTTGTTGTGTATAAATGTAAATAGCTTTTGGGGGCCCAGGACGACTCCTTTTGGGAAAGGGGTCTATTTTGGGGAAAAACTGTTTTCCTAACTTGTTTATATTCCGCTAACTCTGATGACTAGATTCTGATGTTTTAAACTTGTTTCTGATGCGTGCACGAAGATGCACTAGCTGATATATATATATATATATATATATATATATATATATATATGAATAGCCCTGCTGGCTTTGAAATTTGAAAATATGTTATTTATCAGGTTGCAGGAAAACCGAAATTTTGGGAAAGTCCTAAAAACAAACGAAACTCCGTCCGTTTGATGGGAGATTTTCATATGAATCAGAAGTAACTAAATGTTTTTCCTAATCAATTTATTAGTTTAAAATGAAAATTTCAAGTTGCTATTGTTAATTAAGGGTATAAAAGGGCAAATAAACTTAGGTGTTACATTTTATGGTATCAGAGCAGTTTCCCTCGGCCTTTGGAGTTATGAGCTACTCCAGTGATTACTCACCGAGCGAGTAATCGATAATTATAGTTTAGAGTCTAGAGTCTATTGATAGGATGTTTATACTGTTAACTATGCTATTAAGCATTAACTATCGGCCTTGTGCATGACTAAACAGAATGGCTGGTAGACGGATCGATAATGATGGGATCCAAGCTATTCTGGAGCAGATGGCTAAGATGCAACAGGATCAGGGGAATAACATCGTAGCAGCAGCTGCAGCAGCAGCAACAGCAACAGCAGCTGCAATGATTCCTCAACCCCCAGCTCCAGTGCTATTGATTGGTTGGCGCGGTTCAGAAAGAACGATCCGCAGATGTTCGAAGGTGGTTTCAATCCCGATGGGGCACAGCTATGGTTGCAAGAGATCGAGAAGATCCTTAATACTATGGCACCACCAGAAGAACAGAAGGTTCTGCTAGCATAGTATATGCTGACTAATGAAGCGGAACATTGGTGGCAGCAAATGCGGAGGGGTTTGGAGGCTAATAATCAGGCGATTACATGGGACTTGTTCAAGAGTCGTTTTCTGGGCAAGTACTTTCCGGAAGATGTCCGTAGGGAGAAGGAGATAACTTTTCTGCAGCTCGTGCAAGGAAACATGAGCGTCGGGGAATATGCTGCTAGGTTTGAGGACTTGATCCGGTATGCTGGAAGTTACAGGTGTTGGAAACCAACAAGCGGGCTAAGCAAATACTAGAGGGGGGGTGAATAGTATTTTGAAGCACTAATACCAAATATTTCGATTGATAATTGAAGAATGGAGCTTAGACTGAATTTTCTGGAATCAGAAACAAAAGACTCGAGTCTTTTGTGAAATACTCGAGTTTTTCAGGATGAACAACTCGAGTTTTTTTCTGAAATACTCGAGTTTTTACTATCAGATAGCAGAAAAACCAGAAACGAAAATTCAGCAATTTAACTCAAATCAATTCAATAATAAACAGGAACTTATCCAACAGAATAATAGCAAGTAATCTAAATAACTTTTAACACAAAGATTCCTTGAACTTGCTACCTAATTGTATAAATCCTAATTGATTGAAATGACTTAAGTCTATTGAGCTAGAAAGTAGATTAAAAGCAATAAACCAACACTCAAGCAATTTTATCCTGGTTCACTCCAACAATGAGCTACATCCAGTCCTCCTAATCACTTAGGAGTTTCTACTAATAATCAAATTGTTAGAAATTACAAAGGATTGCTTGAGAATGGCCTCACTCAACCTAACCCTTTCAAGAGTGTACCAAACTCTTGATTTCTACCCCAATTTGATTCCGGTGATTGAAGAACTCTTCACAAAGCTTCCTTGAACTCCCTTCAAGAAACTCCACCGGGCTAGGAACCTCCTAGTCTTGTGCTTGAGAACCTCTCAAGACTTCCAACACCCTAAGCCACTTAGGGTTTGCTTGGGAACAATCCAAGACTTTGAATAATCAAGCTTTTTGTATGTGTATTACTAATCTCACAATGGATTAGCACAAATAAGCACAGCTCAATGTAAGAATTGAGGCCTAAAACTCAACTTGGAATAAAATGACAATATGAGTGAGAAGTTGAGCTTTTTGGGAATTAACACTTGAGAAGAGGAAATTAAGAAAGCTTGAATCAATATGATCTTGTTGTCTTGTTTGTTCTTGCACAAATTCAAAGAGAAATTTTACAATAAGGTTCTGAATTGCTCTCTTGGGGTTGGATGAGACTCAAATGCCCTCAATTGGGTTTTTGAGTTTCTCCAACGTTCATTTTTGCTGACTGGACAAAAATACTCGAGTCTTTTGGTAAAAACTCGAGTCTTTTTGGCCGGTCACGAGTGAATTGGTGCACGAACAAGACTAACGGTCATAATTGCTGACCTGGCACAAATACTCGAGTTTTTCTACAAATACTCGAGTGTATACTCGAGTCTTTTTCAAAATACTCGAGTATTTTGATCAGATATGGGAAAAATTATTTTTCAATTTTATTTTTCCTCTCAAGTATTAATTTTTGGTCAATCTCAACTTAATAAACATATAAAAATTTATTCCTAGAAGAGACTAACTATTTCTACCCACTCTCAACCACTCTCAACATAAATTAGAAATTTACAATTAATATTTGATTGAGAATGATTGGGCACTTGTCTTCTTTTCTTGACTTCTTGTTGATGTTGATGTTGCAATATCTTCAAGGCATGATTTGTTAATTATTTTGTCATCATCAAAACATAATCCACATAATTAGGAGCATTGAATTCACAACAGGGATGCCGATGAGAGGACTAAGTGCATCAAGTTCGAGACCGGACTCCGTTCTGAGATCAAAATGGCCTTTGAATATCAGAACATCTCCAACTTGTCTCAGTTGATCAACATGACCAGCACTTATGAAAAGAGCAGGAAGCAGCGTGCAGCTGAGAAACACAGCAAGAATGTGTAGAAGTCTGGAGGTCCTATCAGGGGCAAGAGTTCGGTGCAGCGACCAGGTCCTTACTCCCAGCCTAGAACAGGCCAAGCAGTAAGCACTTTTGGTCCTATTCCGACTTGTCCACATTGTGGTAGACACCATAGGGGAGATTGCTAGACATTGGATCCGAGTAAGGGCCCAACCTGTTACAAGTGCGGGCAGCCGGGTCACATTGTGACAAATTGTCCTAAAAATGCAGTTAAGAAGGAGGTGAATGTGGCTAAGGTTCAGAAAGCTGGTGACAACAGGGTGACTCGAAAGGGCAAGGTGTATACTCTGGACGACGAGGAGGTCACTGATGCTGATGAACTGATTAGAGGTACCGTTTATGTTAATAGTATTCCTTGTGGTATTCTCTTTGATTGCGGAGCTACTCATTCATTTACTTCTTCCGATTACATGAAGAGGTTAGGGTTGTCTGCAATAGAAATGCCTTATAAATTATATGTTTCTACACCCACAAATTCTTCTGTAGTCACATCAACTATGTGTTTGGATTGCCCACTTCGAGTATTGGAGCCGGAATTCAAAGTTAATCTAATATGTTTGCCTCTAACTAAGCTTGACATCATTCTGAGCATGGACTGGATGTCTCGGCACCATGTTCTGATTGACTGTCATCAAAAATCAATTACTATCAGTGACCTTTCTTTATCTGCTCTGGAAATGAATGAGGAGGCAGAGATCAGTCAGATTCCAATAGTCTGCGAGTTTCCAGAAGTCTTTCCTGCGGAGATTCCTGGATTACCGCCGAATAGAGAAGTGGAGTTTAGTATTGATCTGATGCCTGGTGCAGGTCCTATTTCTATAGCCCCGTACCGGATGTCACCTCCGGAGTTAGAAGAGTTGAAAAAGAAGATAGAGGAGCTTTTGGCTAAGGGTTTGATTAGGCCGAGCGTGTCACCTTGGGGAGCTCTGATTCTTTTTGTTAAAAAGAAGGACGGAAGTCTCCGAATGTGCATCGATTATAGACGATTGAATGCGGTGACTGTGAAAAATAAATATCCTATCCCTCGCATCGACGATTTGTTGGACCAATTGCGAGGAGCAGCTGTATTTTCTAAGATTGACCTTCGATCGGGATACCATCAAATCCGTATCCGAGAGGAGGACATTCCTAAAACGGCGTTCAGGTCGAGATATGGACATTTTGAATATTTGGTTATGTCCTTTGGTCTCACTAATGCTCCGACCATCTTCATGGATTATATGAACAGAATATTCAGGCCGTACTTGGATTCTTTCGTCATAGTCTTCATTGACGACATTCTAATCTATTCTAAGAGTCCAAGTGAGCATGCTGAGCATCTGAGAATAGTGCTGCAAATTCTCAAATCCAAACAGCTTTATGCAAAGCTTTCTAAGTGTAGTTTCTGGTTGAATGAAGTGCAGTTCCTGGGGCATGTCATTTTTGAGAAGGGTGTTGCTGTTGATCCTTCTAAGGTGGAAGCGGTACTTAAGTGGGAGAGACCTAAGTCCATTACTGAGATCAGAAGTTTTCTTGGTATGGCTGGGTATTATCGGAGGTTTATTGAGGGGTTTTCTAAATTGGCCCTTCCATTGACGACTCTTACACGGAAAGGTGTTCCGTTTGAGTGGTCCCCGGAATGTGAAGGTAGTTTCCAAGAGTTGAAGAGGCGGTTGACTAGTTCCCCAGTGTTAATTTTGCCGGACCGGACTCAATCCTTCGTGGTGTATTGTGATGCTTCTAAGCAAGGGTTGGGTTGGGTTGTGTGTTGATGCAGCAAGGGCAAGTCATAGCTTATGCATCCAGACAATTGAGGCAGCATGAACAGAACTATCCCACTCATGATCTTGAGTTGGCGGCAGTAGTTTTTGCTTTGAAAATCTGGAGGCATTATCTATATGGTTCAAAGTTCGAAGTCTTTAGCGATCATAAAAGTCTTCGCTATCTCTTCGATCAAAAAGAGTTAAATATGAGACAGAGGAGGTGGATGGAATTTCTGAAAGACTATGACTTCGATCTTCAGTATCATCCGGGCAAGGCCAATGTAGTGGCTGATGCACTAAGTCGTAAGACTTTGCATGTCAGCAATCTGATGGTGAAAGAGATGGAATTGATTCAAGAATTTAGTGACCTCAACTTGAACATGCAAGTGAAAGAGAAGAGCACATCGTTCTTGAAATGTTGCGGGTTACTAATGACTTGATGGGTCTTATTAAAGAAAGGCAAGCCGATGATGTAGAGCTGCAAAAGTTGTTAGAAGGGGCATCAGGCAATGAAGAGCCTGACTTTGTGAAAGGTTCTGATGGCATCATCCGATTTAGGGGTCGGATATGTGTTCCTATGGATTTCGAAGTTAGAAGAGATATCTTGTGGGAAGCACATCGAACCAAGATGAATTTTCATCCTGGTGCAACAAAGATGTACCAAGATCTAAAAAGGATTTATTGGTGGCCGAAGTTGAAAACTGATGTGGCCGATCACGTGTCTCATTGCTTAACTTGTCAGAAGGTTAAGATTGAGCATCAAAAGCCTGGTGGTCCTTTGCGATCACTTGATATCCCGGAGTGGAAATGGGACAGTATAGCTATGGACTTTGTGACGGGTTTACCAAGGACTGCTGGAGGATGTGATTCAGTTTGGGTGGTTGTGGACCGTCTTACAAAGTGTGCTCATTTTATTCCTACCCATAAGAAGTATACTCTTGAGAAGTTGACTCAGTTGTACATCAGGGACATAGTGAAGTTGCATGGTGTTCCCACTAGTATTGTATCCGATCGCGATCCGAGATTTCTGTCTAGATTTTGGCAGAGTCTTCAACAGGCATTGGGTACTAAGCTAAAGTTCAGTACAGCTTATCATCAGCAGACAGACGGACAATTTGAGCATACTATCCAAACACTTGAAGATTTGTTGAGAGCATGTGTACTGGAACAAGCCAGCAGTTGGGAACAGTTACTACCTTTGATGGAGTTTACTTACAACAACAGTTTTCACTCCAGTATCGGTGTGGCACCATTCGATGCTCTCTATGTAAGAAAATGTAGAACGCCTTTGTGTTGGTTCCAGATAGGTGAAAATCTGTTGACAGGTCCTGACATTGTGAAAGAAACAACGGAGAAGGTCACAATGATCAAGAACAAAATGAAAACTTCACAGGATCGCCAAAAGAGTTATGCAGATAGGCGAAGGAGACCTTTGGAGTTCGATGTTGGGAATCATGTGTTCCTAAGAGTGTCTCCGATCAAAGGAATTGGTAGGGCAATCAAATCCAGGAAGTTAACTCCTCAGTTTGTTGGGCCTTATGAGATTCTGGAGAAGGTTGGCCCAGTGGCGTACAGGATTGCATTACCCCCTCATTTGTCAAGGCTTCATGACGTGTTTCATGTTTCACAACTAAGGAAATACGTCCATGATCCTTCGCATGTGGTTACCTTAGATGATTTGCCTTTGAAGGAGAATTTGACTTTCGAAGTTCTGCCAGTGAGAATCGAAGATAGGCAGGTGAAGCAGCTCAAGGGCAAGGAAATCTCTTTGGTTAAAGTTATTTGGATTAGGAACGATGTGGAAGAGGCTACATGGGAACTGGAGGATAAGATCAGGCAGTCTCATCCACAATTGTTCGACGAATTTCGAGGACGAAATTCAGGTAAGTGGGAGAGAATTGTAACATCCTAAACTTTGATTTAAATGAAATTATTAATTAAAAACCTTAGAAAAAATTGGAATAATGACTTAATGAATTTTGGTAGATAGGTGAGTGGTGATTATAGGTTCTAGGGGTTGTATAGAAGGCAGTTGTGGCTTTGGGCAAAGTCAAATAAGCGAAATCGGGAGTTAAATCGACGTTTTAGATGTTAGAAATCGACCGAAAAGAGAAAATTAGAAATTTAATATAGGATGCTAAGAAAATAAATTCCACCGTTGGATGTGAATTTTATGGGGTGAAGAAGCATGTCTAAAAATTTGGACTCGATCCGACGGTTAACGAAAAAGTTACGGCGAATCGAAGGTTGGAAACCCAGATTTTCGCCCAGGCGGACGAGCCATTCGCCCAGGCGGGTGCACTATTCATGGTGCACCAAACCAGTGGAAAATACGCCCAGGCGAGGAACCATTTTGCCCAGGCGAGCGGCCACACGCACCAGCATGCACCAAAATCCTTGTTGGCGCGCCAAAACCCCTGCTGACCGTGTAAGCCATGCACCAGCTTGGTGCTGGTGCTGATCGCGCGCCCAGGCGAGCCTGGCATGCGCCCAGGCACGAGGCGCAGACCAGATTGAATATGGTGCGTCGATTCTGGCTTGGTGGCTAAGGTTTCAGCCACAGCTGATTAGAGCCAGAAATATGATGTTTTTGAGTGATAATTTATCCTCTTTCTTAGTGATTCTGGCTTGTTTCTCAAGTAATTGTTAAGAAAAGATTGATTTTATCTACTAATGACAAGGAACGAGATCGTTGTGGATTTTGTGCCCTTTTTGGTTCTTAATTTCAGGTTGTGGAGCTTAATTTGTTGAAATTGGAAAAAGGAAAAAAGAAGCAAGTAATAAAACCTTGAAGTTGGAACTGAGAAGGCGAGTTTGTCGGATAAGATGCTATGCCATGGGTGCACAAGACCAGGAAATGGGGCCAAAAGAGCAAAAACAAGCAGATGCTGAAGCTAGCGTGGTGCGCCCAGGCGCGGGTCGATCTCGCCCAAGCGCGGGTTTGTACGGCCAAGCGCACGGCGTCAGTTGCAGTAGATTTAATTATATCTTTTACAGATTTGATAGGAGATTAGTTTTTATCCTTTTAAATAGACATATTCTAGGTTAGATTGAGGACGTTTTTACACATATCAGAGGATTAAGAACAAGGTTTAGAGCTTTTTGCGAAGAACACGGAGATTAGAGGCAAGGATTAGTGGTAATTATGTCTCTCTTTATCACTTTTATTGCTTTTCTTCTTCCCATTATGAACTAAACCCTTCTTTGGAATGTAGGAGTAGATGAACATGGAACCTTGTTAATGTTTTTGCAATGAATTGATTTTGTTTTTCCATTATAAATTCTGTGTTTGATTATATTTTTATTGATGTTCGTGAATGTGCGCAGTTCATGACTTTTGGAAATCCTTTATGAATAGACATATGAATTTAGGATTTAGCCTAATAATCAAACAGTTCAATTGCATAGGCACAGACATGTTTTCTATGAATTGGATAATTTTTACAAGTTTTGATTGAACTTAATTTAAGGTTAGGTGTTTAAGGCTCTCTTGAGACATCATTGAGTGATTAATATCTAAAACACGGAAACGTGCTAAGACATTAGGCGTTTTCTACCTTTGCAAAACAAATTCAGAATTTAGGAAAACAAATCAATTCGTTGTTAAACGTTTTAGGAACCTTCATCGAAACTACGTCCCGCTTTTTCCCATTGTTCAAGAATCGTTTTATTTATTTGTTTTAATTCATTTAAATCAACAATCACTCAAGCAATTGAATTTTAATCTAATTTTTCATTTAGTAACTACGAATAGGTGAGAATTATTAGAATCAATTTCAGTCCTCGTTGGGAACGATACTCTATTTATCACTTTATTACTTGTACGATCTGGTATACTTGCCAGAATCCCAACAAGTTTTTGGCGCCGTTGCCGGGGACTAAAATTAGATTTTAGTAATTTTTTGGTACTCTTAGTAGTTACTTAGTGGAAGTTTGTTCTAGCTTTTATTTTTAATTGTTCTTATTCACTCAACAGGTGCTATTAAACCTCTTTGCCGAGTCTGGTATATGCACTTGCGTTCTGCAGGTGATTACAGCAGCCTTCAAGTCGATCCCGAGATCGAGTTGACAGCGAAGAAGTTAAGGAAACGAGCACAGCGAGAGAAAAAGGAACGAGCAAGAATAATGGCTGACGAGCGTGAGCGCCAGGTTGAGAATGAGACAGAACCTGACATGCGTACTTTGGCTGATTACGCCTTAGTCGACCCGACCTTTATTGGTACTAGCATAGTACCACCTGCGGTCACTGCTACACACTTTGACATCAAGGGGGCATATATAAACATGCTGCAACAAAACCAATTCAGTGGTGCCCCAGACGAGGACCCAAGTGATCATATTGCTATGTTCTTGAGTTACTTGGACTTCTTCAAGATTCAAGGTGCGAGTGATGATGCGATCAGGTTGAGGCTTTTTCCTCTCTCATTAAAGGGAAAGGCACTTAAATGGGTCCGGTCTCAACCACAGGGGAGCTTCCTTACTTGGGACAAATTGGCTACGATGTTTGTGGACCAGTACTTCCCACCCTCCAGGCAAGGTCAGCTTAGGCAAGAAATCAACGCCTTTGCTCAGCAAGATGGAGAGTCATTACATGAGGCGTGGGAAAGGTACAAGCAGATGTTGAAGAGGTGCCCCAATCACTCTATGCCTGAATGGTTGCAAATGAGGACATTCTATGATGGGTTGAGTCTAACCAATCAGCACTTGGTCGATTGTGCATCACAAGGTTCATTTGAGAGCAAAACAGCCATAGAGTCCAGGCAGTTGATTGAGAAGATGGCTCATAACAGCAGTCGGGCCACTGTTAGGAAGCGTATCATGAAGAAGAGTGATTTGGAGCCTGAGAATGTGCAAGCTCTATTTGCACAAAATAAAGAGATGCAGCAGCAGATAGCTGCATTGACTCAGAAATTGGGTCAGGTCCAAATGAATGCTTCAACAGGTATACCTCCTATCCTTTCTGATACTTCTGCTTTATTACTAACATGTGATTTTTGTAAAGGCAACCACCGTAATGGTGAGTGTGCATTTGAAGTTAGTACTAGCACAGGTAATGATGAACAGGCTAATTTTGTGGGAGGAGGACAGAGGAACAATCCTTACTCAAACACCTACAACCCAGGGTATAGAAATCACCCTAACTTCTCGTGGCGCAGCCCAGCACTCCAGCCACCACAAGAGAAGCAGCTGGCACCTTGGGAGGCAGCAATTGAGAAGCTCGCTCTAACAACTAATAATTTTGTTGAGGAGACGCGAGCCAACTTCAAAAACCAGGGTGCCAGCATTCGCAATCTGGAGGTTCAGATGGGTCAACTTTCCAAGCAGATGTCAGAGAGGTCACCGGGAACCTTTCCCAGTGACACCATTCCAAACCCCAGAGAGCATTGCAAGGCCATTACTCTTCGAAGTGGCAAGTCTCTTGAGGAGCCACAAAAGAAGAGTGATGAGGTGGTGCTTGAGAAGGAAGAGGCCAAGGAACAACCAGCTGAGGACTCAACTCCTGAAGTGCAACAAAATAAGAAATCAACTGCAACTCAGGAAGGAGAGAAGAAACCTCAGATATCTCACAGGGTTCCTTTTCCTCAGCAGTTGAAGAAGGAGGAAAACAAAAAGCAATTTGACAAGTTCATGGAGGTGTTCAAGAGGCTCCAGATCAACATTCCCTTCGCAGAGGCACTCGAGCAGATGCCTACATATGCGAAGTTCATGAAAGAGCTCTTAACCAACAAAAGGAAGATGCAAGATGATGAGACTGTGCTTCTCACAGAGGAATGCAGTGCAATTCTACAAAGGAAGCTCCCTCAGAAGCTAAAAGATCCTGGGAGTTTCACAATCCCTTGTAACATTGGGGGATTTGATATTGGCAAAGCTCTGTGCGATTTAGGGGAAAGCATCAATCTGATGCCCCTCTCCATCTTTAAGAAGCTTGGTATTGGAGAAGCAAAGTCGACAATGATGTGTCTTCAGTTGGCTGATCGGTCTATGAAGAGGCCCTATGGCCACCACCTCCGCAACCCTGTTTTCTTCACTCTTCTCATGTGTCAGAGCTGCTGCCAACACATGAGAAGAGTGAAGAAAACAGGGTTGCGGAGGTGGTGGCCAGATTGGATGCACCTCCAGCTTACACAAAGACAGATCAGATGAAGGAGCTGAAGAGGCATGAAAAGGAGGAGCGGGTAGTTCCAGAGCTCAAAACTCTTCCACCAAACATCAGGTATGAATTCTTAGATGACACTAAACTTTATCCAGTGATAATTAGTAATGCCTTGACTGAAACTGAAACTGAGAAATTAATGAGAATTTTGAGGCAATACAAAGCTGCTTTAGGATGGTGTGTGTTTGATTTGAAGGGGATTAACCCCAGTTTCTGCATGCATAAGATTCTCCTTGAGGAGAATTTTAAGACAGTAATTCTGCCTCAGAGGAGGCTGAATCCGACTTTGCAGGAAGTCGTGAGAAAGGAGGTAGTCAAACTTCTAGATGCAGGCATTATCTACCCCATCTCCGACAGCACTTGGGTTAGCCCAGTGCAAGTAGTGCCTAAAAAGGGGGGGGGGTTAACTGTGGTAAAATCTGATAAAGATGAACTAATACCAACCCGCACTGTTTCTGGGTGGCGTGTGTGCATTGATTATATGAGATTAAACAATGCCACCCGGAAAGATCATTTCCCATTACCCTTTATGGACCAAATGTTGGAAAGATTAGCAGGACATGCATTCTATTGTTTTTTGGATGGATACTCAGGTTACAATCAAATCTGTGTCGATCCTGTAGACCAGGAAAAAACTGCTTTTACTTGTCCCTTTGGGATTTTTGCCTATCGGAGAATGCCCTTTGGGCTTTGCAATGCACCTGCGACTTTTCAAAGGTGTATGTTGGCTATATTCTCCGACATGGTCGAAAATTGCATTGAGGTTTTTATGGATGACTTCTCGGTCTACGGGTCGTCCTTTGATGCATGACTTGCCAATCTGGGCAAAGTGTTAGAAAGATGTCAAGAAACTAATCTAATCCTTAACTGGGAAAAGTGTTAGTTCATGGTCAGGGAGGGGATAGTTTTAGGACATAAAATTTCAGAAAAGGGTATTGAAGTTGATCAGGCAAAAATTGATGTCATCAAAAATCTACCTCCTCCAATAAATGTTAAGGGGATAAGAAGTTTTTTGGGTCATGCCGGTTTCTACCGGAGATTCATTAAAGATTTTTCGAAAATTGCAAAACCCCTATGCAATTTACTGGAGAAGGATGCTGAGTTCATTTTTGATAATAATTGCATGAAATCTTTTGAACTTTTGAAAGAGAGATTGATTACAGCTCCTATAGTGGTTGCTCCCAATTGGGGTGAACCTTTTGAACTAATGTGTGATGCAAGTAACCACGCAATAGGAGCTGTACTTGGTCAAAGAATTAATAAAGTGTTTCATGCAATTTATTATGCTAGTCGTGTGTTGAACAGTGCACAAACTAATTACACGATCACTGAAAAAGAACTCTTGGCAGTGATTTTTGCAATGGACAAGTTTCGTGCCTATTTGATAGGCTCGAAAGTGATAGTGTTCACAGATCATGCTGCTTTAAGGCACCTATTGGCTAAGCACGATGCTAAGCCAAGACTGACTAGGTGGATCTTGCTCTTGCAAGAGTTCGACTTGGAAATAAGAGATAAAAAGGGGGTAGAGAATGTTATTGCTGATCACTTATCTAGGCTCCCCCTTGAGGATAGTAATAGGGATAATCAAGTTCCAATTGAAGAAAAATTCCCTGATGAACACCTGTTTGCTGCATCTGAACTCCCATGGTATGCTGATTTAGCTAATTATTTAGCAGCGAATGCGATTCCTAAGGATATGACTTGGCAACAAAAGAAAAAGTTTTTACATGATGCCAAGTTTTATTTTTGGGATGAACCATTCCTGTTCAGGAGGAGTGCAGATGGAGTAATCAGGCGTTGTGCCTCTCAAGAGGAAATTCCTGACATCCTTTGGCATTGTCACAATTCACCATATGCTGGTCATTATAGCAGTGAGAAGACAGCGTCTAGAGTTTTCCAATGTGGGTATTACTGGCCCACCATTTTTAAAGATGCTAAGACCCATGTGATGAACTATGATAGATGCCAAAGGGTTGGGAATATTTCTAGAAGAGATGAGATGCCTCTTCAAGGCATTTTAGAGGTTGAAGTATTTGATGTGTGGGGCATAGACTTTGTAGGCCCCTTTCCCCCTTCCTATAACAACAGGTACATTCTTGTGGGGGTTGATTATGTATCAAAGTGGGTGGAGGCGATCTCCACTCCCACCAATGACTCTGTTGTAGTTGTGAACTTTTTGAGAAAAAATATTTTTAGCAGGTTTGGAGTACCTAGAGTACTTATTAGTGATGGTGGGAGTCATTTTTGCAATAAGGTTATGGAGAAAGCCTTGTCTAAATATGGGGTGCACCACAAAGTGGCTACCCCATACCATCCACAAACTTGTGGTCAGGTAGAGGTGTCAAATAGATCTCTGAAGAGAATTTTAGAGAAAACTGTTAATAGCAGTAGGAAAGATTGGTCAAAAAAGTTGGATGACGCCTTGTGGGCGTATAGAACTTCTTATAAGACACCCATTGACATGTCACCCTTTCAGGTTGTGTATGGTAAAAATTGTCATTTGCCAGTGGAGTTACTTCACAAGGCATATTGGGCAACTAAATTTTTGAACTTGGATATGCAACCTGCAGGTGAGAAGAGGTTATTGCAGCTCACTGAACTTGATGAGTTCAGAGAGCAAGCATATAACACTTCTCGTGATTTTAAAGAAAAAACTAAAAAGTGGCATGACAAGAAGTTGACTAATAAGAAATTTGAGCCTGGACAATTGGTTTTGTTATTTAACTCTAGACTTAAGCTTTTCCCTGGAAAGCTTAAATCTAGATGGTCTGGTCCTTTTGTGATTGTGCAGGTCTCACCTTTTGGCGCTATTGAAATTAAGGACCCCAAGACTGGGGACACTTTTAAAGTAAATGGACAGCGACTTAAGGCATATCATGGGGGAGTCATTGATCAGAGTTCATCCTCAGTTGAGCTCAAAGACCCTTAGTTCTGGAGAAAGGGTCAACCGTCAGGCTCGGGACGTTAAACAAGCGCTTGCTGGGAGGCAACCCAGTGGTAAGTAGTTCCTTCCTAGTAATTTTTCTTTTAGTATAGGACTTTATTGTTTAAAAAAAAAAGTGTACAGGTCTGTGCGTGCGCTCAGGCGCGCTCGTATGCGCCCAAGCGCAGTGGGGGTGACAAGGTAAAAGGGGGTTTCAAAAGTAATTCGAACAGGGGAATTGAACTTAACGAAGTGCGCCAAGGCGCACCCCACCGCGCCCAAGCGCCACTCGCTGCGCCCAGGCGCACGATTCCACTGCAGCACTTCCAAATTAACGAAGTGCGCCCAGGCGCACCCCACCGCGCCCAGGCGCACGGATCCAGCATCAATTAAGTATCTCTTGCTCCACATCCTCATTCATCCCCTCTTTCATACGTATATTCTCCCTCATCTTAAACCCTAACTCCCCTCTTCTCTACACCCATCTCCAGCAAAAGAAACTCATCAATCCTTGCTCCATCCTTCCCCTCTTGCTCCATTCATGCATGTTGGTCTCTCTCTCTCTCCATTGATTTTTCTTCTCTTTGTGGGTAAGCTTCAATTTCGAATCCCTCTCTTTGGTTCTGTCTTAGGCACTAGAGTGAGTTGTTTTGTTAATTTTAAGTATCTCTTGCCTAGACTAGTGATTATAAGGGGGTAGAGTTCTAGTATTTGCACCTTAGAGCATTGTCATATTTTGTGCATACTAGGTGTTTGTTGTATTGCCTGAGAGAAATTTAGCACTATGTCAACCAATAGAGATCATGGAAAGAGACCGAGGATACATGCACCATCATCTTCCATCACTAGGAGACTGTTTGAACATCCTGAGGTTAAGGTGTTTTATGATTCACAATGTAAGGGGAAAGGGATAGTGGCTGAGACTACCCTTGAGGACCCTAACAACATTAGAAACCCTTATATCACTCCACGTATAGTGAGTCTCCAGTGGACCTGTTTTACAAAAATTATTGCTCCTGCCTTTAGCAAGTCCTTAGTTTGGGAGTTTTTCGCCCACGCTCACTATCGTGAGGTGCAAACTCCCGGTTGCCGCTTAAGTTGGGTTCGGGGAAAACAAATTTCTTTTGGTGCCCATAATATTGCTAGAGTCTTAGGATTACCGGACTATCCCTTTGAGACCAATTTTGTGGAGTATTACCGAAGAGCAACTCTAAATAATGATGATTATGATCAATTGAAAGGTGCTCTTTTTCTTGAGGGGAAGGATTGGAATTATCACAGGAGCACTAATGCGGTGAAGCATGTCTATGCTAAGCACCTCCATCCTTGGGCGAGATTCTGGGCCCAATTCATTATGCACAACATTTATCCCCAATCCCATGAGTATGAGTGTAAGCCTCCTATCCTTCGCATAGTGTATGGGATCTTTTCTAACATGGAGGTTGATGCTGCTTGGATCATGTCCGAGTACATTTTCCACCCATCCCAGACCCTCATCCACCCCAAGGGGGATCGACCTCTGATTTGACCCGCATGATGGAGTGGCTTTTGCACCGTCAGAGCCGCCACACTCATTATTTCCAGATGGAGCTGCTCCGGGATGAGACGAGAGATGCACACCAGCGTGCGATCGGTAACCACCTGGGCATTCCTTTTCCTCTTCCACCATATACGGACGAGGAGTTGCAGACGTTGGATAACTCTTCTGATGGTGATGATTTGGGTGATAGTGCTGCCGGATTTTGAGTTCTATGGTAGTAGCTGATGAGTTGTGTAGCTGGTAGTAAGGGTGTGGTAGTATTTGGTATTATTGTGAGACTAGTTCTGACTTTGAGCTTTTGTGATATCAACAAACCTGCACACCAAAAACACTTGTTTCGTTTGATGCATGGTTTAATTTCCTTTATATTTGTGGTCGTGTTTTTTTTTTATACTTAATTACCTGTGATGTTATGTGGTGCCTCTTGCACCTTGAGGTTAATTGTGATGCAGGTGAATAAGTTTGGGGGAGTTACCTCCCATGTGCTTTACAGGGACCACTGAATGTGAGGGAAGTTTTCCATTTTTCCCTAGCTTTTATTTTTTTTTTTGTAGTGTAGGTCGATTTGTTGCTTGAGGACAAGCCACATTCTGAGTTTGGGGGAGGGTAACAAAATAAAATAAAAAAAATTTCTGAACTTGATTTCTCCCCTGGCTTTGTGTTGGTTTGTGTCTTGGCATGAGTAGGCACTGATTCTAGGTGTTAGATTTGTCCCTTTGATAGGTGTAAATGCTTGATTGTGATTTCCGACTTGTTTTACCCAGGTACTAATTGGATTTAGCTTTGAAATTTTGTTTGAAAATTAGTTGTTTGGCAAACTTGTTGTGAATGATTGATTAGTGAATTGACCATAACCAGTGAGATTTGAGCCTATACATTTGAAGGAGTAATGCTTAATGAAATTGTGATGAAACTCCTAATTCTTTCACGAGTGTGTTCACTTTGATTGAATGTTCTAGAACTTGACTTATGACCTTTTCAAAATTGACAATTGATTGCATGCATGAACATGATTAAGGAACTTAGGTTTGTGTTTTTGAGGCCTTCAACAATTTTTGAGAAATAATGTTCCCTTAGTTGCCCACTTTGAGCTTGATGAGATATTATGATTTTCTTTGGTACCCAACATTAATTGAAATATTTTTATGAAAGTACCTTTGAATTTTTAAATGAACAATTGATTGGAATGTTACCTAGAAATGGTAGAAGTGTTAAATGTTGAAAAATGTATTTCTATATCTCTTCGAAAAAAAAAAAGCATCATCAAAATGTGCTGAAAAAAAAAAGAAGAGAATAGAAAGGAAGAAGAAAAGAAAAAGGGAAACAAATGAGTTGAGTTGTGTTTTTGTAATCACTTTCATTGCTCATTTCATAATTCAAAAGGGAGGATTGGTGATTTTATTAAAATAAGCCCTTTGCGTTATCCTTTGCTTCTTTTATCCCACCTGACACTTTTAGCCATGGCCCCATTGCAACCAAATTAAAGACCTTTTGATTTGTGTGTGCTGTCAATAATTCAGTGGAGATATAGGTCTATAGTCAAGCTTATGGTAACATGCTTTCATTGTTTGAACTTGAGTGAATTGATAAATATTACCCATACACATGAGAGATGTTGTGAGATAATGTGGTCACTAATCTTTTATTCACTTTGAATTTGTCTTATCAACTGGTTTTCATTAAGGTGATTTGCTAGTGAAGAGAGGAATCTTGGGTAGGTGAGTCGGAGTTTATGATTGAGTTGCTATGTCTTGATAGGGGAGGATTTAAGGCTCTGAATTTTTGTTTTACTTTTGCCTGGGACATGCAAAATGTTAAGTTTGGGGGAGTGATTAGAGCCAGAAATATGATGTTTTTGAGTGATAATTTACCCTCTTTCTTAGTGATTCTGGCTTGTTTCTCAAGTAATTGTTAAGAAAAGATTGATTTTATCTACTAATGACAAGGAACGAGATCATTGTGGATTTTGTGCCCTTTTTGGTTCTTAATTTCAGGTTGTGGAGCTTAATTTGTTGAAATTGGAAAAAGGAAAAAAGAAGCAAGTAATAAAACCTTGAAGTTGGAACTGAGAAGGCGAGTTTGTCGGTTAAGATGCTATGCCATGGGTGCACAAGACCAGGAAATGGGGCCAAAAGAGCAAAAACAAGCAGATGCTGAAGCTAGCGTGGTGCGCCCAGGCGCAGCCTTGTGCGCCCAGGCGCGGGTCGATCTCGCCCAAACGCGGGTTTGTACGCCCAAGCGCACGACGTCAGTTGCAGTAGATTTAATTATATCTTTTACAGATTTGATAGGAGATTAGTTTTTATCCTTTTAAATAGACATATTCTAGGTTAGATTGAGGACGTTTTTACACATATCAGAGGATTAAGAACAAGGTTTAGAGCTTTTTGCGAAGAACACGGATATTAGAGGCAAGGATTAGTGGTAATTATGTCTCTCTTTATCACTTTTATTGCTTTTCTTCTTCCCATTATGAACTAAACCCTTCTTTGGGATGTAGGAGTAGATGAACATGGAACCTTGTTAATGTTTTTGCAATGAATTGATTTTGTTTTTCTATTATAAATTCTGTGTTTGATTATATTTTTATTGATGTTCGTGAATGTGCGCAGTTCATGACTTTTGGAAATCCTTTATGAATAGACATATGAATTTAGGATTTAGCCTAATAATCAAACAGTTCAATTGCATAGGCACAGACATGTTTTCTATGAATTGGATAATTTTTACAAGTTTTGATTGAACTTAATTTAAGGTTAGGTGTTTAAGGCTCTCTTGAGACATCATTGAGAGATTAATATCTAAAACACGGAAACGTGCTAAGACATTAGGCGTTTTCTACCTTTGCAAAACAAATTCAGAATTTAGGAAAACAAATCAATTCGTTGTTAAACGTTTTAGGAACTTTCATCGAAACTACGTCCCGCTTTTTCCCATTGTTCAAGAATCGTTTTATTTATTTGTTTTAATTCATTTAAATCAACAATCACTCAAGCAATTGAATTTTAATCTAATTTTTCATTTAGTAACTACGAATAGGTGAGAATTATTAGAATCAATTTCAGTCCTCGTTGGGAACGATACTCTATTTATCACTTTATTACTTGTACGATCTGGTATACTTGCCAGAATCCCAACAACAGCCACACGATTTTTCAGTCATCCAAGGCAAGTATTGAAGCACCAAAAGTGATTCATTCCACCACCTTTCAACTCCAACACAAAAACACCATCTCTATCAAATTCTCTCCTCTCCAAGAGCAACTCCATCACATTTTCATCATCAATCCACCATAAACACTTGATCTTGGGCACCCCAAACCCAAAATCAAACACATCCATCAAGCTTGCTTCATGGACTTTGGCTAGGAGCTCATTCCTCTTCCTTCTTGGCTCACGAGTTACTCCCTCCTCCATTCTCCTTGGCTTTTCAATTTTTCCACCATTGATTGGGTAAGTAGCTTCATGCCATAAGTTATTTCCTTTTCATTCAAACTCTCCTTAATTCATGGATTTTGTTCTAAAACCCTTAGGGTTCTTGCACTCTTTGTTATATAGGGATTTTTTTTCATACCTTCCAACTCAAACCAAGGCAAGGACAAGGATAATTCCTCATGTGCTCTCTCAAATAGGCTTGTCTATCATCATTTCATCATTTCCATATTGAGGTGGCAAGCTAGACTTAGGAAGTTCAAGTTTCCGAGATTTTGAGCTAGGGCTCACTAAGGTTCTAATTTCTCTTTACTAATTTAAGGTAAGGAGTGGGTTATAGTGAGTATTACCTTACTCTGGGGTTTAGTTTACAATATGCATATAATGGGTACTAAGATTTTTGTGTTAGTTTAGGTTGATATTGTAAGATCCATGAAGAATGTTTTGATAAATGCCAAAAGGTTTTGAACAAGCTACAAATGTGTTGATCAAGTTCAAGCTCAACAAGCAACAACAAACATCAAGTTATGAAGAGAAAGCCAACTCATGAAGACTTAGTTTGGTAGTTTATGTTTTATTGTTTTATCTTTAGCCTCACAAGTCTTTTAGTTTATGAGTTTGGGTAGAGTTATTAGAGGGTAGTGAATCTCTTTTGATTGCATGATTATATCATATTTTGAGTATTCACTTTGTCTAAAATCCATAGGTGGCTTAAAGGTTTTAAAGAAAAGGTTTAGTTTTTGAGAAAACAAGTTTTTAGTGATTTTTATGCTGATTACTCGATTAATCATTATTTCACTCGAGTAAAATGTTTTAAGCTTTCGGCTTACTCGAGTAACACTCATTTCACTCGAGTAACTCGATCATATATGGTTTTTAAAATACGTTTTTCACTTCTCAAAAGCTATTCTAAGTGCTCTAACTTTTGGGTATTCTATATAAACCTTTTCCTAATCATTTCTATCAACTAGAATCATTTTGATACACTTTTACAAAGAATCAAAGCCACACTATTCTCTCTCACTCTCTCAAGATCAAAGCTCTCATTTTCATATTCTTTGATCAAGAACCTTGAATCTCTCATGTTGATATTTCATAGCTTTTGAAAGAGATTCATAGGATTGTTATTGTTTTTCATTTGGGTTGTAATCATTGCAAGAGGCAAACATTCTACAACATTGGAAGCCTTGATTTTGTGAATCAAGCAAGTTTCATTGGAAGCCTTGGTGAGGCATTTCATCAAGCACTTGGAAGCCTTGTTGAAGAACAAGCATTTGGAAGTCTTGTGAGTGAAGCAAGCATTTGGAAGTCTTGTGAGTGAAGCAAGCAATTGGAAGTCTTGTTGTGAGGGTATCGGCAAGCAAGAGAAGAGGTTAGATTAGATATCAATAGGATTACAAGGCAAGGGTGTGGTATCTCTTGTAGGCTAGCAAGAAGGAGTCTTGTGAGGCATTTACTTGTAATTTGAGAAACTCTAATTCCTCATAGTGAAGAATCTCTCTTGGTTGAAGAGGGGACTGGAGTAGCTTTCAAGTGGATGAAAGTGAACCAGGATAAATCACTGTGTCATATCTCTAAACCCTTAACTCTTTACATTCAAGTCTTTAATTATGTTCTTGATTGAAAACCTAGAAAAAGTGATTTTTCTATATTTGATTAAATTGAATCTTTATTGTGCAAAATTGATTTTGGGAAAATCATTTTCATAACCTAGGTTAATCAATAATAATATTGGTGTTGATTGTTTCCGCTTAATCTCTGATATAATATTTGTTAATTGATTGATTTTCATTGGTTTTAATCGTTTAGATTTGTTTCTTGCGAAAATCTTTCAAAGTTTCTTTAACACCTATTCAACCCCCCTTCTAGGTGTTTTCCTAGTGTATCCTAGTTATTTCACCCACCGAGTGTAGATTCTAACAATTGGTATCAGAGCTCGGTCGAAAGACACGAGCATAGAGCTTTTTCGTTAAGATCCTTGAGAAACTACAATGGGTTCTACGAATCCTTTTGGTTGTGAAGGTGCTTCAATTAATCGCCCTCCTATGTTTGGTGGAGAGGGTTATGGTTATTGGAAAATTAGAATGAGAATCTTTATAGAAGCTATAGATGTGAACATTTGGGAAGCCATTGAAAATGGTCCTTATATTCCCTCAAAAGATGTAGAAGGTGTGCTTACACTTACTCCCAAAGATAAGTGGACCGATGATGATAAAAGGAAAATTCAATATGATTTAAAAGCTAAGAATATCATCACCTCTTCTCTATCTTATGATGAGTTCTTTAGAGTCTCCCAATGTAAAGATGCCAAAGAAATGTGGGACACCTTGCAAGTCACACATGAAGGCACTAGTGAAGTTAGGCGTGCTAGATTAAATTCTTTGATGCATGAATATGAATTGTTTCGTATGTTGCCTAATGAATCTATATGTTTTATGCAAAAACGTTTTACTCATATTGTTAATCATCTCATTGCTCTTGGTAAAACTTTCTTGAATTGTGAACTTGTTAACAAAGTTTTAAGATGTCTAAGTAGGGAATGGCAACCTAAGGTTACCGCAATTGTTGAATCAAAGGACTTGGACACCATGGACTTAGCAACACTTTTCGGAAAGCTACAAGAACATGAAATGGAGCTTGGACGTTTGCAAATGCATGAAGAGTCGGATAAGTACAAAGAGAGAAAAGGAATTGCTCTTAAAGCTCAAAGGTCATATAAAAAGGAAGAGAGTTCCGATGATGATGATAATGAAGATTCCGATTCGGATATTGATGAAGAGGAGATGAAGCTTCTACTAAGAAAGTTCAATAAGATTCTAAGGAGAAAAGGAAGGTTGAACAAAGACAAAAGTAAAGAGAAGAATTCCCCACACTACAAGACAAAGACTTCAAAAGAAGGTGTAGTTTGCCATGAATGTGGAAAGCCCGGTCATCTCAAGTACTCATGCTCTAAGTATCTTAAGAAGAAGGAGAAAGAAAAGAAAACCAAAAGGGCATACATAGTTTGGAATAGTGATGATGAACAAGACAAGAAAAGCACAACTAGTAGTTCTTCGGATGATGAACATGCCGCTTGTCTCAACTTGATAGCTCAAGTACATGAAGAGGAAAGCTCAAATGATGAATCAAGTGAGCAAAGCGATGAAAGCGATGTAAGTGAAACTAAATCCGAAATTTCTTCCAAATATGAAATTTTATATAATGCTTATGAAGAAATGCATAAACAATTTAAGAAACTAGCTTTGAAAAACATTGAAAGAAAGAAGCTCATTTTGAAACATCAACAAGAGATTTTAGAACTTCAAAAACAAGTTGATGAGCTTAATCTTCAAAATGAAACTCTTGATCTTATATATGCTAGTTCTTCTTGTGATTGTGCTAGTAGATTGAATATTGTGGTTGATTGTGAGAATTGCAAGTTGCTTAAGGATAAAAATGCTATTTTGAAAAATAAGCTTGCAAGTTTCTCAAGTGGTGATATTAGATTGCGCACATTGTTAAATTTTCAAAGAGAAAATTCAAACAAGTTTGGTTTGGGTTATACTAATGCTAAGAGTAAATCTCATAGAAATGTTGTTGATTTTTCTAAAGTTGATTTTTCAAATGCACCAACATGTTTCTATTCTGGTACTCATGGACATACTTCAAATGTGTGTTATATTAAAGTGCATGGTATACCTAAAGGAGATTTTTTTTGGATGAAAAAGGGTGAGAGTCCCTACACTAACAAAAATGGATCCAAAACCATTTGGATACCAAAAAGCAAAGCATGATTGTTTTTATAGGTATGATTGAAGAGCAAAAGGACTTTCATGTGATATTCATTCATTTGTTACTTCAATTGGTATCAAGAAGAAAATCCTACAAATTGGTAACATTCAATATTATACAATTGGTATTTGTTTAGTCACAATTGGTATTGCTCATAGTTCTCTCAATTGGTATTATTTCTTATAATGTGATATTGTTTATACTATTGAGAAAATACTATTGGTATCAATTTCTTACAATTGTTTTACAATTAGTACCATCTATTGATGATGCTTTGGTTGTTATATCTCATTAATCTCTCTATTTTGGCTTAGATCTTATATTTCAATTGGTATATATTTCTTTTTGATAATGCCAAAGGGGGAGAAATATGATGTTTTGAAACAAAGGGAGAAATATGATGTTTTGAAAAAGAGGAGATTTGTATTTGAAAGATTTTAAAAAGGGGAGAAATATTATCATTTTGGGGTGAAATAAAATAGTATGTTTGGAGAAAGGTTGTTTTGTTGTTTTTATGTAGGTTGAGCAAAGTTGTTGGAGATAGGGAGAGAATCAAGCTTAACTCAATTGGATTTCAAATGTCAAAAGCATTAATTGAGGGGGACCAAGAGTCTCACCAAGTGATCAAATGGTTCAAGCATCAACAACTTCAATGAAGTTCAAACGATTTCAAAACATGTTTTTCATTTTCAAAAAGGGGGAGATTGTAAGATCCATGAAGAATGTTTTGATAAATGCCAAAAGGTTTTGAACAAGCTACAAATGTGTTGATCAAGTTCAAGCTCAACAAGCAACAACAAACATCAAGTTATGAAGAGAAAGCCAACTCATGAAGACTTAGTTTGGTAGTTTATGTTTTATTGTTTTATCTTTAGCCTCACAAGTCTTTTAGTTTATGAGTTTGGGTAGAGTTATTAGAGGGTAGTGAATCTCTTTTGATTGCATGATTATATCATATTTTGAGTATTCACTTTGTCTAAAATCCATAGGTGGCTTAAAGGTTTTAAATAAAAGGTTTAGTTTTTGAGAAAACAAGTTTTTAGTGATTTTTATGCTGATTACTCGATTAATCATTATTTCACTCGAGTAAAATGTTTTAAGCTTTCGGCTTACTCGAGTAACACTCATTTCACTCGAGTAACTCGATCATATATGGTTTTTAAAATACGTTTTTCACTTCTCAAAAGCTATTCTAAGTGCTCTAACCTTTGGGTATTCTATATAAACCTTTTCCTAATCATTTCTATCAACTAGAATCATTTTGATACACTTTTACAAAGAATCAAAGCCACACTATTCTCTCTCACTCTCTCAAGATCAAAGCTCTCATTTTCATATTCTTTGATCAAGAACCTTGAATCTCTCATGTTGATATTTCATAGCTTTTGAAAGAGATTCATAGGATTGTTATTGTTTTTCATTTGGGTTGTAATCATTGCAAGAGGCAAACATTCTACAACATTGGAAGCCTTGATTTTGTGAATCAAGCAAGTTTCATTGGAAGCCTTGGTGAGGCATTTCATCAAGCACTTGGAAGCCTTGTTGAAGAACAAGCATTTGGAAGTCTTGTGAGTGAAGCAAGCATTTGGAAGTCTTGTGAGTGAAGCAAGCAATTGGAAGTCTTGTTGTGAGGGTATCGGCAAGCAAGAGAAGAGGTTAGGTTAGATATCAATAGGATTACAAGGCAAGGGTGTGGTATCTCTTGTAGGCTAGCAAGAAGGAGTCTTGTGAGGCATTTACTTGTAATTTGAGAAACTCTAATTCCTCATAGTGAAGAATCTCTCTTGGTTGAAGAGGGGACTGGAGTAGCTTTCAAGTGGATGAAAGTGAACCAGGATAAATCACTGTGTCGTTTCTCTAAACCCTTAACTCTTTACATTCAAGTCTTTAATTGTGTTCTTGATTGAAAACCTAGAAAAAGTGATTTTTCTATATTTGATTAAATTGAATCTTTATTGTGCAAAATTGATTTTGGGAAAATCATTTTCATAACCTAGGTTAATCAATAAGAATATTGGTGTTGATTGTTTCTGCTTAATCTCTGATATAATATTTGTTAATTGATTGATTTTCATTGGTTTTAATCGTTTAGATTTGTTTCTTGCGAAAATCTTTCAAAGTTTCTTTAACACCTATTCAACCCCCCTTCTAGGTGTTTTCCTAGTGTATCCTAGTTATTTCACCCACCGAGTGTAGATTCTAACAGATATGATATAGAATAATTGTTAGAATAGAATTTATGACTTAGGGAATTTATTTTGATGTTGATATATTGCATTTTGTGATTTGGTGATGTTGATAAATTAAATGCTTATGTTGTTTAATAATTTGAGTTGTGATATTAAGATGAATTGTGCTAATTAAGTTATAAAATATATTTGTGATCATTGGATAGTGGAAATGGGTAATGTGGTGATCAATTTCGAGTAATGGAAATTTGCTAAAGAATTGATAATGATAAAGGAACTAAATGAATTATACCCAGGCTCAGCCAGGGGAGATTGTATTATACCCGGGCGCTGTAAGTCGTTATCGCACGGTGGTGCGAGCGCAGTAGGTCGTGACCAGGGGATTGAGAAACATACCCGGGCGCAGTAAGTCGCTATCGCGCGGTGGTGCGAGCGCAGTAGGTCATGACCAGGGGATTGAGAAACATACCCGGGCGCAGTAAGTCGTGAGTGCACAGGAGTGCAGACGCAGTAGGTCGTGACCAGGGATAGATAGAAAAGAATATTAATATGATTAAAATACATGGAATGGAAGACTTAAGAAAATGTTAAATAAAAATCGATTTGAGAAACTAATGAATACATGAAAATGATTTGTGACACGTTGACTCTTATTTTGTGTGATGGAACTGTTATATGTGTATGGTTTAGTGTTGCATTATGTCTTATCTGGAAACTGCCTCCCCATTTTATGTGTAATACTCACTCCTTACTATCTCCACAGGTACTGAGGAAGAGTTTGCACAAGATCAGGCCGAGCAGGAGTACTCTCCCTCCCAGGGAGAGTAGGTTACCTTTAGATATGTAGGGCATGGAAATGTCCTGGGCCCGATGATGTGAATCCTTTTTGTTGTGTATAAATGTAAATAGCTTTTGGGGGCCCAGGACGACTCCTTTTGGGAAAGGGGTCTATTTTGGGGAAAAACTGTTTTCCTAACTTGTTTATATTCCGCTAACTCTGATGACTAGATTCTGATGTTTTAAACTTGTTTCTGATGCGTGCACGAAGATGCACTAGCTGATATATATATATATATATATATATATATGAATAGCCCTGATGGCTTTGAAATTTGAAAATATGTTATTTATCAGGTTGCAGGAAAACCGAAATTTTGGGAAAGTCCTAAAAACAAACGAAACTCCGTCCGTTTGACGGGAGATTTTCATATGAATCAGAAGTAACTAAATGTTTTTCCTAATCAATTTATAAGTTTAAAATGAAAATTTCAAGTTGCTATTGTTAATTAAGGGTATAAAAGGGCAAATAAACTTAGGTGTTACACATGACCTACACTGAACTCTATGGATTTTTATTGGGGCAAGGAGTAATAGAACCACGCCTATGCAAACCTCCATCACTTACTCCCCCACCTTCGTGGTATAACCCTGAGTTGCGTTGTGCTTATCCCCTAGACATCATGGGGCATTCATTGGAAGGATGTTTGGCTTTTAAGCATGAAGTTCAGAATCTGATTGATCGTGGTTTGTTGAGTTTCAAAACTGATGCTGCTGATCGAAACAACGATCCTCTGCCTGAACACAAAGGTTAAATCATCATGAATTAAGTAACTCCTATTGCTCTGCCCAAGGCTCTAGGATATTTCAATAGTGGGCACCAGTATGTAATGTTGTCTTTGTTGTTCTGCCCAAGGCTTTAGGGATATAAAATAAATGGGCACCCATGTTTCCGTTTTCACCGTCAATAAATGAAGGTCATGTTTGACCATTTGCTCTAGAAAATGTAAAGATTATTTTTATTTGTTGTGTATATTTTTAATAAGCTTATATTATTGCATTGATCATTTGAACTTACCATCTCATATTCCGTTCCACATGAAATAAACACAAAAAAAATAAAAAAAAATACCCAATAAAATTAATTCATGCATTAATTTGAGATATTTGACTCAATAATAAAAAATAAGGAGGTTGGTGTAAGTGTAAAACCTAAACTCGTGTGGACTCTCAAGAAGGTCATTCTAGTGATACAAGGCGTCATTCAATTCCCAAACACTATGGAGATATCCCTAGTCACCCCATTGAGCTTCGATATTTTGAAAGGAGATCATTTTTTTAACCTATAACATGTGTATGACCTGAGGCGGGTAGTTTTTCAAATAATTTTTGCCAATTACTCAAATATCAAAGAGGATTACTTTTTCTTTCATATATCCAAATACATTTCATCCATTGTTCACCCCGTTTTGGCTCCAACATAAAATTTTCTTCTTAAAACCACAAAAATATTTTTACCCGAGCAATAATGAGAATCTAATACAAAGAAAGATATTTATGTGATCAAAGTTCAAGCCAATAATACCTCACGAGTATCCCAAGTAAGTAAGGTCAAATAACCGAAAGCAAAGTTACAAAAAGTAAAAATAGTTAGCTAGGAATTCGTGATTTATGTAAAGGGTAAAAACCCAATATATATTGTCAATGATAAAGTGCACTTTCCAAGATAACACTAAGGAGTCACTACAATACAAAGGGAAGATTCTCATTAAGACTCAACATCAATTTGGGCCTTTATATCCATTCTTTCATAAGCCACATTATCACCCCACTGGCCACGTTACAACCCTTGGAAAATCCTCTTGATAATTTGAATATTGAGCAAAATTTGTTTGAAAAAAAGGACTTGGAAGATAAAGGAGAAAGGAAAGGGTGGGAAGCACAAAAATCTTTGAGCCTTATCCTTTTATTTCACAGCCCTTAGCCAAGCCACATTACAAGCTTAAAAGACCTCGTTGAGGATTGTTTTCTTGAGGTACACACCTAAGCGGAGAAACACTTACTCCACTTAATCTTATGAAAATTTGACAAAATATATCTCATCTTTAATGCATAAATTAATTTCCATTCATGTCCATCATCATTACACTACCACTCATAACCTAAACACAATTCATATTCAAATGATCATTGTATTAGTATAACTTTTTAAAGATGTATGCAAACAAGAAATGAATTGTCACTAAGAATAGAGCAGATGACCAAATAATTTGAAAAATTCTAACACTGGGGCAATTTTTGGAAAGTCCGGAGTAGATAAACTGGGGCAGTTTTTGGAAAGATTAAGATTGGTCCCTAATTCATGAGATGAAAGCAGCTGATTCTAGGATAGTTTTTAATTGATTATACTGGGGCAGATTTTTGAATTTAACCCAATTAATATTTTACCCCTTAAAGATATTGACGCAGCAAAACCGGAGGTACACTGGGGCAGTATTTTTGAAAAAAAGCTTCATTTACGCAACTCATTTTCAACCCATTATTCAAGCTGAGATCTTGTTCGCTAATGGTGGTCAAGAGCAAAAGTGGCAAAATAAGTGTCCATCACATACATCTGTAACTATGTTGTTACAAATTGACATGCATACATCAGGATAGCACCAAACTTATCATCATTTGTAAATATCATAACATTGCATAGCATATCATTGTAAATAGTATCACATAGTATTGAATATACCATTTGTGAATAACATAGTATTAAAAGTTTTATAATATCACATCACATTAATCATAGCATCATATAACATCGAATTAGCATCATCCATTATTTCAAACATGTCATCAAGATAGCATAACATTCAAGTAACATAATCAAACATAGCATTTTTGTAAATAACATCATTGAAAAACATGTGACGGTCTAGACATTGGACCACACATTCTTTCCCCTCGGTTGAACCCTATTTGAAATCATTGTATTCAAAATATGCATATAGCAATCATCACAATCTTTTCTTGGCACGGCAATCAATCTGTGATATCTTTCTCGGCACGGCGGTCAATCTGTGATATCAGTCTTTTTTCGGCACGGCGGTCAATCCGTGATATCAATCTTTTCTCGGCACGACGGGCAATTTGTGATATGTTACTCGGCACGACGGGCAATTCGTGATATGTTACTCGGCACGATGGGCAATTCGTGATATCTTTCTCGGCACGGCGGTCAATCCGTGATATCAGTCTTTTTTCGGCACGGCGGTCAATCCGTGATATGTTACTCGGGACGACGGGCAATTCGTGATATGATACTCGGCACGACGGGCAATTCGTGATATATTTCTCGGCACGACGGGCAATTCGTGATATAGTACTCGGCGAGACGGGAAATTCGTGATATGTTACTCGGCACGACGGGGAATTCGTGATATCTTTATTGGCACGGCGATCAATACGTGATATCTTTCTCGGCACGACGGGCAATTCGTGATATGGTACTCGGCACGACGGGCAATTCGTGATGGTACTCGGCACGACGGGCAAATCGTGATATGGTACTCGGCACGGCGGACAATCCGTGATATCTCCTCATCATTCGTTTAAGTGACTGATCCAAAGTCATCTATCTCCAACAAAATTGGTATCTATTTCTTTACCCATTCCTTACAATAATGATAACTTGTGAAACTCTTTGAATCACTTGTTATCAAGTAAGCAATAGGTAAAGAGGGGCAACTATAGATACCCAATTTTGTCCCCCCTAAACAAAAATAATTAAAAATGTTAAAAAAATAAAAATGAAAAAATACAAATATTTTGAAAAAGTATATTTTGTAAAAAATAAAAAAAAAAGAAAATAAAAAAAATAAAAAAAAAAGATAAGATAAAAATGTGTTTTAGTAAAAGATTTGTGTTAATAAAAATAAAAGAACTATTTGTTAAAAAGATTTGTTTTTGTTTTAAAAAATTGGGAGTTTATCTTAAACAAATTTAAAAGATTTGATTAAGGAATAAATCAGGGAATATTCCACTGGGCTCTCAAAGCCTGTTGAAAAAACCCTATTTTTCTTAACCTAATTTTTCCTATAAATAGAGTGTAACACTCTATATTATTTACCCTTAATTTCCTTTACATCAAAAATACGGATTTAAAAATTCATTTTTAATTCATGAAAATCAACCGTCAAACGGACGGAGTTTCGTCTGTTTTTCGGACATTTCAAAATCTTCAACCTGATAAACACATTTATTTAATAACAACAGTAGCCAGCAGGGCTCAAGTATAGATATAAGTGCATCACATAGTTGCCCCATGGGCTCAAGTGTAAAACATCAACGTCAATGTGTCAGAGTGCCAGCAACAGTGCTAAGTATGCAAAACGAGAGACCATATCCGCAACTATGCCCAAAAATGAATCATAAGCAAATACACCAAAGAACTATCCTAAGCCTCTCACAAAAGAGCATATACAGCACATATAAATCAAATAATATAGAGGCTTAGGTCAAAAGAATGCATCTAATCCCAACCCTACTCTCCCTGTGAGGGAGAGTAATCCTGCTCGGCCTGGTCATGTGTAAACTCAGCCTCGGTACCTGTGGAAATAGTAAGGAGTGAGTATTACACATAAAATGGGGAAACAGTTTCCAATTACGACATAATGCTATACCAAACCATACACATGTAACAATTTAATAACAATATAATAAAACTCAAAAATCACAATTCATTATCAAAGTATTCCATTGGTTTCTCAAATCAATCTTGCCTATTCATTCTTATACATCATTTTCATAAAGTCATTTATTCCTTCCACTTTAATCATATTCATAATT